>JAKSZU010000006.1:35558736-36158736 GCA_026018925.1 Tupaia tana
ATGGTTAAGCATGCTTTCAAGTTTGACTTCAGCCTGCTATAACAGATGCTGAAGAATGAAAAGTGGCACTCCAGAGAGAAAGAACTCTTTATTGTGTCAGTGGGCACAGAGGAGTTAATACTGAATATCCGGGCCCTGCAGGGAGTTAGGCATAGTCTTTTATGGAAGAGTTGGGAAGGGAGGCTAGGGGTATCCTATCAGGGAAAAGGGCCCAAGATTTGCCCTAAAAAGGAAAGTGGCAGATAAGCAGGGTGTCTAACTTCTCAAGGTCTCAGGTTGCTTTTATTGCTCAAAGGGGAGGTATAGTGAGTTTGCAGAGGAATGGGAAGTTTCAATAATTACCAGCTCTGGGCTATTCATGAGTTTGGGCCTCTCCATATCATTCCTGCTCTTGAGCCTCCTCAATCACATTTAAGGAAGATTAATTAACAGGAGGGGGGAGGCAGTAAACTTAGCATCCTGGGGTTGCAACAAGCAATTGATACTTTATGGTTTCAAGGCGGAAGGTTATAAACCACATAATCAGATTAAGGACACATGGTCCTGACAGCCAGTGTCAAAAGGATAACTGCTAGGGGCCCCCAGAGAGGTAGTAGTCATGCCCAGAGCCCATTTAAGACTTCCCAGGAGTCAGTTGTTTTTGTTGCTATTTGGAAACTAAATCTCTAAGCTGCTAGGCCATGTCTTAGACCACACTCAATTTGTTAACATAGAAACAACATTCATCCCCCAGGAATAAGCAGAGCCCACCCTTTTCTGTAGTTAAGGGATCTAGTCCTTGTCTGTTCTGTAAGACAACCTCTGCTAAGGAGTCAAGCTGGTCTTGGAGAGTCTCTATAGTCTCAGCTACTTTCTGGAATAACTTTTGCCATTTTCTTGTTGATCTGAGAGAACTAGTAGAAGGTCATTATTCCCCCAACTCTACTGCCTATTTCTGCAGAAATTCTAAGTCCGAGGAGGAGGGGAATGAATGGGATAAACCACTGGGATCAGGTCACTAGAGGGATCTCCAGAGTCTCATTTCCAGATACTGCATCAATCTGGGGAGTCAGGATGGCCCAAGTACATGTCCTTGTCCAGTTAGCTGGCAGACATTGATAGACATAAGTGCCACAGACCAAATATAACCTCATCTTGGTAGAGAAAAATAGGCCCTGATTGTCATTGGGCCTGAATTTAAGTCTGTGAGTTTGATTATAGGTAAAACTGTCAATTTCTGTTTCTCTTTGTTGGGAGATATAGTGGTGGGCTGAGGAAGAGAGGGTCACCCCAGCACGAGAAACTTCATAAACAGCATCTACAATCAGGGGTTCCAGGAGGCACCGCTGGGAGAGTTATTTATCAGGGTAGCATATATCAAGGGAAGGGTAGATTGTATGTAAAGCCAGCAGTTGGAGGCCAGGTTGGGAGCAGCCTGTAAGAATAATCTGTGCATGGTTTATGAGGGTGTTTACCAGAAATCTAGGTTGTTGTCTCACCCATAATATGGGTGAGGGTGAGGATGAGGTCTCTGAGCAACATTCCAGAGTGCCCTCTGTCTTTCTTTGGATGGGCATTTACCACCGCCACCTGGAAGGTCATACTCCCTTAGGGACCTATAGCATACCCATCTCCTTGCCAAGGGGCATTGGTAACACGCATGAGTTCCTCGACTCTGGCCTGCAGAGTAGGATTCACTGTCATGAGAGGAAGACCGGGTAATACTGACATCGAGGCAGACTTTTTTCACCCATTCCTAAATGGTTGAAAATTGTATCCCTGTGGTTGAAGGAGTACATAGCCCATAGGCCATTCATAATCTGGGTTCTCTCACAGGGGGCTTCTGGGAAGGAGGGTCCATACCATAGTGTTACACTAGTTGACATTGGGGACTCTCTCCTACTATGGGGGAGATTAAGGTAATAGGATCCATGTCTGAAGGAGAGAATGAAAATTCTTCCAGTTAGTTAATTCAGACATTTTAAGCCTATCAAGGTTTCAATAACCATGAGGTATGATACTGTTAACAAAAGATTTTTTTCCATAATGTCCAATCCTGCGGTGTCACTGTAGCCAGACCAATAGAGAGAAGCACAGCTAGCACTACAGGAAGGGCTAGGGGCAGGAAGGTCTAGGGGTAGGGTAGAGAATGCACTGTGCTTTCAGATATTCTGGATCTAGTTCAGCTGGTGGACAAGCTGATTGATACTCTGATAGTCAAGTGAGCCCATCTCCTTGAGGAAGCCCACTTTGTTCTTGGTGGCATGACAGGCCACCAAAAGGTGAAGAGGACAAGAGACATCAGATATCCTGTAAATACTTCCCTGGGAAGGCAATTTCATGAACGAGGTCTTCTAAATAAATTATGCCAAACCTCCATAGATGCTCCTCAATCACTGTGTTGTCTGTTACAGGGATGGTCTTATTTTTGCCCTGGCTTGCCCACATTTCCAGATGATTTTCCAGGAAGATTTCAGATTTGGAAATCCACAGGCCACATAAGGTTCCACTATTCACAGTGTTTTTAGGCTTGGAGGAGTGATTTTGGAAAAAAAAAAAAAAAAATCACTGCAAATTTTCTTTAGACGCAGTCTTGCAATGATCTTCTGCACCACTGAACAACTCATCCCATCAGTCCTTTTTTTTTTTTTTTTTTGGAAAGGTTTTTTTGCTATAGGGCGCGTGTGCTCGCCAGACAGACAGAGAGAAACAGAGAGACAGAAAGCAAGATATCACCCCCCAGGGGAGATGGCCACACCACAATCCCTTCTCCTCCATTCTCCTCTCGGGATCTTGGGCACACATGCACACGCGCCTGGTGTGAGTTTAAGCTACCAGGCCCAGGGCTAGAACCATGGTCGACTATGTGGGAGTCCAGAGACATAGCCATTATGCCAACTGCTGGTCCCCCATCAGTCCTTTTGATGCACCCAACAAAGGCCAATGAATGTTTATCGGGCACTTTCAAGGCATGAGGTTTCATTTCTAGTCTTCCTTGACGTACTGTGTCACGCTACCATCACCGGGAATCATTTAAGAATGATTTCAGTCACTTAAATCTGGGCCCTTTCTTTTTCCTCTGCTCTTTTTTTTTGCCAAAAGTGCTTGCTTGTTTGGGTGGCTTTGAGGGTTTGTTAAGCCTTTCTCTTTTCAGGAGATTTTCTGGAACCAAAGGGACCTTTTTCCTTTGCTCTGTCTCCAACATCTTTGTAGTGCTACTGGTACAGCTCATGTACAACTCTTTAAGTTCACTTTCTCAGTGTTTTGGTCCCTTCCATCTTATCAATTAGCAAATGTCTCAAAGGGGAAGATCCTGTGAAATGTGAAGCTTAAGAATCTAACACTAACTTCATTGTGCTTCTTTGCTGCACCATAAAGTTACAGCTGCATTATGTGCTCTTTCATGCCCTCCAATATTTTTTTGTGTGGTGCTAATAGTAGTGGTGGGCAGGGAGGATATTTTACCCAGTTTCTTAGTAGCTTTCTGTGACCAGTCTTACTTATACCAGTCTATGCCATTATTCCTAGAGGTAGAAACTCCCCTACTTGCTTTTTAAAAGAATCATATTTCTCATTGTACCTTTGAAAAATGGTCATTGTCTACTTTATAAAAGAACATGGATAAAATATGCACATAAATTACTGATGGTGCAATGCTGGTTTTTCAAAACTTTTTGCTACAAGGCCAGAACAAGCTCTCACTAAGTACTTCTACATTTTTAAATCAGCAGGTGTCCTTGGTAATATATGAGAACTGTTGAAAGACCACCATGAGAATTTATATTCACATTTAATGGCCTAATTGTTCAGCATTTTAAATTTCCATTAATTTCAATGCCATTAATTCTTGATTTCATATGCTACACTTGGCCAGTAAAAAGATACATAATTGAAAAGCAAAGATAATCTGGTACTCTTTAGAGCCATTAGTTTTGGCTTTTTCTCCACCTTTCTTTTCTTTTTGAATTTAATTTCATCTAATTTTCTTATTTTTAAATTGTAATCATTGCATATCTTCAGTACAAAATGAATCTTCCCAGCATGAATACACTGCATATCAGTCCAGTTAAAAACATTACCATACTATACATGTTATCGTCAACAGATAACTTTCCATTTTTGGGTCCATTAAATATTTTGCTTTTTTTCCCTTTCCCTTGATTTCCTTCCTCTCACCGCCCCCTGCATTGCTCACCCTCTTCTCACACAGTCTTTAGTATACACAGTTGCTCTCCGCGCTTTTATACCTTACAATCTTTCAGTTTTTGCCTTCAAATGCAGATTTTCAGTATATATTAAGTGGGGACATACAATGCCTCTCTTTCATGGTCTGGCTTGTTTCACTTAGCATCCAACTTTTTTTTTTCTTAACCACAGATTTTACTGTGCATAAGTATATCTATGTTCCAAGGGATGTACAAATACCTAAGAACCTTCCCAAAGACAAAAGATGGAGCTAAAAGGGAAAAGCAGGAGGCCCTAAGAGATCTACAAATTTTAAAGATTATCTTCTATGTAAGGGGAATTTTTAAGTGGTTGCTGTGAATCAAACATTTAAAATACATTTTGAATTTTTAAAAATAACTGTGTGAGTTAGGTATTCTATCTATTTGCATATTTAGAAACCCACCCAGTGAGGTTAAGAAACTTGTTCAGATATATCACCTAAGGAATAACACTCCTAGGTTACAATAATAAATAAAAATAAAACAACTATTTTCTATTATTAATGGGAAAGATGACAACTTTTTTCTTTTTATCCCATTAGCAAAAATCAAGAAGAACATCCAAGGTATTGAACAAATTTAAAAGGCAGGGGGCAAATGGTGGAGCAGCAGTAACACATGATGCTCTGAGAGGTTGACACTCATGGAAGGAGTTTGGGTTCATGTCCATGACTTCCCTTTGTATACTGAGTTCTCATGATTTGGGGCTGGCTAAAGCTGGGGGTGGATCATGGCATTAAGACCCTGTTGGGGAGTGCTCTCTCTCTCTCTAATTATGAAACAAACAAATAAATAAAATTTTAACACTTAGTTTTGAACTATTTCTTTTTTCTTTCTCTTTCTTTCTGTATTGGCTTAATAAGAAAGAAGTATTTTCAACGTGGTCTTCCATACTGCAACCCTCTCACTCCAGCCTCCCGGTTTGCTAGGATTACAGGTGTGCACTGTTGCACTCAGTATGTTTTTGTTGGTCTAGATCTGAATTTAGGTCTTCCACGAGACTCTGCCATCCAGCAGCAGTATCCTACTGCTGCAACACTGCAGCGGACCCTGAATTTTACTTTCAGTTGAAATTTTTACTGAGACAATTTCAGTTTCATATGCAGGTGTAAGAAATAACAACAGAGAAATATCATATACCTCTACCAATTTTCTTCCAATGGTATCATCTTGTAAAACTATATGACAATTCCACATCTTGGTTAATGACAATCCATTGATCTTATTCATATTTCTCCAATTTTACTTGTGTTCACTTCTGTGTATTTAGTTCTATGTAACTTCATCAGATGTATTTTCATTTATCTGTACAATCAGCAGATGGTGTAATGGCTCCATTGCTGGACTCCCATGTAGTTGACCGTGGTTCGAGTCCTGGACTCAGTGGCTTAAACTCACACCAGGCACGTGTGCATGCATTCCCAAGATTCCAAGAAGAAAGTGGAAGAGAAGGGGTTGTGGTGTAGCCATCTCCCTGGGTGGTGATTTCTTGCTTTCTGTTTCTCTGTCCCTGTGTTCCTGGCAAGTGCACGTACCCTATAGCAAAAGAGCTCTTTTTTACTATTATTATTTATTTGACAGAGTATTTTAAGAACATCCTCATGTCATATCTCTTTACCCATGAATGAATATATTTCCTGATGAGGTCAAGCCATTGATTACCTAAATTGAAAGATTTAAGTTGTTTGTAGAGAAAGGGTGTAAAATGCTTCTTGTACTATTAAAAATAAAATCAGTGTTTACAAAATACAATCTATTTTGCTGATGAACTGCTTAGAATGTTTTAGCGAATTACTTTTAATTATTTTCTAAAGTAAACCTAATAGATCCTATATGCTTGGGTAAATAGATAGATCTTTTAATGCTATGGCCTTGATAAAATTTAAAAATTTTAAAATTTAAAAATTTAAAAATTGAGTAATCATATGAGATAAAATATAAATGTACTCTGTTTAAAACAGTAACCTTATTTTTTAAAAGATTTTTGCCATAGGGCATATGTACTCACTGGAGAGAGACAGAGAGGGACAATGAAAAGGAAAGTGAGAAACAACTCCCCCACCCCACCCCAGAGGGGATGGCCCGGCTGCAAACCCTTCTCCTCCATTTTGTTCCTGGAATTTTGGGCATGCACGTGATTTTCAAGTTGCCAGGTCAGGGGGGCTGGAACCGCAATTGGCTATGTGGGAGTCCAGCACCTTACCCACTATGCCACCTGCTGGTCCTAACAATTATCTTAACGATTTTACATTCGTATTTTTCCCCTTTCACTAAAAGCAGTTAGTTTTAAGTTTATTCCTTAGTTAACTTTTGTAAGCATGTTCAGCTCTTCCACTAGCTCAGATGTCCTTGGAACATTTTTGCTTCTCCCTAATATTATAGATGACAATGAGGTCATTTTACAATTGCTTCTTTTCTGAAAAACACAGCTGGCTCAGTTTAGTTAGCAGCATTCTTAGTGTTGCACTTCCTGAGTCACCAGAGTCTTTTATTTGACCCCTTCAGAACAGATTGTATCTATATAATATTCTTCCACAATAAAACGTCGATAATCAAATGACTACAATAGCCATTGAGTGGTATGTCCTGTACTCTGGGCCAGGATCATTCTATTTTATATCCTTTCAATAACTCTATTATTTCACTGAAAGTTTAAGGTTCAGATTTTTCTCAAATCAAGCATGAATGATGGTTGACTTTTTTTTCTCCTCCAACTTCTCCTTTCCAAGAGGTTTCATTATTTGTGGCAGAATTCCTCTAGTGATTTTGTACAAATAGGTCATAAATTACTGGTTCTCCATGTTTTGTGTTTTTGTTTGTTGTTTTTGATTATCAAGAGTCATATTCATTTCTTATTTTTAAACATGTTTATACATTTTATTGAATGATCTTTGGTATATTTAAGGATGTACTAAACCAGACAAACATAAAATATAATTTCAATAATCTCCAAATTAGTCTCTCATAATCATACTTTTTCTTCATAGAAAAGGAAAATTCAACACAATTATGAGTTTGTGTGGTTCGGGCTGGTTATGTAATTAAGAGCTAATTTGGGGGACCTGGGCATTGTTTTAGCAGTAAAACACAATGCTCTGCAAGGCTGACCTACATGGGAAGGTTTTCGGTTAGCATCCTTAAATATGTCAGGCATGCACATATCCGTAATTCAGGGCTAGGTGAGGCTGGGGGTGGATTAAGGCTTAATACCCTGTGGAGGGTGTTGTCTGTCTCTGTCGCTTGCTAATAGAAGAAGTAAATAAACTTTAAAAATCTAAAACAGCTGTTTCTGTTAGACTAATTCTATTATCATTTTAGCCTATAAACTACACAAGAGTGGGGCCATATCTGCCTGTTTTCTTGCTGCTGTATACCTCGTATCTAACACACCCATGTTTTATAGCAGATGCTTATGCTGGTAAACTCCCAAACATCCTTCATTACCTGCCAAATGGAACTAGAATAGAGGGTTAATAGAAGGTGCTAAGGAGACACTAGAGGAGGAAAACGTTTCTTCTCTTAATTTTGAAATGCTTCTCTTGCCAGGGTCTACAGCTCAGTTTCTCTACCATCTGGCTCTTGTGGCATATATAGTTTCCCCAGCACCCTGAAACCGCAGCACACTTGGCTTTTCCAGTTCTTGGCCCTTGTGGTATGTGGCAGCCACAGGATCCAGCAGCTACCAGCCTCTTCGGCACTCCCTCAGTTGGCTGTGAAGTGCCCCTGGTGAGACACCTCCCTATGAACAGCTTCACTGGCATCTCTACAGGTGGCTTCGTGGCAACTGCTGAAGTGTAGCACCCCCATCCTCACCTCAGGTACAGCTTTTTCTTGCATTTCCGAGGAAGATTTCCAGAAAGTTCTGTTGGCATGGCCATATGCTCTCCAGCAAGGTCTGAATCTCAGTCCTGGAGGTCTATTTCTTAGATGTTTTATTTCAACAATAAACATAAAGACTGCTCCTTATTGCTCATTCTTAAGGTGTTTAGAATTCTCTTCACTTCTTATTCACTTCCAATCTCTATTACTCCAATCCCATTATAGAGGATAATATTGCGCTGTCAGAAAAGTCATGATACATTTTTGCATAGAAGAACAGAAAAAAATACGTCGTGACTTCTCCAACAACCCAATAGTAATTGTTTATATTAAACTTTCCCTGTTCAACTTACTATGTATGTTCTATCTCCTGATTAGAACCTGAATGATAAAGTACTCAATAAATACCTGTTGAAAAGATATAGAAAAGAAAGGGAGGGAGAAAGATACAGAAAGGAGAGAGAAAAAGAAGGACCTTAACTATTACTGGTGAATTCCCAAACCAGTTGTGTGTGTGTTTGTTGTTATTATTTTGAAATTAGAAATTTAAAAAGACAAGCTGAATTTTGACTGAACATGGTCCTGTGCTATTCAATTATTTTTCATTAATTCATCTATTTTTTAACTTTATTAATTTGCCAAAAATTTGTAAAGTATTATTTACCAAGCATGTGCTGCTCTAAAAAAAAAAAAAAAAAAAAAAAAAAAAAAAAAAAAAAAGTTGGGACCAGCAGTTGGCATAATGGCTATGTCACTGGACTCTCATGTAGTTGACTACGGTTTGAGTCCCAGACTCGGTGGCTTAAACTCACGCCAGGCGCATGTGCATGTGTGCCCAAGATCCCAAGAGGAGAATGGAGAAGGGATTGCAGCATGGCCATCTTCCCTGGGGGGTGATTTCTCACTTTCTGTCTCTCTGTCTTTCCAGCAAGTGCACATTCCCTATAGCAAAAACCTCTAAAAAAATTTTTTATTTCAGCGAAAGAGTGAGTGACAGGAACTCCTGACAGGGTCTTGCAACAATGCAGTGCAATCCTCCTTCTTATCTTCCAGCCAACCAGGGTCAACAGTATGCCACATGTGTGCCCAGAGTTTCTGGTGGATCCAGAATCGGGGTGCAGCCTTCTAATATGGCTCCAGTATTGTGCCACTCCCTAGCACCCATGCCACTGTGACTTGCCTACAATAAAAATTCAAAGTGATAAACAAGTAAGCAAAACCATAGTGCATTTTACAATTGGTAGCAAAATCATAGTGCATTTTACAAAAGATGGTATTGTATATCTAAATAAATATGCTATCAACATTTAGATGTTCTCATATGATATGTCTCTTCACTCCACCTAATGCCTCTTCACTTCATCCCTAGTGGCTCCCTAGAAACTAATGCTATGACCAGTTTCTTCTTTCCATGGATCCTGTCCTTCTCATTGTGGGTAATGGTACCAGACCTCACTGAGGAATCCGCTCGCCATATCATTAGTAACATTTATTTTCAGGATGACTGATAAAGTATCAGCTTTATCTCTGGGGTTCAACTGAATCTGAGTCTGAGATACAACTCTGACTTTGAACTTGGACAAAAGTCAATGCCAAGGAAATAAAGTTTCAGAAAGGTGTACAGTCACAAAGTTAAAGCAGTGCCTGTCAGTCCTCCTGCTAGTGTCAGGTGAGCATTCTTACTTGTGCTTGCCTACGGGGAACATTTCATGCCAGCAAACCTAGTAATTACAAGTCTCTAGCCGGGGTGTTTTGTCTGGTGGGTGGCATTATCCTTTTATTCTGACAACTACCCATTTCCTTATAAAATGGGTTGTGCACAAGAGCTGTGTGTACAGGGAGTGAAATTTGAGTGCTGGTCCCATTAGATTTAAAGGGTTTGGGCTCTGTTTTATAACTTACCAGCATTAGATTTAAAGGATTTGGATTCTGTTTCATAACTTACCAGAGAACAACAAATCTAGTTCTATTTGGGGGATTTAATTTACATTTCATTAACTACCTTGGCAAAATCCAACATCAGTCCCGAAAGGCTAATGTGATTAAAGAACTGATGGTCATTATTCCTATCAGACTAATCAAGTTAATTTAAATGGAGGTAATAATGTCTCCCTGGCAGGTTGTTATAAGAACCAGATAAGCTAGCTAACATATTCTGGGTGCTTTGTAAATTATAAAGTGTTAAATAAATATAGGTGATTACTGCATTTCTCTTATTTCCTTTGTTATAACCTCCAAATTCTATTTCTTGCTTCCTTCCTTTCCTCTTCCTAAGAGGTTTTATCTAATAATTTAGCTGAGGGAAATCCTTCAAGCCTGACCTACTATCACTTATATTTTCAACTAGTGAATTGAATCGACATTGGAAACCTACTATGGGGCAGTCATAAAGTTGTTACGCAAATATATGAGACTTAAAAAATTGTAAATGCCATTATGACCTCATTTTGTAATATCTGTCTGGAAAACTAGTAACATAACTCTTAGACTCTTTCCCACATTAAATGTGTACAAGAGTTGAGAGCTGGAGATTAAAGGGGCATTTACAGAGATCATTTGGAGGGAGCTGTTGGACACTTAGACCCCAAAGAGGCAAGTGGACCATGCTACTTCCTACCCACAAGTCAAGAGAGAAGGCTTCAAAGAAACACCAGAATTCTATCTATGAAGTTCTGGAGGAGATTCTCTCCAGGAAACTTTATAGGGTAAGAGTTGGGGTGCCTAGCTGCTAAGGAATAAGCCAAAGATAAAATATGGCTCTTCGGCCACCCGAGACCCCCATAGTTTGTCAGTAAATATAGGAGTATTTCCTACAGACACACAGTCATGCTATAAAAGAGCCATAGTAGGGACTGGTGCAGCTGTAAAATATGATACTCATTGAGGGAATCTCACATGAGAAGATTCCTAGTTCAACTCCAGAGGTCTCCCTGAGTATCCTGGGCAATGCATGCCTGTGACCCAGGACTGGCTAAAGGATGGTGGTGGATAGTGGTATGAGGACCCTGCCGGGGTGCTTTCTTTCTCTTTCTCTCAATAAATAAATAAGCCTTAAAAAAAAAAAAAAAGAGCCAGGATATAGCTACCTATGAGGGCATTTCTAAGAGAACCATCCAGAATGATACCTAATATTAAGGGTGACAACAGTTAAAATCAACCATAATCAAGCATATTTGGCTCCTAAGACCAAATATGATTTGGGTTTGATTGTGACTTTAAGAGAATGAATTGTCTTCTCAATTATTTATCTGGATTGGTCTAGGCATCACTCTGATGGGAGTCACCGTATGATCCACAAAGGTTGTCTTTAGATGATTTTATGCAGATATGTCAAACTTTATGTAGGCAAAATATTTCTCCTCTTTATATGTAGAGAGATTTTTGGTATAGGGCATGTGCATTTGGCAGAGAAATAGAGAGAGACAGAGAAACAGAAAGCCAGAAATCAGCCCCTGGGGGGATGGTCATACTACAATCCCTTCTCCTACATTGTCTCTCAGGATTTCGGGCATGCATGCACATGTGCCCAGCATGAGTTTTTAAGCTGCCAAGCCTGGAACTTGAACTGCTGTCTCCCATGTGAGAGTCCAGCAATGTAACCATTACACCATCTGCTGGTCCCATGGAGGCAGAATAGTTCAAGTAAAAGTCACATAAATGTGCACTTGGATCACATTACCTTTTATGAGTTGGGTCTTCAGTAGGAAGGGAGTGCAGACGTTGAAAATAAAAGGACACAAACACTTGAAAATTCTGTCCCAAAGTAACAATATTTTTAAAAGATTTGTCGAGGTTTTTTTTCAACCATATGTACTAATTGTATCTTAAAGAACCACAACAGAAATTTCCCCGTTTTATAGATGGAGAATCTGAATATAATTCTGTGTATGTGCACAGACGTGTGTATGTAAGTAGGGGAAAGGGGCATTGGTGCCAGAATCACATTCTTTTTTTTCTTTTAAGAGATTTTTGCTATAGGGCGCGTGTGCTCGCCAGAGAGACAGAAAGCGAGAAATCACCCCCCAGAGGGGATGGCCATGCCACAATCCTTCTCCTCCATTCTCCTCTCAGGATCCTGGACACGTATGCACACGCGCCCAGCCTGAGTTTAAGCCACAGAGTCCAAGACTCCAACCACAGTCCACTACATGGGAGTCTAGCAACATAGCCATTATGCCAACTGCTGGTCCCCAGAATCACATTCTTATCACTTCCTGGCCAGAGAGAAGTAAGAAAATTGACCTCTCTCATCTCCAGATTTTAAACAAAGGACAAATAACCCAATGGTATCCTGTAGCAGATGCATATGAAGCCTTGGATAATCAATCATTATAGAATGTGATTGGCCCTGACAAGGAGCAAAGAGAGAAATTCATTTGCATAATGATTCATTTGGGCTTTCTTTATTAAAAGCAATGAAGTGTACTGACTATTCTTGGTCATTCTATCAATCTGCTACATTACTCCCATGCTAAACCATGCCATTCCCAAGTAACAGTGAGGACAATCACACTGATCAAATTGACTTAGAATGTTTATTGTAATTCTTAATGTACCATTTATAACTTCCACACATCCATGGCACTCTAACCAAGAATATAGAGACATCTACTAGGTTTTGCCACTCAAGGTTTATAACATTCTTAGAATATCATTATCATAAAGTAACAGACTGAAATGACAAACAAGTTTGAAGATAAAATAACCATCAACAACAAAATTTTTTCCAAATCATAACTCCAATAGAGGCATATATTATGCTCATGAAGCTTGCATATTCTGAGTCCTTTTCATGAATCCTGGGAGAGTAAGCTTTCAACCATGCAGCAGCTTTCTTGTTATTTTATACAGAGTGTACGAGACACAAGAGCCTTTCTCCTCCCTCTAATATTGTACGAGACACAATTGTAACTGTATGTGAAAAGAAGTGAGTTTCAATGACAACTAACACCTCAAAATATGCATAAATCCCTAAATTTAGTCCCAGAGGAATGATATATTGCACTATACCGTGCCTGCCTCTGTCCAGGGTGCTTAGTTCTCCCCTGTGATACCCAGAATGCTTCTGAAGAGGTCCCCCTGAGCAACTATATGGTATTGAGGATACCTCTGAGGAAAAGTTCCTTACAATCCGAGTCTGCCATGTTTATTCCTCAACAATAGGAGTTTGCCAACTCTTCACATCTTGGACTTGTCCATCATCATTTCCCCTTTGTGGATAAGGCTGAAGTGAAAGTACTTTGTTAAAAGAAGTAGCCTTGCAGAAGAAAAAAACCACTATTCTGTAGAAAAGTCATTCAATATTTAGAATCTTTTCTAGACATAAATGAAAGCCTGAAAGAAATAACTTTTATTTAATTTTTAAAAACTCTGCTATCATTGTGACTAAGGAGTTATGATCAATTATCCCATAGTTCCTCTTGGCTTAAGAGAAGGTATTGTGCAAGTAGCCCACTGGGCCTCAATAATGCAGAGAAATAATCTTACAGACACTTGTTGATACAGATGAATATGACGCTGATTCAAAATGAGAAAATTTTCCAAGAAGACCAGTTAGGTTTCTATAGTAAGAAACCTATACATAATAAGCCTCAGTTTTTGGCAAAGCACAGATGGTTGGTTTCTTTATAAAGGCAACTTCTTGGTGGGATGTCAGCACCAATACATTCTTTACCTTTCAGTCTCTCCCACAAACCAGTTTCTTCTCCTACCAGAGATGTTCCTGCTTGCCTTCTTGAGCATCCCCTTAGCTATAAGACATGTGGGAAAAAGGGGGATGCTCTAGGGAAATAAGATGTAATCATAAAATCGGAGGCTTCAAAAGAAAAGTCAGAGGAGGCTAAGGAAAGCAAACATTAAGATAGCATTTCTCCTAATCACATATTCACATGTATATCATTTTTCTTTCAGTACTACTGAGTAATAACTTAGTTATGAAGGACAGCCTAACAACAAAGCACTTCCTAAGGTCCATTGTGATGAAACTGCATATAATTTACACACATACCATAGAAGGTTAAGATACACCTAATGTGAGCACCAATTGTAAAGACAACCTTCTCAGTACTTATGAAACAAGAAAATCGTGTTTCTTTTTGTTTTTCTTTAAAATGTCATAGCACACTTGAGAGAACAGTCTATATGGTTGCTTAAAGGCTAAAATACTAGAAGAAAACTAATCAAAAACTTCCTGTTTAGTATACAGTTATGATACTAATGTCCTTTCAACTAAATCCTATGTATTTAAAGTGAAAAACACGTGGTCTGGGACAAATGTCTATTCCATATTTCAAGCTGCAATCTGCTGCATTGGCATGAGTTTCGGTGAAACCTGAGAAAAGAAAGAAAAAAAAATCATCAAAGTCTGAAAAATTCATAAGGTATAAACATCTCTCCTTTGACTTTCGAAACTTGAATGATTCAGGCAATAGGCAATCTTGCCATGAACATCACCTAGAGATTGTTTTATGTTTGTTTGTTTTTTTATTAATTTTCCATCCTGAAACACCAAGACAGAGAATTCCTGCTCTATTTATTTTGGGTATTTAGTGGTTCTCAAGCTTCTTGCATCATATAGCTCCTAACTTAAGGGTGCCTGGGGCTGGCCATAAGGGAAGGGTTGAAGAGGAGAAGAAGGCAAATAAAGAGTCTTGATAACCACACCATCTATTGGATGGATCTTCAAGGTGATGTCTCTGAGACTTTGCTCTAGTCACAGTGCAAAGTGTGTAAATTTCTAAATCCTCAAAATAGATCTGGCTAATTCACAATTTTGTTATATAACCTTTGGATTAGTCTGTAGATAACATGGATATATATTAATGAAGTGATGCATAATCAACAATAAATAGTATCACAAGTTTCATAATCAGAATGAAAATGATACATGGGGATTAAAAGAACTCAAAGTTATTACAAAAAGGAGGCAATAGAATTAAAACGATTAAGTGCTGATTACAATTACTTTCAGTGCACAGAACAGCAAAAGCATTCCTGGGAGTCTTGATGCAGACAAAAACAAGTCTACAGTTAAGGAAGAGCTGGAGGAAGGAGAAACCTAAATGTAAGTGGTCTGGCTTAACTGTGACAGCTTTTTCAAAAGGTAGAGTCAGCTTCATTTTTCTTAATTCAATATGGCAAATGTCCATTGAGTCCTAGTTAGTAACAGTTTTTAAGGATGGCATAGCAGGGAATACTAAAATTTAGGTGATTTTTTTTTAACGCCTCAAGAATGCAGCGATTGGGACCATCAGTTAGCATAATGGCTATGTCGCTGGACTTCCATGTAGTCAACTGCAGTTTGCGTCCTGGACCCAGTGCTTAAAACTCACGCTGGGCGCGTGTGCACGCGTGCCCAAGATCCCGAGAGGAGAACAGAGGAGAAGGGATTGCAGCGTGGCCATCCCCCCTGGGGGGTGATTTCTTGCTTTCTGTCTCTCTGTCTCTCTCTGTCTGGAGAGTGCACACACCCTATAGCAAAAACCTCTCCAAAAAAAAAAAAAAAAGAATGCAGCAATTGATGCAGTATTAATTAGCATTTTGCCTTTCAAAATAAACAATGAACAATTTGTTAAATTAATAAATAATAATACATGAATGAGTGCATGAATAAATAAGCTTTAAAGAACTAGAACAAAGGCTCCCAATAGAGGTTAAGTTAGCATTTAAAAGTGAAAGAGAAGACAATCATTTGGCTTTGATGAGGTCAATTATGTTTAGCTCATTATTAACAAGTTTTGTATTAATTTCATTATGTTGAGCTAAATGCCCTCTTTTCCATTTTTCTGCTAAAGAATGAATGAAGAATTTTAAAAATAAGCACATTTTAAGAATATCAAATATTAAGAATAAAAAATTTAAAATTTTCTATTAAAAATAAATGAATAAAAATAAACAAGAAAGAATAAATAAGATCAGTATGGTTTGGTACAGAAAGAAACTTCAAAAAGTCCATGGGAAAATGTCAGTAAAATACAAATTCATTTTGGTGTAAAAAATTTTTGAAACCCATGCATAGTTTATTCCATAAACTTTTTGAGGACCCTTCATATAACTTAGGATAAATGACAGCTCATTTAGACTTGCCATTTCCAAGATCAGGCAGATGATAATAGACAGAATAATAGATATGTAATAAATAGACAAAATTAACATCCCACATTTGCTTAAACCTTCAGCTCTACTGAGAAGAATAACAGACATATGGGCTCTTAGTATTTTGTTAAGTGTGTCTCACAAACAATGCATCTTCTTTTTTTAACCACAGAGCATCTGTGGAAATAATCTAATGAAATCAAATTCTTCTTTTTTTGAAAACAGAGCTTTCCAATATAGCTTCATACCATTTCCTTTAAAAAGAAACTGAAAACCTTAATTTTTAAAACTAAACAATTGATTCTTTTCCTTGTCATGTCAGTCCTGTCTTGAGTCCTTATTATCATTTATTTCTTCTATCTGGAGATTGACTTTTATTGGAAAAGACGACGACAAAGCTTTATGTAGACTGAATTGGCCTGTTTACTCTGTAATGAAAAACGTCTACTAAACCACTATTTCTCGTTCTCTTCTACAGTCTAATCAACACTGTAAACCAAAGCAGATTATTCTGCCAATGTGATCTACAGACTAAGCACAAGATGATATGATTTAAGTGTAGAAAATAAGCCAATGATTTGTCTTCCTAGTCCATTGAAATCCCAATAGTATATTGTTTAACTCTGCTATAATGCCAGCTCATAATAGATACTGAGAGTAGAAATTTATTCAATTTAGCAAGCAAGAGATGTCGGCAGCTGGCTTCTTCCAGGTTCCATTGCAAACTTATAAATAAATTATGCTTTTATTTAGTTTTTTTGCTATTAGTAGTTTTGGTATATTTCTGCTTGGAGATTAAGATCAAGGCCCTTGGGAGAAGGAATTATACCAATTACTTTTATTTTATTCACATTTCAAATCTCATTATGAGATATATACTGGGTGTTTAATAAGTAATCATAGATGACCTTCAGAAACTTATTATACCACACGATGTACAAATATGGGTTAAATCTATTTTTTTTTAGATTATAAAAAGAAAAACAGAAACATTGTTTCCAAAAATAGTTCATAGACATAAATGGTAAAGAAAATCCTACTGTATAAAGCTTAAGCATTCACCAGAAAAGAAAGGAATGAATAATCAATTGAATTCACTATTCACTGAAAACAGTATTTTCAAAAAAATGAAATTTAAGTGGTAGGATATCACTTTTCCTTTTCTTTTCTTCCTACTTTGGCCCATCAAGTAACTGGCACATTGAATGATATAAGAATAGTCAAAAATAAAGGAATTTGACACTTTCATTAACTTGTCATAGCTTTAATATGAGAAAAATTGCAATATCATTTTGATTTAAAAAAAATGAGTTCTTAATTCATAACCACTTGAGAGACAGACTTCTTTCAAATGTGAGGGTAATGAGGGAAAAATAAGTCAAAGAACTCCTTAGCTGTGAAGATGCTGGGTGCAAGCAGCCTAACACAATGGTTTTCACTCCTGATGTACTCACACGAATAAAAAAGAGCCAGATAACAATGAGGGCCTTCCTTTGTATATTCTTTTTTACAGCAGAAAAGGAACATTCTGTGGATATTGGAAATGTTATCTAATGAAGAGTTTAGCTCTTCCACATAGAAAAAAACGAACAAACAAAGTGCAGCTGATTAAGAATGATTTGCTTTGGGATCAGCAGATGGTGTAATGGCTATGCTGCTGAACTCCCATGTAGTTGACCAGGGCTCAAGTCCTGGACCTGGCGGCTTAAAACTCATGCCAGGTGCTTGTGTGTGCATGCCCAAAAGCTCAAAAGGAAGATGGAGGAGAAAGGACAGTGATGTGGCCATCCCCCCGGGGGATGATTTCTCATTTTTTGTCTCTCTGTCTCTCTGGTGAATGTGCTCTATATAAAAATAACTCTCATAAGGAAAAAAGAATTATTTGCCTTTATCATGGGAGTTAAGAAATCCTAAAAAGTTAAAGTATAAATAACCCCCTTTCTTCCCCAAGGCTATTGAAAAGCTAATTACAGACGTGGTTTACATGCAAGGTATTACTGGGAGACTTTTTTTTGCCAAAGGAAAATTTAGAAAAAGGTAATAGAAAGACCTTAGTATGGTACCAAGAACTGTTATTATGTAGATAATGAATTATGCAACAGAATTGTTTTTAAAGAAATTGTTTATGCACTGATATGTACAAGCCAAGTAGGTAGTATACAAGAAAGACGTCTATAGAATAGATGCCTGATTTATCAAATAACTTTCGTTAAATTAGTTTTTCTAAGATGTGTCACAGCATCAACATATTTTCTTCTCATTATAAATATATTTCATTTTGAATGAGTAGGTTGGTTCTTAAAAAGGTACCTGATAATCAAATCCCTTCCCTTCATTTTCCTCAGGGATATTGCACCCCTTCTTTTGATTAACCTTAAATGGATTGGGCCATCCTATCAACACCCATTAGGTAGGTGATAGGTGATTTATGAACACATACTTACACTAAAGGGCAATTATCTATATGTAGTATTATTCTCTTTGTTTTCAAAAGGAATATGGGGGTTTCTTATATGGATACACCCCTGATGTACTTAACCTGCTTTGTATCTGAGTGTTTCATGAACTAAGTTTATCTTCCAATGTAGGATATTCCTACATTACGACTATAAATCTGAAATTGTGAGAAGCCCCACATTCTGTATAATACCTTCCATGGATGGGATAATAAGGCATAGAAGTTAATCAAAGAGAAAGCCGTAAGTCACAGATGGGTTTAAACGTGAAGAAGTATCATTTCTCCATGGTGACTCACATTTTTTTAGTTAATCTTGTTTAAGCTCAGCTGACATATAACTGAAAAATAGCAGATTGCAACAGACATTACATAAAGTAGTTTAGAGTTCAAGATCAACCTCTGTTTTCAGTGGCTCCTGCTGGTTCCTTCCCCTCCTGCTTCTGCCTCCAAAGCCAAACCGTGGCCCTGCGTCAGAGCACAGCTCCTGCTCCCACCCGCTCTCATCTGGAAGCACCCTTTCGTCTACTCCTGTTCACTGCAAAGGTCAGCTCCAAAAATGATCACAAATGAATGGTTCGGGTCCTATAAACACCCATTAATCAAGCCCAGGATCTAGGATAAGTGGCTGGATTTGTTCACAGAAGCACTTACTGCAAAATCACACCCAGTACTCTTTTGTATGTCGTCCACCGTCAGGCCTTCCCAGAGCTCTATCAGAGTCAGCCCTTTCTTCTTATCCACGTCAAACACAGCCTGTTGGAGTCAAGAAAACGACAATTTGTTTTGTAACACAGAACACAAATAACCTCTCAAATTCCTAAAAGAGAAAGACTCAGGATAAAAGACTCTGAAAATTAGCAATGAAGAAATGTCAACTGTAACTATTATATTTTGGAGAGAATAAACACTGACTCCCTAATCAGTAATTGGTTGTGGAACGCTGACAATGCCAGAAAATAAACAAACATTGACTATCCATGGCATCTGTCACTATTGTAACCAGTTTTGCAGAACCATCTTCGTTTTGTAAAGTCTAATACTTAGTCAAATGTTAATTAGGTGATTAACAGTGAAAGAAAGAAAGGCTGACAGGTGGCATAGTGGTTATGTTGTTGTACTCCCACATGGCCAACTGTGGTTCAAGTCCTGGGTCTGGTAGTTTGAAATACCCTGGGTGGGTATGTGTGCATGCCCAAGATTCCGAGAGGAGAATGGAGAAGGGACTGTGGTATGTCCATCAAGGATGATTTCTTGCTTTCTGTCTCTCTGTCTCTCAGAAAAAATAACCTCTCTCAAGAAAAAAACAATCATTTAAAGGAAGTATAGAAGAAGGAAGGAAGTGGGATATTTGGAAGGTGAAAGCATAAGGATAATGGAAAAAAATCTTCTGGGTGTAGAATTAAGAGACACAGGAATGAAAAGTTATTGTACATGGTAACATCTTTGACTTGGCAATACATTTATGCTTTAAGAACCCGTATCATATGCTATGAATATGTACAATGATTAAATGTTTATATATACCAAGAGAAAGCACTTGGAAGTGCCTAAGCTAATTTTAGGAGGATGGGCAGAGCCTGGCAGTGGTGCAGTGTTAACACAACTGAATGCACATGAGAAATACCCTGGGTTCACATCTCGGACCCTCCCTGAGCATACTAGCTGCACACATACTTGCCTACAGTTCAGGTCAGCCGAGGCTGGGGTAAATTGTGGCATGAAGACCCTGTTGGGCGTGCCTCCCTCAAATAAATACATAAAACTTTAAAAAAGAGAATAGCTACCTTACCCTGAAAAAGCCTCAGTAACCATTAAGACTTTCCCTTTAAGTTCATTGAAAACACATAGGTCCCAAGAGGAGAGTATGAGAATCTCCCTCTAACATACAAATTGCAGAAAGCTGCTTCCATTTAAGGCAGCTATGAGAAGACCCCCTCACCTTAAACATCCCATTACAACATTCTGGTCTATAACACCAGGTGATGTAGTGCCCAGTGGTATGGCTTAACCTCAAAAGGTAGACTCACCTGCACTACCTGATTTCGAAGGCACGCTTTCCCACTTTGAAAGGTAACAACTCAAGTTGGAAGGGACCTACAAAGTCATTGAATGTAAGATTCCATACAAGAACTCTTCAAAACCTTCTCTGCTGGTCCCTGGGTCTCTGCTTAGGTATTTAACAGCAGCAGGAGGCTCACTGGCCTCAAGGCAGATTGTCCATTGAGGGACGCTCTAACCATAAGAACCCAATGTGCTTCCTAGGACGTTAGCTCCCCGGTTCAGTTCTCCTGCAGTGCACTACACACTGTTCCCTCTTCTGCTCAGTTTTCTCATTCTTGGACTTAACTGTTTTGCTTCCAAGATCTTCCCTTTCCTTTGGATTTAACTTAAATTCAACTATTATTTGCAGGATTAGAATCATTACTTTCAACTATGCTGAAGTCAAGTCATAAATTAATCAATTTTAAACACACTCCTGACTATGAGGCTAATATTAAAACACAGCAACAAGTTAAGGAAAGAACCTTGGCTTTTGAGCTAGACTAAAACTCCAACTCTGCTGCAAAACAGCTCTGCAACCTTTGGTGAACCTGTCCTGGCATCTGTAGATGTATATCATAAAAACGATTAATATTTCCCAAGATTGTGATACAGAAAAAATATAATAAGAAACATCCTCTGAGTTTCATGCCTGGGACAGAGGAGGGCATCATACAGGCATGTTCTGACTCCTTAAAAGCTTAACTTGTCACTTGTGTGTGAATCCAAAATCACAGCACTGTCTCCAGTTGATTGATAATTTTCCCCTGGAGCAAAGCTTCGCTGGGATCAGTGACACTTGCATTTGCTGTTGTTTAATGAATTCACAGATTGCTAGGTTGATTTTGCTGGAAAAGTTCATTTAAATTTAAGAGGAATTATTTCAGCAAACTTTCATTTTGTTTGCAGATTTTTATGTTCCTAAAAATGACTTTTTTCCTGTAGAAATGTTTATTCTAAGAGGAAGAAAATGGTAATTTAGAAATGTCTATATACTCCATTAGCTTGCATCTTCCAAAATGACAACTAAGAAAAAAAATTTAATGGACCCTTTTTCTTTGCAGAAAGTGTGTCTAGAGCACTGTTAATACTGATTTATTTTCCCCTGAATTATGAACACTTTATTTTTGTCAAAATGGAACAAACAAAGAAAAAAAGACCACTGGATTGTATTACTAAGAACAGACACAGAGGGGCCACCAGATGGCATAGCAGTTACTTCACTGGCCACATGGCCAACCATGGTTTGAGTCCCAGACCTGGTGGGTTGAAAATCATGCTGTGTTGGGACCAGCAGTTGGCATAATGGCTATGTTGCTGGACTCCCATGTAGTTGACCGTGGTTCGAGTCCCGGACCTGATGGCTTAAACTCATGCCAGGCATGTGTGTGTGTGCATACCCAAGATCCCAAGAGGAGAATGGAAGAGAAGGGATTGTGGTGTGGACATCCCCCCTGGGGGGGTGATTTCTCGCTTTTCATCTCTCTGTCTCTCTCTGTCTTTCTGGCGGGCGCATGCGCCTTATAGCAAAAACCTCTCAAAAAAAAAAAAAAAAAAGAAAGAAAACAAAAAAGAAAATCATGCTGTGTGCATGTGCACGCATGCTCAAGATGGGAGCATGGAGAAGGAATGGAGAAGAAGGGATTGCAGCATGGCCATCCCTCCTGGAGGAGAGCTTTCTCACCTACCCTCTCACTGTGTCTGTCTGTCTGTCTCTCTCTCTCTGTCTCGCTCTTTCTCGAGTGCACATGCATTAAGGTGAAAACCTCCCAATAAAAAAGAACAGACACAGAAATTACTTAGGGAGAAGAAAAATGTGGTATCATGAATATAAGGCTTCAGTAATCAGGGAGATAAAATCAATAACAAATTGACTTACTGCTTTTAAAAAAGCTTTTATTAACATCTTTATCAAACCCAAATTAGCTCCCAAGATCATATATTGGAAAGTCAAGCATCTCTTATTTTTAAAAATGAGGAAAACTTTGGAAATATTTTAGGAACTTTCCATTTAGCCATATAAGGTGCAAACAAAAACTTGATAAAAGTGGAGACACCGAAACCAGAAAGGTACAATGAAATTTTTAGCTATGAAGAAGAATATTGAAACTACTTTGTCTTACAGATAAATAAGCTAATTATAAACAAGCTAATTATGTTATCATAACCATAAAGGGCTACACTGAGGATAAAACAGATAATCATAGCCCAGGTGCCATTGAGGAAGGCATCTTTCATAACCTGATTCTAGTGGCACAAAACAAGGAAAATCAGGGTCATGGCATTTCCCAAGTCTCTTTCAAAGGGCAACCTAGTGGAATTTTCCTTGGAGTTGATAATGAAATTCTAGTCCCTTAGCTGCCAGTGGTAGGACTACACACATTCATTGATCTAAATGCATATGCATGGCCTTCTCATTTGCTCATCTAACAAGTATTTATTGAGTAGCCACTACATAAAACCACCACGGTGGTAAACATGCAACAATCCTTTCCTTTAGGTACCAAGACTTTAGACTTAGCTGCCTTTCTCTTTACTCTTGCTAAACAATGTCTATGGTTAAAGTTCCACTCATTCCCATATGCTAATGACTCCCACAAGTTTATTCCAATACCACCTTCTCTTATGAGCTTGAGAGCCAAATCTCCAATTGTTTATCAAAATTTCTGACTGGATGTTGATGTTCTCAGGAACGTCAAGAACTGAGAGTGTCCAAATTAAATCTATTCTTTTTCTGCCTCCTATTGTTCCTTCCCCTTCTCCTTTTACAGTTCTGGGCTTATTAATGATACTACAGGTCAACCATCTTCTCTAGCTGTGAAATTTAGGAATCACCTGTCATACCAAACATGTCTGACTTCTCATCAAATTAGGTGGAGTCTATATCCTAAAATCTCTCTTTCTGTCCTCTGAATTAGAATTGTGGCTCTTTTTGCCTAGATCACTAGATCACTAATGGATCCTTCTAACTGGACTCTGTTTTATCTCTTCTCTTCCTACTCTAGAAAAAAAGCTCAGAAACTGGCTGAGGATGAGGGTGGACCATGGCGTGAGGACTCTGTTGGGGGGCCCTCTCTCTGTGTCTCTCTCCCTTTCATGGACAAAGTGGATGAATAAGCTTTCAAAAACCACAATTCATGTCTAATTGGGGTGTTTCAAGAAGTGGTAAAGACTCAGAGACTAAATGGTGAGATAAAGTATTATGTCCTTTTATCCACTTGTTCTTTATAAGTCATCTTTATGGAATTCCACATAAACAGTCCTGGGAAAGGTACCATTTAGGATAGACCCTTTCCTAAAAATGTGGCTTCTGGAAAGTATTATGGATACTCTAAATCTACTGCAAAGGGCTGCTTTAGAGTACTTCTTACCATGCCTCACTAAGGGACAGACACAGTGAGCTGAATTAATTCCGAGACACTAGTACTACAGCTCTTGGTGAAAGAAACTGAATTGAACAGGGGAACAAAAAAGCCCTGATATAGATCATTTTGTTCTGTGGCTTCATCAAGATAGTGAATCAAGAAAACACTCCATTCCCACTGACTTATGAGAACTATGTCACCAACATCCTTGGTTCAAATTTGGGCCAGAAAGGTGACACAGGCAGTTGCCAGTGATGCTTCTCTCTAATCTGAAAAGCTGTCAAGCATACCATTGGCCAACCATTTCCATCTAAGAAGAAAAATCTAGAGAAGTACTAAAATGACTGATGTGTTCTAAACTCCCACTTTTTAACAGAAGACAAGAAAGCATGCAAGAAATAGAATACATTTCTCGGCTCACTGCAATTTGCACATAAATGATTTAAAACTCAATTTTGACAGAATTTTCCAAAATGAAACCCAACAATTTGTACTTGTAATTTGGGAAAGCAAAGAACAAAGGTAAGAATGATAAATATATTCTTAACATTCAGCTTGACACCTTAATAGTCAAAATATAAGGATCGATAAAACACTTTTCTGATTATATCACACTGTCATAGTTACATAGGCCGGTAGTTCAATTTTGTGTGTTTATGTGTATTTCCAGAAAGTTGTGCATAAAGACTTCTCCATTTAGAAACATTAAATTGACGAATATTCCTATTTGTTCTGCCCACAGACAAAATTAATCCTATGACTATCAACATAATACATTTTCAGAAGGCAACCAAAAAAAATTCTAAAACTGCTCATAAATAAAAAGGTGGTGGTAGATATCCAAGGAAATAAATTTACCTTTTCAGTAATAATGCGGTTGACACATTGCTTTCCAGTCAGTGGTAATGTACATTTCTCCATGATTTTATGTGCATTTCCCTGTTTCAAAGAAGAAATATCAAAAGGAATAGTTAGAGAGTGATTCTTATTTAGAATTAGTATAAATATAGGATGAACAGGGGCTATCAGAAAAATTGCCTCCTAAATATAGGCTGCATCAAAATGTTCACACAGTCATGCTTTTACTCGCATTCTGGGGGTAGCTCCTGCCCCTGAAATTAATTAGCGAGAATACCAATGAATGGCCAAAGGCATAAATGATCTAGCTGGGAAATATCCTGTTGCGAATCTGAACTCTCAAACCTCAGCCTTTGTGTTATCTGATGTGAAATATCACTTCTAATACCCTGCTTATTTTTCTCTCCTAGGGAATGGCCTCCTTAAAAATTATGAGTGGCTGTCTGGCAAAAATGAAAAACATATACAGAAAATAAATGCATACATAATGGGTGCACTAATAAATAATAGTCCTTTTTCATAGATTGTTAATTTTATAGGAAAAAAGAGTACTCTACGCATAGAAAACGGCAGCACTTTGTCTCCCTTCCTAACTTAAGACCCGCTCTCAACAGAAATCCATTTCAATTTTTTAGCAGTTATTTCCTTACTTTTATACATCAGCCTCTGACCTCCACATTTAAAAAAAATTATGCTTAACATGCAATTTCTAGATTAATCAATTTTAGACAATTTACTGATTTCTTATATTGACATATGAAAACTTAATTCTCTTACAATTTTCCTCCAACACCTCCCCCGCCACACACACTTCTACCCTCCAGCCCCTTCACCATTTTCAATTCTCCCAATATGAACATGACACAATTTATAACTAACTCAACAGTCAGAATTTATAGCGCCCTGACTTAGTGACCACGTAAAACTGTTCACTGCTGGGCCAGGTAGTGCCGTAAACCATGACTAACATTTACTTTCTCACACAGCCATTTGCTCTTCCTAGAGATTGTCTGAACCTCAGTTTGCTCCTAGTAAGATGTATAAGCTAGCCTAAACCCACATTTTTTTTTTTTTTCGAATTTTCTCTAATACACAGGACTTTCTTAAACATAAATAAAAGACAGATGGAGAGTACCGACCAGGTTTGCAGCCATTAAGTCCCTCCTGCCAGCACCACCACTACCCCAACATGGCAGTGGCTTCAGAGACAGAGCTGTGGAGCACAGGAGAAACACTGGCTTTGATGATCTAACCTGCAGATTATTTTCTTCCCATCATGATTAAGCTCCATTTTAAGTACCAAGCACAGTAGCCATTAAAGGAAATTAATATTTCCTTTGAGGTTGAAGGCTAATCTGGCACATTCTAGATTTTTATTTAAAAATGGCAACATGCTTCTATTGTTTTCTTTTGTATCTAAACATACTAGATATGATGTCACCATCATCTTTAGCCATCTCGGGGTTTAAAAATGTACTTGCTACCTAGTTAGTATCTTTTCCAAAACTGGTATCATGCTAAATATAGTCAGATGCAATGAATTTCAGATAACTGGATTTAATTAAGAAAATTTTATTCCAGCCAGCCCGTGGCGTGGTGGTTAAGGTGGCTAGATCCCGCACGGCCAACTGCATGGTTCGAGTCTCCAATCTGGTGACTTGACAAACATGCCGGGCACATGTGCATATTTCCCCAGAATGCCAAATGGAGGGAGAGATGGAGGAGAAGGGATTGTGGGATTGTGAAGAGTGTGACTATTACCCACTGGAGGTGCTTTTTACTCTCTCTCTCTCTCTCTCTTTCTCTCTTCAGCACCATCTGGCAAATTTTTTACAAAGGGGGGTGGGAGACTTTACTCCTCATGATAATCTGTCAACTCAATAAAGCACCAGTAATAAAAAGATTTTAATGTACTTAAGCCACTGCAAGGCATTAAAAGCATTCAATAATTTTTGAATGATTGTATGCATGAAGAAATTAATAGGAAGAGAAAGGAAAGTATGTTGGGATGGATCTCAAAAAAGGTAAATTACAGTACCTTAATTCAGTCAAAACTAATGCTAAATACATAAAAAGAGGATAGACATTATACCTTTAATATAATACATTATATGTTTCTGGCTCTTACTGTATAAGAACATTTATAGCTGTAGAAATAAAACCTCATTTTCACTTCATTTCTAATGATCTATTTTCCCTTTGAGATTTCAAAGTTTGCACGTGTCAAAGAAGCTAAATTAAACAGCTGAAATTAGTGAAGAATATTGAAACTTCCACAGTTGTCAGGTCTCTTTACATTTACTACAACTCAAATAAGGCATGTCACATTGAACTTCAGGCCTGACTATGAACAAAGTGAACACTCTCCGGGCCCCTGAAGGACATTTTCCGCAAAGAGCTCTTCTTCGTCCTCATTACTTGAGCAAGATCAACATCAGGTCTGAAAATCACTTGGATTTTAATGAACAACGAACTCCATTTTAGGAAGAACCATGAATTTCAACAGACAAAATTAACTGTGCCCTACCGAATGAGACTTTTCATAGGTCACTTTCCATATAAATAGTATAGAGCAGTAGTGAAAATGTAGGTTAGAGCCAAAAGACCTGTCTATCAACACCTGGCCCTACTGCATTCTGTGCAAGACCCTTGTGTTGGACTTCCTCATTCACCCGACCTCACTGGGTTATAATACAGTTTTAATGAGAGGCCAGTATCTGGTACTTAGCAAGCGATCAAAAAAGTTACCTGGTATTTATAAAACATATATTTAACATTTTTTTCTTTTTCTTTTTTAATTTGTTATAGGGTGTGTGCACTCACTGGAAAGAGATGGGGGTGGGGGAAGTGAGGAGGGAGTAAGAGAGAATACACTCCCCAGAGGGGATGGTCACAACACAATGCCTTCTCCTCTATTTTCATTTTGGAATTTTGGGAATGTGTGCATGCACCAGCACACACACACACACACAACTAGTGTGTTTTTCAAGTCACTGGATCCAAGACATAGTCAGCCATGTAGGATCCAGCTGCTTTAACCACCATGCCAGTAGCTAGACCTTACATTTCTTTTTTTAGGTTTTCTTTCTTTCTTTCTTTCTTTCTTTCTTTCTTTCTTTCTTTCTTTCTTTCTTTCCTTCTTTCTTTCTTTCTTTCATAAGCGAGAGAGTGACAGCTCCTCAAATATAGGGTCTTGAGTCCATGATCCATCCCCAACTTCAGCCAGCTTTATACTCACGGAGGTCTCTGGACATGAACCCAGAACCTCCCTATGTGAGACACCCTTGCAAAGCATCATGTTTTATGGCTGTGCTCCCAGCCAGTCCCCTACATTTAACATTTTTATAATCCATTAGAAAATTATTTAGGAGATTTTCAGTTCCTTTTAAGTCTGACACAGGATTATGTAGAAAATGGCCTAAACACAATTCCTGAGACCCACAAAAGTAATGAAAACACAATACATATTTGGAGGCAAACCATACAGCTTGCCTAGAAACTGGCATCCAGGATATTTAGAACAATAGAGCTAGATGACTCCATTCACATTTAACTCCAAGACATAACAGAGATCAAGGGAAAGAGAAAATGAGATGCAGAGAGATTAAAGACTGTCACAATTTCAATATTCAACAATAGGTTAGATAGGAAGCCAAAATATGACTAACTCCCACTTAAACACTCTACTCCAACCATGCTAGGCTGAGCCTGATGGTGTGGCATGGCAGCTGCATACATTAGTGAATCACAAAGGAAGAACAATTGCTAGGTTTTGAGCACTTAAAAATAACTCTTTATAAAGAGATGCAGTATAGGGTGGCAGTAAAGAACACTATATGAGAAGTCCGGAGACCTGGTTTGCAGTTTTTGCTCTGCCATTGAAGTCTTTTTTTCCCTTTGTGCTGTAGTTTTCTCTCTTTTTTGACAGATTTTTGCCATAGGGCACATGTGCTCATCAGAGAGATAGAGGGTGAGACAGAGAGATGGTAAGAGAGAAATCACTCCCCAGGGGGTATGGCCATGTAGCAATTCTTTGTCCCCCATTCTCTTCTCGGAACTTTGGGCATGCACTCACATGTGCCCTGTGTGTTTCAAGCCGCCAGATATGAGACTTGAACCACTGTTGGCTATGTGGGAGGCCAGTGCTTTAACCACTATGCTACCTGCTGGTCTCTCTAGCTTTCTCTTTAATTGCCTTGTCCTCTACCTGATCATCATAGGAACCAAATGAAACATTCTGAAAGTGCAATGAACTGGGAGGAGCTAAATCTAATACAAATATCCAGGATTATTGGGGTCTCGTTCATCCTTATCATTCTGATTCTTTTTTTCTTCACCAAGAAGAGATGTCAGAGAAGGCAGAGGAATGGATAGAAAGTGTAAGGCTAACCATGCCCTAACTAGTCAGGAGGGCTGCTGGTTTCAATATGCCTTTATCTGTTGATTTCTTTGTAGTCTCCATGAATATCCAAATCTCTTTCACCTACCCTGCTTCCCTAGATTTTCTCCTTCCCACTTTCCTCACTTACAGACCTCAAGCAAGGCTTTGGGTAATTCACCATTTTCTTTTTAAGTGATGTAGAGCCCTAGCTTTTCTAGCACTTGCTTCATGGAGCTCTCTAGTGCTTTGGCTGTCTGTATGAAATCCTGAGCCTAAATTCTACATTAATGACCCTGTTTAAGTAGGAAAAAAAAAAAAAAGGCCTTTGCTATCATTAGAATAAGTTTCATTTTATCACAATACGTTTAATTCCAAAAAACATGTTCTCTCTTTCACAACAAAACAATGTTTCATTTGATGGCAACATTTCAGTCACCTGAGGCAACTAAGCATTTGTGTAAAATTTTGTGTTGTAAAACCTCATTTCATAGGACAGCAGGTGGTTTAGTGGTTAAGATGCTAGACTCCCACAGGGATAACCATAGTTCAAGTCCCAGATCGGCAGCTTGAAACTCAATGCCAGGCACATGTGCATGTGTGCCTAAAATCCCGAGAGAAGACTAGAGGAGAAAGGACTGTGGCATGGCCATCCCCTTGGGGGGTGGTTTCTTGCTTTCTGTCTCTTTGTCTCACCAGGGAGCACAGAAGCCGTATAGCAAAAATCTCTTCACAACAAAACAAAACAAAACAAAACCTTGTTTCATGCTTGTGTTTTCTGTTAAGAGCTTCTTACGTGTGTTTATGGTATTTATTTTTTCCTCCTGGTACCTCTTTTAGGAAAGCTCTAATGATTACTACAGAGAAGGTACATATTCTAGGAGCTGTTTTTTCCTTAAGGGACTGAACCCTTGAGCCTACCTCAATGCTATCTGCTACCTAGAATATGCACACCCCACATTCAAATTACAACATCACTACTATTCTTCAGGACTTGGCTCAAGTGCCATCTCCCCTGGGAAAAACAGGGGAATCTCCAACATCTCCTGCCTGGTTTCCCAACACCAGTGTTCCAAAGCCACCCCCAGTCTGGTGCACCTCTCAAGAGCCCCTGTGCCTCCTTCACATGCTGTAACTGTTGGCTTCCCACTACTTCCGGCTAGACCCTGAGCTTGTTGAATACTGAGACAATTCATCTTTGTATCTACAGCAATGAATAAAGCACAAGGCAAGCCACAGTGATAAGTGATGTCTGGATATTGTATTTCTGATTCAAGGAACTCCAGCGGAGTCAGGACTACAAAATACCAAGTGACTAAGTGTTTATGGACCATTAGAGTCTGCTTTCCAGTTCTAAGATACATACTTGTATATTTTCCCAGCATCTCTGACCTTACTAGGAGAAGTGGTTAGCAGATGTATACAAATGGGCTTTTAAAATTTGGGAAGAGATATAAAGGAAAAATCAAAAAGAGGAGAAAAGACACCCCCAGGACTGCTGTATGAAACATACATATTTAAAAGTAGAGAAACAGGGTAAATTACAATTATCCTACCTCTTCTTTCTGCTACCTCCTAAAGCTTCCAGGCTTACCATAATCTGCTGGAAAGAAGGGCTAGAGAGGCCGAACCTAGCAGAGAATACTTAATACTTTGGTGGCCCAAGAAGGCCAATAAAGTTTTCATTAGGGTTGTCAGAATATCATGGAAAGAGCCTGATTGCCACCACCCTGGCCCTTGTCCATTAATCTCAGTGCTTAAAAAGTGAAACATTTTTTACATATACACCCACCACCAACTCCAATATAAAATACCAGGGAACAACATATTGTAAAAGATATGACTGCTCCATTACTATGATGACTGATTCGGTATACAGAAAAGTAAAACAGGATTTGCTAAATAAAGAAAATCAAGGTACACAGAATAAAAAGGCAGGATGAGATTACTCACACTGAGTTTATTCTCATGGGATATTTTTGGCTATCATAAGCACCTTCTCAGTAGGGATTGCAACCATCCACATAGCACTTCATGGAGAGACTCAGCACATTTAGAAGTAGAAAGCATTTGTTGCTAAGAATAATTTTTATATGTGGTTGTAATCGCAGTTTGCACTTATGGGGACACTCTCAAGGGGAGGACTACCCGAATGAGACAATAGATAAAGCAAGCCACTTCCCTGAAAATTGTCTTTAGGGTTTTGAGATCTTATACTAGAAAGCCCCTTTTCTTCAATATAAAACAAAATGATTGTCACTGTCTAATTTTTATTTTCTCTGCATCCTATGATACCTAACCTTAGGAGTGGCAGAGACTAGGAATGAGCAGGAATCATTTTCTTTTCTTATTCATAAATTGTTGGGTACCTTAGCAATTTTTCCTTAACATTAGTTTTCCTTTCCATTTTTAAAAATGCAGATATTCCTCCACATAAATGAAAAGTTATAGAATTTAAAGTTATTAACTTAATTAAATTCTGTGAGTTTTTTTAAGGTTTAACTGTTTATTGGACAGTCTTCTACTTTTTTCCCTCACATTATAACATTTTTGGCAAACATTTCTATCATAAGGGAGAAATAAAAAGGCAAAACCATGTAAGGATTTTTATATGTACGGATGCATTTTTTTTTCCATTGCCAGAGGGCATGTGTGCTCACTGGAAAGAGAAAGAGAAAGGGAAAGGGAAAAATCAATCCCCACAGGGAATGTTCTTACTATAATTCCTTCTCCATTTCTCTTTCCTTTTGAGATTTTGAGCACACATGCACACATGCTTGGTGTGTTTTGTAAGCCACTGGGTTGGGGACTCCAACCACATAGTTGGCCATGGGGGAATCTAGCTGCTTAACCACCATGCCATGGGCTGGCTCTGGATTTATGTTTTAAAGATTAATATTTTTTCCCAACTGGTCCTGACTATTTTATATCTAATTAATGAATTATAAATGAATGATAAGTTTTTATTAATGGTAAAAGATTAAGTCAACTGAAACCATTCTTAATAATGATTTACCTTATCAAAGGGATACTTTATTTTATTATACTTTTCAGTGTTGCTGAAAATGATCTCAAGAATACTTTTAATGAAAGAATTTTAAAATCAAAACACTGCTGGTTTTAGTAACACATTTAATTTGAAAAACATGGAATTAATACAATTCATGTTTTAAAATAATTCCTGATAACATTTAAGATTTCTATACGAGACTCATGGTATCAGACACAATTGGACTAAATAAGAAAACTTAACAAAAATTTATTCTCAAATTCATAGCAATTATCATTATGATTCTTTTTATCCCTTTAGAATCCAGACCTTCCACTGTAATAAAAATAAAATCTAAACCTGTTTTAGAAATAGAGCTCTCATTTAGGTTCTCTAAAATAAGTACTCAAGCTTCACTTGTTTTCAATAAATGACAACTGTGACAGAATTTCTTTTGTGCTCTGAAAGTTATACTCTTAAGAACACATTTCTAGAACACCATATTGAGAACAAAATACTTTATGTTTTTAGTGGTGATATTATTCACCAGGCAGAAAAGTTGAGTGAAAGAAAAATGAGGTCCAAAGGCAGGATACATGGACTCTGGTTGGTTTTGCTCTTCATTTTCCACTTGACTTTTATCAAATTATTTAACCTCTACAACCTTTTGATGTGCTCATTTTGGGAAGGGTAATAGTAAGACCTACCTCATAGGAGTATCATAATGATAAAATGAGGACAGAAAACATGCAATAGCCTGGAGAAGACTGTGTTCTTGGCATCATCATCATTTTAAGAACTAATTAATGCAACAGTTATTTATTGAGCCCTACTGTATATCAAGTACTCCATGAAGCTTACACTATAATGAAGAGGGGGGATAAAGAATTATCAGAAAACGGTAGATTTCTGTTTTATATAGTAGGGTAGTCAGAGAAAGTTTCTCTGGAATTTTGATCCTGAATAAAATGAGGGACTGAATCATACTGGGAAAAAAGTATTCTGAGACCAGAGAATAACAAGTGCAAATGCCCCAAGGCAGGAGGATGCTGTCAGAAACTTACAGAAAGTGAGTCTGGCTGGAGCCAAATGGGTGAGTAGGACAACAGTTAAAGATGGAATCTGAGAGGCAACGGGGTGATAGAAATGGATAATTTACTGCTGAGTGAAGCAAGCCAGGCTATGAAAGAGAGACATTGTTATGTTTCCACTCAACATATACCAACTATCTGTACTGTGTGGTGGAAACTGAGAGATTAGAAGACATAGAAGCATTAAAAATGGTTATAGATTCTGGAGATAATATGGGAAGAGGGTGAGAGTAGGGGGAGAGTGTAAGAAAAGAAACTGAGGAAAATAGAGAGGCAAGACATTTATGGGACACAGAAAGTGGCTACTATCTGTTGATAATGTGTTTTGAATTCTTAACTGGACTGGTGTGAAGGGTATTCATGTTGGGTAAATTCAACTTATAAGCAAAGTGATGTATAGTAATTAAATGTATAAAGTAAATTTAAAAAAAAAGAGAGAGAGGGGTAACAGGGTGGAGTCAACCAACCATGGAAGCTTTAGAGACAATGGGAAACATTTTGAACTTGAATCTAAGTGAGGTGGGAAGTAACTGAGTGTTTTTCAGTTGAGGATAAAGTACCATGACCCCCTTTACATTTTTTAAAAACCACTCTAGTCACTGTGTAGAGAACAGACTCAGGATATGTGTGTGTGTGCGTGTGTGTATGTGTGTGTGCACATACATGAGCAATGTATGCATGTGCATTTTTTCCACCCAATCCTTCACCCTTTGCTCCCTGACAACAGACACCTAACTGTAAATTCCTTGAAATGTGCTGTCCTTCTACATCCAAGTGTCCATTCCCTGCAACGTCTTAGTCCTTACGTAACTAACACAGATGTGACATAGACCTAAACAGAGGTGAAAAGAGTAGAGATACACAGGAGGGAGCAGATTACAGGAGTACTTGTGGATGCAGTATCTGCAGGACTTGGTCTAGGTAGGCATGATGGGTGTCTTTCCAGATGGAGGTTGGGAGACCGGGACTTTTCTAGTTGGGCCAAAAAGAACACACTTAGTGGGAATGATGATCATTTTGCTTGTGATTCTGTTGAGCTGAGGTGGCTGTGAAACAAGTAGGATAAGTTATCTAACCAGGACTTAGAAATATATTTCTGAAACTCATCAGAGAATCCTGATGTGTAAAAGTAAAAAGCTAAGGAGCCACTGAATGAGAAATAATAATTGGTGCTGAAAAATGTAGATGGCACCCAAGAAGGGTGCAGAGGGCAAGTAGAACAGAGGGCCAAACATGGTGTTATGAGGAGTCTTGGCAAGAACTCATAATGGAGGGGATGGGACATCTTTAGATCCAAGTCGGTAAGCGAGTTGTTATGCAACCTTCTGTACAGGGTTTAAAACTTTGACAAAGGCTGCTTCTTCATTTAAGGCAGTAGCAGGTAGACAATAGAGAGTTAAAGAAAGTCTAATGTAATGGGCTTTATCTTTAAGGACATGACTCAGAAACTACACACATCACAAATGGTCAAATCCCACTGACCAAGACCTGGTGGTAGGGATGCATCTATATGCAAGGGAGACTGGGAAACGCACTCTCCTATCGGGATACTATGTGCCCAGATAAAACCTAGAAGCTTCTTTCTTTCTTTCTTTTTTTTGAGAGGTTTTTGCTATAGGGTGCGTGTGCTCGCCAGAAGACAGAGACAGAGAGACAGAAAGAGAGAAATCACCCCCCCCCCCCAGGGGGGATGGCCACGCCACAATCCCTTCTCCTCCATTCTCCTTTCGGGATCTTGGGCACACACGCACACGCGCCCAGTGTGAGTTTAAGCCACCGGGTCCGGGACATGAACCGCGGCTGACTACATGGGAGTCCAGCGACACAGTCATTATGCTAACTGCTGGTCCCAGAGGCTTCTAATATAAAATGGAAGGGAGGAAGAAAGGCACTAGAGGGCATACATAGCTTCTCAGACTGTTTTCTTTTAAGTGCTTTGCTGTATCTATCACACAGAGGAAAGAGAGCTTTGACCAGGGAAAAAGAACAAAAAGAAAGGGATAATTTTGAAACCTGAAACTTTCTGAGAAGGGAAGAAGTGGGTGGATGCTGGTGTGGATGTAGCATGCATATAGTGGCATGCTGAACACAGGATGGCCCAAACTCAACCGAACTCCCAGCTTGCCTCTCTTACTCCCCACCTATCTGGACAAGCTTCTTACCTGCCTGTCCCAGTCTTACTTCCAAGGGTCACTGAGAGGCTGAGATTCAGCGGTGCCAAGCATTACACCCTCACCTAGTAAAGACTCAAATTATAATTATATCTCCTCCCATTCTTAGACAGCAGAGGATAGGATGTGCAAAAGGACAGGAAAAGCAGCTTAAGAAGGAAGGCGTCTGGACACCAAAATACTGCCTACTTCACAATTGTGCCTGAAACCCTGATGTCTAAACGTACATGAGAAGCATGTTACAACGCCAGGTTGATGGCTGCTCCTCCATATCCCAGTGGGATGCTGAAGGTAAGGATTACTCTGGAGCAACATCAAGGAGGCAGCTGGTCCCAGGTTCCAGAAGCTGCTGGCCCCTGAACTAAAAGAAACAGCTGGTTGCAAAGACTTGAAAGAAAAAAGTTTCCTTTGTGTGATTAAAAGATCCCCCCAAAAAGCATGTTTTTAAAGGTCAGACAATACTGTTTATAGACAACCTGCATCTCTAACCCTGCAGCTAAAGAAAAGAAGTAAAAAGAAAGCTACACGTGAAAAACTCATTGATGGTTCCACCCAGTTACAAAAAAAAAAAAAAAAAAAAAAGAAAAAAAAAGTTAGCAGCCTAAGAGAACAAGATAATATTTCTTTTGTCAAGTTTTAATCCTTCTATAAAAGTGTTTCACTCCCATGTCTTACAAAACTCTAGGGATTAGTCTTCTGGGCTGTTCACTTAATCAGTTACCTGGCTACCTGGCATGTCTACAAGAACAGATCATTATTAACTGGAGGAGATACCAAGAGTTTAAAAAACCTTCTTTCCTCTACCTCCTTTCCAGCCTCTACCAATCTTTAGTCAGAGCAAAAGATGCAGAAAAGAAGCAGAGAAGTTCCCATGTTCTCTTGACCCAGGCCAGTAACAATGATTCCAGGTGAACAAAACAGTGTCAGAATCACATGCTCTAGGACCATGGGCACATTGCAAAGGGGGTGAAAAGAGGAACAGTTGGATATCCGGTTTTCAAGGCTATCTAACTGTTAAGTGTGAGCAAATCATTATTTGAAGAAGACTGAATATAAGCTCTATGAGATCAGTGATTTTTTCTAGTTTTGATATTGCCAAATCCTAGTAGTACCTGGCAAATAATAAGCACTTAATAAATATTTGATGACTTATCAAAATATATGTATGATACCTTTCAGAATAAGGACATTTGCTATCATCAAGTCCACCATTTTCCAAAATTTATTTTGTTGGTTTGTTCAAATAAAAGTATCAGGGAAAAATACTTAACTCTAATTCTAGTCTAAAACTCAACACTAATTTCTACCTGAGAGTAGAAAAGGGGAGAAAAGGTGAAAATATGACCTTGCTACTGCAGAAAGCTTTCATAAGGAATTTCCGGCTAGAAGTTTGAGGTCCCATTTACTTTCTTCTACCAAAAATTCCAGCTAAGAAGAAAGAAAGGACTTTGAAGGGAGGAAAAAAGAGAGAAAATTTGCTAAATACAGGTTTAATGTTTTGAAAATGAATACACAAAAATAATCCAAACTAACTCAGACTTCAGTGCTTATGCATCAACATTATAAAGTGACAACAAAAGGAAAGCTGAAAAGAATTTTCTCCAAATAAACATTATGTTCTGGAAAAGATTTGGATTTGATTTGCATGCTTGGCATCCTTTTGCCTCTAAAATAAATTATTTTGGATGCTTTTGCAAGGCATCTCAGAAGTCACCTGTGTTGGTTCCATTTCTATTGTTCCATATTTATGCACCACTGCTCACTTCCCACTGTTTGCTAAACAATTTGTGATAATTCATATTTATTATAGTTTTCACAACGAAATCATTTGGTGGTACATATCACCCTATAACAGACCTCCTCCGGGGGGAGCAAGGGAGGTATAAATCTTCCAGCTCCATGCTCTTATGCAAGTCTACACAACCAAATAAAAACAGGGCAAATGAGCTACCTCAAAGAAGGAAGAGGTAGATTTTGTTTTACAAAAATGATAAAGAATAAAGGAGAATGAATAAGGGGCATGAAAAATGAAATATCAGCTTTGCAAATCAGCAGAAGCTAATGAATTCAGGTTAAGAAGCCAATAAAGATCAGTTGGTTTAAAGATACTACTAAGTAGAGAGAATGAAGAAAGTGATATTGGATTGTTGGAAAAGTCATGACTTATTTCTCTATGTTTTTCTATACAAAAATGCATCATAACTTTTCAGACAATCCAATATCTCCATGTTTGAAATACTAGGTTTTAGGGTCAGAGAGACCCTGCTCTAACTAATCTCAGTTCCACTAGTTATGTGATGTCAGTCAAGTTACTTAACCTCTCTAAAGCTTTCTTTCTGAATCCATAAAAAATACCTCTAGCAAGCTTGCATGTGCTTGCATACACAGAATACTTTAGGTTCTGTCAGCACACAGTAAAAGCTCAATTAATCATAGCAATTATTAATGAAGGAAGAAGACTAAATAAATGCTCCATGAGACCAGTGATTTTTATCCAGTTTTGGTATCGCCAAATCCCAGAAGTGCCTAGCACTTAGTAAGTACACAATAAATACATGACAATAAATCAAAATAAATGTATAATACTTCTCAGAATAAGGGCACTTGCTATCACCAAGTCCACCATTTTCTAACATACTTTAAAAATGGCTTCTCACAGCCTTGATAAAAGGCCATGTGTCTATTGGAAAATAACTGTTGTTAAGACCTATATTCTGTTATGCTTTGATTTTATACATAGACAGCAACCACTATAATTGTCTTAGAATCTGAACCAATCTGTCTGCCTTGACGTCTTCCCACTGCCCTTGCAGACATAAAAGCTTTTAGTTTTAATGTGTATGCAGGGCAGTTATTCAAAGAACATCCAGATATTTGGTTTGACTCAAAGTTAAACAACCACTTAGCCAGATAATAATAAATAACTGCCTTTATTTACTTTCCTTTTTGCTAAAATATAAATGCTATCGCCTTTAATGAACCAGAGAAAATAATAAAAAACCATAGTCAGGTAACCTGGTAAATGAGAGATTTTGGTGGTGGTGAGTTCTGAAAGCACTATATGAAGGGCAGAAGGCACGTTACCTTTGCAGAATGCTCCATGGTGACGACCACTTTGGTTTTGGCACTGGACACCAAATCCATGGCACCTCCCATTCCTTTCACCATCTTCCCCTGCAAAATAGAAACCAAAAATATGTAACTCTGTATTTTTCACTTCTTTCATATGCGGCCAAACAAAATTAACTTGCAAAAATATGCCACTAGAGGAGCCAGCAGGTGGCGTTGTGGTTAAGGCACTGGACTCCAACATGGCAACTGCAGTTTGAATCCTGGACCCAGTGGCTTGAAAATCACCAGGCATGTGTGTGTGTGTGTGTGTGTGTGTGTGTGTGTGTGTGTGCATGCTCAAAATTTCAGAAGGAGAATGGAGAAGAAGAGACTGCAGTGTGGCCTTCCCCACCCCCCGCCCAGGGGGCTAATTTCTCATTTTCTGTCTTTCTGTCTGTCTCTGGCAAGTGTACGTGCCATATAGCAAAAACTTAAGAAAAAAAGAAAGAATTTGCCACTAGAATTATTAGCAAGAAAAATTTACTGACTTCCATTGCTTAGTACTTGAAGCTTCACAACCTAATATTTTGTTATTTTAATATCCTATGGTTGAAAGATAAAGTTCAGTATAAATATTACATGTCACTTTATCAAGTGTGACTAACATGATTTTGTTGAAGATAACAAAAAATATTTAAAACGTTCATGTAATTCTAGCATGTTACTTTCATTACAAAATACCAGACTGAAATCCAAAACTCCAGAGATCCACCTCCTAATTTTAAGCACATAATTGACACCACTGAGTCTTCAATTACAGACACTTTCTCTTGCTTTTCCTACAGATTAAGATGCCATTAGGTAGTGGGCTGAAGCACCCATAGTGTTGCTGTGTAATGATTAATGTGAAAGGTGAGTCTGTCTTTCTAACACTTGTCATTAATCTTTCTCTCAGAAGAATAAAACATAACAAAATGAAAAACAAACCCCACTCAGAAACTATAGAAAACAGAGCAGAGTTCAGAATCCTTTCTCCATTACCAGTCTATTTTTGTCCATCCATCCATCCCTCATTCATTATACATTTACTGGCCACTTTCTATGTGCCATACACTCGAACACTTCTCATTGTCCATTCTGTCTCCTGGTTACAGAGTTTAAGGAAAAGCAAATGTTTCCACAGAGGATAAAATAAATTCTTATTTAAGTGTCCTGAAAGGTCTTCTAACATCAAAACCTCCTTAAAATTTTATTCATTTTTTAAACCAAAGTCCTCTTGCCAGTAAACTCTCAGAGGGCTCTCAGATCCTTTCCATAATTTCTGAGCTATAAGGAGATTACAAAATAGACTCAAGACCTGGCTTTAGAACACAGACTCAAATCCCATGACTTCAGAGACATTTTGGAGGTCAATGCAACACTACATGAACATGGATTAATTAGCTGAGCAGCATAAAGAAAAGGTGCAAGTACTTATGAAATGGTTAGTAGCTCGTAATGGCCGGGAAGTGATGAGGGGGAGGGGGCATAGTGGAAGGTACAAAATGAGTCTGGTTTCAGACATGTAAGTTTGAAATAAAGCAGAATACCCATGTGGAAATGAGTAATTTAAAATTTTTGTAAGCAATGCCTTCATCCTTAGTCAAGTGCAACTTTAATAAGCTGGGCATCAGGTCACATTTCTGTAGAAAATGTTGATACCTTTATAGTTCAAATATGGATACAACAGAGATGGAAGCAATAAATGTTTATCATAAATTCTGGCACTAAATTCTGGGTTTGTAGAGCACTGAAAGACAGTAAAGCAGCTCTATTACAAAATGTCTCAGCTTGCTACATAAGAACCTACATGGCCAGCCACATGGCCTAGTAACTGGGGGAGGCAGATCCCACATGGCTGATGTCATGGTTTGAGTCCTGGCCCTGGGGGCTTGGGAAGACAGACTGAGCACATGTGCATGTGTGCCAAAAGTCCCAACAGGATGGAGAGATAGAGTAAGGATTGTGGTGTGTCTACATCTCACATAGGGGGTGCTTTCTCCCTCATACTTCATCCCTCCCCCCTCTCTCTGTCTCTAGCAAGCAAACATACTCTTAGGCAAACAAACAAACAGACTCCTCAGCAGTCTCAGCTTCTGCACAGTGACCTCAGGCAGACTCTTAGGGAGGAATGCTAGAAGAATGAAGAAGCAGCAAAGAAAGAAAACCAGAAACTAAGCTAGCATGTTAAAGGGTCCTTAAATTTACATGGAATCCCTGAATTAGAATTTACCACAGGCAAATTTTGTCCCCCGTGACACAATGATTACATAGGTAAAAACTTATGACAGCCTCTATCAGGAACCTTGTCCAATTTAAGTCAATCTGATTTATATATTTTAAATCACTGTCTATTATTTAAGAAATATTTATAGAACCCCTACTGGGTACAAAACACTTTGCAGACAGGAATAGAAACCACTATAAAACATGGTAGAAGAACCATCTCTTGGTTCTTGGGATGGATGCTGGTGCAGCAGTAAAATATGAAGCTCTGTGAGGCTGGCCCATGTGAGAAAGTTTTAGGTTCATGTCCAGAGGCCTCCCGGAATACACTAGGCACACATGGGTTCATAATCCCAGACTGTAGGTGAATCAGTGTCAAGACTGTTGGGGGTATTGTCTCTCTGTCTCTATCACTCATGAAATAAATACAAAATAAACTTTAAAATAATTAAGAAAAAAATTCTTATTTGACCCAATTTAAATAAATAGGTTTCAACACATAAAGAGAAGCAAGTGGTTTGATGCTCTATCCCTGAAGCACATGCTACAAATTTCAAAGTACTATTTGATACTGAAAGTTTGTTTCCAAGATTGGTGCAGATCACCTGAGAGCTATTCTGTTAACCCATTATGCAACACTGTCGAATACTGCATTTCTGAATTTTGGTTCATTATCTATAAACCAAGTATAAGAATATCCTGTCCCATCATAGAGCTGTGGTGAGCAATACATGAGATAATAAATGCAGTGTAAATAAAGTTTATAAATGTATTCACTTACACCTTCCCTTCGTCAATACAACTTACTGAGAATCTATTATAAGCCTGGCACTATACTGGGTGCTGGAGTTAGAAATGATCAAAACACAGTTCTTCTCCTCCAAAAGCTCATCATCGAGGGAAGGGCAAGTATCCGTTAATAATAAAAGAGACTTGGACCAAACTTCCTTCCTCTAAAAGAAACATTCCACACTTCTCCCTCTGCCCTGAGGTAGATCTAAGTGCCATTTCTGTATGTCCTTACACTATTTAGTATGTCATTCTATCACAGTGTATTTCAACTCTTCCCTCCCCTCCTCTCTTTCTCTGCATTATTAGTATTTGGATGACTAAATTAAACTAACATAGGCAAGTTCTATCAGAACACTGAGGATGTGACAGCCAACCACCTGGGGAAACAGCAATGGAAGGAAGAGGCTCAGAGGGATTTCACGGAAGTACCAATAGTTTGCTTGTGGGAAGAGCAATACTGTGAAAGAGAAAAGCAGTATCTCCTGATAAAAACTATTGTTAGCTGGTTAACAGGAAAACTTTCAAATGTCTGACTTTCCTACTCTTTTATCATGTTCACTGTATTTAGAAAAATAAAATATTCAAATCAATTCCCAACAGATTCCTGAAACACAACCAATCACTAAAGGAAGACAAGTCATTTTATCTACACCTTTGCAAAACATGGGGGTAGGTAAGGCATAGTCTGACAGAAGTGAGAAATTCATCATCATTCTTCAACCCAGCTTAGCAGACATTCTCTTGGGACCACCACCCCGGCTCACCACCACCACCCCACCTGCCTTTCTCAGCTCTCTATTGCATTTAGGGATGGCTACATGCCTGAGTTCCAGACCACAGAAGAAAGGGAAGTGATATGTGTGATTCTTGAGCTCTGGCCCACAAAAATCACTTGATTGCAATCCTTCATGCTCTTTTACCTTCTAGAATATGGACATTGACATCACAGGTGGCCTTGGAAGATGGGTGAGCTTTCCTCAGCCTGGGTGCTTAAGTGAATGAGTCTAGCAGAGCCCACTTAGTACCACACTGCACTGTTCCATACAAATGGAAAATAAACATATAGGATGCTAAGCCACTAAAATTAGAACGTTTATTTTTTTACTGGAGCTAATGTGACTAATATAATAATGTGGGACCCAAGTAAGTTGTATGGAAGGGCAAAATTCCAGTATGAAATTAAGACTGTGACAGCTGTACAATAGGGCCTAGCAAAGCTCTTAAGAGGACATTGTTTGAGTGCTCCTTGAGAGTGGTGACTATGCCAGAAACCTAGGCATTGTGCTACCTACCATGACTCACCCATCTATACAATGTCCAGCACACCCCTGACGTTTTACAAAGGCACAGTATACTTATGGAGTGAAAGAATAAAATAAGTGAGTGAAAGGGATTTTGAAAAGATGAGCACTACAAGTTAAGGGTCACAGACCCTACCCATATCCTTATTCTTCTCAAAATTCAAGATCTTACTCAACATACAAAACGAGAAGCTGATAAAACAGGGAAATTAAGGGGCTGAAAATATACCTTTAAGTGAATCACAAGAGGGAAAGTGATAGGTGGGAGAAAATAGGCTTATGATGAAGAAGAGCTTCTGGGCATGATTGAAGTCGTGGGCCTGGGTGACACAAAGTATGACTTTCTTTAAAATCTCATCAGCAAACATACATTTCTTGAATAGTGCAACTTTAGCTTCGAAATGTATTCTGGCTAACATAATGGAGAGATGATTGCTGGATGCTCACTTCATAGCCAACTCATCTTTTTGCAGTGGAAGATTGACCCTGATATCAAGTGTAGAAAGAACAGTGCAACAAATGAGCTAGAAATACTGCATGCTCCATTATGACTCAATTACAGAACTTTTCTAAAAGATATGATTCAAGTGTTATCTGCAATTCACAAATATTTATTCAGAGTCTGTTATAAATCAGGAACCAAGATAGAAATTAGAAATAAAAGGCGAATATGATTATCTACTTCTTTCCTAGAAAATAGGTTGAAATTAAAATAAATACTTTAAATATATTTCACCCACTTTGATCTCATTTCCAATACTGGAATTTTAAAGAAAAGAAAACCGTTATTAAGGCAGTAACATTAAATGCATCAAGGCATCAAAGCACAAGTATTAAAATGCACTCCTAATTCAAGTTCTAAATGTGACCTTTGGTGATAGTTTAAGGATTTTACAAAAAGTAATATATTTGAACAGTTCCAGGAAATGCTATTTAGAATAAAATATGAAACACACTGAAAAAAATCATTTTTGTCAATGCCTTAATCATTAGTACATAAATAGCAATGGCTCCTTTCCAGATTTGCTACCTCTAAATATTCTATCTGAAGCAAGAAACAATTTATAACATACTGAAACAATTTTTAAAGCATTTAAAAATTTAATTTAATTTAATTTAATGCTATGAGCAGCTGTGGAAAATATGCAACTGGAAGGAAAAGGAGAAGATAGCTGTTAATAAAACTTGTTAATAAAACTAAGACTTGCTGCTCAACATCAAACACCAGAATATTACCTACCCACTTCAATCCAAATATAAGCTTCTTTATTTTTATGTTCCCATTATTAAAGTACATTTTTAAAAAAGGGCTTCTAAACATGCTTCTACCTAAAGAGTAGGAGAGAGGGAAACTAAGGATAATAACATTTGTTTAAACATAAGCAAACAGGCTGTAACTGCTGTTTTTAGGGAAAATAAATGAATTATAATTTGCCTTAGTTTGGTAATGTCATAGCAAAATCACCTCAGAATATTTTTCTTTTCTGTGTTATATTTTGTCCCCCCCCCCGACATATGATTTTTCCCTTCAAAGATTAATTATAATCCCCAGGATAGGTGAATGGATCATACAAACCAATTAATATGGAACTACAAATATAATTATGTTCTGTATTGCTAGGTACACTAGCAAATCGCTCATAATAACGATCAGTTATCAATCAAAACACTGGCTTTTTTTTTTTTTTTAAAAAAAAAAGCAGTACTTAGATAAATTCAACATTTCATTTTAATAAGTTCTCTTGTCCCTATTCTCTCAGGGACTTTGATTCATCAATTATGCCCTGGATCCAGTTTCTCAATTCTCTCCTTCTCTATGGCTCTTCTCTGCTTAGATGAAATCTGGTGTCTTCCCTTGAAATGAGAACTGTACTCAATCAGATCTCTAACAGCTCATGGTTTGATTCAGTAGATCTTGTAGATTTATTGGGCTCTTGCGAAAGTCATGATGCAGTTTTGCATAGAAAAACAGAAAAATACGTCATGACTTTCCCAACAACCTAATACTTTACTCCATTCCTGATCTATCCACTCCCCACTCATGGGTTTCCTTGGCATAATCCTGTCCTGGTTCCTCTTATCTCTCTTGAGGTTTCCATGCTCCTTTTTACCCAGACTGCTTTGTATGTTGGCCAAATGAAGGGCTCTATCCTAGACCAATGCTCTTATCTACAGCTGTTCCCTAGAGTAACCTCATCTAATTTCATGATATAAACTGCCCTTGTCTCTGACAACTCCTAAAACCACATTTCTAGCTCGGGTTTTTCCTCTGAATTCTTGGACTTCAGTATTCAAAAGCTTCCCAGTCGCCCTGTGGAACAGTCTGCTAGTTGACTCCTAAAATCATTCCCTCTTATTCCTGAGCTCACAGTATTACCTATATATCTCAGCCTTCCTTAAAGTTAGGATTGGCCATATGATATGTTCTCCCCAATGGAAAGCACGTAAAAGTGATGCGTATCTCCAGGGCTAACATAAAAACTTCCAAGAACAGCCTTTCATGCTCTTATACCTTTTAAAAATTACAAGTTGAAAATGGTGGAGCCATAAGACGGAAGGACTCTCAATCCCTGAATTACTACATAGAGGAGAATTGCCTGCCAATCACTTGGTTCTATTATGTGGGAAATAAAAACTTTATCATGTGTTATGTTAATAATAATCCAAACTAAATTTGCTATAGGGCGTATGCACTCACCATAGTGAGACAAAGAGAAAGAAAGTGAGAGATCACATCCTGGAGGGTGGGGGAAGGCCATGCCACAATCCCTTCTCCATTCTCCTCTCGGGATTTTAGGCACATACACACACGTTCCTGGTGTGAGTTTCAAGCTGCCAGGTCCAGGATTGAAACCATGGTTGACCACATGGGAGTCCAGCATTTAACCACTATACCACCTGCTGATCCCCAAATCTCCTTGTTTTTTTGCCTTTCCCTCAACTCTGAGTTTCTTAATATTTCTTGAACTTGACGTTTTCCTCATCCTAGCTAAGACCCTCATGATTTTGCCCTAGAGTTGTAATAACCTCCCTATTAGTCAAGTTGTGTCCAAATTTGTACTTCTCAAATTTGTCCAACCCACACTCATGAAAATAATCTCTAAAATGAGTATCTGGTACGGCTTTCTTTTGCTTAAAACCTTTCAATGATTCCTCAGTGCTTCAGGATCAGGTCCACAAACTTCAGCCTGGTATAAAGGGCCTGGAATGAAACTGGCCCCTGTTCAGACCCCACTTCCACGCTAGGAATAGTGAATTGCTTGTACACTGCATATGACCTCACACTATTCCTTCAGGTCTCACCCTCATGCTATCAGATAAACTCCAAAGTATGACTCTTTGGGTATCAAATTATGACAGCTTCTCCCAGGAAGCGTTCCTAGAACTCCACTCCATAAGCAAATTTAGATCAGGGCCCTTTGTTGGGTGACTTCACAACGTCATTGAACATTCCCATTTTGGAATTAGCATACTACCTACATTAAGATCAAGGCTGATGTTTCTCTTTCAGATGGTGGTGAGGCCATACATGTAGGCCTAAATCAAATTCTTCCTTATGAAACATAGCTTGTCCTTCCTCTAGCCACTCTCACAACCCGCAACTTAAAACACTACTAGGGACTCCAAAATTCCATCCAACTATGATTACCGCCTGTCCTGATGTATCATTTCTGTTTTGCTTAATTGGTGTCTGTGTCTTATCAGCCAGTTAATATCTGCCTTGTTCATCAGAATCTGAGCCCCTTATCTTTGTTGTTCATCTCCAGTTTAATGCAATGACTGATACATAATAGATTTTTTTCAGTATGTGTTTAAATAAACTAAATTCCATCTTCAAGTAAAAGTTTTGTTCCTAAAAATATAGGATCAGAAAAAAATACATGTGCACTAATGAGGCTAATCAAAGCTTGGGAATTTATCTGCAGGGAAAAGAACAGCATGAAGGAGGAAAACAAAGAGCAAGAAATGATTGGAGGAAACGGAAAAGGCCGCAGAAGGATAAGAAGAGGAAGAACAGAGGGTCAGACTCCATAACGCTGGCTCATGTCTCACTGTTGGGTTGATCATCTCTTCTCTGTCTACTTTGCAGATCAACTGCAAATAAATGTCAATTATTTGTCAATGCAATGACTAAGAGAAAATAACTCTGAGAGAGGACAAAGAAAAAGAATAACCCAAGAGTGTATGTAGGCACATTTGAAAAAAGGTAATGAGTCAAACCAGAAGCATATATAAATGCAGCAAATCATTTGTAATTTGACCACCTGGTTAATTTGTTCCACCACTCTTAGTTTACACTTTCTTCCCATACAAGAAGACAGGAGCTGAGACCGAAGAAGATACCAGTGGTGTCTCTCCAGAGACTGGAGACTGGCCTCTAAACACACTCAACCCAACCCGAACTAATCCCAGGGAAGATATAACAGTAAAACCTCACTGTGGACATAGCAAAGTTGTAAATTCAGCAATTTCTCAGCTGAAGTGAAAGAAGTCAGAGTAGAGAAGAGAATACAACACTTTCTATCAACCCTAATAAGGACTTTTAACCCTTTCATACCCTCTACAGTGCTAAATGCTAAATAAAAATTATTTAATAAATATATTGTACACTAAATTTCTGTGTTTATTTTTTTTCAAGTGTAGAGAAAAAATTACTTATACAATGGCCAAGGGAAAGAGCTAAGAAACCTGATACCTCAACCATTAGGCCATTAATTATCTACTTAATACCTATTAGGTGCTCTGTGCTATTCCCTGGGCATGCAAAACTCCAAGCTTTTGAATAACCTCATAGTTACGAAATGTCTTATTTCTTCAGACTAAATGAGATCAAAAATGAAAATTCTAAAATCTTAATGCTGTCACTTCTGTTTTCTTCCAGAGGTTCACAAAGAGTAAAGTCCATTTCCCACAGAAGGGCAAAGGAGTACATTGTGGTATAAGTGATATAACTAAATAGAACCAGTGTATCTATTTATTTTAAAATATTTTATGAATAATTATATGCATTTGATCATTTGATAAATATATACATTTCCTAGTTTGGGGCAGAATATTTAAAAATTTAAATTTACTCTGTACAGGGACCAGCAGAGGGCATAATGGTTATATTGCTGGACTCCCACGTAGTTGACCATGGTTCGAATCCCGGACACAGCAGCTTAAACTCTTGGCCAGGTGTGTGCATGCCCGATATACTAAGAGGATAATGAAGGAGAAGGGCTTGTGGCATGGCCATCTCCCCTGGGGTGGGGGGTCTTTCTGTCTCTGTCTCTCCAGTGAGTACACACATCCTATAGCAAAAAATCTCTCTCTCAAAAAAAAAAATGTACTCTGTGCAGAAACTATCTATACCAGTTTATACCAGAAATTGTATATAACACAACTAAATCGAGATTTTTAAAACATTGTTTATTGAAAGTAATAGATGAAACAAAAAATCCCAGTATAAGTAAAATTCATTCTATGATCATGATCAGAATCCTCATTCATTTATTTATTATAAAGTAGTCCAGACCAATCATTTATGCAGGTTATAAAAATGTCACAAATGTAATAGGTTTGAGTCTAAAGAAATGAATTAACTTCAAATAAGAAAAATGAGTTCTATCCTTGGTTATTAACCACACTGATTTTCTCATTTCACAAAAGTGTAAATACTATTCAAAAGGGTCTCCATAGTTCACTTATAAAACCTTGTCGTTCCAAGTAAAGGGGAAAATATCCCAGTGTATATATTTCTCATTAATTGCACGAAAGTCATAACCCCGCCTTAGTCTGGGAAGCTAATAAACATTTATGAAGTGAATAGTTACAACCACTATGAAATGGATGTGCTTTCTTCTCCTATGGTACAAAGTATGACTAAATGTTTTTTGGGTTTATTTGTAATAAGGGAGGCAGTCTGGGTAGGTTAACTTCCTCATACAAGATCAGACAGAGGAACACTCTGATCTATTTTCTGAATTAATAAGATGGACAACAAGAGAAAAACTGTGCTATTCCTTGCTCCGTTTTGAAGCTGTAGTTTCAGTTTTCATAGGATCTATTCATCATTCTGCAGAGATGAAAATAAACATAAAACTACCTGGCTAAGTGAGTTCACCTTGTTTCCTCAAGCCTCTTTAAAAAAAACCATGAATGAAAAGAGCTTGAGCAAATGCTTTTAGATATAAGGGGACTTTTTTTTTCATTTAAAATGATGAAGTATCATAATAAAAATACATAAATTACTTAGTCCAACTATGCATTGGAGCATCTGGTCCTGTACATTATTCATAAACAGAGTAAGTACCATATTTTCAAATCTGAGTGTAAGTTATTTTCTTCCTTCCATTGAGTCATTGAGAGAAATGTGTTAGGATTATATGAAATTGCCCTCATATGATTTGTATGACCTACAAACACAGGAATTTCATATGGTTGGTTCAACCTAATGTTCTACTGGAGGGAGTTAAAAGATTCAGTGTACTGTCACAGAATTTTTTAAAAAACATATTATTATTTCTAGGAGGTTCCTGCATAAAAATTACTATAAGAATGACAGCTAAAATACAAAGGGAAAGGTAACAATTAATCATGTTTATGTGTCTTCATGTACTGAAATATATCAATCCATTCAACTCATTCACATGGAATATGAAAGTATTACCCCTTCTTTTGCAATCAGGAAATACACATTGTGAGAAACTGGTATAAGCCCAGTCATGGTAGCATACACTGGTTGATGCTGCTACTTAATAGGCTGAGGCCACACGAGAGGACCAGGTTCAATTCCCAGCCCACTCTAAAAGCTACACACAATAGTCTAAGCACCTGTAGTCCCAAATACTAGAGAGACTGTGACAAGAAGAACATGATAGAGCCAGGTCCTATCTATTAAAACAACAACAACAACTGGTGTGGATTAGATGGGGGATAAGGGAGAGTGCGTGAGAACTAGAACCATGGGCAAGGGCACATTTGCTGCACCATCTCCTCCCACTGTCTGCAAAGCTATGACGAGCAAAGTTATATAACTATTGCAATTATTCTGCCATCTCTGACAGCTGGATGAGATTTTTACAGAGAAAGAGACATGGTGACTGAAATAACATTATTAAGAAATGCATCAAAATCATTACTAGTGTTGTTATCTACAGTAGAAAAGATAAAAAAATGTATTTGATAATTTAAAAGTTTTTAAAAAAAACACTTAAGGGCAATTGTGATACTACCACATATACTAAATGTAAGTGCCCTGTTAGGGATTAGACAGTTGGGTGGAAGAACATAAACCATTTTTTTGTTTTTGAGAGAGAGAGATTTTTGCTATAGGTCACATGTGCTTGTCAGAGAGATAGACAGAAAGCGAGAAATCACTCTCCCAGGGGAAGTGGCCACACCAAATCCCGTCTTCTCTTTTTCCTCTAGGGGTTTTGGGCATGCACACAAACATGGCCAGCATGAGTTTTAAGCCGCTGGGTCCGGGACTCAAACCCTGGTCAACTACATGGGAATCCAGCGACATAACCATTACACTAACTGCTGGTCCCAGAACATCGAAAAGTTTTGATTCTACATTAAATGAATAATAACTACCGTCTCCTGAGCCCTTTAGATTCAGCTGATGACCCAGATTCAAGAGTGATAAGTACTATTAGCAGTTAACATTTCTAAATGTTCACGCAAACTGTTAACTCTTTGGTCAGTGTTGGAAAGTCTTTTTAATGTTTTTCTCCTGTGCAAGTCTTATTCTATAAAATGGGGACCCAATGTTCCTCATATTTGAAGACAGATCCAATCCCTGGTTGCCAAGAAAGCATACCCCACTTTTAGGACAAAGAGAACCATAGGCCTCACAGACAGTCTGAGCAGACACAGAGCCTGGAACCAGTGTGAGGTCTGAGCTCCAAGAGGGAAAAACACACCATCTTTGTGAGAATGATCCTTGGGAGCAATACAGAATGCTTCAGAGCGATATCACTGTGGAGCAGTCTTGATATCACAGAAAGCAAAAAGTTTTGAAATTAGAAACAAAATTTCTCCTTTGAAGACCCCAGAATGGAAGGTGCCTACTAGAGAGTAAAAAAAAAAAAAAAAAAAAAAAAAAAAAAAAAAACGGCTCCTCCTCAAGTGGGGAAATGAAATGGAAACAAAAATCTCTTTCAAACACCAAAATAGGTTGAAAGAACTAATTTGGGGAGCTTCCATAAAGTTAATATTTTAGAAAGATACATAAAAGATGAAATTAAGAGAGCACTAATTTCTACCTTTTTATCAAGTCAACTATGTCACAGCAACCTCTTCAACGAAGAAAAGAAAAGTTTCCGATCTTGATGGTTTCAATATCTCTAACTGGTTAAAAGACCAGAGATGTTAAATAAATGATAAAGCAATATTAAAAATCACTGTGAGCTGGGTGTGTGTGCATGCATGCCCAAAATCCTGAGAAGAGAATGGAGAAGGGATTGTGGCATGGCCATCACCACTGGGAGATGATTTCTCGCTTTCTCTCTCTCTCTCTCTCTCTCTCTCTCTCTCTCTCTCTGGCGAGCACACATACCCTATAACAAAAATCTTTCTTAAAAAAATAAATCAAGAATCATGATTAAAAACCCTGATGATGGGAGACCAGCAGTTAGCGTAATGGCTATGTCGCTGGACTCCCACGTAGTCGACTGCGGTTCGCGTCCCGGACCCGGTGGCTTAAAACACACCGGGTGCATGTGCGTGCGTGCCCATGATCCCAAGAAGAGAATGGAGGAGAAGGGATTGCGGCATGGCCATCCCCCTTGGGGGGTGATTTCTCGCTTTCTGTCTCTCTGTCTCTCTCTGTCTGGCGAGCACACGCACTATATAGCGAAAAACCTCTCCAAAAAAAAAAAAAAGAAAAAAGAAAAAAAAAAACCCTGATGATGTCTATTTCATTTTATAAAGAATTAGATTGAGACATGTTTTAAATCCAGCACATGCTGGAGAGGATAAGGATGTAGGAACTGTAGCAACTGAGAAAAATTTTATTCTTCTCAAAGCTACAACACTGTATAGCATGTGTGGCCTCATTCACATTCATTTGGAACTCAAATATAGCAGATGCATGACAGTAGGGTGGATTTGCTAAAACGTCATCATGTTCAATCCTAGGAAAATTGTGCATTAGACCCAGTAATTTGGAAGAAAGCACTTTCTCTTGACACCACCTTGAGATATGGCTATTTGGGAAAGAGTTCCTTTTGTCCTCTATCTTCAGTGAACAAGTCTTCAAACAGAAAGTTGTTAATGTTTCTCTATTTTTATTCAAAACGGTATGAATGTGGGTTAGTACGCATACATACATTACCTAGCTTGTCATGGAGAAAGCCTAGAAGCAAGGATACCCCATTAGCAATAAGCACACCTAACAATAGATCCAGGGTTCTAAATACCATTTTCCCGTAAAAGAAATCTGGGCTCTTTGAAGAAACAGCTGATTTTGGGGCAAGAAAAAATAAACTGAATATCTTATAGTACAGACAAAGGAAGTGTTCAATAGAAATAAAAAGAATGGAAGCCTGCCAAGAGGATAGCGGAATCAACCCGAAAGAACTCCCAATGGTCATGCCTGGAGTCATTTGAGAATTCAAGTAACAAGGGAATTCAAAAAGTTCATGGGAAAATAGAATTAAGAAAGAGTTAATTTCAGCGCTGAACAAAGAAAAAAATTGAAAACCACGTGCAGGTTTTCCTAAAATGCATTTTTCATGAACATTTTAAAGACCCCCCCCCTCATAAATAATATGGTATTGCATTACAACCCAAAGTATAAAATGTATATAATACCATATTGATATAAACAAATGATTGAATAAATAAATAAATTCTCAGAACAAATGCAAAAAGTATATACTACCTTCCTAACTATGCTTATAATCACAATACTCAGACACCAAAGATATGGGTCTTTTCCTCACACCAACCAGTTATTCAACTGTCCAGATGCCAACTGGGTGTCCAAAAATTCAATTCATTTCTGCCCCTAAGTACCTTTAGTTTACACAAATGCTGTAGGTTAAGGGATCAGTCCCATAAGACTGCCCCCAACTTCAGATGCCAAAGCAACTCTGGGCAGCCTATACTTCTGACCAACCAGGTCAGAATCTCTTATCTTAAAAATTTGCTACAACAGCTCAAAAAATTCAGGAAGGTGTTTTACTTACTATTATTGGTTTATCATAAAGAATACAACTGAGCCAAACAGAAGAGATACAGAGTATGGGGAGGGGAGAAAAACTTCCAGGCCCGCTCCAGACCAACACCCTCCTAGTACTGTTATACGCTCACCAACTCAGAAGCTCTCAGAACCACATCATTTAGTGAGCTTTTTAAAGGTTTCAATTACATAACCACAATTGATGAAATTATTGGCCAATAAGATTGAACACACCTTCCAGCCCCTCTTCTCTTCTCCAGAGATTGAGGGCAGGCTAAAAGCTGAATCCTATAATCATGCCTTGGCTTTTTGGGCAATCATCCCCAATCCTGAAGCTACCTAAGGGTCCACCAAGAGTCAGTTTATTAGCATAAACTCAGGTGTGGTTGAAATAGCCTGTTATGATTAACAAAAGGTGCTCCTATCACCCCTATCATTCATAAAGTTCTAAAGACTTTGGAAGTTCAGTGTCAGTAGTTGGGGACAAAGATGAAACATACATTTCTTACTATTACAACTTTCCCCCAAGAGGTTGAGTATAATCAGGTTGCTGAACTTTGAGAGTGGGCTAAATGTACGGAATTGCTTTCAAGAGAATAAAGTAGGGGTAGGGAAAATAACCTAAAGTTATTAAGTTAAATAAAGTAACTTCATACTGAACAAATCTGGTGAAGACTACCTTAACCAAGTGATAAAGATTAACATCACCAGTGATGTGAGGATATCCTACGCCTACTCACAATAATGAGAGGAAGGGCATTGTATCTGTATGGTGTCCTTTCTAAGAACGCATAATTTGAGTCAAACTGTGGGAAAAGCATCAGACACATCCAGATTGGGAGACATTTTACAAGACAGTTCGCAAGGACTTCTGAAGACTGTCAACATCATGAAAAACAAGGCAAGATTGACAAACTGGCATGGAGCAGAAAAAAAGTAGGGAGACAGGACAACCGAATGCAATGTAGTACCTTGAATTGGATCTGGGAACAGAGAAAAAGACATTAATGGCAACCCTGACGAAATCCAATTACAGTCTGGGGGTATCAGAGTGTACTTCCTAGTTTTGACAAATGTACCTTGGTAACCTAAGATTACATCACTGAGGGGAATTGGGAACAGGGCATATGAAAACTCTCTACTATGTCTGCTGTTTTTCCATAAATTCAGAATTATTCTAAAATTAGAAACTTTATTTTTAAAAAAAAAGAGCCTGTGGTTTTTGTTTTCTTTGAAATGAAAACAAAACAGAGATTGGTTCTCAAATTTCCCTCTGTAAAGGGTATTCCTCATCATTCTTTATGCCTGCCAAAAGGCTTGGTAAAATCCAATTCAAAACAAGTAGATTATGATAGTTAGGTGCTTCTGTATTTTGTTTTCAGCTATGCTCTGTTTTCTTACTGTAACCATACTATACTCCATTGCAGAATTCAGTGTTTACTAATGCAGAGTATACTAGCATAAAAAAATGTCATGAGTTAGTCCTAAATAAAGAAAACAAAGATAAATCTGAGAAATGTGTATGGAGAGACTTTTTTCTCCCAATAAATAAATCTTACCATCCAAATCATTATTATTTAGATAAGCTGATGTCCTGATACTAGGCATCTTATAATGCTAACAGAAAACATTTTTGTTTTAAATCAAACATTGTAATGAGAACTCTTTAAAAGAATGTTCTTCAACCATATTATTATTGGTTTGAAGAACTCAGAAATACAGACCGGCCTTTGGTCTGTAACAAATAATACACCAATTCTATATTCTGTATTATTCTTACTTCATTTTTCTTATTATGGTTTATTTTATCCACAGGGAGCACCTCTTAATAGATTTAATTACGTGAAGATAATTTTTCATTACCTAAACAGTACTTGCAGAAAGTCAGTATAATAGGCTGTCCTTTATAAAAATAGAAAATGTAACAAGGAAAAGTTAAATGAATTACCTGAAGTTAAAGAACATGTCAGGGAAAAAAAAAAAAAAAAAAAAAAGAATAAATTCTCCTTCCCAGCTTCGAGAAAGAGGTAATTGAATCCACAGAGAAGATGCTTCCTATTTTAAAATGCCCATTAAGTTGAACTTATTGCACTATTTTTCTTTCTTATTGTTCCTAATCTGTTGGATGATGTTAATTAATTTAGTTAAGATACAGACAGCAAGCCTAGAGATGTGTTATGTGGCTTTGGTTTAGACACTTTCTAAAAATAGTCTGATTCTTCAGTACTAAAATTATGAAACTTTTCAGTGAGCTTATAAACAAACCATGCATCTTTCACCAACCTGAAAGCCACGATTTGAGAAAATCAAATTTCCTAAAACTACATGATTATGAGAAGTTACATTCAGGATTGAAATATGTTCGCTGATGAAGCCTCTAAGTGCCAGAGTAATAAAGCTTGTTTTTCATAAAGTTCTGGCAGTAAGAAAACAAATAAGAAAAAATGTCTTTTTAAAGGGAGTTTTTTTCTTTTCTTTTTTTGGGGGGAGAGAGTGCTGTAGGGCGTGTGCGCTCGCCAGAATGACAGACAGACAGAAAGCAAGAAATTACCACCACCACCACCACCCCCCCGGCAGGGATGGCCATGCCACAATTCCTTCTCCTCCATTCTCTTTTCTCGGGATCTTGGGCACGCATGCACATGCGCCTGGCGTGAGTTTAAGCCATCGGGTCTGGGACTTGAACTGTGGTCGACTGTATGGGAGTCCAGCGATGCAGCCATTACACTATCTGCTGGTCCCTAAAGGGAGCTATTTCTGTATTACTTATAGATTAAGCTTTTAGGATTTGATTATTTAAATATATTCTATATTATAACTATAATCCAGAAATATGTAAAACAGAGTGGCTAAAACATGTCAAAACTCATGTACTTGAATCAATGCTAATGAGATGTTTGTATTAGGTGTTCATGCAAAACATATTTATTCCTTATATACACAATTATAGAAGACTGGTGGTCCAGTTTTTCATCTAAAACTACATTTAGAAAGTGGTAATTCTAAGTTTAAATCATCTGAAACAAAATCACCTATATGGAATATCTCATCCTGAATAATATCCTATAAATGTTAACATTATTACAAATACTTTTATGACCTATTTGAGCTATCAAGTGATAATAAGGACAGCAATGAATTTATTTGGGACAATAAAACTAAAAAACTAATTTTGCCTTTTACTTCAGACTATTTCGAGGGGAAAAAGAATGAAGCCAAACATTTAAAGGACACAAAAATGGAAAATTATCTGTTGATGATAATGCATATGATAATATCTTTAACTGGACTTATGTACAGTGTATCCATGCTGGGAAAATTCATTTTGCATGCTGTAATGGTATACAGTGACTGAATGTATAAAAATAATAATAAAATATACATAATAAAAGAATATTCCGCTATACTAACTAATAAGGGAGAAGAAAAGGTATGGAGAGAGGATAATGGGGTAAATGGAAAACACATGTTTACTCAATCTCCATCCCATACCTTTCATACTGTGAACTTCTCAATATAACTCTAGAGTTTAAAGATATGTCATTATTTTATACAGAAGCCTACTGTGAGGGACCAGCAGTTAGCGTAATGGCTATTTAACTGGTCTCCCACGTAGTCGACCGTGGTTTGAGTCCCAGATTTGGTGGCTTAAACTCACGCCAGGTGCGTGTGCGTACATGCCCAAAATCCCAAGAGGAGAATGGAGGAGAAGGGATTGCAGCGTGGCCATCCTCCCTGGGGGATGATTTCTCGCTTTCTGTCTCTCTGTCTTTCTGGAGAATGCACGTGCCCTATAGCACAAACTGCTCAAAAAAAAAAAAAAAAAAAAATACCCTGCCACATGCACTACACTGGTAAAGAATGCAAGCAAGCCATTAGTGACCGTGTACCATTTCTACAAATAAAGAAGTATTTAAGGCTCTCTATTCTTTTCTAAGCTTTCACACAAAGTTCTTATTCTCATTAATTTGTAGGTAATTTGTAATTTCCATTTTGACTTCTTTTTTGATTCAATGCCCTTTGGGGAAAGAATATATGAGAGATTTTGTAGGTTTCCCAACCTTTGACAAAGAACTAAAACACTAAAGCAAAATTTGAATAAGGTTTATATTCATTTGAATAATTTCATCTTAGGGTTGATTTATGGAAGCTAATCTTCACTAAAATAACTTCATGTTTCAAAGCCTTTCCACTCTCATAGGTTTAATTATTAAAAGCAGATGATTTTTAGATCTCATAAATGTTAGAATCTTGAATTGGGCACAAAAATTTTAAAATTATACCACCTCTGAACTATTGACTTTTGTAAGTATTCAAATTCCCCTTTTTATCATAGTATCTTGAAGGTTAAAAGTTTAGAGCTGGGTTCCCTTAAGATTTATTGAGTCCAAGAGCTTAATTTGATATATTAAACATATTAAACCTGCACTGTTCATTAAGCCTAGCCACTTGTGAACATGTAAACTTGAATTAAATTGTTAAATTAAAAATTTAGTTCTTTATTCACAGTAGACACACTTAGGGAACTTAAAAGTCACATATGGCTAGTGCCTAGCATATTGTACAAGGCACATATAGAATATTTCCATCATCACAGCAAGTTTTTTTGGACAGTACTGATTAAGACCAAAGGAAAATAGCTCATTTGTATAGGATCACTATTAGTAGCAAAACTAGAACTAGAATTCAGGTTTTTAAAATTCTGCTCTTATTTGTTCTCTTACCATATTATCTCTAAAAACTAATAAACAATAAAGATAAATTATCTGAATACAATAACTAAAAAATTGAATCTAATATGAAACCATCTTCTTTTCAAGTAAAACTTTAAAAAATTAATCCTATACTTGGCACCAAGAAAATCTGATAAATTCCGAAGCAATAGAAGGAATAGTTCTCCTGAAAGTTTGAAATTTGAAGGAAGACAAAACAAAACATTCTTTGAAAAATTTTTTGAACCAAAATGGAAATGAAAACTGAAATTGTAAATTATTATCTAGATATTCAGGAAAATAACAATTTGATGTCAAAGCTTATGGACTACAATTAGAATTATATTCAGAGGCCCTGCACATTTCAGGGAGTAACATCATGTCTGAGAAGCTGTCAGAGGAAGTCTGTCTCCTCCAGCCTCATCTTCCAGACCCAAAAGCTAGAAGGGACAGGGAAAATGCAGCCCTTGTCAGAAGCCATCTCCATCTGAGGCATGCCCTTCCCATTTCAGGGACTAGTGTCATGGCTGTAAAGCACCCAGCTGGAGCCACTCTCCTCTAACCTCATTTTCTAGACTCAAAAAGCTAGAAAGGTAGGGGAATCTCTCTCTCTTTCTCTTTTATTTCCTTCTTTTTTTCTCTCTCTTTTTTCTTTTTCTTTCTTTTTTTTTTTAAGCTTATTATTTTTTTCTTTTTTCCTGTTCCTTTCTCTTGCTAATTCTTTCCTCTCCTTCCCCACCACATAGGATAGGGAAATCCCAGTCCTTTTCAGAAGTCATCTCCATCTGAGGAACACCCTGCCCATTTCAGGGACCAGTGTCACAGCTAAGAGACCTCCAGCTGGAGCTTCTCTCCTCCAACCTCAACTTCCAGACTTCAAAAGGTAGAAAGGTAGGGGAATGTCTCTCTCTTTTTATTTCTTTTTTCCCCCTCTCTTTCTTATCTTTTTCTTTCTTTTCCAATTTTTTTTTCCATTTTTTTCTTTTATCCTGTTCCTTTCTTTTGCTAGTTGTTGTTTTTTAATTTTTTAAAAAATAATTATTTTATTTAACTTTTTTGTTTTTTATTTGGTTTTCTCCCCTTTTTGTTGTTTTTTCTTAATTTCTTTGCTTTCTCTTCCTTTCTATGCTATTCTTTTTTTTCTTTTACCTTACTTTCTTATCTTGCTGCTCAGCCTCCAACCACTGAGTGTCTAGACAAGTCTCAGTACACCATAGCCAAACATCTGAGTACTATATAAGGCTCAGAGAAATCCTCAACACCACTGAACCTGCTGCAAAAAGGTTGAACTCATCTTCATAAATATAAACTCAAAAATTCTCCTGTGGATACCACATTGCAAAACACAGTAGAAGAGAGAAATTGGCAGAGAAGTACCTCACAGAAAAGGGAAACACATGAGCTTAGGGTTGCAGAAGCCTTCACCAACAAATTAGCCAAAAGTGAATACATTTACAAATGACTAAAAATCGTAAAAGAACCTCAAAGAAGAGGGAACCAAATAATAACATCTCCAACAAGGGAACACAGTAACTTGTCTCCAAGTATGAAAAAACTAGAGGAAATTACTGACATGTCAGAAAGAGAACCAGAATCTTTATGGTGACAAAGCTCTGTGAAATGCAAAAGAAGAGACATTGAACTCCAGGAGATGAAGAAGTCCTTTCATGACTTGAAAGAGGGGGTAAATAATATAAAGAAGAATTAAACAGAACTTCTAGAGTTGAAGATTGTAATGCAGAAGATCAATTCCTCCCTTGAAAGTACTAAAAGCAGGTTAGATCATGCAGGGGATCAAATCTTGGATCTAGAAGACAAAACCTCTGACCTAGAAAAATATAACCAAGAAGAATGAACAAATAACCCCCCAAAATGAGGAAAACATATGGGAAATACTAAATACCATCAAATGCCCAAACATCTGAATAACTGATATCCCAGAAGGTGAAGAATGTAATAAAAGTATTGATAATTTGTTCCATGAAATCCTGGAAGAAAACTTTCCAAACATAAAGAAGCAAACATCCAAATCCAAGTAATACAAAGGACCCCAAATAGAATCAACCCACGAACATCCTCTCCACAGCACATCATAGCCAGAGTGGCCAAAACAGCAGATGAAGATAAGATTCTAAAAATGGCAAGACAGAAATGTTAGGTTACTTACAAAGTTTATCACATCAGGCTCACTTTAGACCTCTCAGCGGAAACAATGCAAGCAAGGAAAGAAAGGGATGATGTATTCAAAGCATTTTTTAAAAAATTTCAACCAAGATTACTATACCTGGTGAGATTAATCTTCAAATGAGAAGAAAAGATAAAAATATTCTCAGATAAACAAAGAATTTACTAACAGCTGAACAGTTCTTCAAGAAGTACTGAAGGGAGGGACTGCAGGAGAAGATGGTGATCTCCATAGGAGTTAAAGTTCCTTGTAATTTTTGCTTGTTGGAAGAATTTGAAAGGACAAAAAGGAGTAGGCGATGGTATGGTTAGCTGGGGCCTTGAAGATGATAAAGATATGACACTTACAAGGTGGACAGGCGTGATTATTGGGCCACCAAGGACAAATTATGAAAACAGAAGATATAGCCTGAAAGTAGAATGTAGACCTAAGTACCCAAAAGATCCTCCATCAGTTAGATTTACAACAAAAATTAATATGAATGAAATAAATAAGTCCAGTGGGATGGTGGGTGCGCAGAGCACACCAGTGTTAGCAAAATGGCAAAACCCTTACAGCATTAAAGTTGTCCTTCAAGAGCAATGACGTCTAATGACGTCCAAAGAAAATATGAAGTTTCCACAGCCACCAAAGGACAAACATACAACAGTTACTTTTAGAGGTTCCCATATTTGTCTTAAATCAACAACCTTATACTCATATAAATGTCTTGATTAAATATCACAATGCAAGTACCCACACATTAAGTAAAAGAATTCCAGCTGGTAAACATGACTGAACATTTGTAATAATATATTTAATATTCGTACACCCATTATGTTTTCAGGTAACAAGAGGGAAAATGAAGCACAATTTTTTTTTGTCTTGTTAAGGCACTGTCATTTAAACCTAAGCCTGGAGTGCTTGAAATAGAATTTGAGTTTTCAAGATGAAAGCACAGCAAGAAGTGTCAGATGGCAGTGGTGTAAGCATGTGTGTTTCTGAAAAGTAAAAAAATCTCAAGAAGGAAAAACAGAAATGGCATGCTTTATCCATCTCACTTAGTGAAAGAGCTACAGCTGACATTGTTTAAGGTAGCAAGTACAATGAATATTGTCACAAATTGTGTTAATTTTTTTTTTTTTTGAGAGGTTTTTCGCTATAGGGCGCGTGCGCTCGCCAGACAGACAGAGAGAGACATAGAGACAGAAAGCGAGAAATCACCCCCCAGGGGGGACGGTCACGCCGCAATCCCTTCTCCTCCATTCTCCTCTCGGGATCTTGGGCACGCACGCACACGCGCCCGGCGTGAGTTGTAAGCCACCGGGTCCGAGACGCGAACCGCGGTCGACTATGTGGGAGTCCAGCGACATAGCCATTACGCTAACTGCTGATTCCCACAAATTGTGTTAATTTTTGAAGTGGTGTGGGTGCTGTCTACTAGTAATATCAACAATACGTTCAGGATTTTTTTTGGGGGGGAGAGGTTTTTGCTATAGGGCACATGCGCTCACCAGACAGACAGACACAGATAGAGAGACAGAAAGCAAGAAATCACCCTCCAGGGGGGATGGCCATGCCGCAATCCCTTCTCCTCCATTCTCTTCTTGGGTTCTTGGACATGCACGGACACGTGCCCGGCATGAGTTTTAAGGCACCGGGTCTGGGACTTGAACCGCGGTCGACTACATGGGAGTCCAGCAACATAGCCATTACGATAACTGCTGGTCCCTGTTCAGGATTGTTTTGATACCTGTATTTATAATAAAAAAATGTTGGGGGATGTATCAATGAATTTCTGTTAAAAGCTGTTTCTGTGTGTTACATGTAACAGACAAGGTAAATACTTGTTTATAGTTTTGTTGAACAAACCATGCGTTTAAGTTGAAGTGAAGTCAACAAAAAGAAAATAGGTGTATGGATATGTGATTTTTAAAAATTTATTATAATAATATTGTTTATATTACACTGAATCATATATAACTTTACAGTGTATTACATTTCATTTTCCAGAAGGAATACCATGCATATCAGTCAATACAAAGACATTAAAATCCACATCATTATCAAATAACTTTTCATTATATTTTCCAGATTATTATTACTATTCCAATTATTTTTTAAAACATTCAATCACTATCATTTTGCTTGTAAAAATACTTGGATATGTGATTTTGATATTAAAGTGAGTCTTAAAATGTAAATAAAATATGGAACGTGAAGGAAAAGAAAAGTACCGAAGGGAGTACTATACTAGAAAACTAAAAAAAAAAAAAAAAAAAAAAAAAAAAAGACAGAAATAAAAGAACAAAAACAACCAAGAAAATGGCTAACATAATGGCAGAGACAAGTCTGGCAATATCAATAATAACATTTAATGTTAATAGATTAAATTCTCCAATCAAGAGACAGACTGGCTGAATGGATAAAAAAGAGAAACCCTCTATTTGTTGCCTACAAGAAACACACTTTCCAATGAAAGGCTGGAAAAAGGTATTCCATGAAAATGGAATCCAACAAAAAAGGCTGGAGTTGTGATAAGATTTCCGACAAAATAGGGTTTCAGACAAAAATTGTAAGAAGAGATAAAAGCCATATAGTAGTAGGAGAGCTTATTCTTCAAGAAGATATAACACTTATTAATATCTATGCACCCAACTCAGGAGCACCCAAAAATGTGAAGGAAAGCCTTCTAGATCTACAAGGAGATAAAGACTGCAACACACTAATTGTTGGGTATCTCCACACCATCTCCTTTGGACAAATCATCCAGACAAAAAGTAAGCAAAGAGATACAGGATCTAGATGACACAATAAATCAAATAGACTTGACAGACTATATAGAACTTTCCACCCAAAAACCACAAAATATACATTTTCTTACTCCACATGGAACCTTTTCAAATACTGATCACATGATAAGCCTTTATAGATTCAAAGACATAGAAACTATATCCAGCATCTTCTCTGACCACAATGGTTAAACTTGATATTAATTTCAGAAAAAACCCTCGAGATACACAACAAATGGAAACTTAATAGCTTACTGCTGAATGACTTCACAACTACTGAAGAAATTAAGACTGAAATAAAAAGATCCATTGAAACCAATGATGAGTACACAAGTTTCCATAACCTATGGGTCACAGCAAAAGCAGTCATAAGAGGGAAGTTCATAGCAATTAGTGCACATAAGATGGAAAGCTGGCAAAAGGGCAACCTAACATCATGCCTCAGAAAACTGGGAAAACAACAAAACAAAAAAATTCCAGGAGGAAAGAAATAATAAAGGTTTGAGTAGAAACAAATGAAATAGAAAACAAACTATACAGAAAATAAATGAAAGCAAAAGTTGGTTCTTTGAAAAGATAAACAAAATTGACACCCCATTAGCTAGATGAATTAAGAAGAGAGAAAGGAACCAGATAAGTCAAATTCACAATGAAACCAGGTAATATTACAACAGACCTAACTGAAATAAAAACATCATTAGAGGATACTATGAGCAGCTATATGCCAACAAACAAGAAAACCTGGATGAGATGGACAAATTCCTGGACACATATATTCTACCAAGATTGGATCAGGAAGACATGGAAAGTCTAAATAGACCCATAACAAACAATGAGATTGAATCAGTAATAACTAACCTACTAACAAAAGCCCAGGCCTTGATGGCTTCACTCCTAAATTCCACAAAACATTTAAAGACCAGCTAATCCCCACTCTTCTCAATTTCTAAAGATCTAGAAATAAGGAACTCTTCAATTTAATTGTATGAAACCTCCATCACCCTCATCCCCAAAACAGATAAAGACATGACAAAAAAAGGTAAACTATAGACCTATAGTTCTGATGACTATAGATGCAAAAATTCTCAATAATATACTAGTAAATTGTAACCAACAACATATAAAAAATATTACACATGGGATCAGCAGTTAGTGTAATGGCTATGTTGCTGGACTCCCATGTAGTCTACCAAGGTTCAAGTCCCGGACCCGGTAACTTAAACTCATGCCGGGCATGTGTGCATGCATGCCCAAGATCCTGAGAGGAGACTGGAGGAGAAGGGATTGTGGTGTGGCCATCCCCCCTGGGGGCGTAATTTCTCACTTCCTGTCTCTCTGTCTCTCTCTCTGTTTTTCTGGTGAGTGCACACACCCTATAGCAAAAAACCTCTCCAAAAAAAAAAAAATTACACATTACTACCAGGTAGGCTTTATTCCAGGGATGCAAGGGTGGTTCAACATACCACAAATCATAAATTTAATACACCATATTAACAGAAAATAAGATAAAAAGCCATATGATCACATCAACTGATACAGAAAAAAGTGTTTGATAAAATATAACACCCCTTCATGATTAAGACTCTCAGAAAAATTGGCATAGAAGGGACATTTCTCAACACAATAAAAGCCATCTATGAAAAACCCATAGCTAAAAATCATACTGAAAGGGGAAAAGCTGAAAACTTTCCCATTAAAAACTGGTACTAAAAACAAGGATGACCACTTTCACCACTCATTTTCAACAATGCTGGAAGTCCAAGCTAATGCAATCAGAAAAGAGAATAAAAGGCATTCAAATAGGGAAAAAAGAGGTAAAATTATCTCTATTTTCAGATGACATAATTGTGTACATAAAAGACCCAAAGGCATCCATGAAAAAGCTTCTGGAAGTGATAAATGAATATAGTAAAGTGGCAGGATACAAGGTGAACATACAAAAATCTGTAGCATTCTTCATATGAACGATAAGCAAACTGAGGTAGAACTGAATAAAGTAATCCCATTTACCATAACCATAAAAAGTATAAGATACCTAGGAACAAATCTAACCAAAGAAATCAAAGGCCTCTACAAGGAAAATTCCGAAAATCTAAAAAACGAAATCGAAAATGACACACAAAAAAGGAAGGACCTCTCATGTTTCTGGATTGAAAGAATTAATCTAATCAAAATGGCAGTTCTATCTAATTTAATCGCTTATTGCCAAAGCGACCCGGTGCAAGAAGAGTGGAGTAGGGAACATCTCACTCCTTAAGCCCAAACTATATCACAAAGCTGTGATAATCAAAACAGGTTGACATTGGCACAACAACAGACAAGTACACCAATGGAACAGAATAGAGACACCAGAAATAAACCCGCAAACAGACAGCCAACTGATCTTTGACAAAGGGCAGAAGTCAATCCATTGGTAAAAGAAAACTTCTTTAGCAAATGGTGCTGGAAAAACTGGGTATCTACCTGCAGAAAGATGAATCTGGACCCCTATCTCTCACCATTAGTAAATCAACACAAAGTAGATCAAAGATCTAAACCTAAGACCCCCAAAGTATAAAACTACTGGTGGAAAAACACCGGGGAAACTCTGGGAGACATTGGAGTAGGTAAAGACCTCTTAAATAAGGCCCCCAAGGCACAGGCAATAATCCTAAAAATAGACAACAGGGATTACATCAGATAAAGAAATTTCTGCACAGACTCCCAAAATATTCAGACAAGAAGCCATAATAAAGCTGAGGTGTGTCCTGGTGTGTTCAGGGAAGCCATGCTCTAAACCCATCTCCTAGACTCCCAAAATATTCAGACAAGAAGCATTTTAAAGCTGAGGTGTGTCCTAGTGTGTTCAGAGAAGCCATGCTCTAAACCCATCTCCTAGACTCCCAAAATATTCAGACAAGGTAGGACAACCTCCATCTTTTCTCTGTCTCTGGCCGTCTGTCTCTTTGTCTGTCTCATGCTCTCTCTTCCTTTCTGTCTGTCTCACACCCTCTCTCCCTTTAAATTTTTTAACTTTTTTTTTAAATTGTTCAAGCACCTCTCCTCAGCTTAGGCTTTTTTTTTTTCACTTGTTAATTTCAGAAGCCATTTTAAAGCTGAGGTGTTTTCTAAATTCCTTATAAAATAAATTTGATCTGCCAAAAAATAAAAAGTGATTAATATCTTTCAATCTAAATAATGTCATTAACAAATAAGAGGTGAAGAACTTTGTGATTATATCAACAGATTGGAAACACAGGATGGGACTAGTGAATGGCACAGTGGTTATGTCACTGGATTCCCACAAGGCCGACCACGGTTCAAGTCCCAGACATGGTAGCTTGAAAATCATGCCAGGTACATGTGTGTGCATGGCCAAGATCTCAGGAGGAGAATGGAAGAGAAGAGATTGTGGTGTGGCATCCCCTCTGGGAGGGTTATTTATCACTTTTCCTCTCACTGTCTCTGTCTCTCTCTGGCAAGTGCATGCACCCTAAGGCAAAAAAACTCTAAAAAAAAAAAAGCAAACAAACGAACACAGGATAAAATTCAAATGCCCTTCAGTTTTAAAACTATTATATAAGCAAAAGCACTAGAAGGAAATTTCTTTAATAGTATAAAGAACATTTATTAGAAACACAAACTGCAAGCATATTATTAAAAGTTAAAATTGAGGCTGGCCCAATTGCATAGTGGTTAAAGAAGCTGGATCCCACATGGCTGACTATGGTTTGGATCCCAGTCCGAGCAGGTTGGAAGATACACCAGCATGTATGTGTGCAAGCCCCAAATACAGACAAGATGAAGAAATGCCATTCCATGGCACAGAAGTAATGTGCTGCTTAAGAGAAGCCAATTCCACATGGGAACCATGATTTGAATGTTTAACCTAGTCAGCCTAAAAGATACTGCGCATGCATGAGTGCCCAAGATCTAATGGGCTGGACTAGAGGCAGTGGATCAAGACATGACCAGACTTTGTGAAATTCATTCCTCTCTCACATGCATGCATATAAATTCTATTAATACTTTTTTTTTTTTAAAGTATATAAAGGGGAGTAGCCAGCCTGGGGCAATGGATAAGCATTGCAGATAGGAAGCTATTATAGATCCCACGTGGCTGAACAAGATTTGAACCCTGGCCTCAGCAGCTTGAAAAACAAGCCAGATGAATCTGTATATGTATGCCACATCTTCACAGGATGGAGAAATGAAGAAGGATTGCAGTGTAACCGTGTCTCATGGAGGAGGGTAGTGATTTTGCTTTCTCTCTTTCTCTGGTGAGCACACACATTCTCTAGCAGTTAATAAAAATTTCTAAAAAAATTATTGGGACGGGACCAGCAGTTAGCGTAATGGCTATGTCGTTGGACTCCCACGTAGTCGCCCGCGGTTCGTGTACCAGACCCGGTGACTTAAAACTCAGGCCGGGCGCGTGTGTGTGCGTGCCCAAGATCCCAAGAGGAGAATGGAGGAGAAGGGATTGTGGCATGGCCATCCCCCCTGGGGGGTGATTTCTCGCTTTCTGTCTCTCCGTCTCTCTCTGTCTGGCGAGCGCACACGCCCTATAGCAAAAAACTCTCCATAAAAATTTTTTGGGGGGAGGAGGGAAAACTGAGTAAGAGTAAAGATGTAAAAAGATTGCCTAAGAGTAGATAACTATCTAAGCTGGATATATGCACTTTACTATTTTATTTTTATATATATTTGCCATTTTCCCTAATGTTTCCCTAAAACTTTGGTTTGAATAAAAGTATTGACTAAAATGATATCTTAACCAAAAGAGTAACGTAATTTCACCAACTAGAAATGCCAAATCCAGTCATTTAATAAAATTTAGTCTTTCAAGATTCATTAGCCTTTAGCTGCAAGGTCATGTTGTCATCAGCCTTTTGGTTTCATTCCCTGCTATGTGATATCAGCAGCATCATTATTTATCATATAACTAATAATGAGTTTTCAGAAGGCCTAATCTATCATTTTTAGTGTTTCTTCTCTGTTTAAGTGGGGTGCTTAATGAGAAGGGGATGCTGCAATCATACTTACACATCATTAGCCAAAAGTATATACATTGCAAATATTGAACTCACTCGTTGCTCATTCTCTCTATAAAAAGAAAGAGGAAGTAGGAGAGATAAGGAGAGAGACAAACTAATTCAAAAATGACAAAATTCCCACTCTGTGCAAAGAAGTCTGTCTTCTGACATTGGGAAAGATGGAAAGTATTTGGACAAATTCTTACAAGAACTTCTGAGAGGCAGTGTAGTGCTATAGCTTGGAATCAATCATCTGATTCCAATTCACTGTTCAAACTGAATTCACTGTTCAAACTGAATTAAATACATCCAATTTCTAGTGAATAGTCAACACTCTCAGAGTTAAGCAATAGCTCACAACACATCACAACACAACACAAAACCCAAGAGGAGAATGAATGCTAAAGGACTGTGGCGTGGCTCTCTCCCCCGGGGGGTGATTTCTGTCTCTCTGTCTCTCTCTGTATCTCCATGAACACATATGTTCGTAGCAAAAAATCTCTCTCAAAACAAACACCCATTCAGAAAATGTCTGTGGCATAGATTTTTCAACTGTAACAGATGATATCTCATACAAAGAAACAATGATTTCTTTATTAAGTTTATGGTAAAGCGGTAAGCATATCTATTTATTTTTGCAGGTTATTTTGCTTCCATCATGAAAAGCTTTAGTTAAATATTTTTGAAAGCACCTTATGGCAAAATACAAAGTACATAAGAACAAAGGAGATTGTCTTTCAAATCTCCATTTCATCACTTGGTACATTCATGAGCGTGAAGTTAGCTCCCACAGGCTGAGTCTCATCTATAACAAAGTAGAGAGGAAGGGAATTGAGGGGAAAAGAAAGAAGCAAAACATTTAAGGAACATGCAAATAGAAAATTATCTGTTGATTATAACATACGTGATAATATCTTTAACTAGACTAATATACAGTATATTCATGGTGGGAAAATTCATTTTGCAAGCTGTAATGATATATAGTGATTGAATGTATAAAATAATAATAATTAAAAAAATAGGAATGATAATATTTAACTCAGTGTTCTCTGAGGATTAAACAATAAATACATAATACAGTGCACTACCTGGCCAATGACATGTGCTTAATAATTGTTAATTCCCTCCTTGTAAAAATAATAAATTTAGAGCTTAGCCGTGGCTTTTAAGCCTTAATTGTAGCTTTTAATCATCAATAGAATCTTCTAAGAGAAATTTTCCTTACCAAATGAATATATCAAATGTTAGTCTATAAATGCAGCTTTAGTATGAAAAATATTGGTTGTAAATAAGAAGAGAGGATTCATTTTTAATATGTTTTCTAAACAGTTATAGATAAAAGTATTTTGGATAACCATATATAGTGTACAAGTAAAGAAAAATAATAAATAATAATTTGTTTCTAATAATATCCTACATTCAGAAATACTAATATAAGGTTGCCTCTTTATTTTTAATGCGTGCCCACTTGATACAAGAAAGACCAACAGATGGAGGAATGGTTACATCACTGGACTCCCAGGCAGCAGACCATGATTCAAGTTCTGGATAAGTGACTTAAAACTCATGCTGGGCTCATGTGCGTGCAAACCCATAATCCCAAGAATAGAATGGAGGAGAAGGGAATGTAGTGCAGCCATCCCCTCTGGGGATGATTTCTTATTTTCTGTCTCTGTCTCACTCTGTCTCTCTAGCAAGCACATGAACTGTATAGCAAAAATCTCTCTAAGATGAAAACAAAAGCTGCTGTACAAGAAGGAATCACTTTCTGCCCTTGAAAGCTGGATGTGTCTAATTGGCATGGGACGTAAAGGTCCATCCTAAGGGGTCGGTGCAGTTTTTATACCCTTGGACTGCTTGGACAGGTTCTTCCATTACACTGTCTGTGACAGGTGGAAACCAGAACATGAAGGGTCACCCAGTCATTTAGGAACCACAGGTGGAAAAAGCTCATCCACATGGAGTCTTGTGAAGATGAACATACCAAGGAGAATTATTGGGCACTAGGGGGCAGTAGGCCCGTGAGTGAAAGCAGTGATAACCCGATGTTAAGACTGGACTTTTACTGCCTCACTTTGGACTGATTTTCAAATACAAGAGCTGCGAGACACCAGCACATCAGAAGCAGAAAGGAAATGGTCAAAAACAAGTTCTAAGACTTGGAACCCTTGGCAAGATCAAAGAACACTGTATGGGGAAAGGAGGTTTTGCATGTAGGACTTATTTGATGAAAAGGATGCTGAGATCTTACCTCCACCATATCCCAGAAACTATGGCGTGAGTGTGAGTATGCCTTGCCCTCACTCAACTGACAACTCATCCAGCCTTAATGACAGGCCCTGTAGTATGACTTTCTTAGGCCCCAAGAATGTGATTAAAGTGACTGGACACAGGTGAAGGTAGTAAAAGAATGAGTGTGCACTCCCCAGGTGGGGGCCATGCGAGAGGGGCCAGCTTAAAGATGTCTAACATTTCATAAAAGAAAGACTCTATTAGTGGGAATCTGTGTGAAGTGAGTCATAAGAAATCAGGAGTGCTCGGAAAGCATCCAGTCAACATCCATCAAAGCAGCTGTGTAGGAAGCATCCAGATGGGGATCTCCAGACACATCTCCAGCCTCACCACATACACACACACACACACACACACACACCCATACACACATGCACACATGCACATGCATGCACAGAGGAAGGGACCAGCTTTAAACACCTTTAAGATCAGGGAGTATGGAGCCAGAAAATAGGAGGGGAACTTTAGAAACTTCATTAAAATATGGAATTAAAATATGAGTTGATTTTGGTGCAAAAAATTTTGAAATTCCTACCCAGTATTTTCATATTATGGATTTCCTGAGATCTTTCTGAAGATCCCTCATAGTATTACCAGTCACCATATATCTAAAATTTTTCCTGTCCTCTTTTTTTACATTCTCTTTCTCCTGAATTTTGATCCTGGTGGGTGCCAAACAGTGAGTTGAGGTGGGTAGGAAGTAGAAAAGAAATGCAAAAGACACCACTCAGTCTTCCCCAAATGCAGTCACCCTCTGCCTGGGAGTATGGACTAGGAGAAGATGCACAGTGAAACAGTGCCCACTATAGTGGACTGGACCCTTTAATTCCTAAATCGAGATTCAGTTTGTGAATTAAAGTGATCTAAGGACAGTTTATAATCTGGGAGTAAACTGAAATGTCATGCAGGCTCTGAGTATTCATTAAAAACAGAGGAAAAGCTCTCTAACTGAATAAAGTTAAAGGCATCACAGGAGATAGAAACAGCTGTGTTTTTGTTTCTTCCCACATGTAGAGCTTATTCCACATACTGGATACAGAAAACACGCACACACACACTTGTTACAGCTGGTCTCAGACACTTTCACTAACAAAGGGAATAGTCACCAACAATGCTGTCTTTTAAAATGGCCAAAGATAGCAATGGAACAATATTTGGTTATTGCTAGAAGCCAAAAGGAAGACCCTCAGAACAAGGGAATTAAAAGATTAAGTGCCCTCCAGAAGGATAAGGCACTGCTTGCCTTTTATACTGTCCCAGATGGTAGTTTTTAAGTAAATGCAATATAATAGAACAAAATAATAGACAAAACCCAATACTGGTGATGGAGTAAAAACAATGTGAGTATGAACTGGGATAATTTTTCTAGATAGTAATTTAGTGATATGTAACAGAAACCCTAAAATTTGACCATAATACTCTGCTTCTAGGAATTTATACTTTAAAAATGATCATACATATACAAAGACATAAGTTCAAAAAATATTGTTAGTGGTATTAAGTAACATCAGCCAAAACATATTTAAAAAGTAATCTTCAGGGAACTAGCAGTTAGCGTAATGGCTATGTCGCTGGACTCCCACGTAGTTGACCGCGGTTCGCGTCTCGGACCCGGTGGCTTAAGACTCACGCCGGGCGCGTGTGCGTGCGTGCCCAAGATCCCGAGAGGAGAATGGAGGAGAAGGGATTGTGGCATGACCATCCCCCCTGGGGGGTGATTTCTCGCTTTCTGTCTCTATGTCTCTCTCTGTCTGTCTGGCGAGCGCACGCGCCCTATAGCGAAAAACCTCTCAAAAAAAAAAAAAAAAAAAAAGTAATCTTCAGACATTAGGTAACTGGTAGTAAGTATACGCTATGTTCTCTGAAAATAGGGAAGCTAATGAGACTGGGCTATGATTTTTACCCCCCTCCAGCTGACTTTCTGCCGCTGCAGTGCAAGAAGTGAAACCCAGCAGTCTCGCTGGGCTCAGAGAGGCTACCAACTACAATTTGAGTGGAGATCTCAAAGTACCAGAGAGGAGGTTGCTACAAAGAGTAAGAAATCAGAAGATCTGTAGAAGGGTCACGTCAAATCTGTGGCAGAGTACTGATGTGTGAATATATGAGAGGAAATCAGCCAAACTCTTGGAAAGAACCACTAGCAAGCATTAGGCAAAAGGTGCTCAGAATTCACACAAGTTTGGAAACAATTTACATTCCTACCAGTCAGTGAAAAGGCTTCATATTACAAGGGATACCAGGTAGAATACTCAGAAGGAAATAGTTTAAGAAATGTGGCTAAATTAGACTGACCTAAAGGCTGCTGTCAATTCCCCTTACAAAGCTTAAAGCAAATACTGAAAGGAGTTAGCTTGCAGTATAGGAAGATTCAAAATATGTTCTTCTAGCAGAAGGAGAACAACATAGATAACAATCTAGATCTGCACAAAGGAAAAGTACAGGAAAGCACAAATATGTTTGGAAAATACACAATTTTTTCATTAGTCACTTAAAAAGAGAGTTGATTGTTAAAGCAAAAATTATAATAGAATATTTATAGCATGTGTTGAATAAAATGTATGATTAACAATTACAGAGAGGAAAAGTGCAAGAAATATCAGTTTACTGGTGTAAGTTTACTGTTTTACATTGTATATAAAGTGATATAATACCACTTGAAATAAACGATGATGAAAAATGTATATTGAAAACCCTAAGAAAATCACTTTAAAAATAAATAAGCCAATAGTGAAACACACTTTAAAAATAAATAAGTCAATAAATAGTGAGGATAAAATGGAGTCATAAAAATACTTAAGTGACACAAAATAAAGCAGAGGAAAAAAAAAATCAGGTGAATGGGAGGGCAAAACATGCTGAGGGATTTAAATCTAGACAAAATTACCTTAAATGTAAATGACATAATCCTCCAATTAAGAATCAGAGATTATAAAATGCCAAAAAATGCAACATCTAACTATATGACTACAAAAATCTATTTAAATATAAAAATGCTAATAAGAGACAAGTAGAAAAATGGAAAAAGATATACTATACAAAGTGACTATATTAATATCAAACAGCAGATTTCAGAACAAGGCACGTCACCAGAGATTAAAAAACGAGGGAGGGCCAGCAGATGGCCTAGCAGTTATGCCACTGGACTTCTATATGGCCAACCTGGTGGTTTAAGTCTCGGACCCAGTGACTTGAAACTCATGCCGGGTGTGTGTGTGTGTGTGTGTGTGTGTGTACCCAAGATCTTGGGAGAAGAATAGAGGAGAAGGGATTGCAGCATGGCCATTCCCCAAAGGGGTGATTTCTTGCTTTCCCTCTCATTGTTTCTGTCTCTGTCTCTCTCTCTCTCCTCAGCAAGCACAAACACCCTAAGGCTAAAACCTCTAAAGAAAAAAAAGAGAAAGAGAGAGAATGACAAAGAGGTCAGTTCATTAAGAGAACATAACAATTTTAAATGTGTATAAATATAATTAGGAAGAGTTCTAAAATACATAAAGGAAAAATGATACAACTGAAAAGAAAATTAGACAAATTATAGCTGAAAATTTCTATACTACTCTCTCAGTAATTGATAGGACACAGAAGACTTGAACAACACTACCTATCTACTTGACCTAATTGATAGTTATATAACACTCTATACAAAAGAGCACAAAACATTATTTTCAAGTGCAAATGGAATAGTCACAAAGATAAACTATATTCTAGGCCATAAACATGTCTCAAATTTAAAAGGATTGAAATCATATGTTCTCTGCCCTCAATAGAATGAAATTAAAAGTATTTATATTATTTGAAAAATCACAAAATATGTGGAAACTAGTTCATACACTTTTAAATAACCAATTAGTAATAGATAACAAAATAGAGTAGAAAAATACTGTAGAAAGAATGGAAACATAACAAATAAAAATTTGTGAACCATCACATAATGCTTAAAGAGAAATTTATAGCATTACTTATATTAGAAAAGAAAAAAAATTCAGATCAATGATCTAAGGCAGGTGTCAGCAAATTTTCTCTGTCAAGGGCCAAATGGTAAATATTTTAGGCTCGGCAAGTAATACAATCTTTATCCCAACTATTGAACTCTGCTCTTGGAACACAAAAGCAGTCACAAACAATCCATAAATGCATGGACACGACTGTGTAATATGGCTGCATTCCAATGAAACTTATTTTCAAAACCAGGCAGTAGTTCAGATTTGGGAAATGGCTGTAGCTTGCCAAACCCAACAGAATAATGAGTTCCATAGGTCCAGAGAATTTTATCTGTTTCTCCTGCATCCATGACCGTTAAAGTATGCTTGATAAATTCAGGCTGAATGAAGGAATCATTTAATCCCCAGAACAAGCATATGAGTTAAGTATTATCATGTTATGAATAAATATACTAGGAGGAAATGATGTGCCACAACACCAACAAGTGAAAGAACTAGTATTTAAACACAGGTCTAATTTCAAATTCCTTGTCCTTTCACTGTATTACACTAATAAAGCAACAGCATTACTGAATAATTGTAAAAGCATCACACCATCAGGCACATACTTTCCACCTGCCCTTTTTCTTTCCTTATGGTTTACACTCTCCTGATCTTCAGCAAGAAATGAATAAGAAACCACTGTTAAAACTATACTTAGAGGCCAGCAGGTGACATAGTGTTTCAGGTGCTGGACTTCCACAAGCTGACCATGGTTTGAATTCCGGACCTAGTGGTTTGAAAATCATGCCAGGTGTGGTGTATGTGTGTGTGTGTGTGTGTGTGTGTGTGTGTGTGCCTAAAGTCCCAGAATGTCTCTCTCCTCTCTGGTGAATGTATGCACCCTATGGCAAAAATCTTTTAAAAAAATTTAAAAACCTATAGATTGTCTATATCTTTACGTCATAATCTATATGTATGTGTATATGTGTGTGTGTGTGTGTGTGTATCTTTTTTTTGGGGGGGGAGGTTTTTGCTATAAAGCATGTGTGCTTGCCAGAAAGACAGAGAGAGACAGAGAGATAGAAAGTGAGAAATCACCCCCCGGGGAGATGACTCGCCACAATCCCTTCTCCTCCATTCTCCTCTCAGGATCTTGGGCACATACGCACACACGCCTGGCGTGAGTTTAAGCCACCGGGTCCAGGACTCGAACCACCATCAACAACATGGGAGTCCAGTGACATAGCCATTACACTAACTGCTGGTCCCTATATATATATCTTTTTAAGGCAGGATCTTGCTAGGCTATGATTTTGATCTTGCCTCTGTTTCTCAGCTAGGACAACAGGTGCACATCACTGCACCCAGCCTTTTAGGTTAGTCCAGGAATCCAACACAAGCCTTCCGTGTGGTCCCAGCCTGCACTACAGTGTTTTTGTCATGTGCACAGGAATATATGGTGTTAATATTTGGGCTACAACTGATGCACATAATTCAACAGATTGATTCCTGAACAAAAACTGCCTTAGTTTTACAACTAGGAAGACTAGAAAATTAGTTCATTTAAAACAGACTTCACGCTTAGAGAACTGAGTCAATTTTATATACTCAGTTATGCAGCAAAACATGAGTACAACACTGACTTTTATTTATTCCTTTAAAAGTACAGAGAAATAAAAACTGGGACCAAAACTGTCCTTTACAACTTTGTCTTAATAATGGCTCTTTCAATCTTCTCCACATAGGAGAGGGCCCTTGGCTCTTATGCCACTCAGGAATGGCAGCCTTGTCCACTGGGCTGCTGTTTTGTGCTTTTAATAGCCAGTTCCCACAGATGATCATACACATCTGCTTCCTTTCATAAGTCAATAATCTATCCCAGCTGTTTTCCAAAAATAGGCATTCAGAAGGCACCAGAGCAGCTCTGAATATAAATTTCATGGACTACACATCTTTCCATCTTTTCTTAGCTTGCCTAGGGTTTTACCATCATCGTCCCAAGAAAGGAACTTGAAGGAGCTAATCATTGTTTTGTCAAATTTTCCTTCTTTGGATGCTTAGGGCAATATTTTTAAAAATTTTTAAAAATTATTTCAATTTCTCTTATACATTCAATCACATTATTTAGCTTGCAAAGTGAATATTTCAACATGTGTACATTTCTCACCAGTCTAGTTGACACTACTAGAAAGTTATCTTCAACAGATAATAACCCATTTGTTTGTCCTATAAATGCTAGGGCAATATTTTAAAAATCAATGTACATGGGATCAACCTGTTTACAAAGAGGCTATTAAAGGGTAAGACAAATAACATCCACATCATTCATTTGCCTTAAAGTCTTAGTGTTTATAGCAATCTGACACCGTGATGACTGGTGCTAATGCCAAGACGCTGAGAACTCAAGGTTTGTACAGCCACTGATAGATCATTAAACTCAGTAAAAAGATAAAAGTAAATAAAAAATGATATAATAAACTGAACTTTTCAGCTTCTTGACTGCCGGATCTTGCAATGAAAATACATGTACTTTTTTTTTTTTTTTTTTTTTTTTTTTGGAGAGGTTTTCTCTATAGGGTGCGTGCACTCACCAGACAGACAGAGAGAGACAGAGAGACAGAAAGCGAGAAATCACCCCCCAGGGGGTATGGTCACGCTGCAATCCCTTCTCCTCCATTCTCCTCATGGGATCTTTGGCATGCACGCACATGCACACGGCGTGAGTTTTAAGCCACCGGGTCCGGGACGCGAACCGTAGTCGACTACGTGGGAGTCCAGCGACATAGCCATTACGCTAACTGCTGGTTCCCAAAATACATCTACATTTAACAAATCAACCTAAATCTTCAGGACAAACAGGAATAGATTGCTTACTGAAATTATATCAGGAGGGTAGGCTGTATCTTATCCTTAACCAATAAAAATAAGAAATGTGTCCTCCAAGGGTTTAAGTTTTGGTATTTGAAAATTAACTTAAGATTAAACAGGTTGTACTGATCCCTATGGAATATTCTTGCTCATGCCAGCATATTTTAAGGCAAATATTCCCTCTTTAGTGTTAAGTGATAGAGCATTTAAAAAGATGAAAATAGCCACAGTTTCTGAGGTGCTTGGAGAATTTGCTTTTGATTTTCTTCTTCCTTAATCCTAACAAAAAGATGTGCTCCAAATCACATAATTTGTAAGGGGTAGAGATGAAATTCAGGTCAGATCTCATTCAGATTAAAGGTGGTTTTGACTGAAGCTGTCCTGAGCTCCAAAGAATAAAAATATACATTGTATTATCACATACAAAAAAAGTCAGGGAGTGCTTTTCAGTTACTAAGTGAACAAAAAAAAAGCCAATCAGAAATAACACTACCAATTTCCATGACCAAAAGAGTGAAACCAGATCCAAGGACACTTTTATGCTTATTTTTTCTCAAAAAGACGATCATATTATTCTTTTAGAACTCTAAAATTTCCCATTGTCACTCCATTAAGGCTATTCTTTTGGAAACTCATGAGCTCCAAATTATTGGAAATAACGAAATTATAAAGTAATAACAAAATTGTAAAGTAATAAACACTGACATTTTAATCATTCTCAGCACTCTTAACAGGATATGTAAAAGTATGGTATATATTGGGAAATGTTTCCTAGAAATGAAAATTACAAAGAGCATGTTTCCACTATGAGAGGGTCCAGCCCTACTGAATGGTAAATCATAATTAAAAACAGATCATACAGTGACTTTTTAAAGATGTCCAAGTTCCCTGAAGGAAAGAACATGTTGAAAATGTTTGTGCTTCAGATCCAGAACCATTATGCAAATTAATTTCAAAAATCACCAGTCCAAAGGAATAAATATATTTAAAACCCTTTTGCTTCTGTTCATGGTTACAATGCTATTCCCTTCAAGTCTACCAGATATTCCCCAACTTCTCCTTCTTAACTTATGAAAATACTATCCCATTTATTTAGCATACACTATGTGTCAAACTGTGCTATGTATTTTGTTTATTATCTCATTTATTCCTTTACCTAGTCCTACAAAACAGATGCTATTATATCATTCCCATTTTACAAATGAGGAAACATAGGCAACCGACTCAAGTTATATCCTAGAAAGTGACAAAAATAGGATTTCATCCTAAGTCCGAATCACTACAACATCCTCGCTCTAAATTGGTAAGTTACAAGAACCAGACAGAGCCTCTGACATCACCTAGTCTCAAACTTTCCTTTTATAGACAAAGAGACTTTACCCCGAAGAGCGTAAGTGATATGTTCAAGGTCATACCTTGATTACCATTAGAGGTAGAACTAAAACCCAGGGCTTGCTTTCCTATGGTCCTTCTACTACCCCCAATGGCTTTTTTCTAAAATTAAAAAATAAAAATACAACCTAATTTCCTACACAAATAAGTGGCCCCATAAATTATCAATCTGACTCACTGTGCAATGTTCCAGAGACCCTCCTTGAATTCACTGAAGCCTCTAAAAGCTGTCAATCCTTATAATAGCTTATATATAGCTGATTTAGAATGATCAATATTTTTTGTGACTAAAGTATGAATATAATACATAATTTGCTAAGACTTCTTACTACTAAGGGGTCAGTGGTGTTTGACCCTTACATTTTAAAATATTAGTGAATTATGATCATTCTTTAATAAACTGATTCTCAAATGTGGGTTGTTTAAATCTGTACACTGCCCAAGCTCCATCATAGATTAACTAAATTGGAAACTGTGGCTGAAAGACCAGGCATCAATATTTTTTAAAACTCCAAGGTAATGCCCATAAGCTACTAAAGTTAAGAATCAAGCTTTGGGCCATACTGTGAGGGGCAGTGGTAAAACGAGATGCTCTGTGAGGCTAACTTAGGTGGGAGGGTTCTAGATCACATCCAGAGACCTCCCAAAGTACATCAAGCATGCACACACTCATGGCCTAGGGCAGGCTGAACCTGCCGGTGCTGTTCAATCTCTGTCTCTCTAGCTCATAAAATAAAGAAACAAACAAACAAACAAAAGAATCATAGTTTTAACAGTTACTAAAATGTAAAGATAAAATTTCAGGTGATTTTATATCAAGAGAGCAAAATTAACATGTTCTCTAATATTGTTATCAACTATATAAATCCACCTTCCTCATAAAACCTTGGAAAAATGTAAGAAATTTCAGGTAACTGTCACATTATAGAATAAGAGCCTCAGTTTACCTGGCAAGATTCTTTATCGCTGGTGCTACAGAGAAACACACAGAAATCTTGAAACATACACATCACAAGAGTAAGCTGAGCTATTAACCAAATGAGGTTATAATCATAGACACACATCCATCGTTTCCATATACTAATCAGGAAGCATCAACCTAGAATATAATAAATCACACTCAAGAATTAAGTTACTGGCAAGGGCCAGCAGTTAGCGTAATGGCTATGTTGCTGGACTCCCATGTAGTTGACCGTGGTTCGCGTCCTGGACCCGGTAGCTTAAAACTCACGCTGGGCGTGTGTGCGTGCGTGCCCAAGATCCTGAGAGGAGAATGAAGGAGAAGGGATTGCGGCATGGTCATCCCCCCTGGGGGGTGATTTCTCGCTTTGTGTCTTTCTGTCTTTCTGGTGTGTGCACGCGCCCTATGGCAAAAACCTCTCCAAAAAAAAAAAAAAAAAGAATTAAGTTACTGGTTATAGTCCATTTTCCAAAGTTAATTCTAAGAGGTTTCTTCCCTTATTTAGGTTATTATTAAGCAAAAACTGTTTGTATTGCATGAGCATGAGGAACTACCACAGATTTTGCATTCCGTAACAGAAGATGATGTGATTGATTATTTATAGGGATCATATGCCCAATCCAGAGAGGATTTTAATCACTATAAATAAGAAATAATAGAACTGGGACCAGCAGCTGGTGTTATGGTTAAGGTGCTAGATTCCCACATGGTCAACTGAGCGGCTTGAAACTCATGGTAGGCCTGTGTGCACACGTGCCCAAAGTCCTGAGAGGAGAACGCAGGAGGCATTGTGGTGTGGCCAACCCTCCAGGGGGGTGTGATTTCTTGCCTTCTGTTTCTCTCTGTCTCTCTGGCAAGCACACATGCCTTATAGTAAAAAACTCAAAAAAGAACTACCATAAAATTAAGGAACCTCTGCATTGTTCTTTCTAGTTATAAACCTTAAGTTATCGTAAATATATGCATTTCTTACTTTTCATCAGAGTATAATTAACACATTTATTCTTTTGTTTTTACTAACTCTGTTTCTCTAAGAAAAATGTTGCTTTGGCCGAGACCTTGCTTATTTTTATTCCCAACTACATAGTAAACTGGCAGAACTAAATACTTCTCAGTGCTCTTTTAATTAAAACTTGAGATTCAAATGAGAAATTAAAGTATTTCTTAACTTTTTAAATAATTCTATTATGTTCTCATAGCAATTTAACAAGTTCTTTTTCTAAATATTACAAAACATAATTATTCTGACCCAAGCATAATTCAAAACTAAATTTCTACTTACAGGTATCATCCAGTTAGCCAGGTCACCATATTTGGAAACCTGCATTGCTCCTAGCATTGTTAGATTGACATGTCCCCTGAGAAAGGAAAACATGAAATAGAAAATAAGCTTAATTCCCCTTTGCTAGAAATTTCCAGCAATTAAAATAATTCTATATGCCCAAAATACATTTGCTTCCTGCTACCCCACAACTGATTTCTGAATAGGTCAGCTCCAAGTCAACGTAGAGAAATAAAAAAGAGGTTTTTTTTAAAAAAAATTACAGTCTATATTGCCTCCAAAAACAAATTAAAAACAGGTATATACAGTGAGTTTTCTTCCTTTAGTGAGGGAGAACATGACTTGATTTGAAGACAAACGCTAGATAATAAGTGAATACACAGTTTGAAGAAAATGTTTGGATCCTCAGAAAGGATCTTAGAAATATTTATTTCCATCTATTTGGCACAATGATATATATTCCATTTGGGGAATTCTTTTCATAATCGTGGGCCAGATATTTCAATGCCCAACATTCAATGTGAATAATCTCACATCTTCTTGTAGTCGAACAAGCCCGTGACGGTTTTCTGGCTGGGAGACGAGGCTGTGTTTCACAGCCCTGCTAACATGTTCACAGGATGACTCAGCTCGTTCCACACCGGGGGAAACATGAGGGGCTCCGTTATTACATACCCTCTAATCATTGCAAATGACTCATCGCTGGAGAAAAAAGAGGCTCCTGGGAGAACAGTAACTGTTTCCTTGCCTAAACATACACACAAAAGACGAGGGGGAAAAACAGAAAGAAAGAAAAGACTATTATATTTCTAAGAGTCTCTGGGTAGAGAAATCTCCATTTCTAAAATAATTTAAGTTCCCTTCACCAAAATGCAATGGCAAAGAGAGTTGAGTGGTGGTGGGTGAGGGAACAGCACACAGTAGGAGCTGTTTGCCCTGGTAAAAGGAGTATTTTGTCACTGACATTGCTGAGCACTGCCCCCTCTATGGTGATAATAAAAGGCAAACTAACTTTTAGTTGTACTGTTGTCTGGAAATTCTCTATTGATAATGCACTGCTCTATTGCCTGGTCCTGCTCAGCCTCCTGCCAGCACCAATTTCCTTCACAAGCCACTGCTAAACACTAACAGGAATGAAGAGGAAGGGAGTTCTGGGATGACACCTGTCAGAATCCAATGCTACTATCAGTCACTGGAACAGAGAGATTGTGGAAGAAACATGAACATAAGAAAAAATGCAATTATTTAGAAAGGTATAACACAGTGGTTCCTGTTTTTTGTTTTTTAAAAGTCAACAGATAACATTACTAAAAAGATGAATAAGTTTTGAGACTCACACGTGCAGCATGGTGGCTATATTAATACTATATTGAGCACTTAAAATTTGCTAAGAAAATAGATGTTAAGTGTTTTCACCAAAGAAATAAAAACTGTGTGGTGATGAATGTGTTAATTAACTTGGTTGTGGTAATTATTTGGCAATGTACATATAACAAATCAACATATTGTATATCTTGAATATACACAAACTTTTTGTCAATTATACCTTAATAAAGCTGAGGGGAAAATAAAAAATCAACCAATAATATAGAAAAAAAGGATCCACCTAATTCTTTAATATCATTAGGCCCGAACCCTCTTTTGATGTCTTTTCCTTTTTTCTCACTCTCTGACTCCTTTCTACTCTTATTCATCTAACCTTCTATTAAAACCACAGCACTTTGATGAACACAAAGAAAAACAAGATAACACTGTCCTACGTATTTCATGTTAACTTTCAAGTCTTTCTTCAGAAGGACCTCTCCGAAACTTAACACCTCTTAATAATAAAAGTGCAGAGCTGGAAACATCTTCAAGGTCAACCAGTCCCCAAGCAACTAATAATATCACCTGACTCATAGCCAAGCTGCTCTTGTCTTGTGATGTATTTCCTCTCTGTTCAGGAGCTTCCGATCTTAACCAGAAGAGTGCTCACATGTCACTTTGCCAAAGGTAAGTCAACATAAAAGACCCCATACCTGGCCCCAGTGTAACTGCACAGACAAAAAGAAGGGAAAGAAAAGTTTCTGGACCCAATAGGACCAGAAATGGTCTGTCTGTTCCCAGCTATGCCACACAGCTGTACCCTCAGCTTCTCAAGTCCTCCCCAAAAGCCAAGTCTTCTATCAGTATCCTCCTCCATTCATACTCAAGTATGGAGAAACAGTAAGAAGAACAAAGGCATCCTTGTAGAGTACAGTGAAAGATAAAGCTGGAAAAGTTGATTACAACCATTAGAGATCTGAAATGCTGTGCTATTTGTACTTTAGTTTGCAGGCCTGTGATTCTTCGGGTTGTACATAGACTCCCAGAGCAGTTTCTCCTCCTGGACACTACTGACCTCTGAGGCTGGAGGACTCCACTGGGGGCTGTTCTGTTATTGTAGAATGCTTAGCAGCATCCTAGACCTCTACCCACTAGATACCAGTAGCATTCCCTCCCATAGATGTGATGATCAAAAATGTCTGCAGACATTGCCAAATGTTCCCAAGAGGGGCAAAGATTGGGGCCAGCCAACCAGTCTGCTGAAAACCACTATTGGAGAGATTATAGCAGGTGGTCAGGAATTCTTATAGGCTAGGAGATTAAAGTGTTATTCTTCCTAAAGCAATTTTAATAAAAGGCAAGTTATTTAAAACATTATTTGGGGGCCAGTAAGTGGAATGGTGGTTAAGGCACTGGACTCCCACATGCCCGACTGTGGTTCAAGTCCCAGACCTGGCAGCGCAAAACTCATGCCAGGCACATTTGCATGTGTGCCCAAAATCTCAGGAGAAAAGTGGAGGAGAAGGGATTGCAGCATGGCCATCTCCCCTTGGGGGAGTGATTTCTCACTTTTCTTCTCATTGTTTCTCTCTGTCTCTCTGGTGAGCACACACACTCTATGGGGAAAAAAAAAAAAAAAAAAAAAAAACAAGAACAAAAAGTTATTTGTATATTAAAATAAGAAAACAACATGAACAGAGAAGAATGCAAAATACAAGTTAATATAAAATAAAAACATGAAACTGAAAACTTTACAAGCATATTAGATTGGGTTATCACAAGTTCATACCCAGATTTTCAAGGGACCTATAAAACGTTCTAAGCACTGCTGTCTGTACCTCTGTAAAAGGCAGGTTATCAGCAGGTGTAGCTTAGTATATAGGAAAAAAGGCCAGGGGTCAGGAACAGAACACTGTGTGAGTTCAGTCTCTGGCAATATCATCTTGAGTATATCATCTCACTTTTCTGGGCCTCAGTTTTTCAGTCTGCATAATGAGGTTTCACTTGAGGCTCAAGTGGTATAACATAAAAAAGTACCCTCTACACCATATAGCTACACAATCAGTTATTCATTTTTTGTAACCTTATGAGACTATTATTTAGAAAAAAGGATCCTTGGAAATAGTTCTATCATTATTTTGAAGCTTTAATAGACTAATTATACTCAGAAACATAATTCTTTATATTCATTCAGGGGGATGCCCACATAGAAATCTTTTCAAACTAATGTAAACAATGAGCTGATCTTCAAGGTAATTTCTAAGTATTTTTTGAGAGTTAAAGAAATTGCTGATGTATTTGTTCACTGAAAAAGTCATGATGTATTTTTTTCCTATGGAAAATTGCATCATGATTTTTCTGATGATTCAGTATATTCTAAGTTCTCTAACATAAAGTATTTCCCTCCTAATTCAGACAGCTTCAAAATCAAAAGCATCCAAAATCAAAAAAAAAGGACTGCAATAAAGGACTCAATATTATTAAACTGATTTGCATCCTGGCTTTCCAAAAGCAATGAAATCTTGTTTTACAAAGTAGTTCAATATTATACATGGTATTTCAGAAGATGGCTTCATTAGGAATGAGCTACTTTTTTTTTTTTTGGGGGGGGGGGGAGGTTTTTGCTATAGGGAGCGTGCACTCGCCAGACTGACAGAGAGAGACAGAGAGACAGAAAGCGAGAAATCACCCCCCCAGGGGGGATGGCCACGCCACAATCCCTTCTCCTCCGTTCTCCTCTCGGGATCTTGGGCACGCAAACACACACGCCCGGTGTGAGTTTTAAGCCACCGGGTCCGGGACACGAACCGCGGTAGACTACATGGGAGTCCAGCGACATAGCCATTACGCTAACTGCTGGTCCCAGGAATGAGCTACTTTTAAGCTCAATGGAATCAGAAACACCTACTGTCCAACAATGGCATTGAAAAGATTAAGTACTTTCTCAAGGAAACTGGGTTTTATGAACCCAAGCCTGAAATTTGAAAAATGGAAATATTCGTTTTGCAAATAACTCACTAACATCATAAATTAATTAAACCAAGCAGCAAATATTTTCACAGATCAATGAGCTATTGCTAAAGGGTACAGTACAATTAAATTACAGCCTTGGTTAAATGTCATTGCTTTATCACAGTGGGCTTTCAGAGCTGAGTTGTGTTAACTAATTCAACTATTCAACCAGAAGCTGTTTGACTTCTCCCAATTCTAAGTATCACACATCAATTCTATTTGGCAGTTGGCTTTTCTTCAGTGCATATTACTTCTCTTCTGAGATTTGCACATACTGTTTTTCAATGCAAGGTAAGATTCATACTTTTGTGGGGGTAGAATGAATGAAAGTAAAAAGGGTGTAGAAAATCATGCTAGGATACAAAATTCAGTTTCTAATTGGTAACCCCACTCCAAGGATGATCTGCAGCTCCAACATGGTAGCAGTGTTGCTACAAACATTGGCAGTCGTGACAGCCAAAAGACCAACCTGTTTTTCTTCCTTTATTCAGTCTGCTAATATACATGACCCTATGCCCCAGTCAAATCAAAGGCTAATAATAAGAGGTAAATCATATGGGTATAAGAACAAAGGAAAAGACATGCTAGAGTCTCCAGCTCAAAGAACCTCTGTATTTGCTATTGATATAAGTGAGTAGTACTTAGTGGCAGGGTATGCCACTTAAGTGCTCCCGTACCTTTAGAGGTTGCTCTCTCACTCTGATGAGTACTAGAGAACAGTAAGCATCACATGCAACAAAAACCTTACTATGCCAGACCTTTCCAGAGAGACAGAAAGTGAGAAATTGCCTCTTGGGGGATGGCCATGCCACGATCCCATCACCTCCATTCTCCTCTTGGGATTTTGGGCATGCAGGCACATGAGCCCAGCATGAGTTTTAAGCCACTAGGTCCAGAATTTAAACCGCGGTCGATTACATGTGAATCTAGAAATGTAACAATTATGCCATCTGCTGGTCCCCAGATCTTTTCTTTTTGCTACTACAGATCCATTCCCACTCTTCTCCAACCTGAAAAGGCTGATCTACTTCAATTTGGGATTGGTCAACAGGAGGCACAGGCAAAAGATCCAGCAGAGAAAACCCTCACCCCACCCAGGCTGCTGCAAGTTGGCTGCATACCTCTACGAGGCCAGAGTTCCTGGTACGTGGGTTAGGTGGCCCTCTTAGACTGTTGACCCTTAAGGACTAAGGGTGAAAATAACTCTGTTTCACTATTTTTCTTTGGTTTCTCTTAATCCTGTCCACACCCTTGCAAATGACCCTTCCTTTAACTCTCCTCAATTTATAGGCAGAATCCCAATAGGCTGATCCATCAAAACTCTTCCATTAAATGTACCTCCACCTTCATTTTCTCCTTTATCTTAGTCATCTCTGAATGAAAGGAAACCTCCGAGAGAGAAGAAACTCAGCACAGTGATGAGTGCCTGAAATCCCAGCTACTCAGGAGGCCAAGCCAGGAACACTGTAAGTTCTAGGCCTGCTTAAACAACATAGTGAGACCTGGTCTCTAAAACAAACAGAAAGGACCAGAAGGACGCATCTCTCCTTCTCAATGATAAATACAGTGAGGTACTCTCCAAGAAAAGTCAAGAATCAAGTCCAAATCCTAACTGTTATTTAGCATGGCATTAAATTAATAGCACAAGGAAATGCTGAGAAAAATACGTAAGAAGTGAGGTTACCTGCATTGATTAGATCTGCATCAGCTTCATGTTGTAGTGGGTACGGACCCTGCCAAACATAGCACACATTCAGTTAGTACAAAAAGAGTCTCACTGAATCACACAGTAAAACCATAATACAGTAACTTCCTCAAAACGTTTTCATCCAAAGACTCAAAGTGAACCTTCTAAAAAAAGAAATCCCAGTGTTTTCATGGTTCCATTTCTCCTATTGATTAGTCTTTCCTACATTAGTTGTACTTGAGCAAATGAATATTTTCTAAAAAGTACCAGTTTGATGGGGCCAGCAGGTGGCATGTAGTTAAAGTACCGGACTCTCACATGGCTGACCACAGTTTGAGTCCCGAAACTAGCAGCTTAAAAATCACATCAGGTGCGTACGCATGCATGTCCAAAATCCCAGGAGGAAAATGAGGGAGCACAAATAGCGGTGTGATTTATCACTTTCCCCCCTCTCTGTCTCTGTCTGGCAAGCATACACATCTTACAGCAAAAACCTAAAAAAAAAAAAAAAAGGTACCAGTTTGAAAGAAATGTTAAGATATTAAAGAAATTAACAAGACAAAAAACAAGGTCAATAAAACAAAAAGCAACTACTTAGAACCTACTATGAAATGGTAAGCTAAGCCATTAGAAATATAGGTCAAGGGGGCCAGAAGGTGGTGTGGTGGTTAAGGTGTTGGACTCCCACATGATGGCTGACCATGATTCAAGTCCTGGACTTGATAGCTTATTTTCTCACTTTCTCTCTCTCTCTCTGGTGAACACATGTGCCTTATAGCAAATTTAAATAATAATAATAATAATAATAATAATAATAATAATAAATTAAATAATTAATAAAAACCATATAAGTGAATAAAACTAAAACATTATTATTTATTACCTACTATGCAGGAAACATTATTCATAAACTTTTTAGGTAGGATCAATGATACAAACTTCATGGCTGCAATATTTAACTAGAAATATCCAGATAGGCAAACTCTTAGCTTTCTGATGAGCAGCACTGAAAGTCCTGAATTTGGGATCCTAACCTTACCTCCTTATATCTCAGTTTTGAGATCCTTATGTTCCCTTTACCTAGCTAATCCTCCCCAAGTGGAATTTGTTTGTTTTTACTTTGCCAGAGGTTGTGTGGACTCTGAGAGAGACAGAGAAAACATGAGAAAGCACCGCTTCATGGGTCATGGTCATGAGGCAATTCCTTCTCCTCCATCTCTTTCTTCTTGGGATTTTGGGCACGCATGCACAGGCATCCAGCATGTTTCTCAAGCCAACAGTCTGGGACTTGAGCTATGCAGTCAGTTATGTGGGATCCTGCTGCCTTAACTACCAGGCAATGGGCTGACCCTCAGTGGTTCCCCCCCCGCCCCCGCTTCCCCCCCATACACACACACACACAGGTTTTTGCCTTAGGGCACTTGTGCTCATGGGGGAAAGGGGAGAACACGGGACAGATTCAGTGAGAGAGAAAGTGAAAACCGCCCCCCTCCACCTCGAGCAGTGGCCATGCTGGAATCCCTTTTCCTCCATTCTCTTCCCGGGATCTTGCACACGCATGTGCATATGCCCGGTGTGATTTTCAAGCAACCAGGTCTGGACTTAAATCACAGTCAGCCAATATGGGAGTCCAGTGACATAACCACTACGCCATTTGTTGGCCCATCAGTGAGATTTTTAAAGTTTTTTTTTAAAAAAAACTTATATGGCATGTGTGCTCCCTGGAGACAGAGAAAGAGAGAAAGTGAGGAAGCATCACTCAGGAGGAAGGACCATACTTCAATCCTTCTCCTCTCAGGACTTTTGAGCATGTATGCACATGTGCCTGGAGTATTGTTCAAGCTGCCAAGACTTGAATTCCACAGTTAGTTATTTGCAATCCAGCTGTTGTAACCAACAAGCTACCTGGCTGAGACAAAGTTAGTGTGTGTGTGTGTGTGTGTGTGTGTGTATGTGTGTGTATTTGAGAGGTTTTTGCTTTAGAGTACATGCTGTCGCCCAAGAGAGAGAGAGACAATGAGAGGGAAAGTGAGAAGTCACCCCCCAAGGGGAGATGACCACACCACAATCCCTTCTCTCCCATTCTCCTCCCTGGCTCTTGGGTGTGCATGCACACGCACCCAGTGTGATTTTCAAGTCACTGGTTCTGGGACTCGAATTGCAGTCAGCTGTGTGGGAGTCCAGTGACACAACCATATGCCATCTTCTGGCCCCTTGTATATATTTTTATAAGGCAATTCTAATTACTTGATGGGGCAAGTAGTTTCATAACATAACACATGCTAAACAAAAGGGAAGGTAAAAAAGGCCTAAGATGGTGCTGAGAATGAGGAATATTGGCTATAAATTTTGTACATAATTTTTAAAGATTTATCCTGTTAATAAACTGAAGTGGCAACTAATGTTTTAGCCCTTTGAATACTGATCATGGAAAATTCACATAAACATATTTCCCTTACCTTCAAAGTGAGGAAGTTGATCACTTTAGGTAAATCTCTAAAATACCTTAAAAATGTAAGTCTTTTGATTTTAATATGAATATGCTTTTATCAAGATATATATCATTTCCCTATCTTTGAAAATGGTCATGATTATCCATTCAATCAAGCAGCAGCCACTATATGCCCATGGAAATTATTTATATTTTAAATACTGGATATACACTCCCCATATATATAGTTTTTATTACATGAACAGTTAAGATCTACTGCTAAATGATAAAAGATTAGAAATACTATAGATAAAAACTAAATAACCCCTATCATAGTTAATAATTAAATTAAAATGTTATTTAAATAAATACAACTTTAAAAAAGGAAAAAGGAGACCCAAATTATGGCACAGCAGTAACAAGTGCATGCTACAAAGCAGACCCATGTGGTAAGGTCACTAGTTTGCATCCAGAGACCTCCCTGGATATGCTGGCACAAATGTGCCCATGATCCTGGCTGAGGGTGGATCACAGCATTGGACCCTGCTGGGGTGTCGTCTTTCTCTCTTTCTCTGTCTCTCTCATTCATAGCAAAACAATAAAGCTTAAAAAATCACCTAGAAAGCAAAGCTATTTCTTAATTTTCTTAAAGTGTTGAGTAGAAAGTATGGCCTAATTCTATAGGAAGAGTAAGTTCATCAGAGATTAATTTTGAGGAAGAGAAAATTCTACCTTTCTGGACAATATGGCCTCAGAAGAAAAATGAGATGAGAACTTCTAAGGTTCTTTGAAGTAATTAATTGTCAAAAAAATGTTCCGGTCCTAAAGCAGAAATCTTACACTTTAGTTTTTCATTCTGAGCTTTATTGATTTTTACTTACTGTAAAATTGTTAACAACCTTCATTATCTTGTCCAATCACTGAGAGCTTGAAGCAGTTAACTAAATAAGAAATGGTAAGATCTCTCCAAAACAGATACAATATAAGAAAGGGAAACTGAACGATGGACAAGGAGAAGCAATCGGAAGCCCATATGGGCAGAGAGCTATCATTTACTACATAAAATACAATACTACATGCTAGCAATATCATTTTAAGAAAAAAGTTAAACATTTTCTAACGACAGTAGAAAGAAAAAAAAAAAAAGGTTGGGAACTTTAAGCTAACAACCCTGTTATCAGAAAATTTTACTATATGAAATACCACATTCTCCATAAAGAGTGAATAAAGAAAATTAACTTTAATTTCCATCTTACCAAACCAAGGACTCCATTCTCACTTTGAAGATGAACAGTCATATTTGGACTGATAAAGTTGCTGGCCAGAAGTGGAATTCCTATTCCCAAATTAGCTGGAAAAATGATGTTAAGCAAAAGGCAGAAAGACTGTGCTACAAAAATATATAAATCTGAACAGAAACCTTCTTTAAAGGGAACTTGCTCTGAATGTAGTTAATTGAATATATTCTCCAATAACCCTTCAGGCACTACTTTGTAATTTTTCAAAAAGAAAATCTCTAATTAGTTACAGCTGTTTCAATAACATTAATATGTTTTCCCACAAAGATATCAAAGTGGTGGCTTCAGAAGCTAGCCAAGAGTTCGTTTTAACAAAAATGTAAGACACATTTTATTTTTATTAATGTACTCAGCAAATCTGGACTGATGTATTATTAAACATGGCTTGACCTTTATTTAAAAATGATTTGTACTTTTCAAAACTCCCACTAAAAATAAAGATGACTTAATATTCCAAAATGGGGCTACCATTTTTATATATTTTAAAAGTTTTCTGAATATTAAAATATTTGCCTAAGAGTGTGTCAACTTCTTCGGGTCACTGCGATAACATTCTTTGGTAAGTGAATCATCTCTGAGACATAAAGAGGATGGTGGAGAAGAGATTAAGTTTCAGCAAATGCAATCGAGGCCATATAAAAAGTAGCTGTGTTAAGGCATCAAAGAACTAACTGAAGGAGAAGATGAATCTTCTTTAGAAGATCAAACAGGGTCAACTGATTTGTATGCAATGCTGTGGGTCCAATCTTGCCTCAACACAGGCAGGTGGACCAGATCAGCAATATTCACACACTGCTGCCCTAGCTGTCCACTACCACTGCATAGAGAAGACTTCACTAGAACTAGTATGAGGAACGATGGCACTCTGATGACGCTGGAATAATAATTAGTAATTAATGAATAACATTATTAATTCGTATTAATGAATCAAGGTCAGAAAAAATAAGGCTTATGTATGCTGCCATATGGTAAACAATGAAGGTCAACAGGACAATCGAATGACCCAGGTAACTGCTTGTGGATCCAGTAAGTCAATGAAGTTACAGTAATAGCTACTTAGTTCACATCTTAGTCAATCATAGTCTCTTATATTATTATTTGTACTTCATTTCTTAGCAATGTACAGAACAATCTGAGATACTAATTCCATTATAAGCAGGTATTTTTAGTTAACAACAACCCAAATTATACTCCTTATTCCTCAACTCTTTATCATATTCTATCATTTTATCAGTTCTTAAATACTTTTTAGTAAGTTACACATCAAAGAGAGAAAAGTATATATACTTTGGGCTGAAAGAGCAGGTGACACGAAAAGACCATTTATATGAACTGACTTGCAAATATATATAAATAGTTTTTGCTATAGGCCATGTGCACTTGCCAGAGACAAAGACAGAGAGAAACAAAGTAAGAAATCACCCCTGAGGGGAGGATGGTCACACCACAATCCCTTCTCCTCCAGTCTCCTCTCAGGATTTTTAGCATGCATGCACAAGGGTCCAGCGTGATTTTCAAGTCACCTGGTCTGGGATTTGAACAGCTAGGTTGGCTATGTGGGATCCAGGGCCTTAACCGCTACACCACCTGCTGGCCTGCAAATATTTTTAATAGGCAATATAGTAATGGTAAAAAGGAACATGTAGAAGGCGCTGTTATTTTAAAACTAGTGTTACAGTCAGTGTTTAAATATGAGGGTACTTCAACAAGTTTGTGGAAAATGGAATTAAAGTATCAGTTTTTTTGGTGCAAAAATTTTTGAAATCCATGGGTAGTTTTTTTTTGTAAGACACATTTTTTCAAAACTTTTTGAAGACCCCTTCATATCAATTGTAAGTCACCTGGTTGTCACTAAATCTTGCTGATATGGGAATTGGAAGACAGGCAACATAACTCTCTTCTCCTGTGTAAACCCCTACCATAAAACAAGGTATAAACAGAAAAAAAAAAAAAAAATGAGGTGAAGATAAAAAAAGTAAAAATGTTCTCCCAGTCAAGATCAGTCTGAAAGTCCTATACCCACGGACTAGGGATGCTCAAAAATGGAGCATTATCTTTTTCATTCCCATCCTGTAGCATCACTGTATCCACTATCATACAAATATTTACCACGCACTATTTGTACTTGTATGTGTTATTTGTATTATTCAGTCCAATGTCTCATGTATTAAAACCTAGCAAAAAATAAACAAGCTCACTGCTATTCAAATGCATTTGAAATATATTTAAATTGTACTAAATTCTACTTGACCTCTTTTTAATTTTTTTAAAGGAAATAATTATTTATTTCATTTTATTTATTCATTCATTGATTTTTTTTTTTTATTTGACCAGAGAGAGACAGAGGGTTGAGAGAGAGAGTGTGTGTGTGAGAGAGAGAGAGAGAGAGAGAGAGGAAGTGAGAAACCAAGCCACCAGATTCAGGACTTGAACCCTGGTCGGCCATGTGGGAGTGTCCAGCACCTTAACCACCATGCCACGTGCTGGTCCCTTGACCTCTTTTTTGACAGTGTCCAAAGCAGTGAATTGCTCACTGAATATCCTTACAAAACACTACATATAAAAGGGTATATTCACAGAAACCTTTTCAAGGGAAGCAGAGGGTTGCTAAGAACTTGGATTTTATTTTTCAATGAGTACATAAACGTTAGAATGTAAAGTAAACAGCATCAGTTACAACTAGTATTTCTGAGATTTGAAATTCTCTTTTGAGTAATCTCTTTTTCCAGTATCCTCTATCTAAATCCCAAACTGCACTGGAATCTACTGCATATTAGAAACTAGCTAAGCAAATTTTTGGTTGCCATTTTGTTTCAAGAAGGTAAACATTACAATCCCAATTTCATATATCTTGGTACCTTTAGGTTATATGCAAGAGCTTATAAAAAACTGAATATGGAAGATTTACTGCTGAGTGAAGTAAGCCAGGCTAAGAAGAAGAGACATTGTATGTACCCACTTAATATATATCAAGTGTTGGCACTCTATGACTGAAAATGATTGACTAAAGGATATAGAAACACAGCAAATGGGTGTAAATACCAGATATAGTGTGTGTGAAAGAGTAGGGTATGAGGAAGGACATTTAGAAGAAAAATAAAGAGGCAAAGCATTAATGGGACAAAGAAATGTATTGTCTGTTGAAGATATTTTATAGTTTTATCAAATGGACTAGGGAGAACTGTTCACATGTTGAAATATTCACTTTGTATGCTAAATAATGTGATTGAATGTATAAAAGAAAATGAAATTAAAAAATGTAAATTAAAAAATAAAATGAAGATTAAAAAAAAGAGAAATGAACAAATAAAATACTGATCAATTGCTTTACAAGTTACTGTGGACTGATCAACTTGGGAAAAGCAAGGACTCTTTGTCCAGTCTCAGAAAGGATACCATACATGCCATCCTCGAATTCAAGAGCTGCCCGTTTGATGATACGTTCCCTCACATTGTCTTTAGATTTACCAGATTTGGCTTTTTCATCTTCCTGTTGCCGTATTGATAAACGCTTTAAAATAAACAGAAATAAATAACATATAACATTTTATTGTAAAAATTAATTTGTTGATGATAATGTGTATTACAATATCTTTTACTGGACTAAAATGCAGCATATTCATGCTGGGGAAATTCACTTTGCACACTGTAATAATATACAGTGATTGAATGTATAAAAAAAATGATACATAAAATAATAAATATAATAATACTATTTAAAAATTAACTCCAATTGCTACAATAATAAGGAAAATCTCCAATATTAAAAAAGAATAACATGGGTGACATTTGATGACAAAAGTATTCTTAGTAAAATAAATGAAAGAGGTCAGATTTGCTCGACAAGGAAGATAAGCCTTTTCTGTCTCTTTGAAGCAGATAATCCCCATTACTGGCACACTGAGGGCAACTACTGTTACTCGAAAGACTCCTGCACCTGAATTCTCCCCAGGTGCTCAGATGGAGCCAGAGGGGGGAAAAAGAAACAGACCTTGGGAATCTGTTTTTCTAGGCTGTCAGAATGTGCTGCTGCCAATTCCCTATTTCCACCTGCAGAGCCTAGACGACTTTTGCTACAAGTGCATCACAGAAATACCAAGAAACCAGCCAGTAAGTTATTTCCATTTCTAAGTCTCCTAAATGCAAACTCTGGTTGTTATTTGCAGATCTCCCATCCTTTGTCCCTATGCTCTAAAACTAGTCTGGGATTGCAGAAGGTATTGCAGTTTGATGTCCACATGGTAGCAGGGCATCTCTGATTCCCTGATGCTGATGTTTCCCTACTCTATGTCTATCTGTTGTTGATAGCTAGACATATGAATCTTGATATCATTTTTGGAGAGGTTTTTCTTTCTTTTTTTTTTTTTTTTTTGGAGAGATTTTCACTATAGGGCACGTGCGCTCGCCAGACAGACAGAGACAGAGAGACAGAAAGCGAGAAATCACCCCCCAGGGGGGATGGTCACACCGCAATCCCTTTCTCCTCCATTCTCCTCTCGGGATCTTGGGCACGCACACACACGCGCCCGGCGTGAGTTTTAAGCCACCGGGTCCGGGACTCGAACCAGGGTCGATTACGTGGGAGTCCAGTGACATAGCCATTATGCTAACTGCTGGTTCCCGAGAGGTTTTTCTTATTGGGCGCGTACACTCGCCAGAAAGACAGAGAGAGACAGAGAGATAGAAAGCGAGAAATCACCCCCCAGAGGGGATGGCCATGCTGCAATCCCTTCTCCTCCATTCTTTTCTCGGGATCTTGGGCACGCAGGCACACGCGCCCAGCGTGAGTTTAAGCCACCGAGTCCGGGACTTGAACCGCAGTTGACTACATGGGATTCCAGTGACATAGCCATTACACTAACTGCTGGTCCCATTGAATCTTGATATCAATTCTGGCCCAGCTGGTCATCCTTTATTCTCTCACTGACCTTGAAATACCTTCAATGCTCTTGATACTTGCTCCTTGCCACAATCTCCATGGCCCATTGCTAATTGGAAATGATGTTCTTACTGCACTCTATAAAAGTGCAGAGCAATTTCAATAAGTAGATATCCCTGAACAATCAAACATTCACACTCAATTGGGGGCCAGCTCCATGGCAAAGCAATAAAGCTCTGCTCAAGAGAAGCCACCAGATGTTACATAACAACCCAACTCAACAGTCCTGCCAGGTCAGCCTGAAATACATGGGGCATGCATATAAATGCCCAAGATCCAACAGGCAGGAGTAGAGGAAAGGGACTGGGGCATGCCCAGACTCTGTGGAGGGTGTTCATCTCTCTCATTTGCCTATATGCATGCACATGTACTCTATCATGAGTACAGAAGAAAAATGTAAAAAAAAAAAAGAAAAAAGAAAAGAAAAGGATTCCATCAGGGATAATGCCACCAAAGTCCTAATTATTCTTCTCTACCTTCTAAGACAGACAGCCTAAACTATGTATTATAAATTAGAAAGGTTACAGAGCTTGATAGTTATGGCCTACAGAATCACATGACTGGTGATATATACCTTGTGAGTACAAGGCATTGACAGGCTACATAGTAGCACAGACATTCACGTCCCCTTAACCGTGAACACCTGAGAAGCTTCTATGAGAATCCGAAATCAGACATCCTGTGCAGCTCTAATCCCCTATTGTCTGGAATGGCCCCAGAGACATAAGTGTCTGGTAATCAGACCCATAAATACTAACGAAAATGCTAAGTCAATTACCTCAATTCGTTTTTCATATTTTTCTCCTTTTATTAGACGATGTACATAAATCTTAGGAATATGAATGTCTTCTGGAGCAAATGATCCAATATCCACAATTTCTTCAACCTAAACAAACAAAAAGCTTTATTTAAAATTGGATAGTAAAAACTTAAAATGAATATTTTTTATTTTAGAAAAATGAAGTATATGCACTTCTCCCTTGAACTTAGGTTAGATGTACAACATAAATATATGTGTGAGAGAACATGTATTGGCTTGTCGGAAAAGTCATGATGTGTTTTTCTATGCAAAAATGTGTCACGACTTTTTCCGACGACACAATATACACATCTATGTATGTACATGTATATATATGTATGTGTATACATGTGTAATATACATCATACCTTCAGGACCCATAAAAGAAAACAAATTCAAATACATGTGCTTGAATATAAAATACAAAATTATAAAGCTCCAGCCTTTGCTTAAAAAAGCCTCAATTATGAATTTTTCAAATGGTTTGTCAGTACAGCTGCTTGAACTTTCACAAATTGCAGCTCGACTATGCAAAACTTGAAAGCACATTCCTTAAACACAGATTTTCAAAATTAATGGGAAATTTATCATATCAAAGACAAAAATCTGTAACAACATCTGCTTGGTCAATTGAAAAGCTTTTAAATATAGATACAAATGCTATTTGTACCAGTTTTTAATTATTCCTGTTGTTAGCTTTGTAAAATCATGATAGAACTGCAGTCGCTGAAATAATTCACTTAAAGACAAATAATTAATTTCAATGTAGAAAGTTCAAAAATAAAATATTAACTAATAACTAGAAATACTCAAATTCATTAAAATCATTCACAAGGCATAAAGACATTTTTAAACAATAAGAAATGATCCCAATGTAGTCTATTTTAGAGCTCATTTTTCAAAAAGGTAGTTTTTTTATATCGACATAAAAAAAAAAAAAAAACCCTGAAATGACAAGGATCAAGAAAAACTAAACTTGGACTGACTTGGCATTACAGCAGGAATGCACTGTACTTGTGATGCTAGATCTATCAATACACGGGAGAATAAAGGGATTGTGATGAGAGACCCTCCTGAGATTGCTTGACTTTCTCTTTTTATCTCTCATGCTCATGAATAAAGGAAAGGAAAAAAAAAAAAACTAGACTCACCATAATTAGCTTTCTGGTGTCATATAAAATTGTGATTGAGTACTTGGCTTAATAGATACCATACCCAAAGCAAATAATTATTTGCTTAAATAAACTGACTTATACAAGGAGAATTGTACTGAACTTGTCTTCTAAACTATTAACTGAACTCTCCAGACATTTCCAAAATTAAGTAGCCCTCCTTACATTATTATACTACTGTATACCCATACCAGGCTTTTCCTGCAATTAAAAAAATGCCAAAGAGCACAAAAGACATTTAGTTATTTAGCAATGTTCCTGATTGTTGAAAAAGACCAAGACATGGTGGACAAAAACTATCTTCTGTAATAAACAGAAGGATCTTAAAGAAAATCCGATAAAAATGCCAAAGAACAATTGGTAAACATGCGGTATCCATGGTACAATAGATTAGTGGGGATGACTTGGGGAGACTAGTGGGAATCTCTGGCATCATACTCTGTGTCTTCCCTTCAAACCTCTGAGCTCTGATCTTCTTTTCCAAGGTGGTGACCACGTGAAGAGGAGGTGGAGCTGGAAAGTGCAAAGCATCTAAGCACTGTTGTTACCTCTGTACTGGTACTTTCAGCCATTAGGACTCACTAACATCCTTTTACATATTCAGTTACAAGCCTTAGAAGAAGGTCTTGACTTTTAAAATATATTCATATATTAATTCACTATCCTGAAGATATATATGAAGACTTGGTATTCAAGAAAGTATTAACTACAGCATCCATTATAATAAGCTGGGAAGAACTATAATGGTCAACAAATAGGGAAATGGTAAAAACAAAAAAATCGTGTATCCACATGATGACTCAATATTATGCTCTCAATAATTTTCATGACACCTCATAATTTAACGTTCCATAAAAATGTAATATTTCATTTATGTAAATGAGTAAATAGTTATAGATACATATTTCATCACAATTACTTTTGTACCTATGAAAAACTGACAAGAAAACATTATAATGCTAATAATTGTTATCTCTGGGTGACAATGCATGCTATTTTTATTTCCCTTTTGCCATTATATTCTGAGGTTGGGGGAGACCTACAAATGTTATTTATTTTAACAACAGACTAGACACCAAGTGGGCCAGCAGGCAGCATAGTGGTTAAGGTGTTGTACTACCACATGGCCATTGTGGTTCGATTCCTGGACCTGATGGCTTAAAAATCACAATAGGCATGTCTGTGTGTGTGTGTGTGTGTGTGTCCAAACTTCCAAGAGGAGAATGGAGGAAAATGGATTGTGGCATAGCCATCCCTCTTTGGAGGTGATTCCTCTTTCCCTCTCACTGTCTGTCTCTCTCCAACAAGTGTATGAGCCCTGTGGCAAAAACCTTAAAAAAGAAAACAAGCAAACTAAAAAAGAATAGACACCAAGTAAGTAGTTTCTGAAACTAAGAAATACCTAAGTGGGGCATATGATGAATTCCACAATAGTTAGACATGTATTATGTTACAAAGAAAATAGAGACACTTAGAGAAACAGTAGTTGTTTTGTTTTTGTTTTTTGTTTTTGTCTTTTCATTTTGCCATATGCTCCTCAGTGAGAGACACAGGGGAGAAGGAGAAAAGACTCCCCAATGGGGCATGATCACATGGCAATCCATATTCCTTCATTTCTACTTTTTGGGGGGATTTTGGACATGCATGCACATGTACCTAGCATGTTTTTCAAGTGACCAGGGACTGAATTTAAACTACACCGTTGGCCATAGTAGATTGGCTCCCTTAATACCAGGCCATGGGGCTGTCCAAAAACCAGTAATTTCTAAACTCTAAAAGCCATTACAATATTTAAAATGATCATTTGGCCTACATTATTATTTGAAGATAGTAATGTGAATTATTTTCCATGCTAATATTGCTCTAGAAGGTCAGGCTCTCAGAATTCTTGCTTGAATTATTACAGTAGCTTCCTTCTTTCTTTGCCTTCAGCAGGGACAAGAAACATCATAGAGAAAAAATTTTTAAAAAAGAGGGTAGTACTATTTACCTAAACCAGATATGTTGATGATAACCAGTCACTATTTTCTTCTCATTCCATCAAAAAATATTTCAATATCAACAACAACAACAACAACAACAACAAAACACTAAATCATGATGAAGCTTCATTATGAAGACCAAACAGCATCAGAACATACACGACAGAGAGAATGAATGTGTGTGCTGGTAAAATAACTCTGAAGACAAGCAAAAATCCAGTTAAATAGAATAACTTCCATGATTTGTCATCCTAAGATGAATGATTTTCATACTGTAGAAAATGCACATGCATCATTTGTCAAAACAATATACTCAACAGTACTGAAAACGCGTATTTAAAAATCAAAGTGTCCCCAGAGTTGTTTAGCAGAGTTAATAGCAAAGGAAGTACAAAGCACCAGAAAACATATGTTTTCAGACAATCTGTGAAAAGAATTTTTTTTAAAAAAAGAGTAAATATCAGAAGAGGCAAACCTATTTTACTCCTAGCTAATGGCTGAAGGAACTGAGGGTATTGAAGACTTTAGTGCTGGTTTGTGTGATCCGGAGAAAAAACAATACTAAAAGTGCAATGGGAACATTACAAAGCCTATTGATATAGGTGAGAAGAGTCAAAGGCACTCTGAAAAGAAAATGATAAATTTTTCTTTCATTTGTTAAGGAAAAAGTAAAAATAACAGATCACAAAAGTCCTCAGTAAACATGGCCGAACACACCTCCTGAAACTATTATAGAAAGGAGTAAAACAGAGAATGGAAGACAAAGAAAAATCCTCAGAGCAAAGCAATGGGCAGATATGAGTGTCCTCAGACAAGATCACCGTAGAAAAGGTAGCTGGGAACAAGTCAGACTTCTGCCTGGCGCTATGAATAGTTCTCACGCAGCACCATCTGCTACAACCAGAAATCCAGACACTTGAGGCTTCTCTAATTAGTACTTGTCTTCAGTCATTAGTTGAAAAATAGAGGCTAGGAAATGTTAATTTTTATTGATTTGAACTTTGTTTTAAAAGGTTGCTTTCTCCCTTCCCTGCACCCTCCCTACTTTATAATTCTAAATATAATTCTGAAAAGTTTTATTTTAAAGCTGGGAGAAAGACAATAATTCATCCCTTGGTGATAATGTCTTTGTATTTACTTGGCAAACATTATTTATATCTCAAGTAAAGGAACAGAGAAGCTGCGAGGCAATAACGTTCTTATTTTTTATTTTATTTTAGTGACAACTACAATCCGTTACAGACATGAAAATGGGCCCGACCCTAAAAGTTATTAGCGAAAAATGCTGCACACCCGCAAAACTCTGCACTACAAAGTGAGAGCTGCTGGGGAGCAGGGGAGCCTCACATTCCAGATTTTTCCTGAGTCATTTTACCTTTCAGAAAACTTTAGAAGGAACATTCTTCTTTTGCTAAGAAATTTAAAAGGTGGACAATGTCAAGCAACGTCTGGAGTCATGAAAAACATTAAGGAACTCCAAAATATCAAGAAGTCATGCAAGAGTAGAAAAACAGAGAAGGAGGTCATGAGCAGTAAAAGAAAAAGTTACAAGTTAGATGCAGAGGTGCTCTGGGTGCTATTTAACCCAAGAATAAATAATGGTGGACAAGAAATGTGGAGAAAGGGAATTCAGTATATAAGGTATTTTTCTCAAAAGCTCAAAAGAGGGGGAAAATATCATGAACGAAAAGATGAATATCTTCTTAAGGGATGTTGATAGGAGATGATATGAACAGTCTAAGAATATAGGAGGAACTGGCATGAAAACTTAAAAGGATCAGACGTCTATACAGAAATGCACAAAACTGAAAAGGGCAGGTGGCATAGTGATTAAGGCACTGGACTCCCACATGGCCAACTGTGGTTTAAGTCTCTAAACCCATGGCTTGAAAATCATGCTGGGCATGTGTGAGTGCATTCCCAAAATTCTGGGAAAAGAGTGGAGGAGAAAAGATTGCAGCATGTCCATCACCCGGGGAGTGACTTCTCACTTTCTCTCTCACTATCCCTCCCTGTCTCTCTCCTGCAAGCCCACCCACCCTATGGCAAAAACAAAAACAAACAAACAAAAGACTGAAAAGATAAGTGGCTCTTATGGATTTTCAACCCATGTATTCGACTGCAGTTCGAGTTCCAGACCTGGTGGCTTAAATTCACACCAGGTACGTGTGCATGCGTGCCCAAGATCCCAAGGAGAGAATGGAGGAGAAGGGATTGTGGCATGGCCATTCCCACTGGGGAGCGATTTCTTGCTTTCTGTCTCTCTGTCTCTCTCTTTCTGGCAAGCACATGCGCCCTACAGCAAAAACCTCTCAAAAAAAAAAAAAAAAATGGTGGTAAATAGGACTACACAGTCATTCTACTGCAGAACCTAGAAGACTAGATCTAATGCCAACAGACATCCAACAATGTCCAGTTAATAAGCTGACAAAAAGAACGTGCTCTGTCAAAAAACTCACCTGCCTGGAAAGCCAGACATAGGGACAAATTATGGTAAAGGATATTTAAAATGAGCCCCAAAGGAAAAGGAATATCATGTTGATATCCATACAATCAGATTGTTCACCCAACCAAAGACTTAGATGATATATTTTTAATAAAAGTAACAAAATTGGCTCCGAAATAAGATGGTGACATCATGAGAGGTGCCAACTGTTTGAACATGGTCCTGTTCATCATATTCTGCTGAAAACTTCGACCTGACATGTTCTATCTTTCAGAATGAAACAATGAGATGAATCTGAGTCCAGACTTCTATCCAATAAAGATAAACTGCGTGGTAAAGTAGAAATGATGGAAATTCTGAGAGAAAGTGACAATGTAAAATTGGAATTTGTAATAGGCTAGGTAGTGAATCCTGGACATACAAAGTAATGTATCCTGATCTTTGAAGGAAAGCAGGTTGCAAAGCTCAGAGAAAAAAATATACAGGACTAACGGCTAAGAAACTTAATATTAATAATGGGTTCACATGGGATACAAGGTTCTCAAACTCCCCTTCTAACAATAAGAAAATGAGTCATCTTCTTGATGAAAAGAATATATACAAAGAATGAGTTCAATGGAACCAGCAGTTAGCATAATGGCTATGTCACTGGACTCCCATGTAGTCGACCGCAGTTCGTGTCCCGGACCCAGTGGCTGAAAACTCACGCCGGGCGCGTGTGCGTAGTGCCCAAGATCCCAAGAGGAGAATGGAGGAGCAGGGATTACAGCATGCCCATACCCCCTGGGGGGTGATTTCTCGCTCTCTGTCTCTCTGTCTCTCTCTGTCTGGCGAGCGCACGCTCCCTATAGCAAAAACCTCTCAAAAAAAAAAAAAAAAGAATGAGTTCAATAACATGGACAGCTATGTGTTTCCTCATATTGCTTTGTGGTTTTCTTTATTTATTTAATTTTTTTTGAGAGATTTTTGCTGTAGAGCACAGGTGCTCACCAGAAAGGCAGAGAGAGAGACAGACAGAAAGCAAGAAATCACCCCCCAGGGGAGATGGCTACGCCACAATCCCTTCTCTTCCATTTTCTTCTTGGGATTTCAAACGTGCTCACACATGCACTGGCATGAGTTTCAAGCGGTCAAGTCTAGGACTCAGACCACAGTCTACCACACAAGTGTCCAGCACCTTAACAACTATGTCACCTGCTGGCCCAATTTTATTCATACTTTAAATGGAGTCATACAGAGAAACAGGTATGATCTAGGACAAACAGAAGTCACATCAAACCTTACAAAAGTATGTCAAAAGGTACAAAACTGGACCAGCTGCAGTGGTGCGGCCATAGTGTACTACTCCACAACGCTGGATCCAACGCAAGGTTGAAGGTTCAGTTCCAGGGTCAACCTATACATTTAGGTGTACATACTTTCTTTTCTTACGAAAGAAATAAAGAATTATTTTTTAAAAAGCCTTAAAATATAATCCCATGGGACCAACAAATGGTGTAGTGGTTACATCATGGGACTCCCACATGGCCAATAGTGGTTTGAGTCCCAGACCAAGCAACTTAAAACTCACGCAGGCTGCATGTGTGTGCATGCCCAAAACCCCAAGAGGAGAATGGAGAAGGGACTGTGGTATGGCCATCCTCCCTGGAAGGTGATTTCTCACTTTCTGTTTCTCTGTTTCTTTGTCTCTCTGGCAAGCGCACGGGCCCTTTGTGTTCCTTGTTGGCTTAATGGATTGGGGAGGGGGTCTTAGCATGACTCTGTTGAGGGTACCTGTCTTCCTTCTCTTTCAGAAAGGAGGAAGAGAGGGAATTTAATTTTTTTTTTAAAAAAGGGGGGGGCACAAAACTGCAATGAGATGAGGCTTGTCCAAAATGCTAAAGGTGATAACATGTTGCTTGTGAGGTGACTTTGTTATTGCTACTTGTGGAAATTTTGGAAATGATATTCACCACTGCTTGGGCAAAAGACTGGAAAAAGAATATTTCAATTGCTTTTTGCTCCTGACTTCACTATCAGGGAGATGGAAAGGGCAGAACTAGTATGGTTAACAAGCACTTGAATTCAAGACGAGATGCTCAGATTCTCTGAATTAATTCTAAGCTGTAGACTCACAAAAATTATATCCGAGGGCCCAGCTGCAGTGACACATGCTGCTAAGACAATGTGCTCCATAGGCTGGGATCTCCATGGGAGAGTTCAGGTTCAATTCCCAGGCAGCCTACAGGCCAGTCATGACGGCATGCCTCTGTAATCCTAGTGACTCAGGAGACTAGCAGGAGGATCACAAAATCAAGGCTAGCCTGCATAACCTTATCTAAAAAAAGCCAGGGGTCGTGATGCATACTTGCAGTCTGAAATCTAAGGCTAAGACAGCAGAATTGCAACTGCAAGACTCTTTTAAAAAAACAAACAAACAAACAGACAAAACAATGTTTTAACTTATATCTAAGAGGCTTTAAAAAGCCTGAAGATGGGCCAGCCACCACAGCTTAGTTGTAGTGCTGCTCTGCAATGCTGGAACCATATGAAAGATTGTGGTCCAGTTCCCAGGTGTACATGTTGGGACACACATGTGCCCGTGATCCTGGCTAGCTGGGAAAGGCAAGGGGAATCATGGCACGAACCTCTATTGAGGGTGCCCTGCCACATCTTTTATGAGAGAAAAAAAGGAAAGAATTTTTTTTTAAAGCCTTAAAATATGATCATATGGGACCAGCAGATGGTATAGTGGTTACGTTGCTGGACTCCCACATGGCCAGTCGTAGTTTGAGTCCCAGACCTAGCAGCTTGAAACTCATGCCGTGTGTGTGTGTGTGTGTGTGTGTGTGTATGTACACACGCGTGCTCGCGTACCCAAAATCTCAAGAAGAGAATGGAAGGGAAGGGAGAATGGAGAAAAGGGACTGTGGCATGGCCATCCTCCCTGGAAGGTGATTTCTCACTTTCTATCTCTCTGTCTCTCCACCAAGCGCACAGGCCTATAGCAAAAAATCTCTCTTAAAAAAAAAAGAAGAAAAAAAAAAGATCACATAATTATAGTCAAGTGAAAGGATAATAGAGATGTCAGTAAATACACTCCTTTTAAAACTGAGAGCTCAATCGTAACAGCATTTTAGAACGGATTATTAAACAGAAGACCTAAAAGGCCCCAAAACAAAGAAAAGCATATTATCAGACAGCAGTACAGGTTTCCCTCTAAATCAAGTAAATGTAAAATTAATTTCATAATTTGTGATCAGACTAGCACATAGGTAAGCCAGAAGAGAAGCACAGTGTGTAATTTCACAAAGCATCTGACCAAGTCCTTCCTGGAAGAGTTGTATAGACAGACAGTGGGAAAATGTGACTTGGATTCATTCACTTTAAATCGACACATTCAAACACATACAACAAAGCCTTAGAAGGACGTCTCCAGTGCTGTGGTTTTTAAATTGGGGGATATGTGTCTTAAGAATCTGATAAAAACTACAAAGTCTATTCACACCTACAAAAAGACTTCTTTACTGATAAAATCCTTCAGAATATTTTAAGGAATTGGTTTACAGCTATCCCACACACACCCACCCTCCGTCCCGAGACTAGACCCTAGATTAAAAGAGAAATTCCTGGCTCTCATGGTTCAGTCTTTGGTGTTATCCTATTCAACGTCTTTATCAAGAATGAAGATAAGGAAGTCAGTGCTATGATTAGTGGGTAAGAGTCTGAGTACAACTAGCAATTCTGAACACACGTATTCCTATCTCGGTTAGTGAAGACAGTCTCTGGCTCACGATTCTAAGAAGCTACCAACAAAAACTACTTTGAGTGATAAAAACCTAATTCAGAGTGCTCAACCACTCTTTTAAATGTTCCAAGAAGGGATCAGCAGGTGGTGTAATGGTTATGTCACTGGACTCCCACAGAGCCAACTGCGGTTCAAGTCCCAGATCCAGTGGCTTGAAACTCACACTGGGAGCATGTGCATGCATGCCCAAGATCCAAGAAGAGAATGGAGGAGAAGGGATTGAAGTGTGTCCATTCCCCCACTAAGGGGTAATTCCTCACTTTCTGTCTGTCTGTGTCTCTCCAGTGAGCACACACACCCTATAGCAAAAATCTCTCTTTAATAAAAAAGTTCCAATACTTCAGCCCAAGATCAAATTATTATCTTTACACGACAGCTATAAAAGGTAATTTTTCTTTCTTGCAATCAAGTGAGGTCCTTTCTTTAAAACAGGGTGCCTAAGATAAAATTCTGTCCATCTTTACTAGCAAGAATTGTTGTATTTCACTTGATTGTTTCACCTGACCATGCAAATTTACTTATTTGAGTAGTTAACAGTACATAAAATTTAAAAGGAAATAGTTTGCTCATGCTTGTCATTATAGTATCTGTCTTTAGTCCTAGTTCTATTGTATGACACCATCATATCTTTTCTTTCTTCTTCTAGTCCTTCTTTTAATTGCTTTCTTGCATATTTTCTACATCTTGTAAACCACTTTATGTCATCTCTGGATGAACAATACTGGGCCAGAAAATACAATGAAGACAAAATAATCTCTACTGGTTAAGAAAATCAAATAGGCCATTATTAGCAAATGAAATTCATCGGAGATCAAAGTGAATATTATAAAATAATACCTGGCCTAACAGTCTTTTTCAGAGAAGAAAATGAGTCTAGCTAACCACCAGCATGAAAACTGTATGACAGAGGTACCTCCAAGCATCTAAAAAGTCTTCCTTTCTCCACTTGCTGTCCAACCAAAAACGGCCCTTCTGCAACACATCATCTCTTTTAAAAACATAGGATGAGAAGGGAAATGGAAGGAGTAGTTTGAACTCTCTTTTTATTTTTCGAGAGGTTTTTGCTACAGGGCGTGTGTGCTCACCAGAAAGACAGAGAGAGAGAGAAAAAAAGTGAGAAATTATCCCCCAGGGGGGATGGCCATGCGCAATCCCTTCTTCTCCATTCTCCTCTCAGGATGATGGGCACACACGCACATGCACCCAGCATGAATTTAAGCCACCAGGTCCAGGACCTGAATCGTGGTCGACTACAGGGGAGTCCAGCGATATAGCCATTATGCCAAATGCTGGTCCCAGTTTGAACTCTTTAGAAGAAATGCTTTATCTAAAATAATTCTATTTATTTATTTATTTATTTTAGATTTTTGCCATGGGGTATGTACACCTGTGGGAGAGAGAGACAGAGAGACAGTGAGAGAGAAAGTGAGAAATCACTCCCCAGGGAAGATAGCCAGGCCACAGTCCCTTTTCCTCCATTCTCCTCCTGGGATTTTGGGCATGCACGCACATGCTCCTGGCATGATTTTCAAGCCACTAGGTCCGGGACTTGAATTATGGTTGACCATGTGGAAGTCCAGTACCTTAACTACTACACTACTTGCTGGCCCCACATAGTTAATTTATTAAAACTATGACTACCAGCAAAATTAATAGAACATACTGATCCCCAAAAGGTAAGAATATGACTTACTTCATGAACTATGCCAGTAGTTTTTGTAACATGGAAGAATCCTTTTCTCCCTATTAATGTTTTATTTTATAATCAATCACTGTATATCATTACAGCATGCAAAATGGATTTTCCCATCCAGAACATATATATATTGGCTCAATCAAAGTTATCACCATATATATTATCATCTACAACTATTTTCCATTTTGCGTTTCTTAAATATTTTGCTTCTTTCTTTCCCACTTGATTCTTCCTTCTCACCCACCACCACTTCTAACCCTCCTCTCACACTGTCTCCAGTATCCACAGTTGCTCTCCATGCCTTTATATCATGAAAAATTTTTGTTTTGCCACAGAGTACAGACATTTGGTATATGCATAATGGGGACATATAATGTTTCTCTTTCATAGTCTGGAATCTTCATAATGATCTCCAAAATGACTGTACTAATTTACATTCCTACCAAAAGTGTAGGGGAGTTTCTTTTTCTTTTTTTTTCAATTATTATTATTAGTATTATTTATACATTCAATCGCTATACGTAATTTAAATTGTAAAGAGACTTTACCCAGCATGATACACACATCAGTAAAGCCCCGATGAGAATACTATACATGTCATCATCAACAGGTAATAAGCCATATCTGTGTTCCACAAATACCTTTTTTATTATTATCATAATCTTGTTTATATTGCATTGACTCACATATATTACAGTGTATTACATTTCTTTTTCCAGAAGGAATACCATTCATATTAGTCAATACAAAGACATTAAAATCCCCATCATCGGGACCAGCAGTTAGTGTAATGGCTATGTCGCTGGACTCCCACGTAGTCGACCGCGGTTCGAGTCCCGGACCCGGCGGCTTAAACTCACGCCGGGCACGTGTGCGTGCGTGCCCAGGATCCCGAGAGGAGAATGGAGGAGAAGGGATTGCGGTGTGGCCATCACCCCTGGGGGGTGATTTCCTGCTTTCTATCTCTCTGTCTCTCTCTGTCTGTCTGGTGAGCGCACGCGCCCTATAGCAAAAAAAAACCTCTCCAAAAAAAGAAAAAAAAAAAAAATCCCCATCATCATCACCCAATAGCTTTTCATTTTTTTCCAGAGTATTATCATTATTCCAATTATTTTTTAAACATTCAACCACCATTTATCATTTTTCTTGTAAAGAGACTTTACCCAACATGAAATACTTCTCAGACCTGTCCAGTTGAGAATACTATACACGTTATCATCAACAGGTAATAAATCATATCTGTTTCCCACAAATGTCTTGCCACTCTATTTTTTCCCCAAATTTCTTTTCCTACACTCTTCCCCCTCCCACTCTCCTTCCACTTTGTCTTAGTGTCCAAAACAATTTTTAATGGTTTTATGTCCTCAAGTCTTTCAGTCTCTTTTTAAATAAATTGAAAAGCAGTTTAAGATTAGTGCTATTTTTATCTAAACTGAAATACAAGGGTACTTCAAAAAATTCTGGAAAAAAATGAAATCAAAGGTATGAATTTATTTTGGTGCAATAAACTTTGAAATACATGCATAGTTTTTTCAAACAAACATTTACTATGAACTTTTGAAGACCCTCATATGCTAATACCAGTCCAAAACGTCTAGCCCATGCTAGTATTTTGCTCATACTTTTTCTTTAACCAATAATGCCAATCTTTGGGACTGGCAAGTTGTGTGGTGGTTAAGGGCACTGGACTACCACATGGCCAATCACGGTTCAAGTCCTGGACCTGTTGGCTTGCTTTCTCATTTTCCCTTTCTCTCTCTCTCTCTCACCGTCCCTCTCTGGTTAAATTAAAATAAAATAAAGTTAAATAAAATAATTCTTCAAAAAATTATTTTAAAAATGCCAATCTTTAGTAAATATGTTATTTAATATATTACATTCAAGCAATGTTCCAAACATCCAAATTTTGTTATATTTTCTCCTAAAAATAAACTTTACTAGGACTGTAGCAAATCCAAAGAAATAATTAAATAAGTACACCTATCCAAAGGAATTAAAATAGTTATAAATATGTTAATTCAAAGTATCAGTCTTATCTATATCTTATCTATAATACAGTAAAAAAAAATTACACGATTATCACATACTCCAAGGTAAACAAGGAGACATGATATAATTAATAGAATTAAATTAGAAACATTTTTCAATGAGGAGAATTGTGGAGAAACAGGAAGAGAAAGAAAGGTTGTGTTAGGTTTTAGCTACAGTTACACTTCCTAGTAGGGATGTCAACTAAACTTAAAAGGTTACCCTTTAAGACTGGTTTCTTTCATTTGGGTTATTAATTACGCTTGGAGCTTTTTGACATGCAAGAACGCAGTGTTTAAAAAAACAAACTGCAAAGCAGAATTGAGTTAAACGCCAGCATTTCCAGAACATAGTTAATGGCTGCTAAATCTAACAGTTTGTGACTTGAATTCAGCATACAAATGACTTAATAATTCCTAAAATTGTTTAGCACATACAATAGAATAAGAGTTTTCTTTATTTGATACACCTCTTAAATGTTCTCCACATATTTTCATTTCTATGGAGCAATTAGCAAAGTAGAATTCTATTGATTTCATTAAGAAAATTAAAATGCCATGTTTGTTTTTTCTGATTTAGTGTGAGGCAGACATAAAATACAGAAATAAATAAACTTCCAAACAAAATACCTTCTTATCTCTGTGGTTCAATTTATAAAATCAGGTGTTTAAGTCCTGGAGAAATTCAAACGTACTCATCACGTTCTCAGTGTGATTTCAATATTAAGATCAAAGGGGTCTGGGCCCAGCAGGTGGTGTGGTGGTGAAAGCACTGTACTCCCACATGGCCCACCTCAGTTTGAGTCTAGGACCTGATGGCTTGCTTACTCACTTTCTCTCTCTCTCTCTCACACACACATACACACACACACACACACACACACACACATTCTCACTTTCTCTCTCTCTGATTGGTGCACATGCCCTATAGCAAATAAAAATAATAACAACAATAATAAATAAAATTTCATAAATAATTCTTTTTTAAACAAAGATTAAATGACCCTTCTCTCAGTATAAATAGCACAAACACACAAAAAGGTTTACAACTGGCATCACTTGTTTCCCGTGCTTCCCAACCAAATGAATTTTAGCATCTAGTCATCACTAGGAAAATGGGGTCAGTCCTTGCACTGTAGGATCATGCAAATTATGACTGACAGCTACCATGATTAAAGCTCATCAAGGTGCAAAGTCTAGAATATCTTCTTGGTATGTTAAGAAAATTAAATTTAAATTTAAAAATTTTACAGAATTAAACAGTAATTGAGTGTCATCAATACTTTCTAAGAGATAGTTTTATCCTTACAGTTCTACTGCCATGCACTTCACATTTATAGTTTAAAACTAAGACTCAGTCCAATAGTAAAATAGTTTTGTGCTCTGCATAGAAAGCTAGATCCCATGTGTCCAGTAACAGTTGGACTCCTGGCTCAGACATTTTAAATATGATGGGTGCATGTGTATTAGTGCCCTACATCCTGATGGGATGGAGAAACGGAGGAAAAAGGATTATGGCATGACCATGTCCCATTTGGGGCTGCTTTCTCCCTCTCCCTCTCTCTCTCTCTCTCTCTGTCTTTCTGAGGAGCACATACTCCCCTCTGATAATAAAAAAAAAAAAAGACGACGACCATATATGAACAAAAACAACAAAAAAAGAGTACTAGATTTGGAGTTAGAGAGGTAGGTTCTGCTTTCAGCCCTGGTGGCAACACCTAAGACTGTTCTTTATGTAAATCATTTAATGTAATTCCAACTCTAAAATTTGAATTTGAATAATAAATGATGCCTAATATTCATGTTTAGCCTTTCCATATTGTAAGTCTACATTCGTTTCTGGATGTTCAATAATAAGAACATAAAGTATGAATGTTATCAGATAGTATCTTTTTAATTATTCTATATTGTTGAACATTCTAGATCAATTGCATCTTTATTTTTTTACCTTTTTTAAAAAAAGAATTATTTATTTATTTTTAATCTGTTATTTATTTTTAATTTGGGCCAGAGAGAGAGAGAGAGAGAAAGGGAAAGTGAGAAAGCAAGCTGCCAGGCCCAGGACTCGAACCATAATCAGCCATGTGTGAGTCCAGTGCCCTTAACCACCAGGCCACCTGCTGGCCCCTATTTTTACTTCTTAATTTGTCTGTGGCGCATGCTCTAGCTGGAGAAAGGAAAATAGGAAGAAAGAGAAAGAGAAAGAAAGCATAAAGCACTATCCCCTAAAGGGAATGGTCATACCACAATCCCCCTCTGCTATTTCACCCTCCTTTAAGGACTTAGAGCACAGGTGCATATGCACCCAGGATGTTTTCAAGCCACTGGATCTGTGACATGAACCACACAGTCGGCCATGTGGGCCTAGCTCCCACAACTTCAAGGCCATGGGCTGGCCCAATCATTCCCATATTATTGCACATACCTTTTGCTAAGTGCAACATACGATTTTAATTCCAAGCCACTCAGTTTAACTTTGAAATCTCTCTGTACTTATGCCAGTTGTTGGGACTCAATAAACAATGCCCCACAATGTAGCATTTTTATACAATGAATTAAAAAAACAGCCTTTGAACCAAGATTTCTCTCGGATCTTCTTTCTTTCTACCCAAACCCTCAACCCTATGTCTCTCTTGGGAAAAAAAAAAAAAACTGAGAGGCTTTTCTCTGAAGTTCCCTTATCTAAGGATCCACCAAAGAAAAATACAACTGCCTTCAATCTTATTGAAATTTCATTAACCAAGGAAACTCACAGTGGAGAGGAAGAGACTGAAAATCAAACACCTCACGTAGAAAGCAAACTTTGTCCTAGGTCATCATATGTTCTTTAGGCCCATTCTCGATTCCTTAAAATAATTTACTACAGTCCACCCCTCCTGTGAAGAGGGTATTTAAAATTTAACCATCTAGCCCTTCTTTGAGTCTCATATTGTGTGACTTCATACAGTTAATAAATTCCTCTGTCTTCTCTCCTGTTCACCTGCCTTTTGTCAATTCACACCAAAGTCCTTGAGACTGAACCTTTAGAGGGGAAGTACCACCTTCCCTACACAATCCTCTCCTGACTAACCAGGCTGTCGCATTTACACGCCAGTTTATTTGCCACCAAAGCCTGTTTATTTGCCACCACTATGCCACCTTTGTATATCTAGTTAACTACCATATGGCTTCCTCTACTTTAGCTGAGTAATAAAAGCCTATTGAATGAGATGCACTATCTGTTCCAGCCGGCATTAAAAGGCACACCTTGAGATAAAATGATCCCTGGGGAGTCAGAGGAAGCTAGTCACAGCAATAAGAGACCAGAATTGCAGAACAGCTGGTGTCAGATTATCAAGTCTCTCCATGTAGGACTTGACAATGGCCTCAAACATAAAGCCATCAGGAAGAACCATTGATATTTTTGCTTTCTTAGACCAAGGCAAGATAATGATGTCAATCAAATAGAATGGGCAGAACATGTCTAAGCCTGCAAAGTGGTACTTATATTTTAAAACTGCCAGCTCAGCGATTCAAACATGATTTAATGAGCATCTATCACATGCAGGCATTGTGACGCATGCAGGAATACAGAGCTGAGTAGGACAAGGTCCAACCAGGTTTTGTGGTGGAGACAGGTAGCCAGTTAATCACAATACAACTTGGTCATAACTTCAGTAGTGGGAAAGCTTCACTGACCAACCAGAAAATGACCCACACAAGAAGGACAAAGAGAGCATTCCAAGAAGCAGGAATGACAAGGGCAAAGGCATGGAGTCAGGCAAGGATATGACCTACTCGGGGAATGCAAGGAGATGTTACTTGTAAGAGGACTTAGGGTGCATAGAGATAGGACTGTCAGAAAGAAGTTCCAAGTTCTTATTTTGCAGAATGAAAAAATCTAATTTTGCAAAAGCTTTAAGAAATGACAATAGCTAACTAACCTGAATAACAAAGATATGTGATTTCCTTCACACTTCAAAAAACTCACAAGAGAGTTCACCTTAGCTAATGTGGCTAGGGCACTTTCTTTTGATTATAGTGGCTTCTCTCCAGAAAGAAATTTTAACACCTTGGCAATTACCTACTCTCACTTTTACTAATTTGCGGTTGTGCACCTGGATTTTATAGGGCCCTAGTGAAAGGCCACTGGGATATTTGAATATATTCTAATTTTAGGAGGCTGCCATATACTACGTGCTCAAACTACAATAAAGATACAGGCAGAAATGTATTTAGAAGAAATGTAACCAGTCACACAAAGGGGTCAGTGAGTAATGTTTATCATTCTCCTTCTCACATATTTCTTACATCATTTACGTAAGCTATGGTTTTATAATGCCTTCTTCTTTTAGCTATATTCTTGAACTAGAAAAAAAAGCCAGCAGTTAATTTTTAAAATGAAACAATCTTGCATAAGCCCGAATTATCACTTCAGTATTTGTAGACTAGATCTATATGTGAGGAGGAAAAAATAACATTTTTTGACAAGGTCTCTAGAAGGAGTGAGGAAAACCACTATTATTTTTAATCAGAGTGACTTTAAAATCACAAGCTAAATTCTTAACACAAACATGGAATAAATTGATAAGTAGGTCGAAAGTTGTTAAATGAAAGGAGAGAGCAAAATTAGTAAATGGAGTCTTTGTTATTTTTGCAATAGCATGATTTTGTTAAAGAACATTTTCGCAGTTTTTATCAGTCAAAATGTATCCTATTATTTAACAACTTTTGAAGAAAGAATATCATATGTAAAGATTCACAAATTGCTATGTCATGTTAGAAATGCCCTCCAATCCTTTCTTCCTTTCTCTTTTTGAACAGATTCCATATCCTCATTTGCAACCAAATTATTTTGTGAGAAATCATGACCATAAGTTTTAGAAAGCAGGTTTAAACCAGAGAAACCACTTGACTCACACCTTATTTGGGAACAGCACTTTGGGTATAGAGCCAGCCAAAGTCGCCTGCTCTCTGAAAGCCTTCTCCACCTCTACTTCCATAACTAGATTACTGCCACAGGTTTACAACACTCTTCCTTTCTAGTCTCGAGGTATGACCACTCAAGTTCTTGTCCTGGGTCAAGCAGCCAGAAAGACTCTTTAAGAAGCTGGGTGCTGGCTGGGCCTCAGAGCACATGCTCCCACTACAACCCTGTATTCTCCTTTCCTTCTATACTACTCCTCATCTAAGTGGGAGATGGAACGACACTTGGGAATAAGATACTATGGAGAGTCCCATTAAAATAGTATTTATGACAGCACATAAAATCACAAAAGAAATATAACTTCCCTTGTCATCAGATATACAAATCAAAATCATACGACAACATTTTTCACTTACCAAATTATCAAAAATACTTAGATTATAATACCCACATTGTCGAAGGATTTGAAACAATACTTTTATTATTATTTATTTGTTTATTTATTTATTTATTTATTTATTTTGTAGAGCTTTTTGCCTTAGGGTGCGTGTGCTTGCCAACGAGAGAGAGAGAGAGACAGAGACTGTGAGAGGGAAAGTGAGAAATCACCACCCCCGGGGGGGGATGGCCAGGCTCTAATTCCTTCTCTTCCATTTTTCTCCCAAGATCTTTTTGATTTTGTGGAGAGGTTTTTGCTATAAGGCACGTGCACTAGACAGAAAGACAGAGAGAAACAGACAGATAGCAGGAAATCACCCTCCAGGGGAGATGGCCACACCGCAATCCCTTCTCCATTCTCCACTTTTAGAAATATGGCCAAAAAATATGAGATATGGACAAAAAACAAGGACATTCACTAAAGCATTATTTATGACAGTGAAAGATAAAAAATTGATATAAAAGTTCAACAATAGGAAGTTGTTAATATCAATTTCAGTTTTTGGAAAGTATTTAGTGACCTATGGGCACGCATACGTGCCTGGCGTGAGTTTAAGCCACCAGGTCCAGGACTTGAACCGCGGTCAGTTACATGGGACTTCAGTGACATAGCCATTACGCTAACTGCTGATCCCTCTCCCAAGATCTTTCCCACACACACACACACACACACACACACACACGCCTGGCATGAGTTTTAAACTACTATGTCTGGGACTTGAACTGCAATTGGTCATGTGGGAGTCCACTGACATAACCACTACACTCTCTGCTGACCCCAAATGATGCTTTTATATACCACAATAGAGTTTTAATTGAAATTACTTTCCTAGAGAACAATTTAGCAATATTTATCAAAATTTTTAAAAATATCAATGCATGGGACCAGCAGATAATGTGATAGTTACATCACGGGACTCCCATGCAGCCTACCACAGCTTAAGTCCTAGACCTGGAAGCTTAAAACTAACGTTGGGCATGTGTGTGTGCGCGTATCAAAATCCCAAGAGGAGAACAGAGGAAAAGAGATTATGGCATGGTCATCCCCGCTGGCGAGTAATTTCTCATTTTCTGTCTCTGTCTCACCAGTGAGTGCATGTGTTCTATAGCCAAAAACTCTAAAACAAAGTCAATGCACACACACACAAAATCCACTTTTAGAAATACGACGAAAAAATATGAGATATGGACAAAAAACAAGGACATTCACTAAAGCATTATTTATGAAAGATAAAAAATTGACATAAAAGCTCAACAATAGAAAGTTGTTAATATAAATTTCAGTCTTTAGAAAGTAATTAGTAACCTATGAAAGCATGATTAATGTTTTTATGTAATAAAAAATATAGGGCTGGCTGGTTACATGGCCTAGTGGTTAAAGGAGATGGGTCTCACTTGGTCAACCACACAGTTAGAATCCAAGCTCCAGAGGTCTCACTTGGTCAACCACACAGTTAGAATCCAAGCTCCAGAGATCACAAAAACATGTTAGGTACGTGTGTGTGCCCAAAATCCCAGCAGGATGGAGAAATGGAGAAGAGACTGCAATGTGACCACATTCCATTGGAGGGTGGATTCCTCTCTCTCTCTCTCTCCCTCCCTCCCTCTCTCTGGTAAGCTAAAGCTCTCTCTGGCTCATAAACTCTCTCTCTGTATGTGTGTATGTGTGTGTGTGTGTGTGTGTGTGTGTGTGTATGTGTGTGTATGCGTGTATTCACCTGAAAACTCATGATATATTTTTCTATGCAAAAATGCGTGACTTTTCCCAAAATCAATTCTGTTTTTTCCCTTAAGTCCCTCAGTTCCATGGAGGAAGTGTTTCCACATTGCAGTCTGGCTAGTCCCCACCTAAATATCCCTAAACCCGTGTGCTAAAAGGGAGAGTGTAAACTGCCTAGAGTCCTATTCTTCCTTCACAAACCACCATATGTAAGTATCTGTAGAAATAACTGTAGAAATAGAGAAGAGGTCCTGTAGTGTTAGTACAACAAACTCACACCCACAACAACCATCGGGATCCCACAGACCTTATATATCTTTAAATCAGGCACTTGATGCTCTAGACACAAGCTCCAATTTTTAGGTTAGTCAGCTCTCATCTCTGGTGAGGTAAGGACTGCTATATGTTCATAGAGAGCTAACACCCTTATCACTGCGAAATATTCCTCTTGATCGCTGATAATTTTCCTTTTTCTGAAGCCTACTTTGTCTGAAACTAATATAGCTACTCGAATTTTACTCTGAGTAGTGTTAATATATATTTCTCTATCCCTTTACTTCCAATCTATCTGTGTCTTTATATTAAAAATGGGTTTCTTATATACAATATATAGTTGGGTATTGTTTTTGTCTACTTTGAAAGTCCGTGTATTTTAATTCGTATATTTAGAACATTAGTGTTAAAATAATTAATGACACAATTGGTTAATTATCTACCATATTTGTTACTAATTTCTCTTTGTTGCTTTTGTTTTGATGTTTTTCTTTCTTTTCTACCCTCCTTAGTTTTAACTTTGAATGTGATTCCATTTTTTTTTTTACTACCTTAGCAGTCAGTTACATGATTCTTTTGTCTCTTTTTACTTGAATTTGTAAAATACATTGATAATTACGACAACCTCTTTTTCAAATCACCACTTCATGGGTAATGCAAGCACTTAATAACAGTATTCTCACATCTCCTCCCCACCCCTTCTAACACTGATATCATGCATTTCACTTGAGGGCAGGCCTTGTTAAAATAATAATCTGGGCATATTTCTTTTTATCTTTCTCCTTGACAGAAGCTCAAGGAGCTTTAGCTCCAATTTTCGCCATGAAAACCTAGTAGGAATCCTAGAGGTAAAACTCATAATAGGGTGAGCCTCTCCTAAGCCGGGCCACTCTGGAGTTTTAAAACTCTCAAGCTTGGTACCAGCAGTTGGCGTAATGGCTATGTCACTGGACTCCCACGTAGTCAACCATGGTTCAAGTCCCTGACCTGGTGGCTTAAAACTCACGCCGGGCGCATGTGCGTGCATGCCCAAGATCCCAAGAGGAGAATGGAGGAGAAGGGATTGTGGCGTGACCATCCCCCCTGGGGGGTGATTTCTCGCTTTCTGTCTCTCTGTCTCTTTCTTTCTGGTGAGCGCACATACCCTACAGCAAAAAACTCTCCAAAAAAAAAAAAAAATACCTCTCAAACTCGTCCATAGGATCTTCCAACAATATCTCAGTTACAGTTTAGATTTTCCTACCCCACTTATGGTTTCCATGGAGATTTCTGCTCCTAGACTTCTCTAGCAAGCTATGATTCTCTGTATTCGCCTGTCCACTTCTCTAGTTTGGGGTACAGTGGCTTGTCCTATGACCTCAATTCTCTGATGAATGTAAGGAAGAGCAGCTTGTTCAGCTTTTTGCTTATTTTGAGTATGAGAATAAGCAGCATGGTTTCCATGCTACTTACAAGCTACTTTCACTTCCCAGAAATGAGAAGTGCCTGTTTTTTTTTAAAATAAATAATCATTATCATCAATTATATAGAGTCTTCAAATTTCTATCTTGGATTCAAATTATTATATAACACTATTTACTTTACTTTCAAGATGGAAAAACATTTTAGCTCCCCAAATGTAAAGGCGTTCGTTTTATAGCTTTTAGGAGATTACCCTATTTTAAACATTTTAAAAGGTTAACAAAATTAACTAAATGATTTTTAATTTTGTGTTTTTGGAAGTATTAACATCATCCTCGGGCTGCAATTAATTAACTGAAAAATTCAATTAGCTAAAGGTCTATGACCCTGCCAGTAAGGAGGCAGTAAATTATGTAAAACTATTAACATTGCAAAGTATAAAGTAAAATGTACCTTAAAATACACCAACCATCTTTTGCTTATGCTTTGTAACATAAGCTTTAGAATCAAAAAGAAATGTATTTAGATCTTAAATCTCCCTTTACCAGTTTTGTTGTCTTAAAGTCTTTCCTTATCCTCATTTCCTCCCTCTATAAAACAAGGAAAATAAAACCTACCTCACTGAGTTATTATAACAAACGACTTAAATTGCTTTTCATGTAAGTACATGCTACAAATAATACTTGTTATTGTTGTTGCTATTTTCATTGTTATCAGGGTGTTAACTCCTTCACTTGCTACTACTGCTATTGAAAATATTATAGATTGGGACCATGAGATAGCATAAAGGTTACGTAGATGAACTCACACATAGTTTACTGTGGTTCAAGTCCCAGACCCAGTGGCTTAAAACTCACACGGGGAGCATGTGCGTGCGGGATCAAAATCCCAAAAGGAGAATGGAGGAGAAGGGATTGCAGCGTGGCCATCCCAGGGTGGGGAGTGGGATGGGATGTTTCCTCACTTTCTGTCTCTCTGTGTCTCTCTGTCTTTCTGGCAAGCGCTTGGGCCCTACATCAAAAATCTCTTGAAAGAAAGAAAGAAAGAAAGAAAGAAAGAAAGAAAGAAAGAAAGAAAGAAAAAGAAATTCAGATTGGGCCAGCTCTGCGTCCTGCTGGTCAAGGCAGCTGGATCCCACATGCCCAACTGTGCGGTTTGAGTCACAGACCCAGTGGCTTGAGAAACGTTCCGGGTGCCTGTCTGTGCATACGCCCAAAGAAGAAGGAGAGATGGAGAAAAAAGGATTGCAGTGTGACATCCCCCATGAGGGGTGCTTTCTCCTTTTTCTTTCTAACTCTCTGTCTCCCTCTGGCAAGTGTGCACAGCCTCTAGCAATTAAAAAAAAAAAAATCAATTATAGAACCTACCACATCCTGTGTAGGGCATACCTTAGCTGTATACGGTCTACCTGAATCATTTATTGCCTGTCCTATTTACTAGGAATAAATTTCATGAAGGAAGTTTTCCATTCTATTTTTATCATCTTATAAAACTTCGTCCTCATCAACCTACATATAAAATGCTACTTCATACATTAAAAATATGAACTAATAAAAAGGAAAAATAAATAGAAACTTTTTGGGTACAAACATATTTAGATGCCAAAGCAATGAAAAAAAATCTATAAATAAAATGGCAGCTTGTTTTTATACTTCTTTTTGTAACAGAAGTTGAGTTAAAATACTGCCTTTAAAATTCTATTTAATACTTCCTTTATTCCTAAAGGTCTAATTCCACTTCCCCAAAGCGAATTCTCAAAATGAATGAGCTTGTAAATTCCTCAAACTGAGAGAAATTTAGATTATACCAAAACTTTCAAACTTAACAGCCTAATGCTGTAGCTTTTTATAGTCAACCTATATTTGTCTGCATTTGGTAATGATGAATTTTTCTTCCCTGAGTTTCATCTGTGCCAGCAAAGCGTTTCCAAAATTTAAAATGAAATTCTGAACTGAACAGAACTGTGTTCACAATATAGGACAAAATTTGTATCCTTTTCTTCAATTATTAAGGAAGCTGAAATAGATTCTTTAAATAGTGACCTAGCTCCTTTTCACAGAAAGCACAGGAAAAGTAGTAAAGTTTTTTCACATTTCTGTTTAACTTCCTTCACATGGGATTTGGATTTAGAATTTTCTTCAAAGTACCTGAACGTAGCCCTAGTTAGTCGACATCAGAAACACTGTGCACATGTTAAACTTTAAAAGCTGAATGAGAAAAAAGCTGACCTACACTCTTGGACATGAGTGATCCAAGTTTCTTTCTTTCTTTCTTTCTTTCTTTCTTTCTTTCTTTCTTTCTTTCTTTCTTTCTTTTTTTTTTTTTTTTTAGAGGTTTTTGCTATAGGGCACATGCACTCGCCAGACAGACAGAGAGAGAGAGAGAGAGAGAGAGAAAGTGAGAAATCACCCCCCAGAGGGGATGGCCACGCCGCAATCCCTTCTCCTTCATTCTCCTCTCTGGACCTTGGTCATGCATGCACATGCGCCCAGCGTAAGTTTAAGCCACCAGGTCCAGGACTAAAACCACGGTCGGCTACATGGGAGTCCAGCGACATAGCCATTATGCTAACTGCTGGCCTCAGGTTTCTTCAGAGAAAGAACCACTAAGCAGAAAAGCATTACATTCTACCAGTTAAGTTGCTCTCGGTTTCTAGTCTTTCGTTATTTCTCCCAAATTAACCAACCATTTTAAACTATTTCATCCACAACTTTTCATGATGCTGTAAAAGTTCAATGTGGCAACATTTTCATAAAAAAATTGATGAAGGGCTGACCCTACAGCCTGGTGGTTGGGGGAACTGGATTACCCATGGCCTGGAGGCCTGAAAACCATGTTAGGCACGTATATGTCCAAGCCAAACATTCTTACAGGACGGAGAGATGGAAGAGAAGGATTGTGGCATGACCAAGCCCCATGGGAGGAGTGCTTTCTCCCTCTCCCTCTCTGTCGGCCTCACCGGGCGAGCGCACACACCCTCTGGCAAGTTTTTAAGAAGTTACAAAAGAAAGAAAACAATGAAACACACTGCTGCCTTATATATGATGTATTTATATGTAATAGTATGCTCCCTCATAAGGAAATATGGAAAATATCTGGTTTTGGATCTTAAGTCCCTCTGAGGAGGGCAGTAGCATGCCCATGGCTGAATATAAATCATCGATGAATACCTGAGGCCTTCTTTATTAATGTGTTTCTCTTGCCTCAAAAGAGTAACAGATACTTCTTTCATTCCAAAGAAGTCAGGATGGATATTAAGCGCAAGCAAGTTTTATCAGGAAACAAACTAATTTTCATCCCAAACCAGACAATCTCTATCTTTTGAGCCAAAATAAAAGAAAGAAAATAGATTATTGACTAATGCTCCATTTAAAATATGAAGGCAGGGTCAGTCCAGAAGCACAGCAGGCTGTTCCTTATACAGAAAGCCAGATCCCTCAGGACTGACTAAGATTGAAAACTTCAGCCCCAGCAGTGTAACAAACCTGCCGGGTGCATGTATGTGTGTGTGCAAGATTCTAATGAGATGGAGAAATGGAAGGAAAAAGGGTTGCAGTGTGACCACATCCCACTGCAGCGGGGGTGGAGGGGAGGTGCTCTCTCTCTCTCTCTCTCTCTCTCTCTCTCTCTCTCTCTCTGTGTCTCTCTCTCTCTTGCAATCACATGTGCCCTCTGGCAATTGAAAAAGAAATTTTTAATGACATATGAAGGCAGAAGGAGGTTATCAATTTTTGAGTGTGTGCAATTCAAACTAAAAACATTTACAGGTTTATAAAAACTTCCTTTCTTCAAAGTGCCCATAACATACCCTTAAAAGGTCATTATGGTTTTTATTTAATGTGAGGTATCAACATATTATGTTGATTTTTAATGAACTTAAATACTAGCTAACTTACTGAAAATTAGAGCTAATAATATTTTTAAAACACAATTTAGCTTAGCTTTATGATAATGCTATGATTTTAGAAATTTGGAGTGCTATGGATCGTAAGAACTTTGAAATACAAGGAGAAGATGGGTCTTGCAGGCACCACTCAGAGTGTAGCTCAGTAGTCTTCATCACTGAGTCTGTGAGACCAACAGCAGTCATCTGAGGTTTAGAAACAAAGCAGCAGGGGGGTCAAAGTGAGAATGTAACACCTGAAAGCTTTAGAAAACACATGCAACTAGCCTCTTCTGCTGTTGTCCAAAGTAGACTCACAACACAGACAGGATGGGCTATGAAGAAGCTGAAGGTCTAGAATTGTTTGTCCAACGTCACAGAGTTTGGGCTATGGTTTGCATGTCTCTTCAAAATTCACATGATTTGACTGCGATGGGATTAAAAGGGTGAAAAATCAATCCATTAAATTTTACAGCATTGAAAGATGAAGCCATTGGGAGATTAAGATTAAGGTCCTGAGGACAGCCATGCCTCCTGTGAGGCCCCCTGAGTGGCTCCTAGTGGGTTTGTAAGGGGAGGGATTTGAAACCAAAAGAATCTCATGACACAGAAGCTCCTCTGTGCTCTGCTCTTGCCCTCAGGATGTGATGCTTCAGGATTCTGAAAGACCCCCACCAGACATGGCCCCTTACCCTTCGACCCCAAAACTACGAGCTGCATAAGCCTCTATTTTTTAAGCAATCACCCAGACTCAAATATTTTTTGTTATTAGCAACAGTATAAACTAGAGCTGGTGAGAGGCAGTAATGTGATTCTTAATTTCAGATTCTGTTCAAGAAAGAGAGAGAGAGAAAAAGGGAGGTATATAATGAAATTTCCTCAGGATTTCGTTCCAGGACTTCTTTTCCTACTTGGACTTTTCCACTCCATAACCTTATCTCGTGAATATATGTGGGCATTCCCAATTGTATAACTCCCACTACATGGCCATTGGAATGCCTCAAAACCCAATCAGCCCTAGCAGAGCTCTTGAATGTACTCTTAGACTACCTGCAAAATCTATTCCTTCCAGATTGCTCCATTTTAGTGAGTGATACACCATGCTCAAGCAAGGTCTAAGAGTCTTTTCTGCCTTTCCTCTATCTCAGCATTTTATTTCCAAGGTATTAGCGAGTCAGACAGATACCTCTTCCAAAATACTATATCTCGCATTTCCACCCCCTGCATCCTACCAATCACATTCAAGTCACCATCTACCACCTGCCAAGAGTACCACAATAGCCTCCTTGCTAGTCCTGCTGCCTTCTTTCTCACCTCTGTAAAATCTATCCAGCATATAACACTCAAGCTAAAATCATGACCCCTTCATTTGTACTTAGAATAAAATCCAAGTTCCTATAAACTCAGATACTACTCACTTATATTTTCATAGTTTTATAATTATTTTCTATGAGTATTCCAGAAATAAAGCCTCAAAATTGTTACAGCACCTATTAAGTGGCAGATGGGGGATGGAAAGTCAGGTTTTAAATCAAGCCTTTCATATGTCCTTTTCAGTAAGTCACTCAACTTCCTAGTAATCTACTTAAAGAGAATTTTCTGGGTCTCAGTTTTCTCATTTATAATACTGCAACAAAACTTACTGGGTCATCAGAAAAGTCATGACCTAGTTTACTGTTTCTTTGGTTTCTTCTTTTGTTTTGTTTTGTTTTAAATATGTCAGAGAGGATTTATTGGGGAAATGGGCTCATGCAATTATGGTGGCTGAGAAGGCCTTGTGTAAGCTAGAAGCTGGGATGTTGGTGGCATGGCTAAGTTCAAGTACAAAAGCCTCAGAGTCAGGGAAGCCAACCACGTGATTCACAGTCCAAAGCACATGCACTCACTGGAAAGACAAGACAGAAAGTGAGAAATCAACCCCAGGGAGGAAGGCCACTCCACAATCCCTTCTCCTCCATTCTCCTCTTGGGATTTTGGGTACTCACACACATAAACCCAGAGTGAGTTTCAAGCCACCAGACTTGAACCATGGTCAGCCATGTGGGAGTCTAGCGACATCACTACACACCACCTGCAGGTCTCCCAATATTTTTCTATGAAAAATGTGTCATGATTTTTCTGATGACCTAATATTTTCTCCCAACTTCCCCAGGTGATAGAGGATCAAATGGGCTACTATAGGGGAAAAGCTTTATGTTTTAAAAAACATAAAGCATTATGCAAACATAAGTAATACTAAGTGCATGGTATTGTGGAAATGGTGCTCAAGTATGGAGTTCTCTGAGCCTTTGTTTATAAGGAAAAGGAGCTAAGGGAATGTAGCTAAAATAACTGACTTCTCACTCATCCCTAGAATGCACTTAAGCTGGTTTCAAGCTTCTATTGCTTCTGTATAGAACAGTCTGAGACAAGAAAGCACATGGCTACCTTGGTTAACTTCCTGATTTGAGACTTTACCTTACCAACAAATAAGAAACAGCCAAATAAATCTTACAAATGTTTCTAAGTAGACCATAACAAGCTAAAAGCCATAGATCAGATAGCTGAAAACTTGCTATCCTCAAAGTATCTCAATCTCTAGTCTTCTGTATTCTCTCCAAAATGCAGGAGAAGGGTAGACGGTAGAAGGGCCCTTCCAAACTGGAGAGACACAGGAGGACTCCAACCCTGGGCCATTTCCATAGCTCCTGGAAGCCACATGCCAGATAATGCTCTAAAGTGGTCCCACCCCATCCTCCCAGGGTACTGATATTCATGGGCTCTGCATTTGTGTATACAAGGAACTGGCCCTCCAGTATAAAATAAGTCAAGTTAGAGAAATTAGTCAATTAAGACAAAACTTAAGCAATATATTTTTAATAAAATTAGTTCATCAATGTATAATTATATCATATTGAAGTCAAATCTATTGACAGAGGCATTGAGACTTAAGGAAATTCTAACAACTAGAGATGAATGACAAAATTTCTGTACGCAGTCTTCCTTTTTTTATAGTATCCCCAAAAGCAAGCCTACCAATTGCAGTCATTTCACTGTCTATACAAATTGATGTCCAATTTTTCATTGATTCTCTTCAAACCAGTTATCATTATTTTAGTTCAGTTGTGCTTAGTTCATTGGTCCTTTAAGATATAATATTGAGTGACATTTAATAATTGTCAAACTACCGAGGAATTATGCTATAAGTCAAGGATCTGCAAACTTATTTCTGTAAAAGACCAGATAAAATTTTATGCTATATGCTGTCTCTCACACATTGTTTTTAAATTTTTAAAAAAAATATTTTCAGTTTATAATGGGTATAAAAATGGTATAAAAATGTTCAACACTTGTAAATAATAATCTTAACAAACTAACAGTGTAGAGAAAAAAACATAAATTTGTGAAGTCTCAAAAATCATATACAGATCAAAAAAGCCAAAAATAGCTAGAATAAAATCCACCAATCCATCAAAAAGGGAGTGTACATTATTAAAATAACTTTTTCTCTGCACTAACAATAAGAAATAGCACCAAAATTTTATGAGGATAATGGCATACAAATGACTCTGTAATTGGTATTTCTACCCCACAATGCAATGAAGTCCATTGTACCTGAGATAATGGAATTCTCTCACGTAGTTGCTGCATTGTAACCAGGCAACAAGAAATGAAATGTCAAGATTAGCACTTTAATATATTTTTATCATCAATAAACTGTATTTCTATCTGGCTATTCATCTGGATATAAATGATCAATAGGCTAAGAATTATATTTAGTAATCTACAAAAGTATGCCAGATAAAATCCACAGTAAGTTAAACTGAGCATTCACTGAACTCATATTTTAATATTTACTGTGTTCTTGGTAGAAAACAGCAGGTATTACATTATAATATTTGTATTAGAAGGTTATTTTGTCAAACTACTGAGCTACACTAATTCTTCAGAAATACACCTTTATTAGCATTTGAATATTTTCAAAGCAATCCAGTATTTCATGAAAATTCAAAGAAATGAATAAATTATCTTTAAATATTTCAATTCTCTGAAACAAGTAGAATCAATCAGTTCACTTAATGCAGTTATATTAGGATATTATCATCTTTTTAGTAAAACATGGTGTGCCTAAACTTGCAGAATAGAATTCCAGATATTTCTTTCAGAATGGTTTAGTAATCAATAAAAAAGAAGTGAAGTCAAAAAGCATGAATACAATCTTATAACTGAAGAACTCTAAGGAAAATAAATATAAACTGAAGACATAATTTAACAGGTCCAAAATCAATCCGTGTGAATGATATCCACTGCTCACCACGTCTCCCAAGAGTTAACACTTAGGAAAGTGACATATTCTGCTTCAGGACTGAGATTCTTAAGGCTCATAAAGTGTTGGTGGGAGGAGGGTGTTTCTTCTTTTTATATCATACCAAACTAATAGCTTTCTTTCCCTTTTTTTTTTTTTTTTTTTTTTTTTTTTAAGACCTATCAACTGTTCGACTCAACTGGCCCAAGTGGGCGGAAGATTCAAGAGAACTGAGATAAACTGTTATTTGCTGACCTCATTCTCCTAGGTGACTAACTGAAGTACAGAGCTTTACTCTGTAAATACTAAAATACAGTGAAAGGCTTTTAGCACAGTAAGCTTCATTACAGCAAATGTCAAATTTGACAATGTAGCCCAGTTCTCATAAATATCATGTCTCCACCGGTCAATCAGATGTTTGTGTGTGAATGAATTCCACACACAGGCATAAGGATTGGTTGTCTGTGTATGGCTGTATGTGCTTGAAATGGCATCTGTCTCATGAAGTTTCTCAACATGGTTACAAGCATTTATCTTTCACGGATAGAAGTTTTTTTTCCCCCTATTTACAGCAATTATTTTTGTTTTTACTGCCTTGAAAAAAATATGAGTTCCATTAAGCTTGAAACTATATCATAAGGTATTTGCAACCTAAAGATTAAGAATAAAAGAAACTTAAGAGGAAAAGAATGATGTCTATCCCTAGGCACTTCCATTTTCTTTCTTTTTTTTTTTTTTTTTTGGAGAGGTTTTTGCTATAGGGTGCGTGCGCTCGCCAGACAGACAGAGACAGAGAGACAGAAAGCAGGAAATCACACCCCAGGGGGGATGGCCACGCCGCAATCCCTTCTCCTCCATTCTCCTCTCGGGATCTTGGGCACGCACGCACACGCGCCCAGCGTGAGTTTAAGCCACCGGGTCCGGGACGCGAACCGTGGTCGACTACGTGGGAGTCCAGCGACATAGCCATTACGCTAACTGCTGGTCCCCATTTTCTTTCTTTTTTTTTGAGAGAGAGGTTTTGTTTTGTTTTGTTCTGTTATAGGGCACGTGCACTCGCCTGAAAGACAGGGAGAGACAGAAAGCAAGACATCACCCCCCCCCAGGGGGGATGGCCACGCTGCAATCCCTTCTCCTCTATTCTTCTCTCAGGATCTTGGGCAAGCACGCACATATGCCCGGCATGAGTTTAAGCCACTGAGTCCAGGACTCAAACCATGGTCTACTATAGGGGAGTCCAGCGACATAGCCACTACACCAACTGTGGGTCCCAGGCACTTCCATTTTCCTTAATGCAGGAATCAACATAGCTAAAGTCTCTAAAGCACAGACACATTAATTTACCTGCTTAGTAGAGATTAAATGTTCACAGGATCTATTGATGTGATTAACTCACTGGTTAAAAGCCACTATGTTCCCACCTTCTACTGTAAACCATAATAACAACCAGTTTGATCACTCTTGCTAATTCATAAGGAATTATCACTGCAAAGTTCTCCAAACATGGCCAGAGTCACAAACACCTGAAGGCATCAACCTCAGAATCCCATTCTACAGTTTTATCTGCTCAACTCTGCAAAGGTTCTAGGCGCGTCGTGGTCTCATCAGGCATTCAGCACGCACCCTGTCCTCAGCCAAGATGCCCAAAAGGAAGGTCAGCTCAGCCAAGGGGGTGGCCAAGGAAGAGCCCAAGAGGAGATCTGCGAGGTTGTCGGCTAAACCTCCTGCAAAAGTGGAGACGAAGCCAAAAAAGGCGGCAGGGAAGGATAAATCTTCAGACAAAAGAGTGCAAACAAAAGGGAAAAGGGGAGCAAAGGGGAAACAGGCTGAAGTGGCCAACCGAGACACTAAAGAAGATTTACCTGCAGAAAATGGAGAAACTAAAAATGAGGAGAGTCCACCCTCTGATGAAGCAGGTGAGAAAGAAGTCAAGTCTGAGTAATATCATATACCATAAATTATCAATGGTCCCTGTCTCCCTTCTTGTACAATCCAGAGGAATATTTTTATCAACTATTTTGTAAATGCAAGTTTTTTAGTAGCTCTAGAAACATTTTTAAGAAGGAGAGAATCCCACCTTATCCCATTTTTTAATGTAAATGCTTTTTTTTAAGAGGTGAAATAATTTACTGGTTGTTTATTTTTCAGTACAATCAGAAAATAGTGGGATATTGACTTATAGGAGGCTTTGACTCTCTTGCGTGTCAGCTTAATATTCCATAGGTGGGGGTGGGTGGGTAGTTTTTATATCCTAAATACAAAGCATACTAAATGGCAGTTTGGAGTCACAATCATGCATTTAATGTGTCTTCAATATTTTAAATTACTTCTATTATGTTTTTTAGTAGTATTGTTTCCTAAAGAAAACCACTCTTTGACTGTTGCTCTCCCTGTCAGAATTGTGTGCACTCTGTAACATCTTTGGTCATGGTAGTCCAGTTTTCCTAATAATTCTGTTAATATGCTGTGAAAGATTGGAAATTTGAAGTATATAGTCTGTATGATACTAAATTGTGATTTGGTGGGACTTACATAACAGTTTTCAACATCTGAAGACAGTGGTTCTTGATATCCTCTTAAGGAAATTTTGCCTACAAATTTGAAGCTGGAATGTCACTGGAATAACTTAAAAAGAATCACTATACTTGGCTTTTAAAATTTTTGGTACGTATGTTAAGAATTGGGTACAAATTGAAATGTCTGTACTGATCCTTGACACAACCAATACATCTCAATTACAAAAGAGAAAAAAAAAAAAAGAATCCCATTCTACATTCACTTCTGAGTTCTAACCTCAAATCTGAGCCTAATCTCTAGGGAACTATTATAAAATCCAGTGAAAACAGAAATCACATTTCATACAGCCTTCATATAGATATTACCATTGTTCTCATAACAAGTTACCCTCATGTAAGACTCAGTAGCCTACCACCTTGCACAGAACAGAGAGAATGCCCTCTCTAACCTTCAAATCAACAAGGAACATGCTGGCTCAGGCTTCATTCATTGCACCTGCTACCTCTCTACGTGCCCGGAGGAGTCCCCTCTGTCTGCTGCAAACCTAGCTTCATCACTTTCTTTACTCAGAAGTTGTCTCAGTAAGGCCTTTTACTACTCACTCTATCTAAAATTCCAATTCATTTTCCTACACTTCATGTCCTTTTTCATGTCTCTTTTTTTGTCTTTAATCTATAGTTATCTACTATAGATGTTATTTATTCTATCATCTATGCTGACCATCAGGATCAAATTCCTGGTCAGCTGTAGTGGTGCAGTAGTAACACAGAGCTCCTCAATGCTGAAGTCATAAGGGAAGGTCCCAAATGCATGTCCCAAGGCCTGCCTGGAGATGCCAGCACATGCATATGCCCGTGATTCTGGTGGCTGAGGCTGAGGGTGAATCATGGTTTGAACACCTGGTGTGTGTGTGTGTGTGTGTGTGTGTGTGTGTGTGTGTCTATCTTGGAAGAAAAATATTTTTTTAATTGTTCAATCTCCATGAAGGCAGGGGTTTTTCCCTGTTTTATTTGCTGTTTTGCTTCTAGAACCTAGAAAAATACATGGCACACTAAAATTTCTGAGTACCGGGGAGCCTTCCTTAAAGTGTCACTGAAACACAATATTTGCCACTTATTATAAAGTAATACAGTGGTTAAGGGACAGAGTAGAAAAGAAAAGGAGTAGAAAAGGGTTGGTTTCTGCACTAAGTCTGGACTCAGGAAGGTTTGTCTTAGGATATCGCTCTGGAAATTATTTTCCATGTGTCCATACCTTATGACCTAAGCAAACAAACAAAAAAATAAAACCAACTGACAGGGGCCAGCAGGTAGAATAGTGGTTACGTTGCTGGACTCCCACATGGCTAACCACAGTACGAGTCCTGGACCCAGTGGTTTAAAATTCATGATGAGCACATGTGCATGCATGCCCAAGATCCTGGAAGGAGGATGGAGAAGGGATTACAGCGTGGTCATCCCCCCGGGGAATGATTTCTCACCTTTCCTCTAGCTGTCTCTCTCTCTCTCTCTCTCTCTCTCTCTCTCTCTCTCTCTCTCTCTCTCTGTCTCTCCATCAAGTGCATGTACCCTAAGGCAAAAACCTCTAAAAAGAAAAAAGACTGACAAACACAGTATCTCTGGGAGAGTGGCAGGCAGATGAAAATGAGTATGAGTAATCCTCTAATTCTTCCATTAGGCAGGGTCAGAGGTGTTCAATTTTTTATTTTGCTTCATAAACCACACAGGCTAAATGCTTATAATAATTGTATGTATCAAATATCATACAGTATGAAAGAGTCTTTCATAGACAAACATATAAATATACCATAATGCAAACATAATGATTTTAAGTAATAATAATGAATGTACTTGTTTGAACTGAAAGCTGAAATTAGTAAAACAGTTAAAGGAGACAGGTGAACCTTGGGAAATAAGCTATGGCACAAAGAAAACCAAACCAGCCAGGTTATTTCAGTCACAGGCAGCCTTCGGTGGCTGAGTCAGACGACCTTTTCTGACAGCACCGACATGCCAGGCTGCTTGCAGGAGACAAAGCTTCGACACTCTCCTGAGTGAAGCACTCCAGTCCCTCCCCCTAGATTTTCTATTATAAGCTTCTTTTTAAGAAAAAAAAAATTAGGAACAGGCCGCTTCCCAGAGAAGCTCATGATGGTGGGGTTCGTACACAGGAGACTGGCAGAGGAATTCACAGGGTGTTGAGAGGTGAACAAGGCTCCTCCTGAGGAAGAGCCAAATGAGCTCCCTTTGGAAGACTCTCCAGTCTCTGCCGCTCCTCATATACATGTAATGCAGCACCTAAGAGTCATCCCCTGGCTGGTTTTGCACTTAAGCTTGTGAAGTTTATCATCAGGGAAGACTTCACCCACTCAGAGAGGGAGGTCCAGAAATAACACTGTCTGGGCTAAAAGGAGAAACATCCTTCTGGTATGTGTGCCAATATGTGCACCCACGTGTACTATTTTTCCATGTAACTACCCAGTTCCTTAAGTGGGGGAAGAAGACACACCAGCATGCCCTACATCACAACTTTGTGGAGACACATGCAAATGGCCACAGGTTTTAAAATATATGAATGTAATATTCATATTGGTTTTGTTAAACACAGACATAAACAATCAGCTCTTTGGTTTTATAGAACTCATAAGTTTGTTTAGCATAAGAAAGGGAAAACTTCCCAAAAGGAGAACTGTTCCCCCTTTGCAGAAACTAAAAATAATTTCTCTGAAGGGCAAATTTTATTTCCCCTCTTTTCTATTTTCTCTGTTTAACTCAAGATAAACATATCAATTCACTTCCTGAAATGAAACACTTATTGTAAATTAATTATTCTATAAATTAAAGAAGAAATTTTGAATAAATAAAGCAAGAATTGGCTTGTATGTTCCTTTACCACCCTACTTCTGAGATGAAAAAAAATAAATAAAACATCTATGGGAACCATTATTTTTTTTAATTCTTTTGCAACAGGGCACATGTGAGAGAAGGAGAGAAAATGAGGAAGCATCCCTCGGGGGGATGGCCAATCAGCCATTTCTTCTCCTCAGTTCTCCTCTTGGGGTCGTAGGTATGCATGCCTGTGTGCCCAATGCGATTTTCAAGCTGCCAGGTCTGGGACTCGAACTACAGAGTTGGTCATATGGAATCTAGCACTTTAACCAGAATGCCACGAGCTAGTCTGGAACCATTCTTAATATTTTAGATATTTACAGTTCTATCCTCCTTAAAACTCAAGCTAAAACTCAAGTAAAAAAGAGAAAGGTTGAAAGGTTGCAGTTGCATGGAGCTTTAGGAGACAGGCTCTAACCCAGAGAGATCCTGCTACTGAAATTCCCTTATTTCCTCAGCTGTGAGAGAAAGGAGATGAGCTAAGAGTGCTTAAAAAAAGGCACTGTCTAAAACGCAGGGCATGGGCACTATTACAGTTGCCACTATTACAGCTGACACTAGGGCAGACATCCCAGCAGATGTTTAGGAAATACATGGACAGCAGTGAGGATCACAGGGCCACACAACGCAGTGAACAGAGTCCAGGAGGAAGACTGAATGAATGCAGAGGGTTACTGATAACAGAATGGGGCTGTTGGCAAGGCCATTTCCAAAGTAGATGGCACTATGCAGGGGAGAAAGGCTATAGCAGGGAAAACCGGCAAGGAAGGCCTGGGATCCAGGAACGAGTTGAGAAAAACAAAAAACAAATGAGCAAAAAGCACCTCCCTACCTGTTTGATTCTAATAGCACTGAAATGGTCTACTTCTGGAAGGCCTATGCCTTTCAAGTATTTAAAATATCTGGGACCAGCAGTTAGTGTAATGGCTATGTCGCTGGACTCCCACGTAGTCAACCACGGTTCGTGTCCCGGACCCGGTGGCTTAAAACTCACGCTGGGCACGTGTGCGTGCGTGCCCAAGATCCCGAGAGGAGAATGGAGGAGAAGGGATTGTGGCGTGACCATCCCCCCTGGGGAGGGTAATTTCTCGCTTCCTGTCTCTCTGTCTCTCTCTGTCTGGCAAGCACACACGCCGTATAGCAAAAAGACCTCTCCCCCCCAAAAAAAAGAAAATATCATCCACTTATGATGATCTGGAGGTATTTCATAATGTAACAAAAAAAAGAAGGTACCCTGGAAACAGTTTTTCTGCATTTCTATACTGGTATACTGGTACCACTTAACTGTGTGACATCAGGTAAGTAATCTAACTTCTCTCTACCTTACAGTCCTCATTTGTGAAATAAGGATATCGATGGTTCCCACCTCAAAGGACTATTGTGACAATTAGAAAAATAATAATGCACATAAAGAAACAGCAGTGAGGGGCCAGTGGTGCAGCAAAAGCACCCCCGCCAGTGCTGAGCCTTCCTGGGAAGGTCCCAAGTTCACGTCTCCAGCCACGGGGCATGCGTGTGTGCCCATGATCCACACTAGCTGTGGCTGAGAGTGGAATGCTGTGCTGTGCAAAGATGCTCTTGGGAGGGCCTATTTCTCTAGGTCTCTCTGTCTCTTTTTTCTCTAAATTCTGTCTCCTTCTCAAGGAAGGAATAGAAGAAAATGATAAACTTTAAAAAAAAAGGAGAAAAGACATCAGTGACTGAAAGAAAAGGTTTGATATGTGGTAGCTATCATTATTGTTGACATTCTGCAGGTAATGTAATGATCTCTAAAGATTCCTTTGAATAGGACACTTTAGAGGAGCTAGAAGTTTAGCATGGTGGGTAAGAGCTCTGGACTCCCACATGGCTGACCGCAGTTCGAGTCCCAGACCTAGCAACTTGCTTTCTCCCTTTCTCTCTCTGTTCTTCTCTGGGCAAATTTAAATAAATAAATAAAGTTAAATAAAATAATTCTTAAAAAAATAATAATAATACACTTCAGAGCAGCCCTCAATCATTTGCCCACTAGAGCCTCCATAAGAGAAGGCAGGGTGAGGCTGAGGATCACAGGAGCCTGGAGAGCAGTGCAGGGAATGCGGTGCTCAGAGCACAGCACGGAACCAGGGCACGGAGGTCCAGGGTACTCACTAGACTCAGGATAACGCAAAAGTCACGAAGTCAAAATAGTTTCATATCAGAAAACACGCAATCTAGGCACCATCCCTAGTTCCAAATTATTTTCCCCTTTGGAGGGCACAGTTATATATGATTTAACCTCTGGGCTCGTAGGAACCCCCCCCCCCCCCCTTCTACCACAAGTGAGCAGAGAGGGTAGGTTTACAGCAATCCTATTGTCTCATTCACTGTTTTACTTGTGTTCCTAAATAGAACGACACACAGATTTCACCTTGACCCTTTTAATCCAGCTCTGCCCGGTGAAACTTCCTGCAATGGCAATCATGTCTATACTGACTGACCTACACAGTAGTTATAAGCCCCATGTGGTGAGTGAGCTTTCCAAACGTGACTAGCACAACTGAGGAACTGACTTTGCATTTCATTCTAATTGGTTTTAATTTGAAGAGTCTTACGTGGTTAGCAGCTACCATCCTGGACAGTGCAATCAATTGGGAATAGCTGTCTGCAGCACTGTATTAAAAAGGATCCAAAGTGTGGGACCAGCAGATGGTGTCATGATTACATCGCTGGACTCCCATATAATCGACCATGGTTCAAGCCCTGGACCAGGCAGCTTAAAACTGGCACAAGGTGCACGTGTACGCATGCCCAAAATCCAAGGAGGAGAATGGAGGAGAAAGGTTGCGGCATGGCCTTGCCCCCTGGGGAGTGACTTCTCACTTTCTGTCTCTCTGTCTCTCTGGTGAACGCATGCACTCCATAGCAAAAATATCTCTAAAAAAGAAAAAGTAATAAATAGGAAAAGAGAAAAAGGAAAAAGATCCAAGGTGAATCTGGGCCTATGAGAAAAGAGTGCTGACAAATAAGAGATATCTGGCGAAGACGGGAAAAGGCAGCCTTTGTTGTATGTGCAGGCTCAGTTAAAGGAATTCTTTCTCCTTTGGCAAACAGAGTCTCTTTTCTTATGCGTACAATGATTCTTGAATACTACAAGGTCATTTTCTGTTCTTACAAAAAATAAGATTGGCTAAAAAATTTTTAAAAAACAGATTATAATAGAAAAATAAACTTTAAGAAGAACTTTGCCCAGGATAAGGTATACAATGCCCCTCAGTACTTGGGAAGAAATATTGGCTGAGGGAAGAAATACTGGCTTCTGGCAGTTTTACAGAAGTACATAAAAATCAATTGAATGTTTATCAATTATTTTAAGCTACATTATAGGCCTTTTTTCGGTAATGCTACAGATTGTACCACAGGCAGGTCATTAAGATGATTTAATAAATAAAAAACAATTACATGGAGAGAGTAAACCACATTATCCATTTTAAATGCTGAAAATATACTAAAACCATTGCACAAGAAACCACCATGCCTAGGTTAAAAGTACCACATCCCCCGGCACTTTGAAAATAAAATGCTTCACTTTCCAAGACAGGAGCAGGACTTTCACGTCTGATTGTTTCAGAAATCCTACTGTACTGGTTTTATGAAACGGCGTCTTGGCCTCACATGCAGGAATCGAAAAGGCCACATAAACACCATCATCATGTGAAAATACAGGAGCACACGTGAAATTCTCATTTCCAGACGCCAGAGTAGGTGCTATAAAGTCCTGTCAAGGGACGGCTCTCTCAAGCTCCCATAAAAATTAGGTTCCAAGATGATCCTCATAGCTTCAATTTAAAGATCATTTGAAATCTCTTTTGGAGTTCAAATATGTATAAACCAAACAGCAAGGTAATTATATAGGCACCTATTTCTGCCCTACAACCTTAAACTTGGGAAGGCTCTAGAATTATTCAAGTCTCTCCCAACCCCTGAAAGGCCCAGAGGAGAGTCAGTTAGTGCTTGAATTCAACTATTTTAAATAGAGCCAAACCAAGCAATTATTTGTATTACTCTCCTCCCTTAAAAAATTCACAGTATCTATCATAGCAAGGTAATAAATCTTTTTCTGATATAATTTACTATTTTTCTGGGACTCTCTATACAAAAATTTATCTTAGGATTTCACCAAGAAGATCTATTTTATTCCAGGACCAAAGGACTTTCATAAGCTGGTCCCATGGCTTGATTCCCAAAGAGAGTAAATACTTTGATGAGACCTTGTAAGCAAGTTCACACTGCAGCAAAAGTTCAACTACCATATATTCAAATAGAATCATTGTTTCCAAAATGAAGAAGCTTTCATTGTTTGTCCTTCAGGAAACAAATTAACTGCCAGACTTTTTCTTGAACTAATACATAACCAAGTTAAAAAATTAACACCAGGAATTCAGAAATAACCTCTTTTCTTACCTCTACCACTGTGGTGTCTGCAGCTTTGCACATCGGTAAATTAAAATTCCTTGCACTTTTCCTGCATTGAGGTGGGGGAAATAAGAAAGTGGAGAAAGAAGATCCAAAATAAGAAGTGTCTCTTTTGATTTTAAAATGTATAGATTAAAACAATTTCTATGAACTAAAAATTTTCCAAAAAGAATGTACCATGTTTTACATTAGTAAAGTTTTATTACTCTTCTAAATTAAAAAGATATGATGACCATTTCACTGATATTACATAGCTTTTTTTATGCGGGTGAGAGAAAAAACAATTCATATGCAACACATAGCTTTACACACAAAAAAAACAAAATGGGTATTGACAAATCTACACTATTTGAAATGAATTTCTCTTAACCTTTTATCTGATATACTACTTTGTTCCTATAGTTAGATATTTAACTGAACAACTTCTTTCATTAAAATATTAACTAAGGAAAAGTAGCAAGTATTTCACATGAGAAGGTATAGTAATTATATTCTCTATGAAAGAAAAGCCTACTGCTGAAAGTAAATGAAATATTCATTGGGAATTCATGAGTCACCTATAAAGAGCACTCTAGAGAACCATTTTCTGATGAAATTTAAATGACGACACCCACGTCAGACCCTAAAGTGCAAAAATTTCAAGTAGGTGCCAATTTTGCTGATAATTTTGCTTTCTCAAATTCCTCAATGAATATGTTTCCCCTAACCACAAAAATTAAAATGTATTTTTGTTTCAGAGAGTATACATCAATAGAAAAATATCTTTGGTTGAAGGATATGAGTCACGGTTGTATTTTACTAGCTCTTTTAGACTACCAATGTTTCTTTTGCTCAAATTCAAAGATGGGTGTCAGGATAGGAATGACCTTGAAAGGAAGGAGTCCTTGTAAAATTTCACAAGTGGCTGAACTGGATTCCACCAAAATCCAGGCATCAAAAGCCCCCAAAACTCACTGGTCAAAGACAAAAGATGCCAGGTTCTCCCACTTGAACAATGGTCTAGACAGGCCCCTGTACCAGCTGTCCCACTAGATGTAAAAGCAATCTGAGGTCACTTGACATTGGTCATGAGTGCTTTTGTTCACACCAGATCTCAATAACCACGAGAATAGTCAGGAAGTAGCCTTTGTGGAATCTTTAGATGATACCAGGGCCAGGCAATAAATAACAACAAGAAGAAGATAAACTCATAGAGATGCTTATTTCATTAATCTTTTTTTTAAAAAGCACTAAGGATTCATAAATGTTACATAAATATGTCAAATGAGATATAATAGATATGATGTAGAATGTTTCCTGTAATTGTCAAAATGAGTTATACTCTAAAAACCAGCAAAATCAAAAAGGGTAATAACATCACATATGTCTTTCAGAAATAAACAACAGCAATATGAGAGTATGGCTGAGAATTTAATAGCGATCCTACCAAAAACGCATTTGCTAAAGATAAAAAACTGCTAGCGAAAAATGGCAAAAGACAACATCATGAGAAAGAAAATGATTTCTTTAACCCCATGGGTGAAGTCTTCAAGATCAAACATTTTGGAAAACTCTTAAGTACATACTCAAAGGTGTCATAATTTTTAAAAATCAAAATTTAATCTATAAATCAAGATACTAAATATTTGGTATGTTTAGGGCAGTCAAAAGATTCTAAAGTCTAGGGAACCAGCAGTTAGCGTAATGGCTATGTCGCTGGACTCCCACGTAGTTGACCGCGGTTCACTTCCCGGACCCGGTGGCTTAAAAAACTCACGCCGGGCGTGTGTGCGTGCATGCCCAAGATCCCGAGAGGAGAATGGAGGAGAAGGGATTGCAGCGTGGCCATCCCCCCGGGGGGTGATTTCTCGCTTTCTGTCTCTATGTCTCTCTCTGTCTGTCTGGCGAGCGCACGCGCCCTATAGCGAAAACCTCTTAAAAAAAAAAAAAAAAGAAAGAAAAAGAAGATTCTAAAGTCTATTCATCCTTTGACTATCCAAGCAATAGTTAACTTTATTAAGATTAATCAACTTTTCAGATAGAATCTATATAAGCATTTCCTAAGACTGAAAATGAACTGACCTAAATGATTATTAGCAGTCTTTTTCTAGAAAAGCAAGGTAATTGACATTTTAAGAAAATGCATGTAATTACAGTATCAAATTAAATTGTATACCGTTGCCATGTTTTCTGGTCTTAGCAACTAAAATACACAGGGAAAAAATAATGACATATGACCATATACAAGGACACTTCAAAACGTTCAAGACAAAATAGAATTAAAAGGAGTGTATTTGGTACAAAAAAATTTAAATTCATGCAGAGTTTTGTTACAATACACATTTTCCATGAACTTTTTGAAGACCTCATCATACAAGGGCACATAGATTCAAATATTGGGTCGTCAGGAAAGTCGTGAGACATTTTTCCATAGAAAAACACACAAAAAATACAGCATGACTTTCCCGATGACCTAATTATTTAACACACGGTGCAACATGGACATCAACCACTCAGAACAGACTCCCACAAGACACCAGCCAATCACATAGCAGCAGCCCCGCACATACACATTTATGTATGCACACACGTGGATTATGTATGATCTTAAGCCATTTTAAAAAGCGAATTTTCACATAGCAAACCCTCTACAATATCTTTTTGTGTAACCATAATTGAGGAAATACTGAACTGTTGACACGTATTACATTATTATTATTAAAACCATAACGATACCTGAAAATCACATTCCCTGCTCGATCTGCCTTCCAGGCTTTCACCAAAGCAAAATCCCCTGTAATTGCTTCCTCCAAAATAAAGTGCTGACCTTTAAACTCTCTCACCTGTAGGAGACAAAGAGGGCACTGTCAGGTCTTGTATGAGGTGCTCTGATAGAAGCCGACAATAGGGACATAAGCCTTGTGTGGGAAGGTTTCTCAGAGGGAGAACCTCAACAGAAACTTCAAGGATAAGTACTGTTAGGCCAACAGGACTTAGTTAAAGTGGTTGAGGAGGGAATTGAGGGATCAGGACACGGAAATACCCAGTGATAAGAGAAAGTTCAGTGCATTTGAGGAACTGAAGTCCTACAGCCCTGAGGAAGAGACTGTTAATATTCATTTTATTATTTGTTTGTATAGGTTATATATTGAACATGAAAAAGATCATATGAATTATAGGAAATGGCCTATGCCTTGTTTTGTACATAAAATAGTTATTAAAGTCCATTAATCTCTCCTCATTAATCTATAATCTATAGTCAGTTGCTGAGGTTTTAATTGGGACTCAGAACTGACAGATTAATTTGGAGAGAACTAACATGCCACATCTACCCATTGTTTTCCTTTACTGAAGATTCCTTTACTTCCTCAGCTTTAGTATTTTCTTCATAAAAAGCCTTGTATATTTTTTCTTAGATTTAGTCGTAGGTACTTTATGGTTTCTGGTGTTCCTACGAATGTTACACGTTACGTATCTTCTCTATCATTACTGGTCTAATGGAATACTATTGATTTTTGTTTGTGTTTATTGCCTTTTAATTTTAATACATATTTCAAGGAGCAGATAAAGCAAAAATAGCCTTGTTGTGATTGTTCCTTTATTCTTCATGGGGCTTTGTCTCTGGGAATTAAGATAAAGGAGAGGGGAAACAACATCCACTGCCCCACTTCACTGCACAGGTTGGAGTCATTTGAAAATAGAATTCCATTTCCGTTCCTACTGCACCCCCCAGTGGACAAATAGTGCATTTACAGAAAACTTCACTAGGAAGTTTTTAGTACATTTACTGCTTTTAAGTATGGTTTAAAACTGAAATCCTTTCTTAAGAACAGCTTCTTTGAGGCCAGCAGGTGACATGGTGATTAAGGCGCTGGACTCACACATGGTCCACTGAGGTTCGAGTACCAGACCTGGTGGCTTGCTTTCTCTCTTTCCCATTTCTTTTCTCTCTCTCTCTTTGTTTCTCTCTGGTAAGCACACATGTTCTATAGAAAATTAAATAATAATAATAATGAATATAATTTTTAAAATGAAAAGCTTTTTTGAAGACGTTATCCATGTTTCCTGCTAGAAAAGACTAATGAACTTAGAAAATCATTGATGATTAAGGATCTTAATACAAACTCAGAGAAGCTATATAAAAGATACTTATAAGCTGCATATAAGCTGCATATCAATATACAAAGTCATTATTTTTAAACAGTTTATATATTTTAAACTCATCACTGTAAGTAACAATGATGATAGTTAAGTACTCTACATGCCATTCTAGAAAACAGAAGTGTGTGTGTGTGTGTGTGTGTGTGTGTGCTAATGCAAAGCAAAGTCAAGAAAAACTAGATTTTCTTTTATACATTTCCTAATGGGTCTACACATCAGCTAATGCTGAATGTTAGCTACTCTAAGCTTTAAAAACAGGGAAGAGGGCACCAACAGGTGACAAGGTGGTTAAGGCTCTGGACTCCCACATAGTCGACCACGGTTCGAGTCTCACATTTGGCGACTTGAAAATCACACTGGGCGTATGCGCTTGCATGCCCAAAATCCCAAGAGGAGAATGGCGGAGAAGGACTGCAGCATGGCCATCCCCACTGGGAGATGATTTCTCACTTTCTCTCTAGTGAGCGTATGCACTCTATGACAAAAACTTAAAAACAAACAAACAACAACAACCAAAAAAAAAAGGGAAGAATGGTCAGCCAGGTGGTACAGTGGTTAAGCTGGCTGGGTTCACATGGCCAGCTATGCTGTTCAAGCCCTGAACCCAGTGGCTTGGAAAGCATGTCAAATGTGTATGCATACATGACCAAAATCCCGAGAGAATTGGGGAGAAGAGTCTGTGGCCTCCTCCCACAGGGAAGTGCTTTCTCACTTTCTCTCTCACTCTCTGTTTCTCTCCAGTGAGCACACATGCTCTATAGCAATTAAAAAATAATAATAAAAACAGTGAAGGGGCCTGATGGCACAGGTAGTATTGTACTAAACTGCAGCACTGGAAGCCACAGGGTCAACTGTGGGTTAGGGTCTGTGGGTTTGGAACCCCAGGTCACCCTGAGAACATACCAGGTCCATGCATGGCTAAGATCATGAGGAGTTGGAGGACTGGGGAAAGAGGACTGTGGTATATCAGGAGCAGCAGAGAATTCCTTCTCTCTCTCTTTCAATCTCACATGCTCTCTATTATAAATAAAACAAAAAGAAAGAAAACAGGTATGGAACTGGTTTTACCAAACCAGCTATTATAGTTGCTTGAAGAAGTTGTGCATTATAGTCTCCACTTTCTGAGCTTGGGGTTCTTTAATCCACTCCAGAGTTTCATCCTCTCTATTCCAGAAAAACCACCCTTTACAGTTGCCAATGATTCCCATTTTATGGATAGGTTTTTTGTTTTTTGTTTTGTTTGTTTTTGTTTTTGTTTTTGTTTTGTTTTGTTTTGCCATAGGGTGCATGTGCTCTCCAGACAGACAGCAAGAGACAGAGAGACAGAAAGCGAGAAATCACCCCCCAAGGGGGATGGCCATGCTGCAATCCTTTCTCCTCCATTCTCCTCTTGGGATCTTGGGCACGCATGCACACGCGCCCGGCGTGAGTTTTAAGCCACCGGGTCCGGGACGTGAACTGCAGTCGACTACATGGGAGTCCAGCGACATAGCCATTATGCTAACTGCTGGTCCTATGATTCCCATTTTTTGCAAATCCAGTTGTCCTTGTTTTACCCAACCTCTTCACACTCTTTGGCTCACTCCCTCCTTTTTAAAATATCCATTCTCAGGCTAGCTGATAGCATGGTGGTTAGGGCGGCTGGATCCCACATGGCCAACTCTGCAGTTCAATCCCAAACCTGGCAGCTTAAAAAACCATGCTGAGTGCTTGTGCAAGCATGCCCAAAATTCCAACAGAAGGGAGAAATGGAGGCAAAGGACCACAGCACGACCATTCCCTTTAGAGGGGTGCTTTCTTACTTTCTCTATCCTTTTTTCTCTCTCTCTGTCTTTGCAAGCACACACAGCCTTGGCAGATTTTTTTAAAAAGAGAAAGAAAAAAAAAGTCCCCTGTCACAAATCCCAGACACTCTTGGGTTTCTCCTTCACTGACATCTCCCTCCTTTCCATTTTTTGTTGTGCCTTCTCTCAGCCTCTAAAGGGAAAAAATGCTCTATCCCCTCATTCACCAAGTCCCACAGATTTAAATGCTCTACATAGGAACAATGTACTGTATATCTCAGAGGAAGTAACAGAAAGGATTTGCAATGCCCCCAACACAAAGTAATAACACAAGGTTGAAATGATGGGTATTCTAATTACCCTGATTTGATCATGTGCATTGTATTCATTGTGCTGAAGAATCATGTTGTACCCCCACAGATATGTACAATTAATATATGTTCATAAAATATGCTTTCAAATACTCTATGCTGATGCCTCTAAATTGCCTATACAGGCTATAAATTCTCCCTTAGCTGAAGCTACTGTGCACATCCTCTTGGGTTCTAATGACATCCTGAATGTACCATATCCCACCCAAAGCTCCCTATTGACCCCCTTGTCGCACCCATCTCAATAAGCAGCATGCCTGGTTCTTCTCTCAGACCTACCACCAACCCATTAGCAAATTCTGCTGGCTCTCTCATCAATATACATTCCAATTCCAACCACTTCTCACAAGCTTCCCTACTACCACTTTAGTCTAAGCCATCTTTTGCTCCCACCTGATTAACACAAGAGTGTCCTAACCTCCCTCTCTGTTTTTGCTCTTGCCTCCAACCAAAACAAAACGAAAAACTCACCACCCAACAGCCACAGTGATCTTCACACAATGCAACCCCAACCACATCACCTTCACGCCCCTATTCAAACCTTTTGCTGGCTTCTCACTACACCCAGTAACATCCAAAGTCTGTGTGGATCAGCTGCAGCACCTTTCCCGGCCTCGTGTAGTCTGATCCAGACTCATGGCCTTACTGTTCCACAAGCAAGGAGAGCCTGTCACTTCCTTAAGATTTGTCCTCCCACTTCCTCTTGACTACAACACCACCCCGTGACCTCCATCGGCTTTATTCCCCAACCTTATTCTGGGATCTACCAAATGTCACCTCCTCAGAGAGGGTTTCATGACCTCTCACTCTCCCTGGAGCACCATCTTCCTGGCCACTGGTCACTCGCTTTGCCCTTAGCCCACTTGATTTTTCCTCACAGCATGTCCATTACTGACATTATTTAACTCTTCATTCACTGTCAGTTCCTCTACTAGCAAGGAAACTTGGTCTAGATCATCCATTTTTCCACAGTGCTTAGACCAGTACCCTGCAAAAAGTAGGACCTCAACTAATACCATGAAGGAATTTACTCATTTCCTCTTCCTACCATGAGCATGGTAAGAATGAGCTAGGAAGAATGTTTCAAAGAATTATTGGTCATATTCCTGGGGTATTTAGACAAAATTACTACTAGATTCATCACCTGACTTCGGAGAGAAATCAACCCATAAAAGATTCTAGTCTATCATTTATTTCTACGGTGAGTTAATGTTACAACTTTGAGCAAACTGCTGAAGTATTAACCTTTGACCCAGCTGCAGTAATGAAGGCAGTAGCATACTGATTCGCAGTGCTGATCATGGTTGACTGCAAGTTTGAATCCTGAGTCAAACTCAAACACATCAGGCATGTGCACTCAATATCTAACTATCTGGAGGGTGAGGGGAAGGGAATCATGGTATGATTAGATCCTGTGAAGGATGATCATCTCTGTCTTGAGCTTATATTCTCTTGTGTGCACTCACTCATGAAGGAAATAAAATAAACTTTAAAAAAATTAATTCAGTTTAATTTTTCTGGGCACCCTTATCAGATAGTACAAGAATGCACTTCAATAACTAGGCTCCCACCTTTTACTTTGTCAAGAACGTTTTTAAACTTAATTAGGTAGGAAAGGAAGAAGCAAGATAGAATATGAAAAATATGTTAATAAAAGCTTTGAATCAATATAGGTCACTCTCAGCAGAAGGCAAAGCTCCAGATGGAAGACCCTGCTGGAGACGAACACCAAACAGCAAGGGACATGTTCAATGACCCCTTACCTTCCGTCAGAACAGAAGGGGCAGAGCCAGCATCCCTATAATATGCAGAAAAGTCATATAAGAGATCTCCTTATTTAATACATTCACTTTATGAGAAAAGATCAGCGTTTTTGCAACCTGTGTCAACTCTTGAGCCATTTGGACAAGGAGAGTGGAAAAGACACTTAAAAATACAGTAATGAAATACTGACTTGTAATTTTTAAGATTCTCTTTTAATTGAATTTCTCAAATAGCTTTATCTAGAGTTCTACCTCTTCTCTAATATGTGTGTGAAGTTGCCTACTATAAAAGTATTCCCTCTAGGACCAGCAGGTGGCATGGTAGTTAAGGTATTGTACTCCCACATGGCCAACAGCAGTTCAAGTCCTGGGCCCAATGCCTTGAAATTCACACTGGGCACATGTGCTTACATGCCCCAAATCCCAGGAGAATATGGAGGAGAAGGGAATTGCAGCATGGCCATCCCCCTGCGGGGTGCTTTCTCACTTTCCCTCTCACTGTCTCTTTGTCTCTCTCACAAGTGCATGCCCCCTAAAGAAAGAAGAAAAAAAAAGTACCCCATTCTACCTAATACTTCAGAAGTAAACAGGTTATTAAGGCAAAAGCTCATGAGTGTTCAAGACACAAAATATAAAGGTGAGAATGCAAGAGAACTTAAAGAATTTTGTGGGAAAATTAAATTAAATTACAACTTTATTTTGGTACAAAAAAATTTTGGTATAAAAAAAATTCTGAAAATGCAGAATGTTTTCATAGTATGAATTTTTCATGAACTTTTTGAAGACTACTATGTATGTTCTATTTATTCCTTTCTATAATTATAAGTGTTATCTGCTTTTCAAGATTTCAAATAAACTTAAGGTTTCCTTGGCTTTTTTCTTCCTTTAGTAACATTAGGGAAGATCTGAGCAAGAAGTGTTAAACATTTTACATGTCTTACAACTACTCTGTTTTCCATGTAAGCAAAAGCAGCAATTATAAATGTTCCTAAATCTGTGAAAACCTACCATAAAATCAGTTCAGATAACTGATCTTGACTAGTACACTGTACATGGAGTATGGCTTATTTTCTTATTTTTTCTAGTTTCTTTATAGGATTTTGATTACCAGCAGATGCCCAGACTTAACTAGCATGTTCGTTTATTTGTAGCAGTGAATGAGTGTCTTCTCACACAAAGGTGATTTTATTCCATGTGGAAAGAGGTGATCTGGTATTACCTGGACAACCTGGACATGAGTGCATCTTACCTCTCTTGGCTTACTGGCAATGGCAACACTGCCATCTTTGTTGTACTTAATAGGCGATCCTCCTTCTTGTACCAGGGTCCCATACCCTGTGCTGGTATAAAACGCAGGAACTCCAGCCCCACCGGCACGAATCCTCTCCGCAAGCGTGCCCTACAAATGAGAAACCAACACTCCATAAAGTTCAGTGAACACACTTCTGTATGTGGACAAGGAAATATTTATAGACATGGTTCCTTCTCTCTAAATGCTTATAACTCTACAGCCTACCTAGAACTGTGCATCAGTGTACTTTGCTAATACCAAGGGCCAAAGGGCAATTTTAAAAGGTTACTGACTCCTTAGATAGCAACCACTGCACTCTTAACCCAAATTCAGCTGAACAGCAGTACAGTGATCACATAATGGTCTGCAAGGCTGACACACATGGGAAGGTTTGGGTTCATGTCCAGAACCTTCCCTAAACATGTTGAGCATGCTAGTGTCTATGATCCAGAGCTGACTGATGCTGAGGTGGGTTGTGGCATGAAGATCCTGTTCTGGTTGGCCCCCCTCATTGAAGAAATAAATAAACTCCAAAAAATGTTACTGCCTATACGTATAAGTCACACTTTCAGTTTCCATAACTTCTACTGGTCTCCTGTCTATGTACAATATGTTTAGTTTTAGTATTTTTCAATCAATTTTCAAATCTGAATTATATAAATTAAATGGTGTGTGTTACTGTGTTCTACGTGCAGGTATGACCTAAACCTTATCATTAATAACAATAGTTGCTAATGTAAAGTGTTCAAATTTATTTTAGAATTTTAAACCATTTTCATAAATATTTTCCTACCAAATTAATTAACTATGAAAAAATCCAAAGTTGATCAAAGAATATGGAATGTAGGTAAATTGGTTTTTAAAAGCCAATGGTACTTCAAATTCTGCTTCAGTTGTTTTGAATTAGGAGCAGCTGCTAGCAAAGTATCTTTGTGTTATCTTTTCATTGTCTTCTTTCCCTTGACCTATCCCTTTTCCCTTCTTGGTACCAGAGATTTCAAACCTGGCTTCCCTAGCTCTCTCCCACTCTGACTTGTCTTTCTACTCAGGCTTCCCAAGGGATCAATTGTGACCTGGACATTTTCTGACACCCTCCCCCAGCACTAAAACCTACTGCTGGAGGCTTACTACATCACAGTCTTACTTGGTAAACTGACTTGCAAATCAGTAGGAAGAAGTGGTTTAGGTATTAATAACAGTATGTTCCTACTCTCCCAACGTGAAAATGATCTGGGACCTTTAAAATTTAACTCAAAGAAACAACCACCAACAACCAGCTGGCATTTCAGACACTGAGTGGAATATTCCAGGGAAGGAGAGACTTGTGGTATGAATAAAAAAAAAAAATTTAAAAAAACCCTCCTAGATAGATGTTCTCTATTCTATCTAATGAACAGAAAGGACTCTACTTTGCATCGACAATGTTTTAAGTTAATAACATTCCCAACAATTTAATCTGCAATACAACATTAGAACACCCTTACTTTAAAATAGTTTTTTGTCTACTCTCCCTAAATACTGTACTCCTCCATTCTGTACACATGGGCAATGGCCTGAATATAGAATGTTTCTGTAGACAGGTCCTCTGCAGGTACCAACAAGGCTCCCAAGACTTCAAAAGTCTTACTCCCTACCACTTCATCAACAACTCTCCCCATGGCTTACAGGCAGCAAAAGAAGCTTCCAGAGCCACTTCATTCCCTGCCAGGAGGCTCACGAGGGAGAAGCTAACCTCATTTACCTTAAAGAGAGAATGCAAGAAAAATAAAAAGGAAGTTCCTCTCCCATGAATTTGCTCTCTGACAAAACAAAGAGTAATGCAAAAGATAAAGGATCGTGCACAGTGATTTTCAACAGTTCCATGACCCAAAGGATAAGGTATCTCAATCTATAACATGAAAAGAGAAAGTATACACTAGGGCTGAGTTGTGTACCCCTCAAATTCTTAAGTTGGACTCTTAACCCTCAATGTGACTATATTTGGAGCTGGATCCTACAAGAAGATAATTAAAGAAGTCATAAATGTAGGGCCCTGATCCAATGGGATTAGTGGCCTAATAAAGATACACAACAAGGAGCTCTCTCTCTTTCACTCTCCGTCATGTGAGGACACAGCAAGAAGCCATCCTTCTTTAAGCCAGGAAGAAAGCCCTCACCAGGAAGTGAATTGGCTGGCACCTTGATCCTCAACTTCCCAGCCTACAGAACTATGAAAAATAAAGTTTTGGTGCTTAAGCCACCCAATCTATGTTATTTTGTTGTAGCAGCCCAAGGAGATTAAGACAATATACATTTTGTTTTTTTAAAAAAACTTCAAATGAAAACTGACAAATACTTCACATAATGCAATGCTATGATAACAGCAGACAATGCTACGGAGGGACCAGGTGTGACTGTGACACTGTGAAGCCTCAGTTAGGAAGAAGAGACTCCTTGACATACTCTCTCTCAACAAGTATATACTATGATTTAATTACTAAAAAAATTTTTAAAAGTAAAATTCTGTGACAGTTCATTATCAACAACTGGGTGAAATCAGTAGTGATGCAATGTTCTGTTGACAAAATTAAAGTAGAGTGGTAGGCTCTATTTCAGAGATGAAGGCAGATATTTTTATTTATTTTATTTATTTTTTTTTAGTAGTAGTAATATTCACACGTTCAATCACTATACATCATTTATATTGTAAAGAGACTTTACCAAGCATGATGTACACCTCAGTCCAGCCCAGTTGAGAATACTATACACATCCATTCACCTCAACAGATAATAAAAAGGCAGATTTTGTCAAAATAGAAAATCAGAACAATTTGTAGACCTTCATTAAATGCCTTCAAAAAGTTTGCCTTCCTCTAACGAAGTCTTCAGTCAGGAGAATATGTAAAAAGTGAGTGTAATTTGCTGCATTCATTGCAGTAACTACTTTATAACAACCTCAGTTCCCTGGAGACCTGGGCTCTGGTATCAGCACTTGGCCAGTCTTATCCACCCATGGGCTTCACTCTCCTGATGTGTCTCAGCAGGACCAGATCGCTCATAGACTTCCAATTCTGTATCTGGGAGAAACTGACTTTCAGGACAATCCTCGAACATTTCAGCAAGTTATTTTCCATGCTACTGGCACGATGTAAATTATAGTACCAAACTTAAAATTTTATCCTGCAGACTAGATACTTTTACTACAAATATCTCCTTTTTCCGTGCACTCTGGCAAAAAAAAATGTTAATCTCCTAGCAATCAATAGGTGTGGCCTACAAAGCAAATTCCTTGGTTTGGCAAAATAGTAAGCTTTCTATCTTACCACTCTTGAATAAGAAATTCTAAGGGGGGAAAAGTAAATTTTTAAGTAAGCTGATATTATAAAAGAAAAGCAGAAAAATCTCACCTGAGGTGTCAGCTCTACTTCTAATTCGCCAGATAGGTACTGTCGTTCAAATTCTGCATTTTCTCCCACGTACGAAGACACCATGCGTTTTATCTGCTTGGATCGAAGTAAAAGGCCCAAGCCAAAGTTGTCAACCCTAAAGAAAGATGAAGGCAGCTTACAATCAAAGACACTGTTATTATTTTCATTGTTTTAAAAAGTGATTTTTACTGATTTAAAAGAAAATAAATCTTCTCTGGTAGATATTTACCCATTATCTCTCAGTCCCCCATGACCCTAAGAGCTTTGCAAAATGGCTGTTCTTTTTTTATTTTATATTTAAGGAAACTAAAGCTCAAAAAGTTAAAGTGATTTTTCCCCCCAAGATTTGGACAGTAAAAGATACAGCCCATATTCAAACTCAGGGTCACTCTTATAATTCTACCCCACACCTTCGTTCTTTCCACTACTCCATAGTGACTTTGGTAAAGCTGAACTGGAGCTCGGTGCTCAGTGCTCATCCTGACCTTGGAGGCACGCATAAATGCAGCAGCCTCGTGACTTTCCTGACCCATACTGACCCTGAAGGAAGATTGTAATAGAGAAGCTGCTTCTGCATAAAAAGAAGAACCAGGCATTCCAGTATTTAAAAGGGTAATCAGCATATTCACTGAAGTGTGGACCCAAAATATAAATAGCTATGAACATTTTCCCTATATCATAGATATTTTGGTCAAGATGAGTTATACACTTAAACATTCTTAACAACAATCAGCAACCTAATCACAAACATGTGAAAAGATTGTAGGTAGCAAGAATAATCCTGTATCTGTTAAATGACATTTTATATGGTTTAAGAATCTCTACAGTTTTTTTTTTAATTTCATTTATTCATTCATTTATTTTTTATATGACAGAGAGAGACAGAGAAAGGGGAAGTGAGAAAGCAAGCTACCAGGTCCAGGACTTGAACCGTGGTCAGCCATGTGGGAGTGTCCAGCACCTTAGCCACCACGCCATGTGCTGGCCCCTAAGATCTCTACAGTTTTAAGATCACAATTTATTTATTTTTTTAATCTTTTTTTTTTTTGGAGAGGTTTTTGCTATAGGGCACGTGCACTCGCCAGACAGACAGAGAGAGACAGAGAGACAGAAAGCGATAAATCATCCCCCGGGGGGATGGCCACACCACAATCCCTTCTCCTCCATTCTCCTCTCAGGATCTTGGGCATCCACACACAAGCACCCGGCGTGAGTTTACGCCACCGAGTCCGGGACTCGAACAGCGGTCGACTATGTGGGAGTCCAGCGACATAGCCATTACGCTAACTGCTGGTCCCTCAATTTATTTCTTTATTTTTTTAAGAGAGATTTTTGCTATAGAGCACATGAGCTTGCTAGAAAGAGAGATATCACCCCACAGGAGGGAATGCCATACCACAATCCCTTCTCCTCCATTCTACTTTTGGGATTTGGGGCACATAGGCATGCACACGTGCCCATTGTGAGTTTCAAGCAGCCCGAGTCTGGGACTTGAACCATGGTTGGACATGTGCGAGTCCAGTACCTAATCATTATGCCATCTGCTGATCCTAATAGCTCATTTTATTATTAGAACTGATCTATGTGGTGTTGGCTTTTTTTCTTCCCCCAATAGGTAAAGGTCTTCAAGTTTGTGTCTATCTTCTTACTTCTACCATCTTTTTGAAAGCAAAATGCATCTAGAATTTCATGCTAAGTCAATGCGATAAGATAGATCAATAATTGAATGAATACTTTTGCATTATCCATCACATTATTCCTCTCTGTTACTCAAAAGTTTCAAAAATACTTTAACCAACTAGAGAAAACAAAATTATTAAGATAAGAAAGAATATTTGACCTTACACTATAAAACCACTTTTAGTTCATTGTTTTATTTCTTTTATGAGTGAGACAGAGATCTACAGAAAGAGAGAGAGAGATAACCGCCCAAGCAGGTCTTCATGCCACAACCCACCCCTAGTCTCAGCTGGCTAAAATCATGGACATACATGTACACCCAACACACATCATGCTCAGGGAGATCCAGGCTGCAAATCCAGGAACTTCCCCATGTTTATTTCCAGTTGCATTACCACTGAGCCACCACCCAGCCACTAATGGTGAAGTACTTTTAATGGTGAAAACTACAACGAGCTATAGCTCCACCACAAACATTACAAACATGAAAAATGGCAAAATAATAAAGAAGGAAATACCAAGTATTGGTAAGGATATGAAACAACTACAACTCTCATACATGCCAAGGGTAATGTACAGTCTTAGAATCACTTTGGAAAAACTGAGTTGTATCTATTAATGCTGAAGATACCCATATGTTGTAAGTCAGCACTTCTACTCTCAACAAACATACTTATTATGTTCATCAAAAGACAGCATATATTGGGGCCAGCAGGTGGCTTGGTGATTAAAGTGCTAAACTCTCACATGCCCAACCACAGTTCAAATCCCATGCCTGGTGGCTTGAAAATCATGTCAGGTGCATGTATGTGCGTGCCCAAATCCCAAGATGATAATGGAAGAGAAAGGACTGCGGTGTGGCCATTTCCCAACTAGGGGATGATTTCTCACTTTCCCTTCTCTTTCTCTCTCTTGCAAATATACGAACTGTATGGTAAAAACCTAAAAAAAAAAAAAAGACAGTATATGAATAGTCATAGAGCAGCATTATTCATTATGGCCAAACAATGGAGCTTCTAAATGCCTGCCCATCGACGACTGAACAAATGAATAAATTGTAGTGTATCCACACAATGGACTATAATCCAGAAATGAGAGTGAATGTTCTATAGCCACCATGAATGGATCTTTTGTTGAGCAAAAGAAGCCAGGTACAAAAGACAGACACACGGTGAATTATTCCTTTTATATCAAGTTTGAAATCACAAAATGAATCTGTGAGATCCTAAGTGAGGATGTCAGGTACCTGAATAGTGGGAGAGAACAGAGATTGGGAGGAACATGATGAGCTTTCTGGGGTATAGTCATGTTCTGTGTCTTTATCTGGGTACAGTTTATGTGAGTATACAGCTTATAAAACTCCATCAAACTATACACTTATGATATGTTCACGTTTCTATAGTAGACTTCAATAAAGGTTCTTAAAAAGCAGAAACGGGCAGCAGGTGGCACAGACGTTAAGGAGACTGGATCCCACATTGTCAACTGTACAGCTTGAATCCTGGGCTCAGCAGCTTAAAAAATATGTCAGAAGGGACTAGCAGATGGCGTAATGGTTATGTTGCTGGACTCCCAGGTAGTCGACAGAGGTTCAAATCCCAGACACACAGCTTAAAACTCACACCGGGAACGTGTGCATGTGTGCCCAAAATCCCGAGAGGAGAATGGAGAAGAAGGGATTGCGGTGTGGCCATCCCCCCCAGGGGGTGATTTTTCGCTTTCTGTCTCTTTGTCTCTCCAGCAAGCACACGTGCCCTATAGCAAAAATCTCTCTAAAAAAAATAAAGAAAAAAAGAGAATGAAAGAAAAATATATCAGGAGCATGTGCAGGCATACCCAAAATCCCAAGAGGAGAAGAAATTGTGGCATGTTCATCCCCCCAGGGGGTGATTTATCACTTCTCTCTCTCTCTCTCTCTCTCTCTCTCTCTCTCTCTCTCCATCTGGCAAGTGCATATGCCCTATAGCAAAACACACACACACATATACAAACACAGAAATGTTAGGACAAAGGCCAGACCACCTCCTAGAAACAGAAGTCTTTGTCTAAGCTCTCTCCCTCCTAATTCATTTAGTGCTCTGATAACTCCTCCCCTATGAAGCTGGTATTTACATACTTTCTTCATCCCATAACCTCTTACAGAGTTCTTCCTCTGCTCCAGGACTGGTATGTCAGGCTCCGGGACTATAATATATATATATTTTTTTTTGGAGAGGTTTTTCGCTATAGGGCGCATGCGCTCGCCAGACAGACAGAGAGAGACAGAGAGACAGGAAGCGAGAAATCACCCCCCCAGAGGGGATGGTCACACCACAATCCCTTCTCCTCCATTCTCCTCTCAGGATCTTGGGCACACACACACATGTGCCCGGCGTGAGTTTTAAGCCACCGGGTCCAGGACATGAACCGCAGTCAACTACGTGGGAGTCCAGAGACATAGCCATTACGCTAACTGCTGGTTCCCCGGGACTATAATTTTGAATAAGGTCTGGTCCTGGGCCCTGGAGAGCTCTGAGATTATTGAGGAAATAAACACGTAAACCTATAAATACAACAGAGGGAGAGACATGCTAAGGGAGTCTGCTTGAAGTGTGATAAGAACACTGAACATCAAGAATCCAAGTGTTAGGAGAAAGAAGGAAAATAAAGGTCTCACATAAGGAAAAGTCATGTAGAAAGTGGCACTTAAACAGACATTTAAAAACAAACAAACAAAATACATTTGAGAATACAGTTGTGGGTGGAGGAGTGCAAAGAAATAGGGGGACGGGCAGCTTTGTGAAGAGACACTCAGGATGGCACTCGCTGCGTGTGTCTGAAATGGGGACTGAAAGCAGAAGTGTGGCAGGAGAGGGGCAAGGCGGGCCAGGTTGTGCTCTCACACAACTTCATACTGAAGAATATGGAGCCCCCATGAATAATTTTAAGCGGAAGAATGGCAGGGTATACGATTAACTGTAGACTCCAAAGTGAAAGGCAGAGTGACCACTAAGAGGCCTGACACAGTCCCGACAAGTGAAGCGTCTGAGCTGAGGCACTAGCAATGAAAATGAAGATAAGGAATAAATCAAGGAATACATCCCTGGGAGAAATATTCTACTCATACAACTTGATGCCCATCCTGACATAGACAAAAACCCGCTCTGGAACTCTGGTTTTGGCGATATAATGGAATATTGGGTTTGGGGGAGGAAGGAATTAATCTTATGATCACCAGTGACATCCATGGCCCTTTGTGTGACAAATCATTGAAATTTCTTCTATTAATCATTTTTTCTCCTCCCAGCTTCACTCTTCTTCACCCTCATACTCCTCATACACACAAGTGGCCATTCTAACTCAACTAACTCCTTCTCAATTCTCTGACTGTATCATTTCCAAGCCTCTTCACCCCGGCCCTATATACTTGGTAAAGTGGTCTGGGTCACAAATAACTGCCCACCTTCTGCTAATTTGTTCTAGAGCCTAGCCTTCAAATACTGACTGATAACATTTCCCACCCACCATGGGTTTAAAAGAAATAAATGTGGGGCTAGCAGATGGTGTAGCGGTTACATCGCTGGTCTCCCATGGTTTTCGTCCCAGACCCAGTGACTTGGAAATCATGCCGGGCGCACGTGTGTGTGTATGCCCCACGATCCCAAGAGGAGAATGGAGGAGAAGGGATCATGACGTGGTCACCCCATCCTGGGGGGTGATATCTCACTTCCCCTCTCACTGTTTCTGTCTCTCTCTCCAGCAAGCACACGCACCCTAAGGCAAAAATCTATAAAAAAGGAAAAAAGAAAAAGAAATAAATGCATGATTTATTATCCCTTGTTTCGAGAGAAAACTAAGGCCTAAATGAAGTATGGTTCAAGAGAGGAAGACCAAGAATTCCACACAGGTTAATAATACTATTGTCCACTAGGGGTCTCCAGGTCACTACAGATTCCCCATCTCTAAAACTACAATACCTCTCCAGTATAGTTCATACACTCAATACTTTGACACTCTTTTTTAACCTCCTCCTCAGTAATCCTCGGGTAGGTCTCTAGTTCTTCAGATTAAAAATCCTACTGCACCAGACTTGGCTCCTCCTGCAGCTTCACCTCATGACAACCCATCCTTAAATGTGCTCAGTAGAAAATTAGTGGAGTAATCCAATCTTTAACTCCTCTCTCTCTCTCACACTCTCTGTCAAACCACTCAGGAAATTCTGACTCTTAAAATCTATCCTCTTCTCAGAAGTAAAAAAGTAAAAATCTTAATAAAATAATTAAAACAAACGAAAAGATATCTATCCTCTTCTCACTCCGTTCTCTGTGTCCTGTGTTCTCTCTTACCAGGATACTGCAGGAACCTCCCATGCTTCTGTTCCTGTCCCTACAATCTCCTTGCAGCATGGCAGCCGACGTGAGCTAATAAAATATACATGTGAATAACATGTCACTGCTCTGCAAAAAACCATGCAGGAGTGCTTTATTCAGAGTAAAGGCAACGGTCTCCGAGGCGCCGGCAAGGCCCTTTGTGATCAGATGCTCTGCCATGTCTCCGTCCTCACTCCTATTCTCTTTGCTCACTTCTTTCCCTCTGCTGGCCTCTCCCCTGTCTCTCAAACACACCAGGCACATTCCACCTGAGTGTCCTCACACTGGCCTTTCCCTGTCCTGGAAATTCTTCCCCAAAATTACCTGCAAGGCTTCTCCCTCACTTCTTTCAAGTCTCATCTCAAAAGTCACCAAAGTGAGCCCCATCTTGATCACCCCATTGAGTACTACAACCTGCCACCCACTGTAACGCTCCCAGTCAATCCCCCTACTTGCTTCTTTTCTTTTCCAAGGCACCTATAACTTCCTAACATCCTGGAAAATGTATTTATTTGTTATATTAACTACTTATTGTTTGCCTATCCCCCCACTAGAGGGGAAGGCTCACAAAGCTGGGATCTTGGTTGGTTTTGTTCACGTTGTGGTGCCCCAAGTACCTAGGAGCACATACAGCACATAAAGAGAACTGCATAAATATTTGTTGGACAACTGGTAGATAACTTATTGCTCAATTCCACTCTCCCCCTTCTCACTGGCTCCTCTCTAATAAGAATGATGATCACCAAGTTTTCTGCCAGATAGTTTCTGTTTGTTTGCCCTTGGGCTCCATTCTCTAGCCTCCAGCCTGCTCTGTGCCTGGGATTGACAACCCTAGACTGAATCAATAAGCTCCCTTGTCCTTTGGCTTCTGAATGGATTCAGTCACTTCTGCTTGGTTTGATGAACTGGAGATATCACCAGGAAGACGGGGATGAGAGGAGAATGAAAGCAGAATGTATATTCCTCTGGTTCTGTCCCTGACAAGTTGCAACATGTGTGTTACAGCTTTCTTTGAGGTCCTGATAACCCACTCCCTCCCCTTATCCCTTTAGACCTAGGGCTGGGGGTAACAGTGTTCCTCTTGTCACCAACCCCAGAGTTCTTTATTTGTCATGTTGCTTTTCCTCAGTCCTGACCATTCCTTTAAAAAAGATCCCTTTGTAGGGAGGGATATAGGGAGGTAAGACATTTGTGGGACACAGAAATGGTTTATTACCTGTGGATGATAACGTGTATAGTATTCTCAATTGGACTGGTCTGATGTGTATTTCAATGATGGCTAAATTCTCTTTAGAAGCTAAATGATGTACAGTGAATGAATGTATAAAAAATAATAATTAAAGAAAGAAAGAAATTGCATTAATTATTTTTTAAAAATCCTTTTGGTAAGTTCCTCAGTTACCCAGTATGAGAGCACCATTGATACCCTCTGGAGCCCTGACAAGTAATTCATAACAATAATTAATCCATGAGGGTAGAAATGATTCATTTGCTTTCTGTAGTTTTAAATATCTGAAACGCCCTCTAAGCCTATATTCATACCAGTAACCAAAATACAGTTGGTCATTCAGTGACTTAGGGATTTTTCTAGCTATTCTTTCATGGCTTTCTGTTTGACTTTCCAGCCCATTAAACATTTGAATTTGACTCTGTTTGGAGATAACCTCTTTGTATTTATTGATATTGGCTCTGAGAGTCATTGAGTATTTAGCCTTTACTTTGTTTGTGTTTGTGTGCGCCTGTGTGTGTGTGTGTGTGTGTGTGTGTGTCTGTCTAGTTTAATTTCTTCTGAGAGAGGAAAAACAAGTCAGAGAGAGGAGAGAGGAACCCTAACAAGGTCCTCCCACTGCAATGCACCCCTTGCCTCCATCAGCCCAGATCACAGGTATGCATGTGCATGCCTGCTGTGAAGAGAGCTCCAGACATGAGCCTGGGTCTTTCTCACGTGGGTCTAGTTATGTTACTACTGTACCAATGTCTGACAGCTTCCTTTGTTTTTACTGGGTCATTGGGAAAGTCGTGACACGTTTTTGCATAGGAAAACATAGAAACATACATCATGACTTTCCCAGTGACCTAATAAAACAATATCCTGGCAGGGCAACCAAGCAGTACATAAGGTGCTCAGCCCAGGCTACCACTCAAGCAGGTGCAAAGTCAGTCTTAATGCCTTGAAAAATGCAGTTAGTTTGCTTATAATAAGAGTGTGTTCTTATCAAATACTTTCCAACTCACAAATTTAGCAAATATGTATGCTGGGCCTACTATTATCAGACACTGATGATAAAAAATGAAAAAGACAGGAAGGACCCTTGCTCTTAAGTGTTCACAAACATAAAAAGACATACATATGATGATTTGTAAATGAAGGACATATTATTTCTGATAAAGAAACACAGACATTAAAGTATCTCAGAGCTCTTCGATCTAGAGCTAATGCTGATAGATGTTAAATAACGTTACTTGTCTCTAGGCACCAACATTTTTCTAACATTTCTAAAAAGGGAGAGATTTGCTCTTTTCCTGTAGCAAAATAAGCTTGGGTTTCATTTTAGTGGCTAAAAGAGTCTTAAATAAAAACTCATTGAAGAGATACAATGATAAAAAGCAAAAGATATTACATGAGAGACATCAACATTCTGCAAATATTTTCACTTTCTAAATTGGAAATTTAATTTTTTGGATTTTCATTTTCTAAAATTTCATTAATTGGCAACTGTTGTCAAAATAAAACTCTAACGAAAGTTAAGTTGCAGTCACTCACCAAACTATTTCTTTTGTTTATTTTTCATTGTAGACATACTTAAATCTCAATTACACAACTTATATTTACTCTGATAATATCCAGCATCAAGAGGAGGAGAAAATAGGGAGAGGCTGGTCAGCAGGTACAACGTTACAATTAGACAGAAGGAATAAATTCTGGTGTCCTATTGCACTGTAGAGTGATTACAGTCAACAATAATGTATTACATATTTCAAAAACAGCTAGAACAGAGGTTTTGAATACACTCACCACAAAGGAATGATAAATATATAAGGTGATAGATATTTTAATGACCCTGATTTAATCAGTATTCAACGTATAAATGTATCAATCCATCACAATGTGCCCCATAAATATGTACGATGATTATGTAAAAATTTAGAAATGATGCATATTTTAAAGATTTACTTTATTTAACCTTATTTATTTATCTATTTATTTTCATTTTTGGGGGGAGAGGGATAGTGGCGGGGGAGAGAAAGAGAGAGAGGCAGTGAGAAAGTAAGCTGCCAGGTCTGGGATTTGAACCGAGCTCGGCCATGTGGTACTCCAGAACCCTTAACCACCTCTTACACCAAGAAGAGCTCAGCACTGAGCTTATCCATGCTTATCCTTATGCTGGGGGTTCTGTCCCTATCTGTCTCTCTCTCTCTTGTATTGAAAAAAATAAACTTTAAATCCCTTCCTTTCCAGAACTACAGTCTAAAATAACTGTGTCATGAGGAGATGAACATGACTAATATAACACTCTTATTCTCCTTTGGGTATGAATAGGCAGGAAATAGGAAGTAAAGCATTCCAGATGGAAAGAATAGCATAATTAAACTCAGAAAAGGAAAAAAATGAATGCAAATGTAGCAACAGCTTTGTTTACTAAATAATCTGCTATTTATTCTAAATTGCATTAATATAATATGCAAAACTCCCAATTTGAGTTTTTTTATTAATTTTTTAAGATCTTTAATGTCTTTCATTGTTGAAAGAGAGCTAATGAGTTAACATTTTGTGTACAAGTAGCTTTTCCCAACATAACTAAATGTATCTTAATATGGCTGTCATTGTTCAAATGATGGCTTATTGTTAACCATTTTAAAAAGAGATCCCACTAATTATGAGCTTGCTGTCTATCCCGCTTTCTAAGAACAGCAACATTTATTTTTTCAGAGATTTTTGCTATAGGGTGTGTGAGCTTGCCAGAGAGACAGAGAGAGACAGAAAGCAAGAAATCACCCCCCAGGGGAGATGGCCTCACCACAATCCCTTCTCTTCCATTCTCCTCTTGTGATTTTGGGCATGCATGTACACATGCCCAGCATGAGTTCTAAGCTGCTGGATCCGGGACTCGAACTGTGGTCAACTACATGGGAATCCAGTGACATAACCGAACAATAACATTTTTTATGATTAATGATATTCCTTCATTTATCATCTAGTAAGTATGATGGCATAAACAAAAGAGGCACTTCAAATTGACGTCCTTCTTGTTTTATAAGTAATAATCTATCATAAGAAAAGACATAAAAAATTTTAAATTTTAAAATGCAAGATTCAGTTTGGAAATACATATTCCAATTTTAACAAAACATTTAAAATTTTAAAAAATAGAGGCACCTCAGATTAAGATATATATATATATATATATATATATATATACACACACACACATACACACACACACACATACATATATATTAAGATATATATTAAGATGTAAGTAATATATATAAAGAGATAAGTAATATATATATATATTTATATATATATATATATTACTTACATCTTTATGTAAGATAAAGTAAGATTGTTTTACTTATGATTATGAAGGATGGTATGAAAAATGTTTGGAAAAAAATGTAATCTCCACTCTTTTTAATTTTTTAATTGTGTGTGCACTCACCAGAGAAACAGACAGGAAGACAGAGAAAGCACACCCCAAGGAGGTGTGGTGATGCTACAATCCTTTCTTCTCATAGATAGGCCTGTTGTGTTTTCTAAGCCACCAGGTCTGAGATTCAAATCACAGTCTGCCAGGTAGGATCCAACTCTTTCAACCACTGGGCAATGGGGCTGGCCTAACCTCCATTTCTTGATTTTTTTAAATATCATCTTTTAATGTTTAGGCATACTGCTCATGTAGAGGGGAAATTTTCATTTTATTGGTAAACTGTTTAAATATAATCAAGAATTGCCTTTTTAAAAAATTAGTTGTTTTAAAAATACACACTTCTTTGATTTATTAAAGCTAAAACTGCTTTTCTTGAAATTAAAAAATATAGTAAAAAATACATAATTAATGACCATAGTAAGCTATATAGCATCAGCTAGGTGCTACTCAGAGAGTAGAATGAATATACTATAGAGTTTCACTCCTAAAGTCAGACATGTATTCACAGATATGTATATATTAGCTGAGCTTGCTATTGAAAGTAGTTAGATTATTTAAGAAATTTTGTGAATCAATAAAATGTGGGGGAAAAAAGGAATGGAAAACAACTGTGGACATCTGAGATAGTGTGGGAGGCGGGTGGGAAATGGCAAAGGGTGAGAAATAGGGGGAAAATCTATAAATACATGCATATACATATATGTATATATATATATGAAGAAATGGAAAATTATTTACTATAACATGTATGATTAAGCCACTATGCAGTATACTCTGGATGAGAAATCACATTTTGTATGCTGTGACAATGTTTAGTGAATGAATATAAATTAACTAATTAAAAATTTAAAAATTAAAAGAAAAAATGCACACTTACCCTGCATTGTTGCTAACAGCAGTCAGTCCTTTCACTCCAGTCTTTAGTAAAGCATTTATCAAGTTCTCTGGAATTCCACATAGTCCGAAACCTATAATAAGCCCCAAAGACAAATAATTTCTGAATAGTATAATGTTTTTTCAGGGAAATGTGTGTATTATTCTTTTCAACAGAATACAAATAAAATAAATTACATTATTAGTTTACTAATAAAAATACACAGATATCTCTTAGCATTCAATAAATTGTCATATGAGGGGTCTTCAAAATGTTTATGGGGAAATATGAATTATGGAAAACCACCCATGGATTTCAAATTTTGTTTCAACAACATAAAGTCATGCTTTAATACCATTTCTTCATGAAATTTTTGAAGCACTCTCATATAGCTCTGTTTAAATGTTCTGTACCTTTACATAGTATCAGACATAACTGTCAAGTATTTTAATCATTAAGTATAAAGCCAAGTGCATCTAGTACATATAATCATTAAGTATAAAGCCAAGTGCATCTAGTACATATGGTTACACATCGCTCATCTCATACTTCACTATTTTATCTATTATTGACTCACTTCATTATCCAACTCTTTCAGTTATTTTTTAATCATGCTTATTTAATATACATGAGCAGATTTTACAAAATTGGAAGACCAGGCCAATAACTCTCATTTCTTTACATTTTGCACAATTCTTCAAATAGTGCTAGGGTTTTTTTTTTAATTTTATTAATATTTATTTATTTATTTAATTACATACACACATTTTTTTTAAAATTTAACCAGAGAGAGACAGAGAGAAAGAGAAAAAGCAAACCAGTCTGGGACTTGAACCATAGTCAGGCACATGAGCACCTTAACCACCACGCCATCTGATGGCCCTCATGCTAGGTTTTAAATAAACATTCACTGGGACCAGCAGTTAGTGTAATGGCTAGGTCGCTGAACTCCCATGTAGTCGATCGCGGTTCCAGTCCCAGACCCAGTGGCTTAAACTCACACCGGGCGCGTGTGCGTGCGTGCCCAAGATCCCGAGAGGAGAATGGAGGAGAAGAGATTACAATGTGGCCATCCCCCATTGGGTGTGATTTCTTGCTTTCTGTCTCTCTGTTTCTCTCTTTCTGGAGAGCACACGCGCCCTATAGCCAAAAACCTCTCCAAAAAAAGAAAATAAATAAATAAATAAACATTCATTCAGTTGAATGAATGAATGTAGATTGTCTCTAAAAATAAGCCTTGATCTTATTTATAAGAATCAGACAGCGAGTTTAATGAGTTTAAGGCAGTGGTTCTAAAAGAAACTCAAAACAAAAGAAAAAAGCAACAGAAATCGGGGAGGGAGTTTGACAAGAGGAGATGCTTCAGTGCTTTCTACTTCATAAAGTAAGTATGGAAAGAAGTGACTTGGTGCGAACAATGAGATCGATGCCATCGCTTTTAGTTAAACAGACTTCCCGAGGATCTAGGGATTTTTCTTTCTTTTTTTTTCTTTTTTTTTTCCTTTTTTTTTTATTATCATCATAATCCTCTTTATATTACATTGGATTACATATAACTTTACAGTGTATTACAATGCTTTTTCAAAAGGGAATGCCATGCATGTCAGTCAATACAGACATTAATCTCCCCGCTTCAACATTCAATATCTTTTCTATGTTTTCCCCAATCATTATTATTATTCTAATTATTTTTTTTAAAACAGTCAATCACTATTTCTCATTTTGCTTGTAAAAAGATTTTGCCCATCGTGAAGTACTTCTCAGACCAATCCAGTTGAGAATACTATACATGTCATTATCTACAGTTAATAAGCCATACCTGTTTCTCACTAACGTCCTGGAGGATCTAGGGATTTTTCAAAGGTACTAGTAAGATATGACCACTTTGAAACTTCTGTTTTTCAAAATAATAATCAAAAAATATAACGGAAGGAAAAAATAAGTAAAATATTACATGTTAAATCTTACTAAATGTTTAGGAAGGGGTACTAATAAAACAATAGATAACATGTGTAATAAATATAAAATAGTGAATAAACTATATAATAATTGGCATTCTTATCAACACAGTTTTGTCACTGTAATATTCCTGCTTCAATAAAAAATATGACACTACCATGAAAGGGAAAACAATATTATTACTCACCACCAACCAGAAGTGTTGCACCATCAGGGATGTCTTTTACAGCTTCCACCGGATCTGTATAAAATTTGGTATGGCGACGAGTACTGGTCGAAAAGTAGCAAACACATCCCTAAGCATTTCAAAAAAAAAAAGTTAAGTTTTACACTTTTACATTTTAAGTAAATAATCATTTGCGGACATGGCTTTATGTTGCATGCTTCCAATAAAGTGCATAGCAATTTATTCAGTATTTATATATAAACGATAATTTTACTATCTCTTTTTTGGTATATATTTTTCAACGTTTTTAATTGATAAGTAAAAAATTATACATTTTATGGTGTACAAAATGATATTTCGATTATATGTACACATTGTATAGTGCCTGAATCAAGTTATTTCACATATCCACTACCTTATACACTTATTGTTTCATGGTGATGAGATAGGAGATTGACCACCCACACACAGGGTAAAGGCCCACAAGGAGGTACCACTGTTCTTAGAAATCACTTGCTGGAGATTGTTTGTACACTAGTTTTCATTGAAAATCATCCATAGAGATTGTTTACACACAGTTTGCTTATACAAGGAACTGCTTTGGATCAGCTTAAAATGGTGGGCAGCATGACCTAAAACAATCACAGAAATTACGGCTTTTTCCATATCCCTACTACATTCTCCAAAACCTAGACAATGGTCTTTAGAACCCAAAGTGCTCAAAGACTTGAGAAATCATCGACCACTAGTTTTCTAAAAGGAGTATCCTGACTAGCATGTAACCCTCACAAGGAAAAAACATAGACAAGTTCCACCTAGCTAGGATAAAAACCCCTGATAAGAGCCCCAAGTCAGTATCCACTTTTGGGACCCAATTCATTGTGAGAGTTTTACTCTTTCAATAAAATCTGCTTTGCTGCCCCTTCCACTTGTCTTCACTTCTAATTTTTCATGATGGTGAGACTGAATCCAGTTACTTCACTGCCAGATCCTACATCAGTATTGAAGCTCCAGTCAACCCAAATTCCTGCATCAGAAAGAACACTTAAAATCTACTATCTTACCAAGTTTCAAGATACAATATGTTGTTAGTAACAGTAGTCACCACGAGGTACAATAGATCTCTTGAACTTTTTCCTCTTGTCTACTAAAAATGTGTATCCTTTGACCAGTATCTCCCAATTCCTCCACCCCACAGATTTTGACAATCACCATTTGATTCTTTGTTTCTGAGACAAAATTTCCTCTTTAAAAGAGTGGTGCTTTAAGGGATTAATCCTTAAAAGTAAGATGAACATACTCTATCACAGATTATCAGCAGAGTCCCCTTATGATCAGTATCTTCTATTACATAGGGGGAACTCTAATTATGTTGCTGTGGCCACCCAAGAGAATGAAAGCAGCTGAACCCTATACTGGAATTCCCACTCACAACAATCATGTCATCAAGCATCCATTTCTGATAGTAATCTAGCTTTCCATTCAATCAATAAATATGTAACAAGAACCTACTACGTGCCCAGCTCTGTGCTCTTTACTTCAACATGGTATTAACGTGTATCTGGAGCCCTCCAGAAATGTGAGTACAGTGTGATAAATACTTCAAATATCTACAGAGCTGGACCCCTGATCCAATTTTAGATGCCAGGAAATGCTTCCTAAAGGGACAAGAAAAGAACAGCACATAAAACGACTCATCTCCCTACGGGGCTTGAAGTCTATGAATGCTCTAGGGAAGCAGCAAACTATTATCTAACAAGCTATGGCTAGACTTACCAAGGTGAACTATTTGGTCCCAAATGAGTCATTTAGTGACCAATTGATGGACACAGTTATAAATTATTTTCCTCTTTTATACTTCAATCACAATATAAATACGAGAAAATGAGAAAGCAGATTTTGTGGCAATTGCTCACTCATGCTCACATCAACTCTCCTTTATTCTCCTTATACACTCAATCTAAAAAAGAGAGGGAGTGGAGAGAATGACTTCTGAATTCTGATACACGGCCGCCTTAGTAACCCCAGGTGTAAGCTTATACTGTCCCAGTCTCTCAGACAGACACAACCTGAGGTCAACAAGGCAACAGAATAAATAAATGTCTATTGTTCTTTTAGTCCTCTAAAAGCTCTTCAGATAAAGTGCCAGTTGGTACAAAAGACTATTTAAGGGAACTATAAAGAGGCAAAGTCAAATGAAATTTGCCAGCACAGAGGTTCCACAGATTTTTGCCCCTTTAAATTTCAACCTTGGTCAAAGTCAAGTGAGGAGAGCAGTATAAGCCAAATCTTGACAAGTAAGTGGAGGCAGAGATAGAAAAGGCAACGTTTGAGGATAAATGGTACATTTATGTTTATAAGAGAAAAACAAATCTAAACTTCTTTTGCATTGTCTGGAAATGGTTCACTCTAGGGTGTGTCTGTTAATTTATTCGTCATCAAAAGAACATTTTGCCTAAAAGAAAGGGCTGCCAAGTGTGCAAAATGTTCACAATCTTTTGTGAAATTTTATTTTATCATTAGTTTGTAACTATAAGTTATTGTTATATATATTATTCATATTTTTGTTTTTTTAATAAAAAATACATACCAAAAAGAATGCAAGAAATAATCAGAATTTTTACAGTGTGAAACTTTTTTCTCATGCACTTCTCCTTTTAAAGTCCTCTCCACCTTCATCCTGTGTCCAGTACTTCAAATTCTTATACTTAACCTCTGAAGCATTATTCTACTGTTGAAACTAAATTTTGTCTCATGATTTCCTAATCCAGAACCTCCTTCCTTTCTAACCTTTCTACTATTACATCTTTCACCTAAATTTCAACATTCAACACTCCAGAACTTAATGAAAATGTACTCCTTTTTCACAATCTTTCAATAAAAATCTACAAAGCACACTTCTTTTTTATTCTTAAATAAATCTTATCTTAATTATACAGTACTGCACACCCAGGTGATATTTACCTTGTCTTCTTGCAGTTAAATAAATCATGACACAGAAAGGCTGACATTGCCCACTTCAGTATCAAAGTTTGAAAAATAAAAAGGTGTGGGGGGGAGGGAGCCATATAGAGAGAGATGAAGAAAACCACATTCTCTTGAGGGGAAAGGCAGTCGTAATATGCAGATGGCTACACACACTTACAACCCTGCAAGACAGAGAATGGCATTGCTGCTAAGATGTGGCAATGTGTGTTGAAATGCTTCAGCTGACCAGAGAAACAGAGGAATGTTCGTCTTCAACTAAATACTACCAACTGTTCATCTATGCCATGAGCAAATCTCAAGGAACTCATGGAAGTATGTGGCACTCTATAGGAGCACAGATGAAGGCAACTCCAACCTGCCTGGTAGATCAGAGAGCTGGAGAAGTTGGCCAGGAGCTGAAATACTGTTCAGGCTGGGGATTCCAGACAGGGCAGCTACATGAGTAAAGGCAAAGAGATAGGAGAAGCCTTGTTGTGGCCAGAAATATGCAGGATCAGGTCTAGAGAAGTTCATGAAGAATAGGTTAGACTGGGCGACTGCAGCAGGCTGTAAAAGTCTTGAAGACTACACAAGAGGGGACCAGCAGTTAGCGTAATGGCTATGTCGCTGGACTCCCACGTAGTCGAACATGGTTCGAGTCCCAGACCCAGTGGCTTAAACTCACGCCGGGTGCGTGTGCGTGCGTGCCCAAGATCCCAAGAGGAGAATGGAGGAGAAGGGATTGCAGCATGGCCATCCCCCCTGGGGGGTGATTTCTCGCTTTCTGTCTCTCTGTCTCTCTCTGTCTGGCGAGCGCATGCGTCCTATAGCAAAAACCTCTCCAAAAAAAGAAAAAAAAAAAAAAAAAGACTACACAAGAGAGTTTCAACCTCATCTTTCAGTGAGCAAATGGCAGCAACACTTTTGAAAGAGAGAGATGTCACAATCTTAGATGAAAGAAAGCCTGAATCAGAAAAATGGCACAGGGGACCAGCAGTTAGCATAATGGCTATGTCGCTGGACTCCCATGTAGTCAACCGCGGTTCGCGAACCAGACCCAGTGGCTTAAAACTCACACCAGGTGCGTGTGCGTGCATGCCCAAGATCCCAAGAGGAGAATGGAGGAGAAGGGATTGCAGCATGGCCATCCCCCCGGGGGGGTGATTTCTCGCTTTCTGTCTCTCTGTCTCCCTCTGTCTGTCTGGCAAGTGCATGTGCCCTATGGCAAAAACTCTCCAAAAAAAAAAAGAATGAAAAAAAAGAAAAACAGCATGGGAATTCATGCTTTCTTTCACCCATTTTTACAGAAATATCTATTTTGTACCAGCCATGTTATATACTGCAATACAGAGATAAAACAAACAATAGTTTTTTTAAAAACCTACAGGGCATGGTCTCTGCTATGATGAAACTTACAAACTAGCAAGGGCAATAAGTTAGTTAACTAAATAAGTTACAAAAATTTAAACATAATTGTAATATTCAACTGGGGAGCTACAAGGAAGAAATATTAAGTAGATGGCTGCCAGGTACAGCTCTGAGGACATTTCAGAAAGAAGTGTACTTATGACATTTGCTGATCAATTGGAAGTGGCGAAAAGAGAGAATGGTTCCAAAGTTTTCAACTTACATGGTGGATAGATAGTCATTAAATATAATGAAAGAAAAAAATAAAACAAGGAAGAGAAATGTCATTTTATGGCTGGTTTATTTGGTGTCAGAAAGAGATGAATGCTGCCTGACACCCAGGTGAAGTTGATCAGTATGTTACGCCAGAAGAACTGAAACTCAGGAGAGTCGAGAGTTAGAGTTTGGGGGAAAAAATAGTTTCCAGGAAGGGATAGTTTCAAGTTTTGTTAGTAGATGGTTTTTGTTTTTGTTTTGTTTTGTTTTTTCACAACTAAATTTCTATAGTGAAAGGAAAATAGTTATCAAATGCCCACCATAGTAACGAAGGAAAGAAGATACCTTCAGATAGTCTAGTTCAACCTAGGTCCATGCCAGTGGATCTGAAAGTACCTATTAATGCAAAGAATGGGGCTCCATCTAAGACCTACTAAATTAGAAACTCAAGGGGAGGTGGGGAGATTAAAAAAAAAAAATTAGAAACTCTGGGAATGGGCACAACAATCTATCTTATAAAGTCTCCAGGTAACTACAGATGGTTCATGACTAATGGTGGTTCAACTTACAATTTTTCACTTTACTATAGTGCAAAAATGATAGGTATTCAATAGAAATTCAAGTACCCATTAACCCCTTAGCCACTCAGTACAGTACCTAATAAATTACATGAGATATTTAACACTTTATTACAAAGTAGGCTTTGTGATAGATGATTTTTCCCAATTATAGATGAATGTAAATATTCTGACTACATGTAAGGTAGGCTAAGCTATAATATTTTGTAAGTTAGGTGTATTAAATGCATTTTCATCTTACGATATTTTCAGTTTACCATGGATTTATCAGGATGTAATCCCATCATGAGTTATGAAGCATCTGTATCTTAATTTACCTGTTGGTTATGTTTAGCAAAGAAACTCTGAAAGTTACTACGTAAGTGTGTCTGCAGGGTACTCTCATCCATGCATTAAACATGTGTTGAATATCTAATGTATGTATAGTGGTGTGTCATTTGAAGGAGAGGAAGAATAAAGCATGCAATATGGATCCTGCCAACAAGAAACTTTCATCTAGTGGAGAGGACAATGTACACATAAGAAAAGTTAAACAGTGTTAATATTACTGGGAAGTAGGTGGTAAGGATTTAAATGCTAAATACACAGTAAGGACACTAAATGCATGAGCTGGGTGGACCATCTGGAAAGCAGGAGTTGGACCTAGGATAATCAAACCTGAAAGAGAAAGTTTGAACTCTTGTGTGAAACTTTCAATGAGACACAGCAAAACCCCTAATTTGTAACCCATCCATCTAAGAGGTGTGTTGGGCCTCGAACATGGTTTAATGATATACTCAAGGTGTGAAAGACATAAAATGAGTAAACTGCACTCAGGCAAATAAATAACCATCAAATAAATTGACCTTAGCACAAGGGCATCGCTGTGTTCTGGTTTGCATCAGCTTTAGCAGCCGCAGCAATTAGACTCAAGGTCAAGTTCGCTTTTACTAATACTGTATATATATCTAAAGCTATCTGCAACTATACTAATATTTCCTAAACAGTACTTGAAGTAAAATAAGCCAGTCTGCAATCCTTCCCCAGCACTTACAGAGAAGCAGTTTAGCGACCCTTGGGTTCTCAGCTCTCTTGGAGATAGGGTCAGGGGAGGGGGCCATCAGGCTCTGAACTACCATTTAACGGCTACCACCACCAGAGGAAAACATTTTGCCTTCCCTACCAAGGAAGAGGCCCTCATGGTTACTAAGGTGGCCAGGTAGTGCCACTCTCCTGAACCTGTTGCTCTGATCCAGTACTGGGCTCCTAAGACTCTGGACAGTAATCCTGCAGACAATAATCCTGCAGAAGCATGTGTTTACCGCAGAGACAATGCATAGTTCAAAAACACACAACCCACAATCCACGGTGAGTGTTCCTCTAGCTTCGGAAAATCTAAAGCCTCCAACCCAGATCGCAGGGGTCTCGGAAAGGGCTTCCGCTCCCGCGGACAGCAGGCGAGCCAAGGCCAGATCTCCAGGCTTCCCTGCTTGGCCTACTAGATGCCAGGCGAGCGCTCCAGTCCGGATTCCCTTCCCACCGCGGAGGTGCGGCACAGCCATATAGGGAGAGGATGCCGGGTGGCGTTCCACGCCCGCAGCGCCCAAAATCCGCCCCCTTGGCTGCGAACTCCGGTCCAGCTGCGGGTAACCTGGCCCGGGGTTCTGCGCCTCTAGAGGCGCCTAGGCCGGTGCGGAGCGCAAACGTAAGCCCTGCTACTTCCATCCCGCCCATGCCTTAAACTGCCGCCCTTCTCGCCGGATTCCAGCCACCAGAAACCTTTCCCAAGGGCGGGCGCCGCGGGGACACGAGGCTGCTGGCACTGTGGAGACGCATCGCAAGGGGAAGCATGCGAACCCCAAAGGACGAAGCCGCGCTGCTGAGCGTTCCCCACTCTGCTAAAGCCTTTCCGCGCGCTTCTTTGCGGCGCCTAAGGGGAAACGGATGCAGAATCAAGCAAAGGTGATCGGTCGAAGGAGCGGCGAGGCCAGAGACCGAGCGGCGAGGCCAGAGACGCGTCGGCGCGTCCTGGTGTCCCGGGCGCCGCATCACCGATGCCAGTTCTTGGGCTGGATAAAGTGGGTGTTGGCAAGGAGAAAACGCGGGCACCACTCGGGGTTTCGTCCGCGATCTTCCCTCGCGTGGCCTTCCTCTTGTCCCGGACTTTACCTTGGCCCAGGCGCTTCGGGACACGCGGATGGGGGTGCAGAGCTGTAGCCGGGAGGGGAGCAGTTTGAGAGCCGCCATCTTCAGGGCCGGACTGACGGAGCAGGCGGTGGGCTGGGGCGCGCGTGCGAGTGTGTCAGTGTGCCTGGCCCGAGCCGCCGCAGCGTCACTGGGAAGACAAGGCGCGCAGGGGGCGGGCTGGAGGCTCGACAGCGCGTCGGTGACGTCGCGGGGCCTCGGGCTGCGAGCCTGCAGCTCACCGCCTGCGCCCGCTTAAGAGAAGGGAGGCTGGGTGGGGCCCACGGCCAAGAACCCAGGCCCCACGCGGCTGAGGGGGGTCATCGCGAAGGTAGCCAGTCCCTCGGCTTCCCTGTTCCAACCGCGGTCCTCAGCTGGCGTTCACTTGCAGCCCCAACCTTTATAGACCAGCCTTTTAACTTCAGAAGGCATTCGAGAGGGCGCAGGTGTCTGCCTCCTCTCAGGTCCGGGATGAAACTTGAAGTTCTGAATGTGGAAGGGTCTCCAGAGGAACCTGTAGCTTTTCCAACTCTGGCGTGTGAGTGGGGTGCAAAGGGGCTTCCCTCCGTACTGCTGTTCTTCCCCGCCTGGACACCGTTCCCCTTCCTAACGTTCCTCTTCTCCCTACACCTGACCTTGCCTTCTGTGGAGTAACTTTGCTTTGAGACCTGCCGTGGGGTGTGACCAGGCCTGAGGAGAGGGTCAAGATTAGGACTAAACGTCTGGGACCTGAGTCTAGCACACCTTCTTTTGCATCATAGATATCTTTCTGGTGCTGGAATCACAGCAGTCCCAAAGATTATTCAGCAAATGCAAACATAAAGGTAGGTATCACTTTGACCTTGGGCAAGTTACATGAATTTTCTAAACCTCAGGGTCCTCATCTGCAAATTATGACTGCTTATAATACTGTAAGGTTTATCTGAGATAATTTATGCAAAGCCTCTGGCCTGGTTGTGAGCACTCAATACATGTTAGGCATTATTGCAAATTTATTCCAGTCGTGGTAGTTTGGCATGGTACATATGCACTCACCAAGCTTTATCTTTTGGCAGCTCCTTGAGTCCATGGGCCAAGTCTGATTTCGTCAGAACCATCCAGGCACTTAGAAGGATGGACAGACCAAGTAGAAGTTCAATAAACCTTTTGATTAAGGACTGACCAAGTTATTCTGAACCAAAGTAAAGCATGCAAGAAAATTCAATAGCAATTTAACTGCTTTATAAGGAACTACAGGTACAACCAGGGAAGTACACTAAGGTAGTGAACAATAAACAGTCCAGTTTAAAGTCTGTATGTAAAAGCAGAGGCCCTGTCATGGTATTCTTTTAACCTTGAACTTTGTTTTTTCCTATGAATACCGTCGTTTTAATTGACATCAGTAAGAGAACAAAATGCCAAGTTAGACTATGTAGTTACATAAGGAGAAATTAAGTCAGTAATGCTCAGCATCTCAACACGTTTTAAGAAGATGGGATAAGGGGAAATTCACATAAAAAATGAAGTTCCATAACCAGTTATGATATGGCACAGAGCAGTTATTGTTCTATAACTGACACAGTGAGGAAAAGCTAGCATTCCATTTGGGCCTGCTTTTTGCCCTTCCACAGGGCACATGGAATGGAAAAATGGCTTTGGCAACTTTGTCTGTGGTCATATGACTCACTTATCTTGGCTAGTCTCACTCTTGCTCCTGGCTTTAGAAGAACCACGTTTCAAGTCTTGTACTCTGTGTGACTAAGTCTTGTGAAAAAAATTAGCCTGGTTTCTTTATGGTCAAAACACACTGTACTGTTCTTTTGATAACCCTTTGACTTTGTTTTATACTTTATAAATAATGCATGAGTATCTTCAATTTGAACAAATTATAGAAAATTTATTCTGCACAGATTTCTCTTGATTCCACAAAACCATTTCAGTTTTAATCTGTGGGAAAAATCCTATATCTTAATTTTTCTGAGCTACTAAGTTCACTTGCTTCAAAGGGCAGTTTGTGGCAAATATATTCTGGAAACTTTTCTTTATGGAATCGTGTGGACCATTTATCTTCCTCCCTTATAAACGAGGAGAATTGAATCCAGAGACTTAAATGAGGAAAGTCTTTTGAATTATAAATGTGTGCATGTTAGTATGTGACACCATTTTATCAAATGAATGCAGGCAACATGTCAGCTTATAAGTCGTTTTCTACTTGAGTCTCATTTTCATTCTTCTAAAATAAGATGCATTAACATTTCTCATTGGAAGACGGGCCATCTGCCCTCACAATTCATGGTGTATTTCTCCTGAGTAATAGTCAGGGGCATTTGAAGACTTGTTTTTCAAACGTTGTTTGACGGGTTTAACTAGATTTTAATTAGGTGATTTGAGTCAGTTACAAAAACATATGCATGCTTCATTTTATACAATCATCCTATAATTTTAAATTCCTTCAAACAGTTTTCTTCTATGAGGTTTAAAAACATAAATTTGAAGTTTTACATAAATCTGTAAATCTAATTATTGTTTTTCAATGGAAATTATCATCCCTTAATTTGCATAGTTGCTGCTATTGTTTTAGTGTTCCCAAGATATTAATACCTTCATGTTATCCAAAGACGGGGTTTTGAGAATGATTAGGTGTTTGAGGCGGGGCCCCCATGTGTGTCTCCTGGTGGATTTATAAGGCAAGAGAGAGAAGCACACACAGCAACATATAGAGACATGTGCTCCTATTTTCTTAAGATATGATACCAGGAGTCAGCAGGTGGCTTGATGGTTAAGGCACTGGACTGCCATATGGCTGATGCGGTTCAGATCTGGCAGCTTGTTTTCTCACTTCCCCTTTCTCTCTTTCTTTCTCTCTCTGGTAAGTGCATGTACCCTATAGCAAATTAAATAACAATAATAATTTACAAAGTTAAATAAATCTTAAAAAATAAAAAAAGATTTGATACCTTGCATGGCCTCAGGACCCCACCAACAGGAAAAAACGTTACCAGGTATGCCCTTGGGCCTTAAACCTCCAAACCCTGGGAATAAAAAAAGTGTCTGTTCTATTTAATTACCCATACTCATATATTTTCTGGTATTAGCAACAAAACAGACTAGAATATTTATTATCTTAATAATAGATCCTTTGAAGCAGTGTCTTTTATTTTATTTATTTATTTATTTTAGTTTTTTGCCATAGAACGTGCACGCGCACTAAGGAGAGACAGAGAGAGACTGAGCACACCACAATCCTTTTTTCTCCATTTCCTCCCAGGACCTTGAGCACGTGTGCAAGCACACACGCACGCACACACACACACACACACACACTAGCCCAGTGTGATTTTCAAGTCACCAGGTCTAAACTTGAATCACCATCAGCCATGTGGCAGACTAGCACCTTGACTACTATGCCTCTGGCTGGCCCTGAAGCAGTGCCTTGTATTAATTACATATTTAGTATTTGTTCAATAAATAGATAAAAGTGAGTTAAATTTTTCTTAAAGTGTAGTTTTATCAGGAAAAAAATTAAAATAAATACATGAGTTGGGACCAGCTGGTAGCATGGTGATTAAGGCCACATAGCCAACTGCATAATTTGAGTCCTGGACCAGCAGCTTGAAAAACACACCAGGCACCTGTGCATGCATGCCCAAAACCCCAAGAGGTGAATGGAGGAAAAGGGATTGTGGTGTGGTCAAACTCACAGGAGGGTGTTTTCTCACTTTCTCCCTCTCTCTCTGTCTCTCTCTGTTGATCATACACACCTTATAACAAATAACAACTAAATGTGTGAGATTGTCAAAGATAGCTCTACTGCAATGAACCAAAAAAATATATTAAGGTGCTAAGAAAACTTAAAGGAGCAAAATACACCACAATGATCTTGTATGTATACAAGTCTGATCATGTTACTTCTGCGTAAAACCTGTCCTCTCTTGTACAAGGGCCGAAGGTGTTCTTTATTTATTTATTTTAGTTTTTTAGATTTTTTTGGTCTTGTTTTGTTTGTTTGTTTGTTTGTTTTGCTATAGAGCACTTGCGCCTACCAGAGAGAGACAGAGGGAGAGAGGGAGAGAGGGAGAAATCAGCCCCAGGGGCAGATGACCATGCTGTAATCCCCTCTTCTCTATTCTCCTCTTGAGATTTTGGACACCCACATGTACACCCACAACTTGAACCATGGAGTCAGCCATGTGGGATCCAGCACCTTTTCCACCACACCACCTGCTGGCCCCTGCAAGGAGGTCTTTAAAAAGTTCATGGAAAATGCATATTATGAAAATACTATGCATGCGATTTCAAGTGTTTTCATTGCACCAAAATAAGCTCTTACTTTGATTCATTTTTTCCCCCTGTATCAACCTGGGCACCCAGGAGACTAACTGCTGTGTTTCACATCACACTCTAATATTTACTTTGGCTGTGAGTGCTAGGAGTAGAATAATAGGATAATTTTCCAATATACCTTTCTCTTCAGGTGAAAGAGGGTAGCAGTCTGTTAGTGAAATAAAGCCGTTCAGTCAGGAAACAAACTAGTCGACAAGAGAAGAAATCTCACTTATAAATCATAAGTAGACATCAGCCAGTTACTCAGAATCTCGAGCTATGGCTTTAAACATTGCTGATCTCTAGCCATATCTACTTCTACCGGGCTTCCTACCACATCAGGTCTGCCCTGCAGCCATATGTTGCTGTCTAACAACACTCCTGAACGTCTTAAGAGTATAATTGCATAACCTGTTGCCTAGCCTTAGAACACCAACAGTCTGACAGTATCAGTGCATTCATTTGAATGCAGCACAGAAAGTACGGGGAGAAAAGGAAGTACCAAGATCTGAAAGCTTATGTTCTTCCCCCACTCACACCCCCACAGTGATCTGTGAGAAGATGGCACCTTTGAAAGGTGATTTTGAAAGTTCATGGGGACAGAGCATTCATGAATGGGATGAGTGCCCAAATCTGTGCTTTTATTACCTTTGCCCATACCTTGGACTTGAACTTCCCAGCCACCAGAACTGTGAGAAATAGCTTTCTTCTGTTTATCAGCTACCTGGTTTATGATATTTTGTTATAGTATCTGGGATAGAATAAGACAGGGTGGTCACAGAATTTATAACTAGCTTTCAGTGACCAGATGAAAAGAAAGGCAAAATAAATTTTAACAAGTGGTACTAAGACTTTATTCCTTATTTTTGATAATAACCTTAAAAGAAACTGATTTTATATCAATAGCTTACAGTAATTATGATTCTACACAATCTTTATTCTCTGCTTATTCTAGAATAGTAGTCTACAAACTTCTTTGGGTGTGGTCAGCATAAATATATTTTGAAGTTGTTCCCTACTCATATCTGTATACATAGCAGTGTGTGTGTGTGTGTTTTTTTTAAATAAATTAAATACATTTACTCTAGTAAATTTTAAACATTTATATTAGAATGTAGGTCTCCTGTTACTAATTTTAAACATAAGCATTAGTCTGTAGACTAATTATGTTATGGACTAATTAAATGCTCACCTCCATGCAGCATGTGCTGAGAACTAGGGGATGCATTATAAATAAGACATAGTCCCAAATCTTCTGGAGTTTACACATGGCTCTGACAGGTAATTGCTGTAATAACTTTTGAAGTCAATTTTTTAGAATTATTTATTTAATTTTATTTATTCATTCATTTGTTTTAATTTGACGAGAGAGAGAGAGAGGGAAAGTGATAAAGCAAGCCACTGGGTCCAGGACTCAAACCATGGTCAGCCATATGGGAGTGTCCAGTGCCTTAGCTACCACGCCACCTGCTGGTCCCCAAAGTTAATTTTTTTATGGCTACAGAAAAACTAGGCAAACACTACAAAAGAAAAATGAACACGCATTATAGGAGAAGTGTACAAATCAGTTACCATAAGAAAAGATTAAACTCATTGGTAATCAGGAAAACGCAATGTCATACAATGAGATGTCAATTTTTGATCATTAAACAGTTCAAAGTTAGAACAAGAAACCTCAATGTTACCAAGTACATGAAAAAAAACAGGTCCTTTCAGATTTTGGATGGCAGATATCAAATTTAATATCTATCCCCTTTGACATGTTGTATCTTTACTGCAGAATGCTACATAACAGTTAAAAAGAATGAGAGGAATTCACATGTATTTACAGGAAAACATCACTAAGATATATTATTAAGCAAAATAATCAAATTGCAAAAAAATGCGTATGAGATGATTCCACTTATGTAACAAAGAACAATCCAAATTATGTATCTGTGATATTTGTATAGAAAGTCAATGAAAAACTCCTGAAACTATTCATGGTTTTTGCTTTCAGAAGGCTGGAGTGAGCAGGAATCTAAAATGAAAGGGAATCTCCTTCGCTTTAAATTTAATTTTCAATCTATGTTAAATTTTCCAATCTATATGCCTTGCACTGTTTTGATTTTAATTATTTAATTGCATAGTATTTTGTGTAGTGTCTGAATGCTAAGAACCAACAATTTTCTAGTGGTTTCTTAAATTTAATAGAGTCAGCAATATTTAAAAGAAGGCTATATTGGGCCAGCAGGTGGTGTGGTGTTTAAGGTGCTCAACTCCCACATGGTCAACTGCGGTTTGAGTCCCAGGCCTGGTGACTTGCTTTCTCACTTCCATTTTCTCTCCCTCTCTCTCTCTTTCTCTCTGTATCTCTCTGGTGAGTGCATGTGCCCCATAGCAAATTTTAAAATAATAATAATAATAAATAAAATTACATACATAATTCTTTAAGGAAAAAAGAGAAGGATATATTTAAATATCTTCAAGACATTGATAAGTCCAAAAATCAGATTAAAAGCCTATGATGTATGGTTCCAGTTGTGGAAAAATTACTTTTGTTTATGCAGAGATACCAGGAAGAATATTCATAGAAATTTTAATAGTACTTACTTCTATCTTAGGTGATTTTTACTTTTTTCCTCATGTGGATAAAATGACTCGTCATTTGTATATCTGTCTTGGGAGAATTAAGAGTAGTTTTAAAGTTTAAAGTCATCAGATATTTATTGCAGAGTAGGCTTTTCAGCTATCGTGCCACAATCTCTTTTTATCCATTTCTGCATTTTGTCAGGATTTGGGGCATTCATGCATGGTTAGTAGTATTTTTCAAGGCTTTGGGAGATTCAAACCACAGGCCATCATGTGGGACACACCTCCCTTAACAAATAGGCTACTGGGCCAGCCCTAGGCATAAACAGTTCCTAACAATTATGTTTTTTTAAGGGCTGGCAATGAACTATTGTATTAGAATGTAGGTCTCCTGTTACTAATTAAAGATGGATCTATATAGTTCAAAAATCAACCAAGGTGATAGGTATATTAGTTTTTGTTGCTGCAGTGACCAATTAACACACCTTTATTAGCTTAAAACAACCCAAATGTGTTATTTCATTCTTCTATAGAAGTCCAGCAAGGGATCCAGTAGGCTAAAATTAAAATGTTGAACTTAATTCTTTGCAAAACACCAAATGATGGATGTTGTCAGTGCAGGAGAGGGCTCCCTCAGGTCCCTGGTGACCTTGAACGGGCGGCTTTAATTTCAAGGGAGGTTTCTCCAATGGCATTTGTGCCATGTCTCAGAGCATGTGGAGGCAACACCACGGACAAGAAATGCTCCTCATCACCGAGTTGTATCATCTGGTAAAGGACATAAAGATCAATTTCCTCAAGGAAATCTGTCTTTTCCCTTACACATCAAGAAGGTTGACATCATTGACATTCTCCTGAGGGTATTCCTCAAGGGCAAGGTTTTTGCACATGCAAAAGCAGACGCATGCTGGCCAGCAGACCAGCTCAAAACATTTGTCCCAATCTAGGATGATAATGGACATGTTGTCTAGGTGTTAATGCTTCAAGGAGGTAGTCACTGCCATCTGAGGGCCCAGCTTTCTGTAGTCCCCATGAAGCAAGGCTACTGAAGGAACAAGATCAGCAATCCTACATCATAGCTCCCAAGGTAACAGGCAGCTGTGGCTCTATGCTAGGGCGCCCAATCCCTGCCACCCAAGAAGTTGCTGATAATGACCTGTATTTTCAACTGCTCAGCATTGCCACCCTGAACTGTGCCAAAGCCACCTTTAATCCCATTTTCAAAACCTACAGCTATCTCACTCCTGACTTGTAGAAAAAGACTGTCCGTCCCACGAATTTACTGATCATCTTGGAAAGTACCACATCAGAGTGTCCATGCAGAGGACCCTGGCTCCAGCTGTGTTCACCACATTAGCAATTTTATACAAGAAAAATAAAATGACTTAATAATTTTTTTATGTTGGTAAAGTTGTATTCCTTCTAGACTGTGGTAGGCTAAATAATGGTCTCTAAAGATATCCAGATCCTAATTATAATTTCTCCATATGAAAATATAAGGGAGAAAAAAATGTTCTGTTTTCTATTTTGCTCATTGCAAATTTTTTTCACATAAAGAAAATGTTCAAAATAAAAATTATTTATAAATGTGTGCAAACTATAAGCTTACTATTCTTAATTGATATTCTTTCATATTTGAATGTATAAACCCATATTAAAACTAAAGAACTACTTTCTGTATTATTATCCTTGTTTTTTTAGCCTAACAAGTTATAATCATCTCCAATCTTTCAGGAAATATGGAGATAAAACCAATTTTTAATGCCTTATATTGGATTGCATGAATTTACCAAAACTTTTTGAATCGATCTCCTATGATAGATATTTGTGTTGTTTCACAATTAAACAAAGTTTTGATAAATCTTCGTGTTTTAGTCAGATTTATACACTTCTCCAATTATTAGGATTAGTTCCTGAATCAAACATTTTTAAGTTTTAAAACATAATGACAGCTTGTCATTCAACAGTTTGTATAAATTTACATTTCTAATGACAGTATGTGAGAGTGAATACTCACATTTTCTTACTGGTTTTGAGTACTACCCATCTTTTAAGTTAATTTGTGACTATCCTATTTAGGGTTTTGGCAAATATATTCATGCTGTGCGTCTACGATTTCTCTTTAAGTACCATTTTTGTAACAAAGGTTGGTGTTTACCATAGACAGATCTAAAAATTATAGTTACAATTGTGGCTGGAGAAGAAATCTTTATAAGAAGTCTGGGAAAGTTGTTTTTTTTTTTTTTTTTTTTTAAGAGGTTTTTTGCTATAGGGCGCGTGCGCTCGACAGACAGAGAGAGACATAGAGACAGAAAGCGAGAAATCACCCCCCAGGGGGGATGGTCACGCCGCAATCCCTTCTCCATTCTCCTCTCAGGATCTTGGGCACGCACGCACACGCGTCCGACGTGAGTTTTAAGCCACTGGGTCCTGGACGCGAACCGCAGTCGACTACATGGGAGTCAAGCGACACAGCCATTACGCTAACTGCTGGTTCCCAAGTCTGGGAAAGTTTTGATGTTTGACAAATTTACGAGTTATGCCAGGACTGGATATTCCTTAGGTTTCTTTGGTTTAACCAGACAAGATAGGGTGAGCTTGATAGCGAGAGGAATTGTTGCAACAGGGTCTGGAGAGACACAAAGACAGTAAGGGAGAAGTAATAGGGGCAAAGGTGATTTCAATCTATCTTGGTATTTTAAAGTTCATGCACACTCTGCCCAAAGTAATAAGGAGTTTCTATATCAGACCACAGAGCTAAGTAGGAAAAGAAAACATACGGGAAAAGAATAATAATTTAAAAAAAAAAAAAAAACCTTCGAAAAGTTAGAAACACACTGCTCTAAAATATTTTAAATAACAACATTTATGGAAAGGAAACAGATAACAGAGTGCTGCTGAATGTTTTAAACTCTTCCTTGACTCCAATGGCAATACAAGATGACATCCAAAGAGACCTCTCTGTCTCTCTTTGGCAAGTTCATATCCCTATGTCAAATATCTAAAAATAGAGAGCGAAAGAGAGATGGGTGTAGAGAGTTTAAGTCCCTTCTAGCTAGTAGTTCCTACTTCTTAATGAGAATTACCTAGCTATATAGCCACTAGACAAGGGCACAGCTAAAATATTTTGACTGCAGGTCTATAAATTCTAGGTGTTTCTGGTCTTACTTTTACCATCTTTTCAGGTATTTAGCTGTATAAATGATACATTAAGCTCTATTTCATCAGGTGACTTGCTTTCTTTTTTTAATAATTATCTCTTTTAATTTCATTTATTCATTCATTTATTTTAATTTGACCAGAGAGAGACACAGAAAGAGAGAGGTGATGGCCACATCTCAATCCTTTCTCCTCCCTTCTCACCACAGGAGTTTGAGCTCATGTGCCAGGTGTTTTTCAAGCTACCAGGTCCAGGCCTCAAACCACAGAGTCAGCCATGTGGGATATAGTTCCTTAACCACCACACCACCCACTGGCCCTTATTCCATATCTGTATGTCAAAACATACCTCAAATGATGCATCACATCACAGTTTTTTTTTTTTTAAATTTGCCCGCAGGCACCTGTACTTCCAGAGAAAGACAGAAAGAAAGGGAGAAAGCATCCTTAGTAGGGTTCGGTCATGTTGCAATCGTCTTCCTTCCATTTCTTGATCCTGTTGGGATTTGGGACATGTATGAATATGCACTCAAGGTGGTTTTCAAGCTGCCACAGCCAGGACTCAAACCATGAAGTAAGCCATGTGGGATCTAGCTCCTTTAACCACCAGGCCACAGAGCTGGCCCTGTAGTATACTTTTTATATTGTAACACTTGACATAATTGGATGGATTAGATTGGCGTTTTGACCAGTATTTAATTACCCTTCAATTCATTTTCATACTACTTATTATATGCTGGAGAATACATCAACACTATATAGATAATTTAACCCTCACCGCAACCCAGGGAGAAGGTAGTTATTATTATTCTCATTTTATAAATGAAGAAACCGAAGCATAGAATTTTTCATCAACTTTTCCACTACTAAATAATAAGTGTAAAAGAACAGACATAGTTTGAACCCAGGTTTTTCATAATCCCAAACCCCTGCTGGTAACCAGTATGATATAAAGCTCCCCAAAGTACCAACCATGAAGCAGTTGAGGTTCTGAAAGTTAGCAATGTGGGGAAGAATGTAAAGGCAGTAGCAAACTTGTAGAATAACTGAATAGTTAGAAGCCAGGAGATCTTAACTTCTACTCTGCCATTAGTTGTACTAATTCAAGCAAATTATTTAAGTTTTCCAGCCTTGGATTTTAACCTGTGAATCTGGAGAATGTTATTTATATCAACCTATTTCACTGAATTGTTAAGAGCACTTAATGATAAGATGTAAGAACTCTCTAGAAAGTTAAATGTACTACATAAATATACTTTATTTGAAAGGCAAAGTAGCTTTCTGATCTGTCTACCTCTATGACCTATTATGTGAGCTATGTTACACTACTGACCAAAATGTATTTTTGCCTCAGAGAATTTGAATACAAAAAAGTAGAATATGTGTTATATTACCATACATATGCAGATTAAGATATTCATATGTATGTTTGACCATATGTGCAGGTATGAAGGAGGAATTTTTCTAAGACTGAGAAAAGCAACAGATCACATATCATTGGCATTAAACTGTAAAATGGGGTCAGAATAAATAGATAAGAGTGTATTGGTCTTGTGACAAGAAATACTTTAGAAAAATCTAATTTGACAGAGTTTATCTGAGCAAAGAACAATTAATAAATGAGGGGTATTCACAACCAGAAGAGGTTCACAGAGCTCTGCTCCCCAGCACAGGCAGCAAGCTTTTATAGGTGGAATCTGGAAACCAAGACAAGAAATTACTTGCAAGGCTATAGCAAGGTATTTGGATATGATCCCATGGAAAATCCCTAGGTAGAGGTAAGTTGATGTCTTCTGATTGGTTAAACTTATCTACACTGAATTAAGTTCAGTTTGCTTACTTAGGAGCTCTGATTACAGAAACAACCTTATGCTAACCGACTCTTCATTTGTTTTCATGGTCTGAATAATTTTCTCTCATGAACTTGAAGAATCTGAAGTTCATATATTCTGTATCAATATGGGAAAACTGGTTAAAATTATTGAGATAAAGGTAGATTAATAAAGACCATGAGGAATTGGGTGAGAGAAGAATGAGGAAGGGAAGCCAGACAGGAAGAATTGTTCAAAATCAATTTATCCCATCATCTAGAATTCCTGAGTTGTGTTGGTGGTCCAGCAGCAAAAATTTCCTTTGGCATTAGACTGTACTTCTCTGCTTTTCAGACACTAAAGGCATGGCTAAGAGATGAGGGACTATACAAATACCATTGGTAGTGTACATCTTTGTTTATACTACTCAGTGATCTCCAATCACTCTTTTAGTGATAGTACCCACAGTTTTAAAAAACAGAGACTTCCTTTCTCTGTTTACAGATGAAATAATCTGTGGACTTGACCCATCCTCAGCTCCAAGGGTGGTAGATGACCTCAACCATACATGGGAATAGTTGACTGATAAGCATGTGATCACATTCAGCTGAAGTTCAGGCTCCTAGATTTGATTTCAACTGCTAGAGAGGAGAAGGCTCTTATGATATATTTCTATTTGTGGGATTACAAGTATGATCCTGCTGGCTGCATTTTGCCATTAACAGATGGGCTTTCTGAGAATGGAGCCAACAAAAGGCAGGACAACAGTCAGTGTTGACATACCTGGTACTAATGACTTTATCTGGGATTTTGCTTTCAGTTCTATGAGCCAACCCCCCAAAAAATGTTTTTAGGTTAAGCTATTTTGAATCTAATGTCCTGTAGGTTACAGTAACAGAGCCCCAACTAATTGTGGTAGAGATGGGCAATATCATTATTTTTCCTACTATAGTGACTGTGTAGCACTAAAAGTCTTGCATCTCATGAAATCCCTTAGTTCCATACAAATAAATACAGTTGTTCACCATAGAAGACACATGGGCTACCTACAATAACATCTCCATTTTGCAGCCTTCCTTGGAGCTTAGTATCACCATGTGATGTATTCCTGGTTAACGGAAAATGGTTCTTCCAGCAAAAGTCCTTAAAGAGAGGGCACATGATCTTCTTTCTACTGGACAAAGTATGAATGTAACATAACTAATGAAGGCCTGGGTTCCTACTGGCATCTCAGATTAAAAGGAAACTTGGAAATGGAACCATCTGTAGTTGAGCAACAAGGTAAGAGTCTGACACCATGACACCATGAAGTGTTATTCAACTTTGAACAGCATCCTCCTTTTTAGTCCGTTCTGTTGCTATTAACAGAAAATACACGAATCTGGGTAATTTATAAAAACGGAGTTTTATTCAACTCATGGTTTGGAAATCGAAGGTCCAAGGACTGCATCCAGAGAGTCTTTTGGTTGCATCACAGCTTAGTGGATGGGAGGAGAATGTGCTGTGTGTCCATGCAGCTCTGTCCTGATCTCATTTCTTCTCTTTATAAACCCACCAAGCTTCATCTATGCTTCTACCCAAATGACTTTAATCCTAATCTCCTCCCAAAGATGTCCAGATTTCTGGCAGCAAATAGTTTGGGGCTGTGAAGTTTATTACCGTTGGACTTGAGATGGTTAAAGTACTTTAGATATGAGGCTCCCTCAAAAGAAAATCAGAGAAAAAATAAACTGAGGGCTAAAATTCAGGGTTAGAAAAGCGATATATTAACCACGTAGCCAGAGAACGTCCACTAGAGTTTGGAGTTACTATATGAGGACAAAATTCTGAGTGTTTTTTTCTATTTCCAGAATCCCTTCCAGAGGGCCTGGGTGAGTCATGTCCACAAACATTAATAGAACATTTTGACCCATTTGATAATAGGACTCTTCCTACATCCTGTCGCTGGCATTGTACCTTTGCAATAGGTGAGTCACACCCACATACATTACTATTTTGACTCAATAACAGGACTCTTCCTACATCTTGTCCTTGAGACACTATCTTGTGATATTTACAAGCCCCCCTTAGCTCTATTAGAGTGCACTCTTTCCAGATCCTTCTCCAAAACACAGAAACCCACCTATAACCCATGATTCTCGCTTTCAGATGTCCCACCTTTTTGGGCCAAACCAACTGGGCAAACTCTCTTCACTAATTCCAAATCTTGTCTCTCATGCTCTCAAAACCAAATACAAGGAACCACTGTAACTGGGCACCCAAGAAAGTTACATTTGTCTTTCTCCTGGTCTTGTTATTCATATCCATGTTTAGAAATAAACAGCATTAATTATTATTTCTGCAGAGCTAGTTATTTCACTGGACACATAACCAGATATACAATAACCTCTCCAGGGAGACTTTGACGTGCTACTGAGGGCGGCAGGTTTTCCGTTTGGGGCCAGGAGATTATAATTATCTTATTTTAAGCAACCTCCTACTACAAAGGCAAAGCCACTAGTCCTTTTTCCAAACCTTCTCTTCCTGCTGCCAAACTACCACTGAGGTGCTGGACAGGGAAACGCCAGCGCCTATGCCAAACCGCATACGTCCGACAGCTGCCGCCAAGACCTTTTCTTGGCCGGGGTGGAGAGAGCTAACTTCCTATTGGATCAACCTGGGGGCATGGGCGGCTTCCGATTGGCTTAGAAAAGGGGTGGGGAAGAGGAGGGCCGCTACGTCACGCGCGCCAACAATTTCCTTGCTGCTCAGAATTATGGGAGGCGGGGAAGTCCGAGAGCAAGAAAATAACCCGGATAAACCTTTGCAGGCCTGGTCTGCCCTCTTCCGGAGTTGGGGTCTCCTCCCACCAGCTCAGAGCTCTGTCCCCCACGGCCCGCCCACGCCGGGAATCAGGTGATCGCCAACAGGCGCGGTCACGTGGCCGGGGCGCGCCCGCCTGTTGTGGCCATGGCAGCCGCCGGCTCTAGTGTGGTGAGGCGAGTGGAAGAGCTCGGGGACCTGGCTCAGGCGCACATACAGCAGCTTAGCGAAGCCGCCGGTGAAGACGGTGAGGGAACGGAAAGGGGGGCGAGGGCGGTCGGTAGGTCAGGGCTGGCACTCGAGGGTCTTGTGGACTGAAGCCTGCGGCCTGTGGTCCGTGGGGGTCCCACGCCACCGCACCCCGAGGTCTTGCGCTTCTGACCCGAGCTGCGCCATAGGTTCCCACCCAGCAGAACTCGCATTGCCTAGCTGGTTGCTTCAAAAACCGCATTTTGCATTACCCGTGAACATCTGTGTTTGTTTTGTTTACATCTCAGCCAGATCTGTGTTATGTGTCTTAACCATTTCGGTAGCGAATGGGAAAGGGTAGAGTCTACATAAAAGTATACGTTAGATAAATGGTTAAACTGAGTGATAGTATTCAAAGTATTGGTGGTTTGCATCCAATAAAGGTAAATAAGTATGTATAACAGCTCTACATTGCTGCATATGTTTCTCATTCAAAACTAAACAGTACACAGACGTAATGTAGACAGTTCTTTCAACCTACATCATCTCCGTCCTCACAAGAGCTCTGTATTGTATTTTTTGGGGGACCGTTTTAGCTGCTAGGAAAAACCGTCTTAGAGAAATTACCTCGGTCTTCTGACTTGAAATTCAGACCTCTTTTCATTACTCCTCAGTTTGCAAATAGGTTCCACATTACTGCTTTTTGAGTTTTGAGAGTTTACTACAAAAACGTTTTAAAATTCTAGTGAACTGAGGCATTGTCAGATTCGTAGGAAAACAATAGTGGGACTACTGTTCAATCTCAAGCAGTTGAATAGTTGGTGAGTTTATTGATGAGTCCATGATGAAGTGCACTAGTTTCAGTGAACAGTCTTTGCGGGATTATCTTGTCTCAGGAGTGTGTTCTTCAAAGACCCATAGTCTAAGAAGCTAACTTTTTTGGTCTGTGATAAGTGAATTCCAGGAGTCACATGAATAGTTAGCTCAAGGATAGTAGTAGCTATTATTTGAAAGTGTGTCCAAGTTAATTCCATCTCCATTTGAACCAGTCAAAAGGGCTCAAAGAATGGTTTTATTTGCTTATTAACTAAACTCAAAAGTTGTTTTTCATTTTCCCTTGCAAGGGTCTTTAATCCATTCTAGCTGGCCTCAGGCTGAAAATAAGAATCATGTGTCATGGGTTTTTGTTTGGAGGCTTTCTACTGATGAAAGTTAGTGGTCCACATTACTGCTTATTATGAGCTATTACTTAGTATTGAAATCAGTTCTATCTAATTAAATTATTACTAGCAAGATTTCCTTATTTTTGACAATTAATTAAAATAAAGTTGCACATGTTTGAATTGAATTTACATTCTTTTCTCATGTAACAAAATAATATACATAATATGCATTCAAAATGTGTCCTTTAATGTAAAAGCTATGTATTAATACTAGATTATAGAGATTCATAGTTGCTGATGTCTTCACATCAGAGCAGATATAGCTAAGTATTATTCTATTTAGGAGTGACCTCTTATTTCTGGCTAATTTTTGTTTATTTCTCATTGTACAAACGTAGTTTGTTTACTGTTTGGAAGTATGTCTTGAGAAGGATTTTTTTCCTGAATTTCTGTAAAAATCACTGTCATCCTTTTTTTTTTTTTTTAAGTGCCAGAAAGAGAGACAGAGGGGAGAGAGAGCACACCCTTCCCGCCTCCAGAGTGGGATGATGCCACAGTACCCGTCCTCCATTTCTCCCTCCCATCAGTATTTTGGGCTTGGGCTTGCTTGGTTTTCAAGCCCCCTGGTCTGGGTTTTGAACCACGGCTGGCCGTGTGAGATCCAGCTCCCTACATGCATTTAACCACTGAACTATGGGACTGGTCCAGAATAACTTTCATCTTTTGCCTTGCATGTCCTTATTTTAAATAAATGGTTCTAGTAAAAATACTGCTGTTTTTCCAAAATGTAAGTTATGTTATCCCCGCAGTAATTATGTCATCAGTTCATGTAGCATGCTTCTTCCACAATGATTTAATGATTTCAGTGCAGGTCTTTATGTTTAAAATAATCTTGCATCTTAAGAAAATAACACAGGGCCAGCACATGGTATGGTGGCTATGGCGCTGCAGGGTTCGAGTTATGAACTCCGCGGCTTGAAACTCATGTAGGGTGTGTGTGCCTGTGTGCCCACCCAAAATCCCAAGAGGAGAATGGAGGAGAAGGTATTGTGGTGTGGCCATCCCCATTGGGGAGTGATTTCTCACTTTCTCTCTCTCCCTCTCTGGTAAGTGCACACATCCTACAGCAAAAATCTCTCCCTAAAAAAATAAGAATCTTTGTGCATTTTTGTTTTGTATGTGTTACTTCTGAAAGAGATAGGAAGACAATAGCTTTCAATTTGAGTGAATAGTAGATCTTACAATAATCAGAATTTGATCTAGATGGAGATTAGTCTTCATTTGTGTAAACTTAACGCCATCATATGGTGCATTCACTTCAACACTGAGGCTGAATCCCATGGGCTTACCTAAGTGTTGCAATAATCTATCCATTGACCAGTGAGGAGAAAAGGGCATATTTAGGGGCAAACTCAGGAACTGTAGTGTCTTGATAATGAGCATATCTCAATTTGACTGCATGAGGTACTGCAGAAGAGTGGATAGTACTTTGGACAGATAAGAAAAGGTAGTCAGAGAAGCAGTATATGGAGTATAATCTTAGAGAAAGGGAAAAATTCGAAGATAGGGAAGGCGAAGGAAGGGTGATTTGGCTTAGAGAACGTGCTAGAAGATTTTAATTCCTTCCAGGTTTTGAAGGAATTAGTTTAGTGAGTTCAGTTTATTCCATTTCTTAGTTTTTAAAGGAATAACATACATAGCTATAGTATGTAATTTTAGTTGTCACAGTTATAAATATAAGTTAAAATTGTTGAGAATATTGATATTCATGAGGTATTCGGTCAATCATGTTCTTTTAGAAAATGTTTGCAATTTCATTTGTGAAATATATTTTAAGTTTTCAGTAGAAGCCTTTTCTGTAGATTTGTGTATATTATTTATACTACTCCAGTAAAAGTTTTAAATTTACTAAATATTTTGAATGCATCAGCATAATAAAAATTCAGACTGCATTTAAGAAATGGTGATGGTGGGTATAGGATTTTTTTAATTTTTTGTTTTCCAGAAAAAATATGTCTGTGATAAATATACTTAATTATGATTAGACATAATGATATTCTTTGTGTTTTAGATAAGCTATTATTACTTCCACGTTGTTTCTCCATACCCTATAATTTCCTTTTATTAATTCAGGTACGTAACTTTTCATGTTTAACTAGCACTCTGGAACTTTGTGAAATATCATGTGTTTATTCCTTACAGATCACTTTTTAATTCGGGCCTCTGCAGCTCTAGAAAAATTGAAACTCCTGTGTGGAGAAGAGAAAGAATGTTCAAATCCATCAAATCTTCTAGAACTTTACACACAGGTACTAAAACAGATGTGCTCTGTGGCATTTTGTAAGGGCAGATTGCTTATTTAGGTGGTAGACTTTGAAGTTTAGGTGTTATGAAATTAGCTTTTTTTTTTTTTTTTTTTTTTTTGGTATAGAGAGAATTTTACTATAGGGTGTGTGTGCTCACCTGAGAGAGAAAGAAGTGAGAAATCTCCCTCTGGGGGGATGACCCTACTACAATCCCTTCTACTCCATTCTCCTTTCAGGAGTTTGGACACACATGTGCATGTGCCTAGAGTACGTTTTAAGCCCCCGGGTCTGGGACTTAATTCACGGTTGACCATGTGGGAGTCCAGCGCTTTAACCACTTGCTGGCCCCCAAATTAGTTTATTCTTTATTTAAAGTGTTTAACTTTGTTCAAAACACTGTATGTATAAAGTATATGGACTCGAAACTTTGAGGCAGTACGCAAACAAGTAAGATTTATTAGAAGAGTTGGTAAAAATCATGAAAAAAATCTTGCAGATAACAGAATTGCTCCCTTTTATAGGTAATTGAGCAAAACACCAGTGTAGGCAATCTCCAAGCTCTCGGAGGCTTCGGGGATTTGGGGGACTCTAAAATTCACCTTTCCGTAGGAATTCCATGACTTTCCCCTACTAATGTCATACATACAGGTTTTTTTCTGTTTCCTCTTCTCTCTTTTACCTTCCTTTTGAATTCAGGCCTCTCTGTGGATAACACCTGTTTTCTTAAACACTACTGAGACAAGCTGACAGTAAGAAATACAACTTTGTAATAGTAACTGACATTTGTATGGCACTTTGTAGTTGATAGATGGGTAGAGTGCTTCCATATGCTTTGCTTTGATTGCTAAGGGCTGTAGAAGTAGTTATAGAAAGTAGAATACTAAGTTAAACTTCCAAAGTGCACAATTGTAGCATTTACATGCCTGGCACTGTACTTTGTGTTAGGATAGACATAAACGTGGTTTCTATCATCAGACATGGCTGAATAAGCCTATTCATGAACCCCAAAGAACTGTTGTAATTTGGCAGGTACTTTGCCTAGCTTTATTTCCTTTTTAGAAGACTCTGCCTATCTGCGTATGGTGATGTCATCTCATTTCTTTCATATGATAATATTTTATATATTTTAATGTATCTCCAAGAATAGGGCAAAAGCCTTAGAAGACAGCCTTAAATTTCCCACATCTGATTGAACCCTGTTGATAGTTCTGAATCATCAGGTCCTTTTCCATTGTTCTCTCCCTCCTGGCATAGGCCTTCCACACAATAACACCACTTAAGGAACACTATGTGCTATGTAATGTTCCAAATGCACTGTGTGTGTGTGTGTGTGTGTGTGTGTGTGTGTGTATACTTAATCCTCAAAGCAAGGAAGTGTGAAAACTCATCCAATTTTCTATTTCACCAGTGAAGAAATTGAGGCTCAAAAAAGACAAAAACTGACTTGTCCTTGGTTAGGTCATTAGTGTAGAAATGTCATTAGTTTCCAGCTTCTTCATTCAGACCATAGATGAAAACAAAAGGAGAGGCCACCTTGTGGAACAGTAGTAACACACAGTTCTGCGATACTAGACCTACATGGAAAGGTCCCGGGTTCTTATCCTTTATATACCAGGAACATGCATGGTCAGGATTGGGGCGGCCGAGACTAGGGGTGGATCACAGTTGGAAGACCCTGTTGGTGTGCCCCTCTCTTCTCATGAAAAAATAGTAAACTTAAAAAAAAAAAAAGAAGAATTGGAGAGTTTAGGGTGCTAGAACAGAAGAACTCATGTATTTATTAATGCTGAAGACGTAGTGCGCGATTTACATAATGTTGATGGTATGTGCTCTCTACACATTTCCCGAATGCTGACTCTACTTGTGGGAAAACAAACCCTTTGAAATTCATTGTTTGCAGCTAAGGGTGGCAACCTTAACTTGATGCAGCAGAAAATTTTCAGGGATTATATATGTATAAATAGCAAAGAATATGATGATTAAGGACATTTTTATTATTGTATATGATTAATCTATGTTAATGAAAACATAAATCTATTTTAATTGTAGTAAAATACTTAAAAAGTTTTCTATAAAGTCTTTCTCAGATTATGTTTAAAGCTACTTTGCTTACTGTGCCAGAAGATTGAAATGTCAAATAAAGCATCTATAAATGTGAGGGTAAACTTAAGAAGAATTATTTCAAGTTTAAATCATTTATCAATACTTTTTTCTCTTTTTCTTTAGGCTATTTTAGACATGACATATTTTGAGGAGAACAAACTTGTAGATGAAGATTTTCCTGAAGACTCATCTTCACAGAAAGTAAAAGAACTGATCAGCTTTCTTTCAGAACCAGAAATTTTAGCTAAAGAAAATAATACGCAGCCAAAAGTAAGTTTTACCCTTCTGTGAATTGTGGTGGAATGCTGCCAGTTCTGCCAGTCCTGCTCTTGGGAGTCTGTATTGTTCTTCATTTTATCTTTAATTTGTTTTAAATTAAAATCAAGGGAGGGAGCGTTGTTTACACATTAGACTAGTGTTACAACTAAAGTACCATTTTACTAAATATGTTTCAGAATATTTGCATAGTAGAATTATAATTGCAGTGCCTAATCATTTTCTGCAGGATGCCTCCTAGTTCTGCTCCCTTTACTTTGCAGATCTGTGTTCTCTTGAAAGTTACCGGGAATCTAATTATCACGAATACTCCTTTTTACAGTCTTCATCCTCCTAAATGTTTGCTGCATCCTAGCATTAGGCACCTGGTCCCAGAGACTCAGCATGCTCATGTTTCTTCCTCATCTCTGCAAAGCCTTCTCTTGATTTCACTCTACCAAGTCCCTTCTCTTCCATTCTAGAAATGGAGATACTTCCCAGAGCTATCTCTTCCTGATAGTCTCCATTCTATCTTTGTTTGACAACCTGTTCACATGCTTTTCACTGCTATCTCTATTTAGATGATTCTGAGATTCATATCTCTAGTCTTGGATACTCTTTCAAGCAGATAATTTCTTATCTTCAATCTCGGAACTACAGTGATTGTGTACCTACATATTATCTTTGCTCTATGCATTTAACAGGGGAAGCTAAGGGAAAACAATCATCCTCAGATTTAAATGGCACCCACCATAAAAGTTAGGATGTATTAAAATTGTTTTTTTGGGTATAGCTCTTCATTATTTTAGCAATAGTGAAAGGGAAATATTTCTGAAAAGTGACCTTTTTAATCAGATTATGGTCTACTTATATTTCAAATATGCTAGTGGAATTTGCTGCTAAATTTTTTTTTTTTTTTTTTTGAGAGAAATTTTTTTCTATAGGGTCCATGTGCTCCCTGGAGGGAGAGAGAGAGAGACAGAAAGCTAGAAAACCCTCCCCCAACGGGGGAAGGCCATGCAGCAGTCCCTTCTCCTCCATTCTCTTCTTGGGATTTTGGGCATGCATGCACATGTGCCTAGTGTGAGTTTTAAGCCACGACCCAAACCACGGTCTACGATGTGGGAGTCCAGCGACTTAACCATTATGCCATCTGCTGGTCCCTAAATATTTTAAACATTATTTTGTAAAACTATAAATTGAAGTAGTTATTTTAATTTTCACTTGGCAGTAGGTTTCCTTTTTTATAAATGATTCAAAGCAATACATTCCTTACTTTGAACTTAAACAAGGGGCACAGTTTTTGAAATGAGAGTGCTTTCAACTGCTCAGTGTTTCGAAGTACTTTAGACTGTGATAGACATCAGATTTCTCTTTAGCTGAGTCTTTTCTATGTTTCAGCCCTGCGATTTGCTTGGGGATGAGCTACTGGAATGTCTCTCTTGGCGACGAGGAGCCCTGCTGTATATGTACTGTCATTCTCTGACCAAACGGAGAGATTGGCTCTTGAGAAAATCTAGTTTACTTAAAAAGGTGAAAAGATATTTCTTACACATTTCTGATTGTTGACTTTTATAGGTTTCAAAAGCTGTTTTTGTTATAGTAATAAGAGTAATGTGATCAAAGGACCTGGGATTGTGTTCTAGGTCTTTTACTTACTGCTTATACAATCTCAAACAATTGGGGTTCTGGTGAAGACTGAGGTAACACGCTAAAGCATTTTGTAAACTTGCAAGTTCTATATGCTTTTGTTTAAGCTTGTAAGTACTACATGTTTTTGGCTAAGCTCTGTATTTTTATTTTGAAAATATAAGTACACTGTATTAATTTCAAAACATATTTTTTTACTTGAAGAGGACACATGGTTATGAGCAAATTACTGTCAGCAAATCACTGCTAAAGAAGCTTATAACCTTACCTCCAGAAAATTGTGGTTCTTTTGTTCATCTCGACCATTCTGACAAAAATCATGAAATTCAAATTGATGGCCCTTAATGTTTAATCGCTAAGGATTTTAACTTGGATTAAATGTACTCACAGTTAGGGTAGACTTGGAAATAGGAGGTCTCACTTTTAGATATGAATTTGATTATTTGATCATGTTTCTAAATTGTAATAAGTGCATCCCTAATTTTAATGAAGTACGTTGTATACAACTTTGTCCTCTATCCGTATCTTCCCCTGAAAACATTTTTGACAAGTGTATTACTAAAACACATGTTCTTGGTTAACTTTATATTTTTATTTTAATTTTTTCTGTACTCTTACTGATTGGACTATTTGGAAGGAAAGTCTTTGGGTGGTGGGTTCTTACATCATTGAAATGTAGTAGCCATAAGATGTATCTGTATTTTTTTCTTGAGTAAAGAATGAGAAAAAATTATTGTTCAAAGTTTATGCAACTTTGCATATACTACTTTCAGTTCTTGACTTTGACTTTCTTTTATGTAGTACCTTATTGATGGAATCAGTTACTTGCTACAGATGCTAAATTATCGGTGTCCTATCCAGTTAAATGAAGGAGTTTCTTTCCAAGACCTAGATACGGCTAAATTACTAAGTGCAGGTAAAGTGATCTCTTTTTTGTTTGTTTTGGTTTTTGCACGTGTGCTTATCAGAGAGGAGCAAAGAGAGGGAGAGAGTGAGAAATCACCCTTCAGGTGAGAAGGCCATGCCACAGTCCCTTTTCTTCCATTCTCTTCTTGAGATTTGGGTACCCACACACACTTGCCCAGCATGTTTTCCAAGCCATCAGGTACAGGATTCAAATGACTCAGTTGGCCATATAGGGTCCAGTGCCATAACCACTACGCCACCTGCTGGCTCTCAGGGGACCTTTTTTAATCAACAAGTACCTGAATATTAGAATAAATCCGTTATTTGCACGTTTGTGGCCTTAAGAAGGTCAGATATTTAAGTGACACCTCTGGTTTCTGAAATGCATACATTTTATTTCATGTGTTCATTACAAAGACTCCATGAATCAAAGTAAGGCTTATGGAATCCTCATTTTTCAGAGTTACAAACTGAGATTCAGAGATCTTTGGTGACTTACCCAGAGTCTTTCAAAGCTAGTAATTTATACCCAGATCTTTTCGATTCCAGGTCTGTTTGTCTTTCAAACTTCGTGCCCTTTAAATGTTTAATTATATGATTGCTTACTGGAAAAACTACCCATAAGAAGAATGTGCTGAAATTGTTGTTGAAAGTCCTGCAATGTATTCTTTATTCCTGGGATTACAAAGTATCTTGGGTGTAATTTATCACCTTTAGTAATTTGGAATTGTGTGGCTTCTCAGGGACATGATTATGATCATTTCTGTAGACTCTTAGAGAAATATAATAGGTATAAGTTACATGGCTATTAACTTGACCAGTAATCCTGTAGTATTTGTAGAACGAAAGTTGTGGCCATGGGGCTAGCAAGTGGCATAGCGCTTAGGGTGCTGGACTCCCATATGGTCAACTGCAGTTCAAGTCCCAGACCTGGTGGCTTGAAACTCACACTGGGCACATGTGCATGCATGCCCAAAATCCCAAGAGGAGAGTAGAGGAGAAAGGATTGTGGCATGGCCACTCCCATTTTGCATTTTCTGTCTCTCCTTAATCTCTGGCAAGTACATGCACCCTAAAACCAAAAATCTCTTTTCAAAAAAAAAAAAGGTTGCAGTCATAGTAGAGATATTCAGGGTGTTTATGAGTACTCTGAAATTGTCGGTAGAACTGGAATGTGTATTCTGGGAGGGATTCCATTGATAAAATTAGATTTTCAAAAAGGTCTTAAGTATTCCAAATACATTAAGAACACTACCTTGTTGGTTCTTTTTAAAATTTCTTTGATAATACTCAACTTATGTAATGAGCCTCTTTTATACATAAAATAGAAGTAAAAATGGCAATTAAATGAAGATTGCATTAATGATGTTTACTTTTTGTTACTGTTAAATGAGGAATTCTTAATGACAAAGGAATTTATTAGAATTTTGATAACAAGCGTTTCTTTTTAAACTTATAATTCTCTCAATCTAAATGATTTTCCTAGGAATATTTAGTGACATTCATTTGCTGGCCATGATGTACAGTGGAGAAATGTGTTACTGGGGATTGAAGCATTGTGCAGATCAACAGCCAGAGAATCATGAAGTGGATACTGATGTTTGTGGAGCGAGCTGCACTACACACAAAGAACTCCTAGATTTCCGAGAAGTTGGAGAAAAAATTTTGAAAAAGTATGTATCAGTGTGTGAAGGACCTCTGAAAGAACAAGAATGGAATACAACGAATGCAAAACAAATTTTAAACTTCTTTCAGCTTCGCTGTAACTAGTAGATTCACCCAGTTTTTTCCAAACAGAAAAACAAAAGGACCCATGAAATGGAAAAGAATATTCTAGAACAGAAGACATTGGCACTAAATTTGAGAACAAAACAGTACATAAGGATATCCAGAATGGTTGCCCATCTTTAAATGTCATCACCATCTTCTATTATGCATTCTTAAATTCATGAAGAAATTTTTTTTTTAATTTCTAAAATGGCATGTCTGTTATTCTAATTCAGCTTGAACTACAGATACCCTGTCACTAATAATAAGAAGAAACCCAATTTACTTGAAAACAATTTTTTCCTATTACTTTAGTTTTTTTCTTATTGTGGTAAAATATACATAACTAAACATTGTAATCATCTACAGATACTTTTTAATCTCCCTATCTTGAGCTATATCATGTTTCAAAGCTTAAAATTCAATTGCCTCATTGCTTTGAATACATACTATGGATATCAACGTAGGCAAAATGAAAGATTATGACTAATATTTAAATTCCATGTCTACTATGGTAAATAATGAAAGACTACATACAGGAGAATCCATGTAGGATTCACTGTGTTTAATTTTGCCATGTATTAGTAATTATATTTGAAATTTTTACTTTGCTTAAGCATTTTATAAAAATGTAAAAATGATTTTCCTAGTTTTAAAAGAATATACATGGCTTCTCAAGTGAATAGTGTAATAAAGATAAAAACCAAGTTAGGTTAGTCTACCATTAGTTCACATACGTTTAGGACACACCTTTTAATACTGTGTTACTTTAGGGCACATCTTTTAAAACTCTGACATTCTAGTATTTTTGCCTTTAATAGTAAGGATGAGTGCTAAAGGCCAGAGTGCCTGACTTAATATCTTGCTCATGGTCTTTACGTCTACCTCAGCTCCTGTTGTCATCTTGGAACGATCTGTCTGAAAGCAGGCTGATGTCCTGGACTTCTTTCTCATTGACTTTATCACATTCCAGCTACATACTTCCATGGCCATACTTTGAACGTTACCATCTTTTTGAAATACTACATTTCAATAATTCATGACAATTCTCATCTTTCCAGTTTTTTCACTGCTTTTATTCATTTTCTCTCTCATTTCTTTCTACATCCTTTAGCTTCTTCACAACCTCTTTTTTCCTTTCAACTCGAGATAAGAGTGTCTATGTGTGGACGTACATGCACAGATGTGTGCACAGTGGAGAAACTCCTTCCACAGGCCTTGGCTACACTGCCATCTCCTCCTTCTATCTCCAGCCTGTCCGAATTCTAGGTACAAGTGTGTGTCCAGCATGTTTTTAATGCTGAGAACTCAAACTGCCATTGGCTTGTGGCTTCCAGCTTTGGAGTGTGATCTGCCTCTAACAGGGCCACAGAGCCTGGGCCAGCCACCTTTCTTGACTGCTTCCTTTACTCCCCCTTACCGTCAGGTTTAGATTTTGCTGCTTTCCTGTTTACCTGTGTATGAACTGCTCTCATCAGTTGTTCCCTCTTCTCAATTTCTAATCATTCTGAAGCCTTCAACATTCAATTAACCACGTTACCTATCTTTTCTGGAGTTCTGAGTTCTGAGTAAAGGACATGCAGTCCTTCAAAGTAGAATCACTACAAGTGTCTTGCTACAATTTGAGATGGTTTCTCAATGTAAGCCTTTTATTTATTATTACCATGGTGACCTTTCTGTGTTTTCCCACTGTGGCTGAGCCAACCTTCATCATTTTTACTAGACTTTCAACCCCTTCCCTAACACATATTCCTTTCTACCGTCTTACAGAAAATTGTGAGTTATGAGGAGTTCAACTTATATATTTACCAACTTTACTCATTTTTTCCTATTTTAGAGGAAAAGAGATTGCTTACCTCCTGTTGAAGGCTAATCTATTTAGAGATTTCATCTCCGCTGTCTCCTTCATTTTCCTTGTCTCATTTTTTTACCTACTTCTTAGGTGCTAATCTTCACTAGAGTTGTATCCTTCTGTTATGTTTTTTTCTTTTCTTTCATTTTAGAAAAGGCTGGGTCTCTCTGTGTTGCAGCCTTCCTGTCTCAGCCTCCCAGCTCAGACTTCAGGCACGTGCTACCATGCCTGGCTTTTATCTTTTTTAAGTCAGTCTCACTATGTTGCTCATGCCACCCTGGAGTTCACGATCCTCCTGCCTCGACTTCCCCAAGTCATGCCACATAGGCACATACCGCCTGCCTGGCCTTTAGGTTGAACTAGCACTTGACCTCGGGCCTCCCATGTGGTCCCAGCCTGCAGAGCACAGTGTCTTTGCTGCTTGTGCTACCATGGCTAGGCCGCCTCCTCTTACTCTTGAGTACTCTTACACAGTTCCATTTATAGCCATGGCTACTTGCTTCACCACTTGTATTATCAGGCTGACTCAAACTTTAACTTGAATCCTATCTTCTCTCTTGCTCTCTAGACCTTATTTCCAATTGCCTACTAAATTTTTCACACAGGCAAGCATCCCATAGTGATTTTAAGTTCAGTATATCCAAACAGCACATCCTCTTCTTTCACATTTTTTTCCTTCATGTTGTCTCTTCTTTGGATCTTCCACAGAGCAGAGCAACACAGAATGCCTACCTTCCCAGCCTCCTTTGTACAGTCATCCTGTATAATTTTGTGTAGCTCTTCAGTGTTCAAATATGTAAAACCCAGACTCATTCCTGATAAGTGTAAAAATTCTGATAGAGCCTTTGGGGCAAGGTTATCTCTTCCCATCCCACCCCAGCCCCATTGCTTATCTTTATACAGCTAAGAAGATTTTTATTTAATTTAGCATTTTAAAAGTTTTTATTATAAAATACCTTTGTGCTTTCTAAGTATAAATATTTTAGACAATTTTTAATATGGTTTTAAGAACCACAGACTATCCCTCCTCCTCTCAGAGCATCAGGATCAATTACAAATACTTCTAGTTTTTTTTCCTAGGTGTGCTCTGTGTTTTTTCAGCTTCAGTACGATTACAGACATCATTACTCTGTGTCCTTTGTTGCCAAGTGAACACCTACTTAACCTTTCAGGACTTAACTTCAGTGGTATTGTATCCATAGGTTTCTTTAGCCCTTTCCAGTCAAAATAAGGTTCCCCTTTATTGTGTTCCTTTAATCCCCTCCCATGTTAGCACACTAATCACATGGCTATATGTTTTCCTTACTAAGTGGTGAATGCCACATTTAAAAACTTCACCTTTTACAGTTTGTGTGAAAAATGTACCTTATACATACATACATCAATGCATGGTAGGCCATCAGTCATGTTTTTTTAATTAATAAGGCATGACTCTAAATGCCAAACTCTGCACAAAATGTTTGCTGCTGTTCAATTCCAAACTGCCATGTCCTCTATAGGGATATATAAAGGATTTAGAGGAATAAGTATTTAGATTCTGAACCTGAGAATACAAGAGCATTTTCTCTTTAGAAGCTGAGAACTTCCATTTTTGCCTTCATGACCCTGTGAGCCACCTGGGTCTTTTTATTGGTTGGTACAAGTATGAGGGTATTACTGGGTGCTTTTTGTATAACTTCCTGTGCCCTACACAATTAGAGAATAGTTTGTAGACCACAACATTACAATCAAGTGTTTTTTTTCCTCTGGTGTATTATAAAACAATGATTAACACACATTGTACATGTTAAGTCTGCTAAGTAAATCTGTTTCATTTAGAATGAAGTAACCTCAAGAAATTAAATACTTCACATAAGGAAAGTCTTAGAACAAGGGGCTACTGTGACATGGGGAATGGTACTGTTTGATTTAGGGTGGTCGGGAAGGCACCTCTTAGCAAGTATCTGTCTCTTATTTTAGCTTTTGTGTCTTCAACTTCCACCCTCTTAGATTAAGGGTTTGCATATTGAATACATTCAGAAAGTTTCTGTCACCGTTTCTGTCACTTTCTGATAGAGAAGTAAGGATTGAGTCACTGCTTATGACTTTCTCGTTTTGGTTACATTTAAATGTTTTTTCTCCAGTGTGGAATTTACTAATGGTTACGTATATAATACCTAAAGGCCCTGTTGTATTTTATAACACTTGAGGTTTCTCTTCACTTTGAATTCTCTGATAGCTAATAAAATTTACACTCTGTTAACAAAGAACCTTTCAGAATCCTTAAATTTGTATGGGAATTCGAATGAGAATTTTCTTGTGTAAACTCGGCTTTGAGACTTAAAGACCTTTCTGCTTTGCTAATTTGTACAGTTTCTGCCTGAGAGAAGTTATTTGATGCTGTTTAAGGTGCAAATTATGATGAAAAGACTTTCACCTTAATTCCTTTGCGAACAGGCATACTTGGGTGAGAGTCACAGCTGATACCCCACAATAAATTACTTTCCTAGCTTTACAGTTCTGCTTTTGAAAGGCATTTCAAGATTCATTTAGGTGGCATTTCTAAAAATCCACAGCTGGTTGATGAACTAGTTTTAGATTGTTTGTCTCTTTGCTCTTTCTACCTTTCAGGGCTGCTTTTCTGGCTCCAATATAAGTACTCCATCTGCTGGAATGTAGGAATTTGTAGTTCTGTAATATTGTAGTATCACTTCCCTGTATTCTTTTTAAAATACAACATGAGGTAATATCATATATGGAAGTACTACATTAAGATACATTTAATAATTACAGTATGCATCCATGCTGGTGTTCTTTACTGTTTTTTTTTTTTATTACTTGTGAAAATTTCTAAGTAAAATGTTTTGGAGTATATAACTTTTCTTTTTTAAAATAAAAACATATTCCCCTATTTCTTGTTTTCTTTTATATTTGATTATTGCCTCAGCATGAAGACTTGTAACTTGAGAATGATAATTCCTTTTGGTTTTAATAATTTTCAGAATGAGTAGCATACAGTGGTTAGGTTTGTGAGATCTAAAACCAGAAGACCTGAGTTTACACAGCCATGGCATGCCCTAACAGTATGAGTCTATGTAAGTTACTTATTCTTTCTTTGGCTTTTCAACACAGGAATTTTAATAGTGTCTAGCTCACAGGATAGAAAATTAAATGGCTAATGTTCTAAGTGCTTTAGGTTAGTACCTAGTACAGGATAAGAGTACAAAGAAGTTAGCTGATACTATTATTCTTATCCTTAATGTCTGGGTCTGTGTGTAGGCATATCTTAATCAGCATGCTATTGAAATGCTCATTAGCCTGCACAGTAGAGTGACAAACGTTTGTTCTGGACAGTAAACACTGCCTTTTCCTTAGTTTAAGTTGCGCTGGTCATTCTAGATAAAAAGCAGGTTTCAAAGAAGAAAACGTGCCAGATAGGCATCTGAAATTTTTTTGTGGATTTGGCTGAGAGAACACTTACATTTAATTTTCAAAAAAATTTTATACCACCCGCCAAATTAAAAGACACGTTGTATTGTATTTAGATGTGTTCGTCATCTACATATTGAATATACTCAATACTTCCACATTTACCAATCAGCCTGATTGATTTGGTTTCTGGTACCTTTTGATCTCTTAACTCATAAGTCAAAAGCATTAAATAAAATATTAACAATCTTTTTTCTTTTTTCTTTTTTTTGAGAGATTTTTGCTATAGGTTGCATACACTCACCCAAAAGAGAGACAGAAATCCCCTCGTGTGATGGCCATACCACAATCCCGTCTCTACTCTTTTTTCAGGATCTTGGGCACGCACATACACATGCCTATCATTAGTTTTAAGCTGCCAGTTCTGAGACTCGAATTGTAGCAGTCCAGCAACTCCATCTGCTGGTGTCATAAATATTAACAATCTGTTTAACACACATACCCTACTTTAAAATAGATTGTTCTAAACCTTTGAACATCTGCATGATTGAGTAATGTAGCTATAAAAAGCAATTAGGACCTTTTTGTATGTAATGCTAGGAAGTGGACTTAAGTTAGAAGTAAGGTAGAGAAGAAGATAATATAGTATAATGCTATCTATTAAAAAGGGGATACAAGCTGTGTGAGTCTGTGTGTACTTTTTTGGAAGGATAACCAAAGCTAAAAAATGGTTACCTATGATGGGGATCAGAAGGAGAGGAACCAGATGGAAAGGACCAAGATGGAAGCTAGATTTCTCTAAATATATTTTAATTTTGTAGTTAGGAACTATGTATATATAGTAACAAAACAAAATTAAAGCTAAAGCAAAAAAAATAAATAAACCTAAAAATTCGAAGCAAAATAAGATAAATGAGCTGTATCCAGTTGGTGGTGGCTTAAATGGACAGCAATGCTTCAGTTTTCTTTTAAAGCAGTATAATTTGTCCACACAGTTAATCAGTTAATGGTTCTTTTTTGTTGTTCTGATACCTCACAGGACATTTAGATTTTCAGATACTTACTTTTTAACTGTAAATGCATGCCAGTAAACATCAAGTGTGCATTGTTGAACATAGGCACTTTTGTGCTGATACATATGTAAATATATATATATATTTACACACAGAATTATGTGTCCAACAGTCTACTATGAGCTTTAAAGAAAATAGTTTTCTAAAGATGCTGACTCATCCATTTTAAAGACTAAAGGCAAAATTTAACAATTTTTCAACATGATTTGTGTTAGATGCGAGGGAATGTTTTGACAACTGAGTTAATAAAACTGGTGGACAGAGGATCATTGAGAAATTTGGAATATCCATGTTTGGATAACTCTGAATAGCTTCACAAAGAGAATGGGAAGTTGCATGTTCTGGATATTGTAAACAATTACTGGTTGATAATGGATTTAAAGTAGATTATGTGGAGATTAAAACATTAAACTTCATTATTACTTCCACTCTCAAAAATGGAATTTTTCTTTCTTCCTTTTTCTTTTCGAATTGCCAGAGGACGTGCTTGCCATGGTCAGGCTGCAAACCCTTTTCCACTTCTCCATCCTGTCAGATTTGGGCTATGCTTGCACACAAGTCTGACTTGCTATTAAACCACTGGGCCAGGGCTCAAACTGAGGTCAGCCAAGGGAGATCCAGCTCCCTTGATCACTAGGCTAGGGGGCAGGCCAAATGGATTTTTAAACCATAGGATTATTTTTATTGGGGTGTGTTTTTATCATTGAATGGTACAGCAGACACTGTCACTCTTCACTAAATAATCTTTAGAAGATTTTAAGTTTTATGATATTTAATACGCTATATCAAAATACTCCTGTAAGCAACAAAGGTCTAGTTTGGAAGCAGTGTTCTTCGTATTAGACTAAGTAAGGTTATGTATTTGAAAATGACTGATGCATAGTACTAATTTTTTTTTTAACCTATACAGTTCATTCTCCTAATCTATGCAATAGATTACCTTGTAATGAGGTCTCTGGTATAGTTTCCTAAAGCCTTTTTAAAGATCAGCGTGAGTGGAATGAGCATCTGTTTAGAGATTTAAAAACTCTAAATTTCAGCAATACTACATCTGAATTTTCTCATTGTAGCCTTTTTTTTTTTTTTTTTTTTTTTTTTTTGCTGCCCTTTTATGAGTTACACATGTTCAACACTATTAAATGTACTTACATTTTTGCATAGCGGGCCTGCTCATTTGGACATAAAGTCTGTAATTGGGCTCCCGACTCTCTCTAGTCTCGATTTTTGCTAATCTCCAAGAAAAACGGTAAATCGGTAACTGAAAAACACATACACGCGCGCACACACACACACACCCCAGACCTATTATTACCAATGCGGATAAAGAAGCCGCTGGTCATGAAGCCCAAAGGAGTGGCAGAGAGCCACCTATTGAATAATCAGACGTCACCTAGTTCCTTGGCAAAATGGAAGTGAATCCAGACAGAGCGAAGATCTCGAGTAGTGTCTGAACGTCATAACAGGACAGGAAGTTTTAGGCCGAGGGTGAGGTTAGCGAGGCTGAGGTTGAGACGGAAATGAGCAGCGTGGCGGGGAAGCACCGGAGCCCGGGCCACCTCCCGGCTGCCCGGCCTCACCCAGCGCTGGAGGCGGCCCCAGGCCCCGCGGGCCGGCGTGGGCGACGGAAGCAGGCCTGGCGCCCCGCGCGGCTACGCGGCGCGTCACTGGGTGCGGGCGGCCATGGCGGGTAGCGAGCAGAGCAGCGGCGCCAGCTCCCCACCGCCGCCCCCCAGCGACTGGAGCCGCCTGGAGGCGGCCATCCTCAGCGGCTGGAGGACCTTCTGGCAGTCGATGGGCAAGGAGAGGACGGCTCGGACGGCCTCCCGCGAGGAGGTGGAGGAGGAGGCCAGTACCCTGGCGCGGCTGCCGGTGAGCGCCGGCCGCGGAGGACCGTGTGGCCGGGCTGTCCAGGCCCCGGAGGGGACGCCTTGGACGCCCGGAGGCCTCGGGCATCCTGGGAGCTTCTGGCACCCGGGTCTGGGTCAGACCCGGCTTTTGCAGCCGTTCTGGGCAGTGTCGTCCACCTGAACCAACAGTTGACCAGAAGTGCCTGGGCTTTTTACCATTGGCGATTCACAGTCCGGTCCGAAGGTCGCAGCCAAACTCACCTTCACCGGGCGTCCTGGTAACAAGCCAGGTCACCCTCAGGTTTTCTGCCCCCAAACAGGCACATAAAACAAGGACACCCTGGACGTCTGGCTAAGGAGATAAGACCAACCATTCCCGACCTCTGGTTAGCTTATCCCAGCGTCCGTGTTCTCACATCTTTCATCCCAGGCTTGGTGCGTCAAAACGCCCCACCAGAATCAAACCCTCCCGGGACACTGAGGCTTGTCATCTTACTGTGCGAGCTACCAAAACAGCTACCCAGTAAAATAAATGACTAAATTGCAAGTGTTTCAAGTTAGCTAGCAGCAGGCCAGGATTTTACACATTCATTGTTAAACTTTTCAGGTGGAGAGGGAAATGGAGAGAGCAGAAATTCTTGGAAACTGTTACAATTCTGTGTCTCATTTGGTCTATAGACACCTTACTCTGACGTCCATCCCAAATTGAAAACTTCAGGTTCCATGAGCTCCAAGGTTCTCCCCACTGCATGGGTTCTTTGAAACATTTGAATAATTATATAGAGGAAATCAGATCGCAGATTTAAACTTTTATTTATCTAACAATAAAATTTAAAAAATTGTCCTCTTGATAACAGCTTTATTTTGGTGATACAATCATTTCCTTAAGTAGTTTATTTAAATAAATGGGGGTTAAAATACCCATGAGGAGAAATGAAAGGAACTGGTTATTTTGCTTGAAAGGTAGCAGGGCAGTGGTTGGTTTTTCAGGAGTGTTTCAGTATGTCAGAAATTGTGTTTAGTTATGATTCCTTCCTGATGGCAGGAAAGTAATGGCAGGATGATAGGTTGAATTGTTAAACATCCTGGACCAGCAGTTGTAATGGCTATGTCGCTGGACTCCCACATAGTCGACCGCGGTTCGCGTCCTGGACCTGGTGGATTAAAACTCATGCCGGGCCTCACACCGGGCGCATGTGCGTGTGTGCCCAAGATCCCGAGAGGTGAATGGAGGAGAAGGGATTGCAGCGTGGCCAACCCCCGAGGGGTGATTTTTCACTTTCTGTCTCTCTGGCTGTCTGGTGAGCGCACGCGCCCTATAGCAAAAACCTCTTAAAAAAAAAAATCTTGACCAGCTCAGCTATCTTTTATTATGGCTATTTAATATAATAACTCTAATTGTGTAATTTGTCATCAAAAGACAATTTTTCAAGATGAAGTATTCATTCCTTTTTCCTACCTGCCATATTCTTCTCTTTCAGATTGATGTTCAGCTACATATTTTGTCATTTCTCTCACCCCATGACCTTTGTCAATTGGGAAGTACGAATCATTATTGGAATGAAACTGTACGAGATCCAATTCTGTGGAGATATTTTCTGTTACGGGATCTTCCTTCTTGGTCTTCTGTTGACTGGAAGTCTCTTCCAGATCTAGAGATCTTAAAAAAGCCTATATCTGAAGTCACTGATGGTACATGTTTTGACTATATGGCAGTGTAAGTATATAGTTTTATGAATTAAAAAAAGAAGATATTAAATTTTACTGTATTTCTAATCAGTAGACCAAGTTAGTCCCCAGTCTTGCTACTAATTTACTGCATGTGCTTTAGCTCTAAATATTCTTTTGTCAAAATTGGGGGTAGAGTTAAATGCCTACCTTCATAGGAACCTTTCAGCTTTAACATTTTTTTTTCTCCCTGTGGCATCTAATTAGTATTTGAATAATTTTTATATAATACAGATGGCAGAAGTAAAACACTAAAAATCTCATTATCTGTAAAACACCTGATTTTTTTTGTAATAATAAATATTTTTCTGGGATCTAGTCAGTGGTGTTGTGGTTAAGGTGGCTGGATCCCCACATGGTTGACTGCATAGTTCAAGTCCCAGACCGGGCAGCTTGAAAAATATACTGGGCCTGTGTGCATGTGTGCCCAAAATCCTGAGAGGAGAGTGGAGGAGAAGGGATTGCAGCATGTCCATTCCCTCTCGGGATGCTGTTTCACTTTCTCTCTCTCTGTTTCTATCCAGGGATTACACTTTCTCTATAGAAAACTAGAAAAAAAGAAATACTTTCTTCCATTTGAAAAAAAAAAATGGGCTTTTTTTTTCTTAAGAGGTTTCTGCCTTAGTGGACGTGTGCTCACCAGAGAGAGACAGAGACAGAGAGAGGGAAAGTGAGAAATCACCCCCCTCCCAAAGGGAATGGCCAGGCTGCAATCCCTTCTCCTCCATTCTCCTCCTGGGATCTTGGGCATACACACACACACGCCTGATGTAAGTTTCAAGCCATCAGGTCTGAGACTTGAACCATGCTTGGCCATTTGGGGATCCAGCAATGTAACTGCTACACCCTCTGCTAGTCCCTAGCATTAACATTCTTGAATATCATGGAGGTAAGAGAACTTACGTTATTTCACAACTACAGTAGAATGGACTCCATGAGGGATGTTTTATGTATATTTATTCATTTAAACCTCATACAATAAGTTTTATCTTTCTTATGAGGGTAGAATTGAGGTTCAGAAAGGTTATGTGAGTTTCCTAAGATCAATAGTTTCTAAGAGGCTATTCAGTCAGAGGCCCATCATGCCATCTCAAAGATATACTATGTTCCCGGATCTGGATATAACCTGTTTTATTGAGAACTACAAATGCAAGGCATTGTAAACTAAAATTAAAGCAATATTTATGCTTTAGGTATAGTAGATTCACTAGCTACATATAGGATATATATTTTTCTTTATTTGTGATAGAACACATGGTCATGCCATGATTCCCTTTTCCCAGGCCTCCAGCCCATCAGATCTTGGGTGCACAAGCACGTGCCTTGGGCTGACCGGGCAGGATTTAGAACTGCAGTTGCCAAGTAAGATCTGGCTCTGATGAGCAGCACATTACTGGTATGCCATTGAGCTAGCTGTAGGATGTAATTTTCATTTTTTTTTCTAATTTGAGTTATTCAGAACCTTTCCTTATTCTAGTCTAGTGGCTAGTATGTCAAGTCTTGTAAGATTACTTAATTAAAATATATGTGATACGTATTATATAATCTCAACAAATGCCATTATATCTCGCTTGCTGTGTCATGTCTGTAATGCCCCACAGTCAGCTATGGCTTTGATTTTAAATGATGCTGTGGAACAAGATTTTCCTCAGGAAGTGGTAATGCTCATGGTAACTACTATTTATGATCATATTAATTATTTCTAATCTTTACAACCAGTATTGTTGTTATGGCTTGAAGAATGCAGGTGAAGAAACTAAACTTCAGACTATAAATGGCTTACATAACTTGTTAAAATTTTGATACTTGACTAGGTCTTTGCCCAGCCTCAAAGCTCTTCCTTTTTCTTTCTTTTATTTATTTTTATTTTATTTTATTTTTTTGAGAGGTTTTTGCTATAGGGTGCATGCACTCGCCAGACAGACAGAGAGAGACAGAGAGACAGAAAGTGACAAATCACCTCCCAGGTGGGATGGCCACGCCGCAATCCCTTTTCCTCCATTCTCCTCTCAGGATCTTGGGCACACACGCACACGCGCCCGGTGTGAGTTTAAGCCACCGGGTCCAGGACTCGAACCTCAGTCGACTATGTGGGAGTCCAGCAACATAGCCATTACGCTAACTGCTGGTCCCATCTTTTTTTTTTTTTTTTAATTTCACGTTTTTTGTTTGTTTGTTTTTAATTTCAAGTTTCCCAGTGCGGATGATTTTTGTTAAGGTACCAATCTTAATACTAATATTTGAGGCTAGTAATAGTAATAGCTAAATAATTTGGTTATATTGGTGGCCTTAGTAATTTTTTTAAGAATTATTTATTTTACTTTATCTTTTTTTTAGTTTGCTATAGAGTTCATGAACTCACGAGAGAGAGACAGAGAAAGAGAGAAAGTGACTCATGAATTCACGAGAGGGAGACAGAGAAAGAGAAGAAACAAGCTGCCAGGTCTAATACTTGAACCACAGTTGGCCATGTGGGAGTCCAGCACCTTAACCACCACAACACCTGCTGGCCTCAGCCTTAGTAATTTTTTTTAACTTCTAGGGACATTATGTTAGCTATCTTTTCAGCTTCTCATTAGTGCAGGTTTCTCAATCTTGGTACTGTTGACTTTTGGACAAGATATCATGGAGGACTGTCCTGTGCCTTGTATGATGTTCAGCAGTTCCCTGCCCTTCCACCTGCAGTAGCTCCAGCCCTCCTTCCAAACTGTGACAAAAAAAAAAAAATGTTCAGATATTGTCGCATGAGGGGTAGTTAAGGGTGAGACTTAGAACCTCCTTAGGTTGAGAGTAACTAGTCTATTTAATGAATTTTGACCTTTCAAACGTGTTAAACTAAGAGTTCTATGAGAGTCCAAGTGAAAGATTTAGAAAGTAAGTAAGCACTTCTTGCGAAAAACTTCCTCAGTTTCTGAGTCTCTCCTTCTCCCTTAGTGTCTGGTGTTTTTCCTGGTCATAGCACTCCACGTATACGTTATAATAGTGACAGTCCACTGTCTGTCCTCCTGGAAGACTGGGACTATATGATCGTTTTACCTCTTGTGTTTAGCAAATACTAAATAAACTGTATGTTAGTGAATGAATAACTAGCTTAGTGTTTTCTGTGTTAATTTTCTAATTGTGACAATTTTATCCAGCTATAAAATGTGCTGTCCATATACAAGAAGAGCCTTGAAATCCAGCCGACCTGTCTATGGTGCCGTCACTTCTTTTCTACATTCGCTGATCATTCATAATGAACCACGATTTGCTATGTTTGGACCAGGTCTGGAAGAACTGAATACATCTTTGGTGTTGAGCTTGATGTCATCCAAGGAACTTTGCCCAACGGCTGGTTTGCCTCAGAGGCAGATTGATGGTAATTTTTTTTTTCTTTTCTTTTTTTGGAGAGGTTTTCGCTATAGGGCGCGTTCGCTCGCCAGACAGACAGAGAGAGACAGAGAGACAGAAAGCAGGAAATCACCCCCCAGGGGGGATGGCCACGCCGCAATCCCTTCTCCTCCATTCTCCTCTCGGGATCTTGGGCACGCACGCACACGCGCCCGGCGTGAGTTTAAGCCACCGGGTCCGGGACTCGAACCACGGTCGACTACGTGGGAGTCCAGCGACATAGCCATTACGCTAACTGCTGGTCCCTGATGGTAATTTTCATGTTAACCTGTAGTAATTAACAATTCAAACACTGAGCTTGACTTAAGTATTAAAGAGAAAGGAATCAATTTTTAAATTAATTCTTTGTTGTAATGAAATACAGTATTTTGTAGGATGAGAGCCCCCCCTCCCCAAGAGTCACTGGACTAAAAGAATTATCATAAAATGAAATAAGCTTCCTCTTAATTTCTCAAATTTATGTAATCCATAATTTAAAATTATGTGAAAGTAAGTTATATGTTGTTAGAAAGTTGTACTTATACAGCAGATATCACACTTACCATAATTTTAAAAAAAAGTTATCAGCAAAAACTATTCAGTATCTATATACAAAGTATTTTTATATATATTGGAATTTCAAAAATTAACAATGTATAATTGGTAAGGCAGGATATAAAAATACAAATAATAATATAATTTGGCTTATATCTATTTATTGAAGACATCTTTAGATGCTCGGGTTGAAGAGTTTAGAACAATGTCAAAAATCTTTCTCTGCCTGAAGGTACATGGTTGAAGTAAAGACATAGACAATTAAACAGTTGATTAGAATCTGAGGATATTTGCTTCTGGATAGAAAGGCAAAGGTCAAAGGTGGCTCCATGTTGATGACAGTGCCTCATATGAATCATTACAATGAGTAGGTATAGGCAATCAATAAGACATGGTGAGATGATCCTGTGCAGTGAGAATTACACTTCTAAGAGCACAAAGCTTAGGATTTATGGAACACATTTGATGTAGCTCAGTGTGTCTACAAAGACTGGAATTGGGTGAAAAGCCATGAATGTGAGACTACTTCAAAAAGTGGAAAAATAAAATTAGAGTACAAGTTTATTTTAGTATGAGAACATTTTTTTGAAATTCATGCATTGTTTTTAATAGTACGCATTTTTCCATTAATGTTTGAAGCGCTCCCCTTGTACGCCATGTTTACACATTTGGGAACTGTCCACTGCTTTTAAGTAGAGGATGAGATGATTGCCTCTTAGAAAGACTTATCTGGCTCTTGAGTGAATAATTGTTTGGAATACAGGCGGACACACTATGAAGACACTATAACATTAGAATAAAAAAATGAGGATGATCTGATGAGCTAAGTCAATGTTACTGACAATGGGGAGAAGAGAATGAATATTTAGGATATAAATTTGATGGAATGAGTGTGTATTAGAACTAATAAGGATGGCTTCAGGTTTCCGACTTGTTTCATATTGTATGATATAACCATTCACTAGGATAAAGAATCACTAGAACAGTAAAATTTGTGGGGGGTAAGGGGTCTGGAAGTGGGATGTGTTTAGGAGGAATAACAGCTATTCTTTGGAATATGTTGACTTTGAGTATTGGGGGATTCAAGTAGAGATGTTTACCTTTAGCAATCCACCTGAACGAAAATTCCTTGAGGACAGGAACCTTGCCAGGTTTATTTATATTTATTTATTTATGTATTTTTGGAGAGAATTTTGTTATAGGGTATGTGCACTCACCAGAGAGAGAAACAGAAAGCAAGAAATGACCCACCAGGGTGGATGGCTACACCACAGTCCCTTCTCCTCCATTTTCCTCTGGGGCTCTTGGGCACACGTGCACATGCACCTGGCATGAGAATCTTGCCGGGTCCAGGACTTGAACCGTGGTCAACTACACGGGAGTCCAACGATATAACCACTACTCCATCTCTGGATTCCTTGTCAGCTTTATTTTTAGCTGTATCTGTGGTACCAGGCACAATGAAGAAGGAAGAGGTTAAGAAAGGGCAAAATAAGAACTTGAATGATTCAGATATAAAGTAGTAAGAAGCTAATATTTATACCTGTTATTTATCAGTCACTCTACTCAAAGTTTTACATAATGTGATCTCATTCAATTCTCTTAATAACCCTAAGAAATTTACATTATTTTTATTCTTTGATGTCAAAACTGAGGTTCACAGATATGACTGTAAGTAGCAAATTAAGGATTCTAATCCAAGTCTGTCTAATTCCAAATTAACAGGGGTATTTCCTAAATTTTCTAGGGTGATATTGGTTACTTCCCAACAATCTAAAACCAGCCTTTCAGAGGGGGAAAAACGGCTTTTCATTAAATGTATACATGGGTAATAAGACTAATAGGACATGTAGAACTATGAAAGTAAATCTTAGTCTTGCAGATAAATAGTAGCAGCTGCTATGCTCCAACTGGTACTGATAAGATGATCAAGTTACTGGTGATAGGGATAATGATATAAAAAGGACTGTTACTAGCCTAGCAGTTTTTGTTCTCTATCCGTATTTTATTGCTGTGTGAATGAAAATTTCATGTAGCATCTTTTCTTCAGCGCAAACACTGTGGTTTATTCCATGTATGGAATGTAACTTCTGTAACTTATTTTAGCTTTTACTTTCACTAGGAAATTTTTCCAGTCTGATCTTTTTCTATCTTTATTAATGATTTATTTTAATAACTATAATTTTCTCCTTTAGGTATTGGATCAGGAGTCAGTTTTCATTTGAACAACCAACATAAATTCAACATCCTGGTATTATATTCGACTACCAGGTAAGGCTGCTTACTTGGTGGCCTACCTGCAACATTAGAACTGGAACATTTTATGGGGGTGAAGCCTGTTTAGTGTCTTTTATGTTCTACATTTACATTTTTCTTATAGAAAGGAAAGAGATAGAGCAAGGGAAGAGCAGACAAGTACAGTTAACAAGATGTTCAGTCTACAGAATGAAGGAAATGACCAACAAGGAAGTTGTTATAGTGTGATTCCACAAATTCAGAAGGTGTGTGAAGTTGTAGATGGGTTCATCTATGTTGCCAATGCTGAAGCTCATAAAAGTAAGCATTCTCTTATTTTCTTTTTAAAAGTACTATCACATCACTCTTCTCAAAACAAATAAGAAAATACCTTTTAGTCTTTACTATGGTTCTTTATGAATATGATGGTTAATTTTATCACTGGAATTTTCTGACCGTTATTACTAACAGTGGATCAGCAAACCTTGGTGTGCGTTAAGATCATGTGGGGAGCTTATTGAACATTTAGTTGCATGACTCCTACCCTGGTGAATTGCCATTCATGGATGTGGATTGTGTCTTTGGCATCTGTTTTATACAGATACCCAGAGAATGCTGATGAATACTAAAGTTTGATACTCTATATAATATTTTTTGTTTTATGTTTCTGTGTTTTAGTTACCAATCTTTTGTCTGTTTCTGGCTTTTTCAAGTAACTATGAAAATGTTTATGCTTCTTTTCCCAGATAGTAGAAAAGTATGGGGGTGGGGTGTTAATTAAGTAGATTAGTTAATTAAGTAGATTAATTGAGAATGCTCTCCATATATATTCTGAACAATTGCCATTCACAATACTATTTAGGCATAAAATCACTATATCATTGGGCCATGAGGCTATTATGATTTCTTCCTCAAATCTTTATAAGCAAAATATGAATATATAATTTATATTTATTGGATCATCAGAAAAGTCATGATGCATTTTTGCATAGAAAAGCATAGAAAAATATACCATGATTTTTCTGAGGACCTAATATTTTATATATTGTATATGTATTATAAATGTGTATAATAGTTCTTTAATACACTGGTTTGACTATTCATTGAATTGATTTCCTCCACAATCTGTTAGAGAGGAAACAATTATACTTTTAAAATCTGGGTAGGGTCAGCTGATGGTGTGGTGGTTAAGATGGCTAGATCCCATATGGCCAACTATGCAGTTCAAGTTCGGTACCTGGTTGCTTGAAAAACACACCAGGTGTGTGTATGTGCATGCCCAAAATCCCAAGAGAAGAGTAGAGGAGAAGGGGTTGTAATCTGGTTATCCCCTGTGGGAGGTGATTTCTCACTTTCTTTCTCTCTGTCTGTCTTTCTACCCCTCTCTCTCTCTGTCTCAGGAGGAGCACATGCATCCTATAGCAGACTAACAAAAAAATCTGGAAAAATTATTCATAAGGAAAAATATAAATTTCTGTTATTATAGGGCTACCTATGAAATGAAAAATTAGAAGCAAAATAAAAGATGAATTCATGTATTCAGCAAGTAGTTGAGTTTCTACTAAGGCCAGGGACTATATTTAGAGTTAGAGACACAGTTGGGAACTAAACCAGACGTAGTCCCTACTATTACGTATTTTCCAGTCTTCTCTCTATGTCCCTATACAAACAAATAGACAAGTTTTTTTTAAAGAATTATTTTATTTAACTTTATTTCTTTATTTTAATTGGATCCAAAAGGGACAGAGAGAGAGAAAGAACAAGCCGCCAGGTCCAGGACTTGAACCATGGTCACCAATATGGGAGTCCAGTGTTCTTAACCACCATATCACCTGCCAGCCCTGACAATTTAAATTTTATAAAATTACAAGACCCAAAAAGAATCTGCACCACTTACTATTCTTTTCCCTATTGGCCTCTACTAGGTGCTCATGTGAAAAATTCAAGGTAGTGCAAGAGGCCTCTGAGTGCCCTCGTTGGTGGTATAGGCCTATACATGATGATTGTCTGCTTCTGGGGTGCAGTTATGTCCTGCTTTCTATATGCTTTTCTCATAAGGCCCCAAAGTTCTCTGGCACTAGGAGTGGTATACGAAATTCCCCTGTACCTCGAATCTAGACAAAGCTTGACTGGTGCTGGGGAGAGGAGTAGAAACAAAAACTCTTTGTCCCTAGGGAAGAGGTAGAAATCCCACTTGTACCAAGGATTCTACATTGAAACTTAGGTGTTTGCTGATTCTGGGGGAGGGGCAGGAAATTTGCACCAAAGACCTTTCTACCAATACATCTGTAGCCATCAGCAGTAATGCTGGAACATGGAGAGACCCTTCACCATTGAGGCTCAGACTCATCACAATATAAAATTTGACTGGGACAAAATCCTGAGAAATCTCCATGTCCTTACTAAATAACAAACAATAGCAGACCAAGGCGGGGTGGGAAGAATGGTGTGGAGGTTCTCAGGCCAACCTGGATTGCCGGGGCATGGCATGTACTTGTGATCCTAGGTAACTGGGAGCCGGGGGCAGGGAATCTCAAAGGTCAAAAATTCCCCTCTCTGCCTCTCCTCCTGCACTCTCTCATACTCTCTCTTCTCTCTTTAGGTTCTCTTTCTGTCTCATACTAATAAGAAAAAATAAATAAATAAATAAAAGAACTCAATCCAGAAAAGGTAGGCAAAGTAGGAAAAAGGAGCAAAGAACAAATAAACTAAGTCAAAATCCAAGAGCTATATAATAGATTTAAATGTACCATGTTGGGACCAGCAAATGGCATAATGGTTATGTCACTAGACTCCCATGTAGTTGACCGTGGTTTGAATCCTGGACCCAGAGGCTTAAAACTCACGTCAGGTGCATGTGTGCCCCAAATCCCAAGAGAGGAATGGAGGAGAAGGGACTGCAGCATGGCCATCCGCCCGAGGGGTTTCTCACTTTCTGTCTCTTTGTCTCTCCAGTGAGTGCACGCATGTATCCTATAGCAAAAATTTCTCTCTAAAAAAAAGTATCATGTTAATAATTACAGTAAATGTTTATTCATTTTCATTGATCTCATTCATTGATTTATTTATAACAAATTATCTGAAATTTAGCTCAAATCGAAACTTATTTATTAGCTCATGATTCTCCCAAGTCTGGACTCTCAGACTGAAACTAGGGTGTTAGATGGGTTGCACCCCCCTCTGGAGACTGGGGAAGAATCTGCTTTCAAGCTCATGAAAGGGATTGTCTGAAGGTCCTGTTTCTTTGCTAGTGGTCACTTGGAGGCTGCTCTCAGTTTCTAGAGGCCACCTGCATTCCTTGCCATCTGGCTCTTTCCATTTTTAAATCCAAGCAATGGAGACCTTCCCTTGTATTGAATCTCTCTCACCAGGAGGAGCCTTTGAAGGGTCTAATTAGGTCAGAGTCACAGAGGATAATTTCCTTTTCTTAAAGTCTGTTATATCTTTTTTTTTTTCCTGGGAGTTTTTGTTTTTGTTTTGTTTTGCTACAGGGTGTGTGCCCTTGCTGGAGACAGAGAGAGAGAAAGACATGAGAAATCACTCCCCACGGAGGATGGCCATGCTACAATCCCTTCTATTCATTTTCCTCTTGGGATTTAGGGCATGCAAGCACAAAGACCTGGCATGAATTTCAAGCCTCTGGATCTGAGACTCAAACTGCAGTCAGCCACGTGGGAGTCCAGTGTCTTAACCACTACACGATCTGCTGGCCCCAAGTCAGCTATATCTTAAAGCCTAATCATGGGAGCGATATCCTATCTTATTTGCAGGTTCCTTCAACACTTCAGGGGAAAGGATTATACAAGTATGTGCAGTCATTGGGATCTCTTTATTGGGTTGATGGATAAGTCATAATGTACTTTTCTATGTAAAAATGCATCATGACTTTTCTGACAACCTAATAGAATTCTGCTTTCTATGAAATGTATATGGTTTAAATTCTCCAATAAAAGACAGATATTGTTAATTTAGAATGAAAAAAAAAAAAAAACCCACCTGGACCCAGCTATATGCTTATATTTGAAAGTAAGCCCTTTAAAAGAAAGGGTTATGGGACCAGCAGTTAATGTAATGGCTATGTCGCTGGACTCCCACGTAGTCGACCATGGTTCACGTCCTGGACCCGGTGGCTTAAAACTCACGCTGTGCGCGTGTGCGTGCATGCCCCAGATCCCGAGAAGAGAATGGAGGAGAAGGGATTGCAGCATGGCCATCCCCCCTGGGGGGTGATTTCTCGCTTTCTATCTCTCTGTCTCTCTCTGTCTGTCTGGTGAGCACACTCGCCCTATAGCAAAAACCTCTTTAAAAAAATAAAAGGTTATGATTTTACTTTTAAACTATATAAATAGCTCAGTGAGGGACCAGCAGGTGGCATGGTGGTTAAGGTACTGGACACTCCCACATGGGTGGCCACAGTTCAAGTCCCAGACCTGGCAGCTTGCTTTCTCACTTTCTTCTCTCTCTCTCTCCCCGCCGCCCTCCCCCCCCCCCGGCTCTCTCTCTGGTCAAATTAAAATAAATGAATGAATAAATAAAATTAAATAAAAAATAATTCTTTTTTTTAAAAAAAGAAATAGCTCAGTGATACAGTGAAAATTTTTCTCTGGCTTTACTTAAATTCCTACCCTTGTAAAACTAATTAATCTAATTTTATGACAGGTCAGTAAATGAGAAAAGCAATAGAGACTGTTATGTTTGGATCCCGGTAAATTTTTTGTTCTCTTGTATTGTTAGTTTTTTGTTTATTATTTTAAAAATCATTATAAGTATGTGATTTTAGGATTTTGACTTACATTTTTTAGGACATGAGTGGGAAGATGAATTTTCTCGTATTATGGCAATGACAGATCCAGCTTTCGGATCTTCAGGACGACCAATGCTTGTTTTATCTTGTATTTCTCAAGCACATGTAAAGAGAATGCCCTGTTTTTATTTGGCCCATGAACTGCATCTGAATCTTCTAAACCACCCATGGATGGTAAGGTCCTATCTTTCCAGGTGACAAAAATTTTGTATTTATCTGCTCTATTTTCTATATGGCTTTATTCTTTCCTATTCATTCTCTTCAATGAAATGACAGTTTAACATCAGTTAAGAATCGTAAGAAAGGATAGCATGTTTTTTACTTTTTTACTTTTTTATTTTTATTTCATGTTCTTTTATACATTCAATCATGTTATTTAGCTTACAAAGTGAATATTCCAACATGTGTACATTTCTCCTAAGTCCAGTTGATAATACTATAAAGTTATCTTCAACAGATAATACCCCATTTCTTTGTCTCAATTAATGCTTCACCTCTCTATTTTTCTTCTAAATGCCCTTCTTCAGACTCTACTCTTTCACCCACACTGTATCTGGTATTCACAACCATTAACTGTGTTTCTATATTGTTTAGTCAATCAGTTTCAGTCATAGAGTGTGGACAATTGGTATATATTAAGTGTTAGGGACATACAATGTCTCACTTTCATAGCCTGGCTTGCTTCACTCAGCAGTAAATCTTCTATATTCTTCCACTTCCTGTCAAAAGCCAGGATCTTGGTTTTTATTTTTTTTTTTTATGGCTGAATAGTATTCCATAGAGTATATGTGCCACAGTTTTTCAATCCATTCATCTGTTCGTGGGCATTTGGGTTGGTTCCATGTCTTAGCAATTGTGAATAATGCTGCAATAAACATCGATGTGCAAGCACTTTTTCAATTAAGAATTCTTCTGTCCTTTGGGTAGATACCAAGAGGAGTGGGATTGCTGAATCATATGGTAGTTCTATTTGTAGATTTTTGAGGAATCTCCAAATTGTTCTCCACAGTGGCTGGACCAATTTATATTTCCACCAGCAGTGTAAGAGAGTTCCCCTTTTGCAACACCCCACCAGCACTTACAATTTTTTTTTTTTTTAATCTTAGTCATTCTGATTGGGGTTAGGTGGTATCTCATTGTTTTGATCTGCATTTCCCTTAAAATGAGGGATGTTGAGCATTTTTTCATATGCCTTTTGGCTATTCATATGTCATCCTTAGAGAGTGTTTTTTTTCCAACTCATTTTCCCATCTTTTAATAGGGTTGATTATCTTTTTTTCGGGATCGTTGCTTGAGTTCCTTGTGTATTCTGGTTATCAGTCCCTTATCCGATCAATAGTTTACAAAAATATTTTCCCATTGTGAGGGTTGTTGACTCACACTAATTACTGTGTCTAGGATAGTATTTTTTATTCCAGCGTTCTAAGACAAAATCTGAGTGACTTACTTAAAGTTTATTGGAATTTTCAGTCTCACTCTTAGTGTCTAGAAAAATATCCTACATAATCATAAGATTTTAGATTCAGCTTCTTATTGATAATGTTCTCTTTTCTGCTCATAGGTCCAGGATACAGTGGCTGAAACTCTTACTGGTTTTTTGAATGGCATTGAGTGGATTCTTGAAGAGGTAGAATCTAAGCATGCAAGATGATCCTCCTTTTGGACCTTGGTAACTAAAACCATTTGAGTTTAGTCCTAAGGTCATGATGTGGGTATTTGCTCATTAAACCCACTTTGTCATGCTGGTGGACTTTATATTGAACAGCTATGGCTGCTATACTTTTTTATATTTATATTTCATCCTTAAATCAACTACAGGAACAGAGTTTCAATCCTATTATTTAGCTCCAAAATGAACCTTTTACTTTTTTTGATAATTTTTATATTTTCTGTCTTTTTAAAAATATTAAATTCTGGGGAAAAATGTTGGTCTTTTTCTCATTATTTATGGTTTCTATTCTTTTTGGTAAAAAGGTTGACTGACTAGGAAACAACAATTTACTGAGCTTTCCATTAGTTCTTTTCAAAGGTTCATAATTAGTTATCAGAAAAGAAGATTTTGTTTATTAATAAATACACTGCTTAAAGATTGAAAAGTTCACTGGAATCACATTTACTATATTGGCATAACCTGTCTTATTCTAAAACAGTAGGAAACAAGCTTGTATATTATACTATTTCAGTGAAAACTTACTTTTTCTGTCAGATCTTGATATTATCAAACAACTTGGGAAACTTGTAAGGTACTAAAGCCAAATCCTATTTTATACTGAGAAAACGTTACACTTACATATACCATATAACCTCTTTCTTCTCATTACTTGCACTTTGCCGAGGAAACACCCAAGTGTCTCATTGGATCTGAGAAATTTTAAGATTATCATTAAAAGAGCATCAATATCTATATGCAGTTATTGAGTCGTTGGAAAAGTCATGACACATTTTTGCATAGAAAAGCAGAAAAATATGTCATGACTTTACCAGTGACCTAATAAGGTCCGTATTTAAATGTATTTCTGTTTTGAGCAAAAAATGTGTAACATATTATATATATAGTTGTATTTAGTCTGTTTTAGGTGAATGCCACTGCCATTCTGATCTTTCATCAAGGAAGCAGAATTTTGCCTAATTAGTGAATTAGTAGACTTTTGAGGGAAACCTATGAACATACAGTTTCACATTTGCTAGAATATTTACTTAGAGTCTTATGGTTTTACTATGATAAGTCATTGTTTCTAATAATAATTAATCTGATATTATGATGCCACAGTGGTTTAATTCACTGAATACCTAATGAAAACAGCACAACGCTTTCACAAATCAGCTCTTTTTTTAAACAGCATTTTTATGCTATAGTTAAGGATTATCTCTGAATCATGAAGAAAATGAAGTAATGAAATATTTTAGTATCAAATCCTCAGTCTTTATGTTATTTCTTTTCTTATAGTACATTTCCATTTTTATAATCTGGATTTTTGCTAAAGTAAGATAAATTTGTTTTCCTAGTTTTTAATTGAATTACCTACTGAGTCCCAATCAAATCTTTTTTTCTTCTATATATACTGTGAAATTTTAACCTCTTTTATATTCATTTTAAGTGGTCTGTTCCCAATCCCAATTATCTTTGGATAGCACTTACTGCATGTCTTACAATTCTTTCCTCCTTGAACTATTCGTAGCATGAAATATATTGTACCATATCTTATTCATGCTGTCTTTGACAAGTACATAGGCCCTTTCCATTTTAGGTGTTTTTATGTTTATCATTCTGGAGAATAAAGAAGATTTGAAGAACTATCCATTGTAAGGATGCTATAAAATTGACAAAATCTGGAGCCAGCAGATGTCATAATGTTTAGTTGCTGGACTCCCACAATGTCAATTGCAGGTCAAGTCCCAGACCCGGAGGCTTGAAACTCATGCCAGGTGCATGTGGGTATGTGCCCAAAATCCTGAGAGGAGAATGGAGATAAAGGATTGTGGTGTCACCATCCCTCCTGGGGATTGATTTGCTTTCTGTCTCTCTGTCTCTCTAGGAAGTGTACATGTCCTACAGCAAAAAATCTCTCCCTAAAAACCAAAATTTAACAAAATCTAATTGCTGAATCTGAGAATAAATTCTAGCCTTCATGATAATTATTCCAGGCAATGCAAACAATACTTTAATAACCTTTAATATTAGAAAAACTTACAAAGTTAGTGCTATTATCCCCATTTTTTAGGTGAAGAAATTTAGAAAAAGAGAAGACTTCTATTATAATCCAAGTCTGTGTCATAGTATGGATAAAACAGAGGATGTTAGTTATGGAGTCTGAAAATCCCTTCACCTAAGTTAACAAGAGCTAGAATCTATCACATCATTCAGTTAAGCAATCAGTTTCTTGGGCTGTTAAATTTTCATTAGTGCTGTATTAGCATCATTAGGTTTGAAGCAAAGCTAAATGGCTCTGCACACAACCTTGGCCATTGAGAATGACCTAATACAAATTCCGACTCCACCAACTCTTCTCTGTATGACTGTAAGTCTGTTACTTCTAAATCTCAGTTTTCTTTTCTTTTCAGTTTTGCTATAGAGTGTACATGCTCACCAGAGAGAGACAGAGAGAGAAGGAATGTGAGAAAGCACTCCCCAGGGGAGATGGTCAAACCACAATCCCGTCTCTAATATGTCAGTATTTGGGATATGCATGCACATGTACTAGGCATGTTTTCTTTCTTTCTTTTTTTTTTTTTTTTTTTTTTTGAGAGGTTTTTGCTATAGGGCACGTGCACTCGCCAGACAGACAGAGAGAGACAGAGAGATAGAAAGCGAGAAATCACTCCCCCAGGGTGGATGGCCACACCGCAATCCCTTCTCCTCCATTCTCCTCTCGGGATCTTGGGCATGCATGCACACGTGCCCGGCATGAGTTTTAAGCCACTGGGTCCGTGACATGAACCGCGGTCAACTACATGAGAGTCCAGCGACATAGCCATTACGCTAACTGCTGTCCCCTAGGCATGTTTTTCAGGCCACCAAGTCTGGGACTAAACTTGTACAATCAGCCATGATCTAGCTGCCTTAACTATCATAGCATCTGGTTGGCCCCTCAGTTTTCTTATATAGAAAATGAAAATAATAATATCTACCTTGGATTCCAGTTTTGTTTTTTATCAAGAACAAATATAAATAACTTTGCCTCAACTTTAGAACTGACAGACTTAATTCATTTGAGTTTTTCAGCATCATTGTCTGGAATGATTAGCCTAACATAACAGCTGTTTTACAGGTATGTTTAGCTGGTCATGTAAATAGAAATGTTATGTTTAATCACTCAAACACTATTACCACTATTGAAAAATAACAAAAAAAATGTGCCTCCATAGAAGGTGTGTAAGCTATATATGCTTGTTAGTAACTGTTATGGACTTAATTATGTCCCCTCAAATTCATATATTGAAGTTCAAACCCTTATTACACATCAGAATGTGACGATATTTGGAGATGGAGCCTTTAGAAAAGTTATTAAGATTAAATGAAGTTAGTGGGAATGCAAATTAATACAATCACTGTAGAAAATGAAATGGAGATTCCTCAGAAACCTACAAATAGAACTACCATACGACCCAGTAATTCCACTATTAGGTATTTACCAAAAGGATAGAAAAATACTCAGTCAGAAAAATGCTTGCACATCCATGTTTATTGCCAGCAGTATTTACAATTGCTAGGACATGGAATCAACTCATATGTCCCAATAGACAAGTAGATTGAAAAAAAAAAGTGGTATATGTACTCTACGGAATACTACTCAGCTATAAAAAACAATGAGGCCCTAACATGTGATACAAAGTAGATGACTTTGTACGTCCCCACTCAGCATATACCAAATGTCTGCACTCTATAGCAGAAACTGAGTTCGGAAGGTATAGTAGAAGGGAGGGCAGCTGTAGTTACTAGAGTTAGTAAGGATGAGGTAATATGGGGATGGGTAATAGAGGGAAGGAGGGAGAAGAACGGGGGGAAAATATGTTTAATTGACACAAAAATTAAGTTATTTGCTGATGATAATGTATACAGTAATGTCTTTGTCTTGACTGATATGCACTGTATTTATGCTGGAAAAAGTAATGTACCCTGTAAAGATATATAGTGATTAAATGTAAATTAAAAAAATTTTTTAAAGATTAAATGTGGTCATATGGATGACCATAAGATTAATCACTGATCTAATATGACTGGTGCCTTTATAAGAAGGGGAAGAGACACCAAGGCTGTGTGTGCTGAAGAAGGATGACATGAGGACACAGAGAAGAGTTGGCCATCTGCAAGGAGAGAGGCCTCAGAAAAAACAAACCTGCTGACACCTTAACCTTGTACTCCTATTCTCCAGAACTGTGAGAAAATTAATTTCTGTTGTTATAAGCCACTCAGTCTGTGTTTTTTTAAAGAGATTTTTGCTATATGATGCATGCACTCACCAGAGAAACAGAAAAACAGAGAGAAAGCGAGAAATCACCCCCAGGAGGGTTAGCCATGCTGCAATCCTTTCTCTTCCTTTCTCCTCTGGACACACACACACACGTGCACGCACACACATGCCTGGCGTGAGTTTCAAGCCACTGGATCCAGGACTCAAACCATATTTGGCCATGTTGGGAGTCCAGCAACATAACCATTATGCTATCTGTTGGTCCCAATCTGTGTTTTTTTTTTTTTTTTTTTTTTTTTTTGAGAGGTTTTTGCTATCGGGTGCATGTGCTTGCCAGAGAGACAGAGAGACAGAAAGTGAGAAATCACCTCCCGGGGAGGATGGCCTCACCGCAATCCCTTCTCCTCCATTCTCCCCTGGGACCTTAGGCACGCACGCACATGCGCCCGGCGTGAGTTTAAGCTACCGGGTCTGGGACTTGAACTGTAGTCGACTACTTGGGAGTCCAGCAACATAGCCATTATGCTAACTGCTGGTCCCTGTGGTATTTTTTTTTATAGCAGCCCTAGCAGACTAGTATAGTAAATGAAAGCCATTTGGTAATGATCTTAGGCCATCATTTTGTAGGAATCACATGGAAGTCTTTATTTGACATATTAATGCAATTCAGTTCTACAGTTGCAATTTAGTATATGCTAAAGGAATATTTATTTTAATATACCCAGATAAAAAAGCATAATTCTCAATGTTACTGTCAAAATTATTTTCCTGGACCACAGAGTCTGTAAAATTTCTCTGTTAACAAACTTTCAGTGGTTTTCCATTAACTCAAAGATAAGGCCTAAAGTTTTTAGCCTGTTGTCACTATAAAAAAGAGACATCTTCCTGGCCCTCTTACTACTTTTTAGTGACATAAAAAAACCCAATGTTTGTGAAATTGTAATTGTTACCACGGTGATGAACTGCAGTATCAAACTTTATTCATAAATAATTTCTAAATAAATCATACAGAAGAATGAGACTGGGTAAATATAATTTTTCCATTTATAAAATACTCTACTTTTGCAAGAATAGATGTGAAAATAATGACGTTCAGTATTTAGTACATGCCTACTTTGTGGCAGGCCTTGTGCAATTTCAGGGATATAGAGACATAGCAATCTGGATTTTCAGCAGTTTGCTCTTTGAGCTGGGATTAAGGTTGGATACACCAACTCTTTTTTTTTTTTTTTTTTTTGCTTTTAGAATTATTTTTTATTTAACTTTATTTTTATTTATTTTTAATTTTGATCAGAGTGGGACAGTGTGAGAGAGAGAGAGAGAGAGAGAAAGTGAGAGAGCAAGTTGCCAGGTCTGGGACTCAAACCATATTTGCCCATGTGGGAGTTCAGCACCCTTAACTAATTCTGTCCCTCTCTGCTCAAATTGAAATAAAGAAATAAGTAAAGTTAAAATAATTTTTTACAAAATAAATAAAAATAAAACAAACACAAAAACTATCTACCTGGCAAGGATAAGGAGGCAGGATTGAGTTTAGACTGAAGGACTGAGGAGTAAAATATGGCATAGAACAGCTATTGTAGGAAATATACCAGAATCAAAAGAAGATGAATAAAACTATTGAGTAGGAATGAAGAACTATTTGAGTTGAAGAGCAGTAATCTGAGGAGATGAATCAATATAGTTTAGAAATTTCTGAACCAGTGTTCAAAGAGCCCAGAAGTGGAATTGAAGAACTATTTTGCACAAGTTAATTAGACTTCAGCTTTCACCAGGGGAGCCCAAAGGACTATGAAGAAAAGAGACACAGAGAATACTGGGGAAATATCATCAATCTAGTTCTAGACTAAGAGTAGATTAAAACATTAATGGAGAAAGCTAGAAAATTAGAACACAGAGTAAATCAGCCGTCACTGCTGTAGGAGCAAGTGATTTGGAGAAGTAGTTTTAAGTAGCTTATGGTCAAAGTTAGGAAGCTTATAGTTTAACATACTTGAGGACAAGTGTTTTGAGAATGACAGTTTCCAGTATGTAATATAAGAAGTTGACATGGGTATAAAGGTCAATGCTTTAGTTGTGGCTGGGGAATTGAGGATCAAATATCAGAAGAGGCACTAACATAATGTTGACTCGCCTAATATGGTGATGAGGCAGAAAGGAAGAGACTGAGCAAGCTACTCAGTTAACTTAGTGCTATCCAGTAGAATCTTCCTACAACTATGAAAAAGTTCTATAGCTGTACTGTCTGGTATGGGTCACCTCTACCTATACAAACTTGAAATGTGTGATTGAGGAACTGAATTTTAAATTTTATTTAATTTAAAATACATTTATTTTGGGCTACATTTGGCTAATGGCTAAGGGTAAATATTGGATGGTGCAACATCCAGTGAATGTGATATATTTCCCTTGTTTATCACTGTCTACTTCTAATATTATACCATTTTATATATAATGAAAAATTTTACAGTGGTAGAATTTCCTCTCCCCTACCCTTGGGTAATACTGTTGTCACATAGTTCCATTCTTCATATTTTATAAATACTATGATATAGTATTTCACTTTAAAAATAATCCTTAAAAACATGAAGAAAAACAGCTTTTTATATATACTCAAAATTTTAACAATTTCTATTCTTTTCTAGCAAGATGAAATTTTTTTTCTGGCATAATTCCCTTCTGTGAGAAGAAGGCTCATTTAATATTCCTTTTAATGCAGTTCTGTTGATTACAAATTCTCTCAACTTTTTTGTATCTCAAAATAGTTTTAGTTTGCTTTCATTTTATATGTTTATTTCTACTCAATATACAATTTTATATTTATTTGCTTTTCTTTTTAAATTGATTTCTTTTACATGCTTTCACTGAACACCATCACAGCATACAAAATGTGATTTTCCCATCCAGAGTACACTGTAAAGTAGTTTAATCATACATGTTATCATCAACAAATAATTTTTCATTTCTTGTTTATTGTATATGTGTATGTGTGTGTGTGTATATATATATATTTACCCTCCCCCCCATTTCTTACCCTCTGCTTTTTCCCACCTACCTCCCACATTGTCTCTGGTATCTTCAGTTGCTTTCCATTCTTTTTAAAATTTTTTCCCACATTTCATTGATTCACAAAATATCTTAATTAAATTTTCAATCAACTTCAATAAGTTCAGCTGATATACACATATCTGTGAAAATATGTTGACTTTAGGCATGAAACTCTATGGGTAGAATGAATATATTATGAAGTAGCACCTAGCTGAGGTTATATAGCTTACTGTGGTCATTAAGTAGGTATTTTTTTAAATATATTTTTTAATTTTAAGAAAGGCAGTTTTAGCTTTAATAAATTAAAATTTAAAAATGTTAAGAGAATTTTTCTTAAGACCTAAAGCCAGGACATAGGTTAGGATTCTGTTCGAATAGTAGGTACATGGACCTGTCCACAACTCAAAAAAAGACAAAAATCCTTAACTCTGGAAAACAAAGCACAGAAGAAGATCAGTAATGTTCTAATCAAAAGTCAAAAAGTTCTATTCACTAGTTCAGACTCATGTATTTAATCTATCTTCTGTTGTGGTCCAATCTTTCCATTTAAATTCTGAAAGATAATGTTCAACTCTGAACTTATCCCTACCATTAAGCTGGCCATTTTCTTAGTTATTTTCAAACTCTTATTTTTGTGTGTCTGACTGTAGTTTTCCTGAGACAGCACTTCCTTCAGAACTTCTTGGAGAACTGGTCTGGTATATTTATTTATTTTATTTAAATGTTTGTGAGAGGACACATGCACTCACCAGAAAGAAATAGAGAGAGCGAGCAAGCACAACCCAGTGGGACCTTGTCACATTGCAGTATGCCTGGTGTGTTCCTCAAGCCAGTTGAGATTCAAACCGCAGGGTTGGCCAGATGGGATCTGGCTCCTATAACCATTAGGCTATGGGGTTAGCCCTTGATATAGATTTTTAAATCAGCATTTACTATGTTAATATTTAATGTAATTATTGATAGGATTATATTTAGGTCTTCCATGATTTTGCCTATGCCCCCTTGTTATTCTGTATCTATGTTCCATGATTTTTAGCTAACTTAATGTTTTAGAGTTTTATTTTAGCTATTGTATTTGTGGGAAGGTTTTAAATTTTAAAAATCAGTATAATTCATAAAGATTGAAGGATTCAGATGATCTTTTTTTTTTAATTTCTTTTTTATTTTGGGTACTTGTGCTCATTGGAAAGAGGCAGAAAGAGAGAGTAACAAAACTTTCCCCGTGAGGCATGGTCATGCTGCAATCCCTTCTGCATTTCTCCCTCCTTTCGGACATTTTGTGTCTTTCAAGCTGCTGAATCCAGGACTTGAACTACAGTTGGCCATGGGTGATCTAGCCACCTTAACCACCATGACACAGGCTGGCCTCAAGGTTTATTTTGTAACAGATGTAACTGTTAAGAAGGTCTTTTTTTTTTTTTTTTTTAAGTTGCAAATTCCTTCCTTATAATTTCTATGTATCAATCACAGTTAGATCTTCTGAGACAATGTAGAATAAATTAAATTTCTCTTCTATGTTCTAACAAAAGCTATTTCCCAGCTATAAAGTCTTTTACCTGAAACGATTATCCATTCCTCCTTTAGCTTTTACTCATATAATAGAATGTCAAGTCATCCCTCTATCTGATCACTCTTTTTAGCAAAGATGCTAACTCATCTGTTACATTTTTTATAGTGTATAAATTATCTATACTACATTTTATATAAAGTACAAATTGACATTTTTATCATTAGAGGAAGCTAATGGTAGCAATTCAAAAGTTCAGTCTTAGAACAATTACTGTCCTTTGTTCAATGTAATGACTTATATAAAGAAATAAAGAAAATTAAAAAATGGAACAAAACATTCTTAATATTTCCCTTTTAACAAAGGAAAATCATGGATCGCCTTATCCACAAACACATCAAGTGTTTGTTATGACTGGAAGAACAACTAATGCATTCTAATATTTCTAACCAAGCATAGCAAATAAAATATAGGATAACTTGAGTAAATAAGAGTACTTATGGCTCTTAATTTGGAATCTAATGCTGCCAAGTGAATGCTAATAGGTCAAAAAAAAAAAAAAAAAAAAAAAGACTGCTTTGTTTGTTATCACTTAAGTGGCTCCCATAGGTTATGCCTTTTAATGTAATGATGCAAGCAAATCAAGGGTTTAAAAAAAATTTCAGCCTGGGCCACAGTATCCTTGGAGGGTTCAAGTAGGTAGATGGTAGGAGAAATAGGAAAGTTGGGAAACCCTAGTTGAAAGGTAGAGTGAAGATAGGGTTGATATTAATTTTCTTAGCAACTTCAGTGGTGCCTACTGGTGAACACCAAAAATGACTTAATGAAGTTAAATGATGCACTTTCCTTCTGAGTCTTCCCTGTCCTATTATATCATTTCATCTCTCTCTTTTTTTTTGGAGAGGTTTTCGCTATAGGGCGCGTGCACTCGCCAGACAGACAGAAAGGGACATAGAGACAGAAAGCGAGAAATTACCCCCCAGGAGGGATGGTCACGCTGCAATCCCTTCTCCTCCATTCTCCTCTTGGGATCTTGGGCACGCACGCACATGCGCCCGGCGTGAGTTTTAAGCCACCAGGTCCGGGACGTGAACCGCAGTCGACTACGTGGGAGTCCAGCGACATAGCCATTACGCTAACTGCTGGTTCCCTCATTTCATCTCTTTATTGAAGAGCAAAGAAACCAAATTGTAACTTTGAGAACAGAAAGAAATATAAACTTATGCCTAGAGAATAAAGTGTAATAAAACAGGCTGGTGAGCAAACATGGTGACCTTAGACAGAGAGGCTGTTCTGTGAGCTTCATTTGCATAGTGATAAAAGCATTTACATATGGAACCACTAACTGCCTGTTGTGATGATACCCAGAGCAGTATCAGTCATTTTTCACATCTTCAGATGATTAACATTCAAAAACAACTGACCTTACATTCCATTTCCTCTTCTCCCATTTTCTGTCCTTTAAAAGAATTAACCCTGAGGCCGGTTCATTGTCAGGACTTTTTATCAGAGAGGGCAGGCCCACCCAATCCTCACTTTGCTATTCTTGTATGTCTTTGTGTGTTTATTTTTATGTTTATTTTATGTTTATTTCTAATCCACAGCCTACCCCACCCCCACCCCCCCACTGCCCTCAGAAAAACGCATTCTGCTGAGTGGATTCCAGTAAAAATGTCCACTAATTTGTGAGTTTGGGCCATAGGAACAGTGAGTGACAAAAAGATACATATCACTACTGCTTCCTTAAAAAATGGGGGTAATAACATGGAAACACCTTTATATTTGTGCATAACTTTCTAGTTTACTTATTTTTCATCTAGCCATGTATTCTGATAGAGTGGTGGGGGTGGTAGTCAGTGTTGGGTGGTCAGTATCCCATACTTTGGGGTCTAGTTGGTTTTGTAATATTCAAGGGAGGTTGTGGAGGTATTACTGGAGGAGAGGCATAGAAAAGAGAATGAGATTTGTTTCAGGATTGATGACAACAGAGGAGTGCAGTTTGGTAAGGGGGTAGGGCAGGTAGGTATAGCTGGAAAGGACTGGGTGGAGGGTGTAGTTCCAATGAGGCAAAAGATTGGAGGAGACTGTAAAGACTCCAAAATATGTCCAAAATAGAGACAGGAAGGATTTAGGGGTCCAACATAGTTAAGACCAAGTACGTTCTCCCTAACCCCCGTATCTAATAAAAAGGAGATCAGCTTATCTTTCACCACAACATTTACCTTGGATTCAGCCTTGGTGAGGTAAGGCAAGGGCCCATGATCTTGGGCATCATCAATCTTCAGTGGCAACACCTAGCAGCTTGGGCAGTGAGAACCCTGGTTCTGTTGAGGGCCTTGGAGGGGTGCACCCTCCTGACATTGTGCCTCGGAGCAGTCCAACTTTCAATGTCCCTACAATTTACACACTGCAGGGCCCAGGTGGAGCCCTGGGTTGAAGGCAGGCCCTTGCCCAGTGGCCTTCTCTGCCACACTTCAAGCAGGGTCCTGGTGGTGGTGCTGCTGCTGGCAATCACTTTATTATCTTCCTGTGGCTGCCCTGGAAGGTGGTGACAAGCAGTTGGAATTTAGCCTGATCTCTTTTAAGTTTTCGTTGGCATTTCCCCCCTCTCTATTGTTGAAGACCTTAAAGGCCATGTTAATAAGATCTTTTTGTGGGATTTGAGGGCCTTCCTCAAGCTTTTAACATTTTTTACAAAATCAGTATTTTAGTCACTATGTCCAGACTACATTGATTTAGAGTATTAATAGAAGCAAGATACTAAGATTTCTGTTCCCAAACAGCATGAAGGGTAAATTCGAGGTAGGATTTACTTTCTCACATCAATAACAAAAAATTGACTGAAATAAATACTTTGTGCAAAAGGGTTTACCATTATGTGAACATCAGCTGGAGGTCTCTTCTCAGATCTGCAAATAGTTTATAAATACTTTTAAACTACTCATGTTGCCTTTTGTTTTTAGAGTTATTTTATTTTATGTTTTATATTATTATGTTTTAACTTGAGCAAAGAGGGAGAGAGAAAGGGAATGTGAGAAAGCAAGCTACCAGGTCTGGAACTGAAACTACAGTTGACTATGTGGAGTCCACACCACCCTGCCACCTACCAGCCCCACGCTGCCTTTTCTAAAAACTTTTTTGGACTATGCTTCTTTATGAGGCAGGTCATTACTTTTTTCTCTTTTTTTGAGAGATTTTTTTCTCTACAGGGTGTGTGCACTTACTGGAGAGACAAAGAGACAGAAAGTAAAAAAATCACCTCTCCCAAGAGGAGTGGCCACACTACAATCCCTTCTTCTCCATTCTCCTCTCAGGATTTTAAGGATGCATGCATATGCACCCATTGTGAGTTTCAAGCCACAGGGTCTGGAATTCAAACTGTGGTTGGCCAGGTGAGAGTCCAGTGCCTTAACCACTATGCCACCTGCTGGCCCAGGTCATTATTTTTTATTTAAATCACTACATGATCATTGATTCTGACAAATATATATTTGGCTCAAGTGAAAGGGAGATGTCCAGAGGGAGACATGAGAAATTAATTTTAGTTATTAATTAAATTCTTACATTTCATTTCCAGTTAAAAGCTAAAACATAGATACTAACTTAATATGAAAATGATAGTGGTGTGTGTATGTGTGTGTGTGTGTTTATTCACCTAGAGAGGAATTTTAGAGAAAACAAGCAGGGGTGCATTATGTAGGCAAAATAATATTTGAAAACTTGCAGTATGTTTGGCATCTAAAAGAGAATTTTAGACATCCTCTGCGCCTCCCTCTACAGAGCAGGAAGTGATCACAGGGAACGCAGGACCATCTGGACTAAGAGGTGAGTGGTTTCAGAGGGAAATTTTAAAAAGAGCTAGAGAAAGCACACAGGGGTGAATACATGCATAGAACCAGTGACCTTTCATGCACCTTTTCTTTTTTAATATATGCTTCTACTCATGGATAGTTTTCCTTACGAAGTCCAAACATACTATTTTTATTATATTCTAAATTTGATATCATACAGGATCTAGATGGATATTGGATTGACCTAAAAGCAAAATTTTAGCACTGTGTACAGACTACATAGATTTAGTGTATTAAAAGAAACATGATACTAAGATTTTTGTTCCTAGTCAACATGAAATGTGAATCAGAAGGGTAAGCTTTACCTTCTCACATCAACAACAAAAAACTGAACAAAATACATAAAACAACTGTTTTCAAGACATCAAACATTCGATAATGGAGGGTACTGAGATTTGGAGAAAAATGAGAAAAGAGGAGACCTATGATTGTCTCAGGTTTCCAGATCACAGTGAAGGGAGAGAGAAGCCAGACAAAACCTGGTGGTCTTCCTGAGTAGAGAATGAAACACACAGAGAAAAATGACTAGAAAAAATAACAGTATTAATGAGGATATTTCTTACAGTGAAGTTTTTCTGGAGATGAGGTGAATTCTTTCTGCTTTTGTGTATGTCCAAATATCTTTACTTTTACTTTTTAATGGATTTTTTTTGCTGGATATAGAATTCTAGATTAATAGAGTTTTTTTTTTTTCTTTTTTCCCCTCTCAATAGTTTAAAGCTATCACTTCAGTTTTAATGCCAACCTTTTTTTCTCTCTCTCTTTCTTTTCTTTTTAAAAATAATTTCCAGTGAGTGTTTGCTTGCCAAAGAGTGAGTGAAAGAGGGACCCCCCCCCCCCCCCCATGGGGCATGATCATGTTGTAAACCTTTTTCATTCCATTTCTCCTTCCCATCAGGATTTTGGACATGCACACATATGCTTCTGGTGTGTTTTTTCAAGTTGCCAGGGCTGGAATTTGAACCATGACCAGTCATGGATCTGGCTTTCTATGCACAGTTCTTAACCACAGTGCTATGAGACCAGTGGTTTTTGCCTAATAAAAAACCAGCAGCAATTCTCTTTTATTCCTTATATGTAATATTCCTTTGTTTCTTTAATTTCAAGATTTTATTCTTACCTTTATATTTCAGGAGTCCCACCATGATAGGATGATGTGTGGTTTTCTTTGTATTTAGTCCTCTTGGATTTCACTGGATTTAAATCTGTGCGTTGATGTCTTTCATTAATTTTGGAAAATTGTCAGCCATTAGTTCTCCCAATACTTTTTCAACTATTTTTTTCTCATTCTGGGACCATAACTACACATATAATAACCTTAATTATGATTTTATGATTTTTGGATGTTTTGATCTTTTTTCTCTTTAAAGTAATTTTTTTATTTGCATTTTGGTTTAGATGATTTCTATTTTCTTCAAATTTTTTTAGCAGTTATGACATTTATTTATTTATTTTTTGGAGAGGTTTTTTGCTATAGGGCGCGTGCGCTCGCCAGACAGACAGAGAGGGACATAGAGACAGAAAGCGAGAAAATCACCCCCCAGGGGGGATGGTCACGCTGCAATCCCTTCTCCTCCACTCTCCTCTCAGGATCTTGGGCACGCATGCACACGCGTCCGGCATGAGTTTTAAGCCACCGGGTCCGGGACGCGAACCGCGGTCGACTACGTGGGAGTCCAGCAACATAGCCATTACACTAACTGCTGGTTCCCATGACATTTATTTTTGAGCCGTTTCCTGAAAACAGTAATCAGCATGGAACAGCAGTAAATGAAAGTTAAATAAAAAGAAAAAAGAAAACCACCAACAGAAAAATATTTATCTTAAAATATTGTTCTGTCATCACATTATTGATCCCCTCTTCTGATGTGTTCATTACAATAAGAAACTCATTTATTAATAGTAATTCTTCACTGAAATTTTATTTTTTGTTTTTAGAATTTCCATTTGATTCCTATTAATAGTTTTAAATTTTATGATAAAATTTCTGGTGTTTACATGTGCTATCCACCTTTTCCATTAGATCTTCTAGTATATTTGTCATTGTTATTTTAAAGTCTCTCTCTTATAATTTTAATGAGCTATCCTGGGATCAATTTTTATTGACTGCTCTCTTGACAATGTGTCACATTTCCTTTTTCTTTACACATCTCAGATTTTCAATGGTCAATTCGATTGTGTGTAATAGAACAATAGAAACTGAAGCAAATATATTTACACCTGGAAAATGGCACATCCTTTTATGTGTGTGTGTGTGTGTGTGTGTGTGTGTTTGGTCAGGTACTAATGTGAAGGTATGAGTAAATGTAGACCATAAATGAATTCGATCTGAACCATTTATAAATTTAAAAAATTTATTTTTAATTGACAAGTAGAAAAAATACATATATAGTGTGCATCATGATGTTTTGATATACATTTGTATTGTTGAATGGCTAACTCAAACTATTTAACATATGTGTTACTTCACTTATCATTTTTTTGTGGTAAAAATGCATTCTACCCTCTTATGTGTCTGTTTCTATGCCAATACCATGCTGTTTTGAGTATTATGGCTTTGTGATCGACTGTGAAATCAGGTAGTGTGGTGTCTCCCACTTTATTCTTTTTACTCAAATTTGCTGTGGCTCTTTGAGGTCTTTTATGGTTTCATACAAATTTTAGGATTATTTTTCCTATTTGTGCAAAAATATTGGAGTTTTGATAGGGATTACATCGAATCTGTAGATTGTTTGGAGTAATATGAACATTTTGACAATATTAGTTCTTCTAATCTATTAACAGGAGATGATTTTCTGTTTATTGATATCTTGATCTTTAATTTCTCTTCAGTGTTTTACAGTTCTTAGTATACAGACTTTTAGTCCCCTTGGTTAAATTTATTTCTAAGTATTATTTTCTAGCTATTGTAAATAAGACTTTTAGAAATTTTCTTTACAGATAGCTCATTTTTGAAAAAAATGTCTATTTTTTTCAGAGACAAAGAGAGAGCTCCCCATCAGGGTCTTCATGCTACAATTCACTCTTAGTCTCAGCTGGCCAGGATCGTGGGCAATCCAGTGTGTTCTGGGAGGTGCTGGAACATCAGCCCAGAACATTTCCCAGGTGGACCTAGTTGAGTCTCAGGTTTCCTGCCCTTCTCCTAGCCCTAAGTCATCACTGTCTCCTACGGTGAGATCAGGGAACGTACTGGGTTTATCTCAGTTTCCTCTCCTTGCCTCAGAGTTCATGGGGTCCTGAACTCTCCAGCTCGGTGGGGAGAGTTTGTCTCAGCATTTCTCTCTCTCTTCCACCCCAGGTAGGTGTCTGCTGCCTCATACTTAGTATAGAGCTCAAGTGCTTGAAGCTTCTCAAAGCATTCTTACCTTAGTCTAGTATTTCTCATGACCACTTCATGAAAGATATAAAGAGTGTTGACAAGTGGGGACTCAGAATTGAAATACCAGCCCATACTGGGCCAGCAAAATTCTTGAAATGTTTAGCAATTTTTTTCTTATACATTTATCTGACAGTTTTCTTTTCTTTTCTTTTCTTTTTTTTCGCTGTTTCATTAAGGATGAAAGGAACAGGTCTCTGCTCTACAAAAGTAGTTTATAACTTAACTTTCTGGATTTTAATTTGTTAAATGTCTCTCACATTTTCAAATATATTTAAGACAATTATTTTTATAGGTTATTTGTTAGAGTAGGACTGACATTCTCTTGTGACTTATTTACATTCCTTTTTTTTTTAGCTTTTATTTCCTAAATTTGCCAGAGTGTGTGCGCTTGTGAGAGAGAGAGAGAGAGAATGAGAAAGCACTCCATATGGGGATTATAATACCAATACCCCTTCTCTTCTATTTCTCCCTACTTTGGGAGTTTGGGCACACACACACACACACACACACACACACACACACACACACGGGACCAGCATTATTTTTCAAGCTGCTGGATTTGAGAATTGAACTGCGTAGTTGGCCATATGGAATCCAGCTGCCTTAACCACCATGTAGTAGCTGGCCCTACTTACATTCTTAGCAGAAGTTTACATATAATTGATTATTTTTTCTTCAAATATATTTATAATATATGAATCCTATATATATAATAGGACATATATATATATATATATATATATATATATATAAGCATATGTATGTTTGTGTTCATATATACTCATTATTGATTTAAAAAAACCTTTTTGGAACTTCTCTTTCAGGATTTCTTAGCTGTATCATATCTTTTGAATACTTTTGATGGTGGAAAACTTTTAAATAGTTCCCAAAATTATTTTTACTCTAAAAAAACCAATGGTATTCAGTACCAAGTTTATAAATAATGCTGATGGTCAAACTGAGTTTTGTTTTTAGTAAAAGCAAAAGTAATTATAAGATCATTAGAATGATTTTTCAATACTTCTTTTAAACATATTTTGAAGGCAATTTTACACAAGCAGTTAAAAATCAGTTTTGAGTGATAGCAGCATAAGTTATCTTTAAAAATTCAAATTTTAGACCTTCTTGTCTCTGAATAATCCAATATAATTGATAATATATGGTTCGCCATTTTATGGTTTTCTCTATAAGTGCAAAAATAATTTTTTTAAGTTTATTGGTGGTGAGTGTATAAAATAAATTAAAAAATATGTAGGCATCTTCACCTTGTTTGCAATTTCAAGTGAAATTTTGTTGAAAGAAGATAGATACATTTTATTCATGGAAACAAAGGTGGAAATTTTTGCAAAAATCAAGTACCTGCACAAAGTAATTTATGGGCGTAAATGTGACGTGGTCTTCCAACAGAGGGCAGCATGCCACAGGAAATCAGACATCACCAGGCGGGCACTTTTCAATGCTTGCTTTATGTGCCCTATCTAGGTAAAAGCGTTGAGACATATTCATTTTAGGCTGAAGTTTTAACAGTTATAAGATGATTAAACGCCATTTTTTGAGGCTGAGTATTCTGACTTGGTGCCTATGTATTGATTTTCTTTTTTCTCTCACATACCAATATTTAAGGACATATGATAATAATGACCATAATTTACAGCCTTCTATGTAAAATAACTTACTGTAATGGTTGAAATGATTTCTTTTTCATTTAATTGGCATGCTCATGCTTTGAAAATTGCAAAATTTGTTGCACAAAACTATGTTCACGGTTTTCATCTGTGAAATGTTAGTCCAATGAATAATTACTTTTCAAGCAGTTTTAAAGTGCAAGAAATGCTTTTGACCCAGGTTTATTTCAGTTGTCTTTATATATATTACTCATTTCAACCATATATGTATTGCCATCTAATCAGAAAGAGCAAGCTGGAGTTGTTGCCCTGCAGCACCATCCTGTAATTCTGAACCCACTGTGAATGCCTAAACTTACTTTTCCCACTTGTTTATTTTTCTTTTTTTTATTGTGTAATATATATTGTTATAGAAGAGTTCATAAAAATATGTCTGTACTATTTAATGAATACTTATAAAACAAATACTGGTGTAAACTAAATAAAAGCGTAGAACTTTGGCAGCACTCCAAAACACAGACCCATTTCCCAGCTTCCTCTTTAACTGTAATCTTATCCCTCAACCCTGAGAAATCTAATATTTTGCCTTTATAATAACACACTTTTTTTCTTTATGTTTTTACAACTACTAAATGCATTCCTAAACAATGGGCTGATTTTGCCTGCTTTGAGCTTAATATGAATGGAATTATATGTTGGAATTGTTTTTATTCTTCTTTTGTTCAATATTGTGTTTGCAAGTTCATCTATACTCAAGTATTTAGCTATATATTTGTCTTTCTGATATACTATCCCATTGTAATATTATTTCACAGCCCATTCATGCTACTGGAAGTGGACATTCAGGATGTCAGCAATTATGGGGTACTTCAAATGAAGTTGCTATACATGTTCTTACATACATTTGCTGGAGCGTATGTAAATGTGTTTTTAGAGAGAAAAAGTCATATACCTTAACAATTCTCTGGTGAAACACCTCTTATATTTTAATACTTGAACTTAAGAATGTAGGTGCCTTTGAAATATACTCACCAGTTAATGTTTTAAATAAAAAATATGTATTTATGACCCAAAACTTAATGCTACATTTTAAACAAAGCAATGTGTGTGGGTGGGGGAGTGGAACTAAGGAAGAAGTTTTGAACTATATTTCAAATAGGATCATTAGGTGTAAATGTTTTGAAAGATGCAGTCAAGAATTAATAAAGGCCATGGTACTGTATAGAAATCAACTATGCATTTAACCACCATTTTAGTCATTTTACATCTTAACGCGATATTGATATTGAGCCAAGTTCCTTTTCTTGGTTCTTCCTTTAAAATCCTTTAGTCTTGGGACCAGCAGTTAGCATAATGGCTGTGTCGCTGAACTCCCTTGTAGTTGACCGTGGTTCGAGTCCCGGGCCGGGTGCTTAAACTCACACTGGGCACATGTGTGTGTGTGACCAAGATCCCGAGAGGAGAATGGAGAAGAAGGGATTGCAGCGTGGCCATCCCGCCCTGGGGGGGGGGGGGGTGATTTATTGCTTTCTGTCTCTGTCTCTCTGGCGAGCGCCCGCACCCTATAGCAAAAACCTCTCCAGAAAATTTATTTAGTCTTAATAGTTAAAGTAGTATCTACTTTTGAAAGGGATTTATTTATCCTCTAACATGATGGGCAACTGATAGGAAGTACTAGATATGGACTAACAAGTTTAATGTTCACAGCAAAGCAACCAGACAAATCCAGAGATATCTTACAGAAGGTAATTGGCTTGAATTCTCTAAAAAGTCAGTATCATGAAACAGAGACTGTGATAAATTACAAGAAATTTAAGGGATATAAAAACAAAATGCAAGGTTGGAAACTTTGTTTGCTATTTGAATGGACAAACCAACTGTATGTGATCAACTTGGGTCAAATGGAATTCTGAGCAAAATCTCAGTACTAGATGAGATGAGATGAAATGTACTGATAGAGAAAGCAAAGATGACTTACTGAAAAAAATCAAGTTGGGAAGCATATATAACCTGATTCTATACTGATGTAAAAGAAATGTATGTGTAGACATACAGAGGTGGATGTGTACATGAAAACCTGAAAATATAGGCATTAAGGTGATTAACAGTGGTGATCTCTGGTGGTGAAGGACTGATTTAATGACTTTTCAAATTTTCTACAATGCGCACAAGCTGCTTTTATCATAATATATTTTTTAAATTACAAACTAGATAATAAGTAGTAAATACAAGTGGTCAGTTTTTAAGTAATTAATTTTTAATGGAGTATATTTCCTGTAAACATTAAGATAAAAAGGCAAGTGTTCTCTGACTAATAATAATTCTATGCATGACTAGCATTTAATATGCTAGATAATCTTCCTGGAGATAATGACTGCTTTGATTTCTATTAAACAGACTACTCTGTAGGATTATAAATCATTTCGTGTATTCTTGTTTTCTCCTGATTATGTGGACTTTAATATGAATCTTAAAATAAGTGAAGGTTAAAATAGGTCTTTCCCTATTTTTCTAGCATTTCATAGTTTTGGTTCTGTAATTTTCATATCTGTTATATTATGTATAGTTTATTACAGGTAGAAATAGATGAATGAAAATAAATTATAAACAGTTTATATATGGATGGCTATCTATAATTGAGAATAGTTTTATCCTTCCATTTACTTCACTTTATATATATATATATATATATATATATATACATATTTTGAATACATTCATATCTTACTCCCATTGTCTCTTCAAAGTCTAGATCATAATCTATTGTTTATACTGAATCTTCACCCATGTGAAAAATTCTTGTGTTTGATTTATTCATGAAAAAAAAAGATGAGACAATTTTAGAGCATGAATCAGGGAGTTTAAAAGTGAATAAATCAAGGATCTTTGTCCTCAAGGAGACCCCAATCCAGAAGAAGAGGAAGAAAAATTGATACAGATCTGTAAACAAAATAGTTTTCAAAGCAGTGTTAAGTACATTCACTTATTTCTTTGGCAAATATTTGTGTAGGTGTTTATGTGATATGCTTGATGATAGATACTGAAATTTGGAAAGAAAAGATACAGTTTCTCCTTTGAGTACTTAATGATCTAAGATAAACTAATTAAATAGAGAAGCCATCTAGCCTGTTAGTGTGGTAAATGCTAATAGGGCACTTACCTAGTAGTTCTGAATTGAGGGGTATTTTGACACCCCCTCCCCCACCAGGGATATTTGGCAATGTCCAGAGACGTTCATGATCTTCACAACTGGTGTGTGTATATGTGTGTGTGCATGTGCACAGGTGCTACTGACATGTAATGGGCAGGTGGCCAGGGCTGCTACTAAACATCCTAACTGAACAGAATAGCATTGCGCAGCACGGAATTACGAAGTCTAAGATGTCAGTAGTACTGCTATTGAGAAACCATACAACAATTGAGTTTGGAGTTGACATTAAAGTGGTGTTCAAACCCAGCAAGCCTGGGTAGGAGAGAGGAACCATGGGATGCTTACATAGAACTGAATTTTGAAGGACCAGTGGAGTAAACAAGGTGAGAGGACATGGACTATGCTACTAAAGGTATGTGCAGAGGAAGGAAAGTCTAATTTAGGAAATGATGAGGAGTAAGGATGCATAGAAAATTGTCAAGGAAGATTTCTCAGGGGTGTTTGAGATGTCCAAAAAAGATAATTAGGAGGTTGTCAAGTGAGCATAGATATTGTGAGGGATGGTGTTAGAAAACCTCTTGGATTTCAGCTTCAAATTCATCTCAGTAACTCTGCTAAGGGTCATTTTAAGAAGTGATATATTGAGCTTAAAGTAATCAACAATAACAAAAAGATTGTGAATGCCAATGGTAAGCAGTTAATGGGCACTGTAGGAAGTCTTATATTTTAAAAAAATCATGTACTTAAGATAATAGAATTCAATTGCAATGATGAATGTATGAGGATATTTATTGTATTAATAGCTTTAATTTCCAAATATTTGGAAGATTATTATATATCTTTCTCTAATGGATTTCCAGCTTAATCCTGTGATGGTCTAAAAACACACTTTGTATGATTTCTATTCTTTTAAATATGGTAAAGTTTGTTTTTTAGGCCCCAAATTTGGTCTATCTTATTGAATGTTCCACATGCTCTCAAAATGAATGCAAATTTAGATATCATTGAATAGAGTTTCTATAAATGTCAGGTCAGAAGGGTTGATAATGCTGCTTAGGTTACACTTTGGATTACATAATGATTTTTCTCACAAAGGCTGTATTTTGGATTATTGTCCCTATTTGGGAGTTGTGAGATCTTTAAGAAATGAAGAATAGTGGGCTAGTATTTGGATATGTGTTTTCATCTGAGTGATACCTGTTGACCTATTTTCAAGTTTACTAATTTTTTTTTTTTTTTTTTTTTTTGGAGAGGTTTTTGCTTTAGGGCATGTGCGCTCGCCAGACAGACAGAGAGAGACAGAGAGACAGAAAGCAGGAAATCACCCCCCAGGTGGGATGGCCACGCCGCAATCCCTTCTCCTCCATTCTCCTCTCGGGATCTTGGGCACGCACGCACACGTGCCCGGCGTGAGTTTAAGCCACCGGGTCCGGGACTCGAACCGCGGTCGACTTCGTGGGAGTCCAGCGACATAGCCATTATGCTAACTGCTGGTCCCAAGTTTACTAATTCTTCACTAGACCCTGTTAAGTCTACTGATGAACCAGTTGAAGGCATTCTTTGTTTCTGTAATACAAATATTACTTGTTTCTTACTTTTCCACTTGATTCATTATCATCACTTCCTTGTGCGTCCAAGACCTGAATGACTGACTGAAGGGCTGGAGGAAGAGGACTGCAAGTGTGACTGTAACGGGGGTTCCTGTTTAGGTCTGTATTCTCTCTCAGTAAAATAAATAAACTTTAAAAAAAAAAAACCTGTAAAAATTCACTATTTCTATATTTGGTCTTCTATTTCTCTTTGATTCTTTTATTAATAATGCTTTTCTGATGTTTCTCTTTTTAGTCTTTTAATATATGTTGTTTCCCTAGTATTTGTGCTGGTAAATGCTGTATTTTTATTTATTTGTTTGTTTGTTTGTTTACTTATTTATTTTATATGCCAGAAGTGTGTGCACACATGAGAGAGAGAGAGCAACCCCCAATGGGATCTGGTTATACTGCAATCCTTTTTCCTCCAATTCTTTTTTTTTTTTTAATAATTATTTATTGTATTTTATATATTCATTCACTTATTTTTTTTTTAATTTGACCAGAGAGAGACAGAGGGTGAAAGTGAGAGAGAGAGGAAGTGAGAAAGCAAGCCACCAGATTCAGGACTTGGACCCTGGTCGGCCATGCGGGAGTGTCCAGCACCTTAACCACCATGCCACCTGCTGGTCCCCTTTCCTCCAATTCTTTATCCCATCAGATTCTGGGTATGCATACCTGTATACCTGGCATGTTTTTCAAACTGATGGGGCCAAACTTAAATGCCAGTCTGCCACGTGAGAACCAGCTTTATCTGTACATTATCTAACTGCTGACCTACATGGCTAGCCCTTAAATGCCCTATTTTAAAACTTTGCTAATGTTATATTTAAATTGAAGATATTTTAATCTGTATGTAATTGTCAAACTCAACAAATAAACATTGTCACCATCATTTCAATCTGTAACTTTGCTCACTTTTTTCCTTCTATCATTTTAAATATAATTTAATATATTCATAATATAAATTAGCAAGACAGAGATGGTAAATAAAAACATTAGATAATCTGAATTGTTACCCATTGTGATTCACAAATTATATTCATGGAATTTGTAATAAATTCTAAAAATAAATTTTTCACCAATTTTAGTTTTTGGTGTTGGTATTATCTTATATTTTATGTGTTTTTTTTTTTAAAATATTTTATGTAGAAAGTGGAAAAACACTGTTTTAGTCAATCTGATAACATTATCCAGAAACAAAGTAAGAACCTTTTAAATTAACTTTTACATGGATTAAATAGATTGTCATCTCAACTTCAGATTAACTCCCTGGTACTCAAAAAGTAATGTTAAAGGTGGCAGGAGTTAGAGGATTGGCTCAGCTGGAATTGCAGTTATTTACGGTAATTGGACATATGTTTGATCTTATATTACAAGGACATAAGGGTTTACTCCTCTAAGTCTGACTAAAACTTTTAAATGTTGATTATCTCTTTTTTCTGGAGTTTAGGGAGGCTGCCAAGTCATCTTTCTTTAGAGCAGAAACAATTTCATATTTACTACCCATTTTCCCTGTACTACAGAGCAGTGGTTCCCATTCCTCTTCCAGTCATGGGAATATAAAGATAGGTAAAAACCTATGTTGCTAGATTGAAGTGCAAACAGGAGGTTGATAAATGGTTCTTACTAATTTTTACCTCCTGGTCTGCTCTCTGTTCCTTAAAGAAGAAATTAGCTGTAAGTGGCTGCAATCACTTTTCTCTTTCTCCAGTCATGAAAACACCAAGCGATGATATGTCCATCTCTGCTTTATTCTTGAGTGTTTTCTACATCTTTTCTTTTCATTCTCAATGTGCAGCTTCAATCTGATTCTCTCTGAGTTGGGTTCCTCTCAATACATTTTTTAAATTTATTTTTATTTACATTTAATCATTGTTTGTCTTTATAGCCTATGATATGGGTTCTCAAAGCATAAATGCATTGCAGGTAAGCAAGTCGAAGATATTACCATACACAGTAACTTTCCATGGTGGTGTATGTTAAATGTTATTGTTTTTGTTTTCCTGAGTTCTTTTCTCCCACCCCCAACTGTCCACCTCTTCCTATACAGTCTCTGGTACCTATATTTGCTGTCTCGTTTACTATATATTTCAATTTTTCACTTTCTGTAATCAAGTTTATGCCTGAGGGGAGCTGACATACAAAGTATGTCTTTCATAATCTGGCTTGTTTGCTTAGCGTTGAGTCTTCTATATTCATCAGAAAGACACTTGCACATCCATGTTTACTGCAGCATCATTCATACTCGCTAAGACATGGAATCAACTTAAATGCCCAAGAATGGATGACTGGATTGAAATGCAGCACCTGGGACCAGAAGATGGCATAGCAGTTGCATTGCTGGACTCCCACATGGCCTACTGCTGTTCCAGGCTCAGTAATATGAAATTGTTTCTGCTCTAAAGAAAGAGGACATGACAGCCTCCCTAACCCCTAATGGCTTGAAACTCACTCTGGGCATATGTGCATGCATGCCCAAAATCCTGAGAGGAGAATGGAGGAGAAAGGATTGCAGCATGACCATCCCCTCGGGGTGGGGATGACTTCTCACTTTCCCTCTCACTGTCTCTGTCTCTCTGGAAGGTGCATGCACCCTAAGGCAAAATTCTCTGAAAAGAGAAAAATGAAAAAAGAAAAAAAAAGAAATGTGGCATGTATACACTATGGATACTACTCAGCCATAAAAAACAAAGAGATCCTGTCTTTTGATACAAAGTAGGATGATAAATTCTTTTATTTACCTTACTTTTTAATTTCTCTCACCATGTTATAGATCTCCTTCATCATTTCTTGCTTTGATTGGACAGCAAAATTATCTTAACTACTTTCCCTGCATTCATTCTCATTCACTCTTTTCTAAACTCTACCCCAAAATTATACCCTTGTGGTTTTTCTAGTTCAAAGCACTATGCTAAATCAGAGTATTCCATTACCCCACTAAAAATTCTAAATGCTTTCCATATGTGATAGGATGGGAGCGTGGAGCTGCATTGTGTAAAATTCTTGGTTCTTTAGGTCCAGATCTAAAAATTAGAGACCTGTCCTGAAGCCTGTAATAGAGCCACAACCATGACACAAGTAGGTAGGAGAGAGTATTTAATAGGAAAGAAAGAATTTTAGAGAAGAAGTATACCCAAAAGACTTTTTGGGCAGGCAGGTTGCTACGTAGCACATTGGAACTAGTTAAGTATTATTTTTATTCTAGAACTGATAATTTAGCCATGGGAGGTCTGTCATAGTATCCATGTTCTTTGTTAGAGTTTGTAGGCTTTCTCCAGCACTTGTGCATCTTTTTTACAGGTGAGGAATTTGATTACCCAAATGTGCATGCTCAGTGTAAACCTTGATGATAGGCCCATCCTTATTCTGGGTCCTTTTGTATTGGGAGGAATGATAAGAGGAAATTAACAACCATCCCTCTATGTCTTCCTTAGGAACTAAAGAAGAAAAAAAAATGAGATCTGTGTGCCTTCCTGACACTAGGAACTGAGTGGGAGGAAGGAGACTCTGCAGGTGGTCTGGTTATAACTCTTGATAAATTACAATTGAAGTAACAGGTGTCCTTCTGCTCTTATCTTAGAACTGTCCACTCGTTGCTAGCTAACTGCCTAACACACAAATCACAGTGTGTCAAATCAGAGTATGTCATTTCCCTACTAAATATTCTAAATGCTTCCCATTGCCTTCAAGGAGATGGTTGAGGAAGACATATAATTTCCTTCACTCTCTGATACCAACCTGTCTCTTTATTTATTAGCTTATTCAATAAAGTCTAGAACATTATCTGTGCTAAACGAATGTTTTCAGACAGTGTGAGTAAATATTTGTGGATGTTGCCAGTGGTGACAATTCTATTCAGGAGCAGCATTGAGAGGAATATAGTGGGAGGCAGAGGCAAACAAAATGCTAATGGGAAAATAGCAACATCAGAAATTACTCTTCACTTACTAGAATTTTGATAAATATTAAGAGATAAAACGAATATAAGTAAAGTGTGAAGAATGACCAAGTTCCAGGTTTCATAGGTAATGGAAAGGAAGAAGATAGGTTTTATGTTACAAGCTGGCAAGAGAGAGGCTAAGAGTGCTTTTGAGCATGTCAGCCTGGGTTATAATTTTGACTCTTCACTTATTAGCATGGGAGAATAACCTGACTTCTATGAGATATGGTTTTCTATGACAGACCTCCCATTGTTAAATATTCTTAGTGAAATACCAGTGTCTACTTTATAACTTTGTTGAGAGAACTAAGTTTATTCAAATAAAGAGTTTATACATAGTAAGCTTCGAATGGAATGTAGCTATTATTTTTATTCATAACCTTATTAGTCCAAAAGAGAAAACAGAGCTTTTGCTAGTTTGGTATAAGAGAGTTATATAACTTATGCCATTGGCTGCTCCTTAGTTTATAGAAAAAGTACAACTGTTAAAATGCAAGTAGCACTGGAACCAGGAGGTGGTGTGGTGGTTAAGGGTGCTGGACTCCCACATGGCCGACTGTGGTTCGAGTCCTGGACTTGGCAGCTTTCTCTCTCTCTCTCTCTCTGTCCCTCTCTGGTCAAATTAAAATAAATGAATAAAAATAATAAAAAGTTAAAATAATTATTAAAAAATGCAAGTAGCATAGGTAAGTCATGCCACACTCAGTTATTTTAAATATTCTAGTTAGACTTCCTGAGTCTTGTCTTTTTTCCCCTAAGAGTAGAAGTCTAGACATTTGACTCATAAAATATATTTCATTTCAGTTCAACATTCAGTTACTGTACCTTTTTTGTTTGCTTGTTTGTTTGTAAGGTTTTTGCCATAGGGTGCATGTACTGACCAGAGAGAGACAGAGATGGTGAGAGGGAAAGTGAAAAATCACCCCCCAAGAGGGATGGCCACACTGCAATCCCTTCTCCTCCATGCTCCTACAGGGATTTTGGGCATGAATGCACACATGCTCAGCGTGATTTTTGAGACAGTAGGCCTGGGACTTAAACCTCAGTCAACCATGTGAGAGTACAGCCTCCTAACCATTATGCTACCTGCTGGTCCTGAAACTGTACCTTTTTAAAAAATGAATTTAGAAAGCCTAAGTTTCAATGAGAGCATTCCCCAATCCTTTTAGATTTTAGAGAGAATTTTAAAGCATGTTCAGCATAAATTGTAATGTAAAGATGTCATTTATCTTGAAATTATTGACCTAGGCTCTATTTCCCTTACCTCCAGGCTCCATTTTTTGGCATAACCACTCAAAACAAGATTTACTGTCTTTTTATCTAAGAGCAAAAAGAGCTATTGACTTGGGCACAGGAGAAGCAAGTGGAGAGAAGAAAAACAAAACCAGGGAGGACTGCATCACTTTCAGGGAATTTACTTGAGTTATTTAAGGACAAATACAGTGGACTATTCACTTTTTTCCATTCTGAAACAAAATTGAATTTCAATGTACTTAAGGACAGAGAACAAAATGTCATTCTACTGTTTGTATTCATGTATTAAATACAGAGGGTGCGACAAAGAGTGATTCCCCCCCACCCCTCTGAATTGTGCGTGTTTGAGAGACTTTGGCATAAATTTTAGAACTTTGCTCTCTTACTCGTGTTAACTTTAGGCAAGCAGATCCCCCTAAATAACATAAGATGTTATTATGAGCTCTCAGAAGGCATAGGGCCATAGAGATGCAAACAGCTTCTAAATACAAGGAGTAAGGGGCTGGGCAGCAGTAAACATGATGCTCTGTGAAGCAGACACACCTGTGCAAAGGTGGCTGGTTCACATCTGGAGACCTCCCTGAGTAACACCAGGCGTGCACTGGTCCGTGAATTGGTCCATGATGCAGGGCTAAGTCAGGCAGGGAGTGGATCCTGGTGTCACAATCCTGTTGGGGGTTCTCTCCCCTCTCTCTCTTTCTCACTGTGTCTCACTCATTGAAGAGATAAGTAAGTAAACTTAAAAAAAAATGAAAAGAATCTTTAAATACTCCTGTTGCTGTCATTGCTTTTGCCTTGCAAGAAAATAAGAGCTTTCGGCGAACAAAATAGTAAAACTTGAATATTTATGTAAATTTTTGTGATTTATTTTCTATCTTTACTGTTATTGCCTTAATATGGAAATGTTACAGTTTTCCTATTGTTTATAGAGAACAACATGTCTTTCAGCTTAAATCCATTTAGCTTTAATGCCTGAGTTGTTTCCTGCAAGTAAATGTTATATTCTCTCTAACCAGAAAAAAATGAAACAACACACGGGAGTTTGTTTATGAGGAAGTTGTGATTTAAAATAAAGTAGTGTTGTAATAGGAAAATCAGACCTTCATGATTGAAATTAGGCTTGTTTTTCTTAGGGATTAGTTCATCATGTTAATTTAAAAATACTTTTAAAAAATAAAATGGAAATCACAAAAGTCAGTTTCATCTCAATTCAAAGCAACCATCATTGCTCTCAAACTGACTTCTCGATTTGTGGCATATCAAACTCTTTGAATTAATAATGTTGAACTGACCTCCCCTAACCTGGGGAATTGAATGATTTTTTTTGAAGGATTTTATCAAATTTCTGTCTGTGTGTGACTACATATATTCATTTTCAGTTGGAGAGTTCTCATATTTCTGAGTTTGGTTTAGGTACTGAAATTCTGTAGAAGTGAAAAGCTATAAAGGGTGTGAATAACCCTTCTTGTGGGGAGGGTATTGTTGTAGGCAAATGACCTTGAAACTTTCTGACATTTATATAAGCCTAAGTGACATTTTATTGCCATGTTTTTCAAGTCATCAGTGTATTGAAAGGTATGGCATATGCTAAAAATACACAATGTTCAAATTAGTAAATGACTTCAGTTTTTTTGGAGAGGTTTTTGCTATAGAGCGCGTGGGCTTGCCCGCCATGCCGCAACCCCTTCTCCTCCATTTTCCTTTCGGGACTTTGGGCATGCACATGTGCCCGGCATTGAGTTTAAACCGCTGGGTCTGGGACTCAAACTGTGATCGACTATGTGAGAGCCCAGCGACGTAACAATTACCCCATCCGTTGGTCCCAAATTAATAAATGAAATATTTGCTGGCGTGCATTTTGCTAACTCTCTATAATGAAATGAATCAAGCTCTGTCAGAGCATTGTCATAAATCAGTGTGCAACGTCCCCCACTTCTTCTGGCTCTGATAAAAGGCCAGTTTCTTTCATAGACCTCGTGGGAAAACACTGCAAGAAGCAGAAGAAAGGAAAGTAGGGAACTTCTTATACATTAACTTATCATACATACAGCTAAATACTATCTCTACATGTTCATTTGTGCCAAGTCCTCCAGAAGTGTGAGAAAGTGGGAGGAAGAGATTGTGACAGCAGATAAGAAGAAGGATTTGGGTTGTTTCCTTTATCTTCTTCCTATCACTTATCCTTCCCATTGGTTAGGTCAAAAATCTTGGAAACGTGTGTGTGTGTGTGTGTGTGTGTGTGTGTGTGTGTGTTTGTGTGTGTGTTTTAATAGACTATTTATTCATTTTAGGATAACAGAAAAATTGAGTGGAAGTGGAAGGCACAGATAGATAGATATTACTTTATACACCATGCCTCTACACATGCATATCCTCCCACATTATCAACGTCTTCACCAGAGTGGTACGTTTGATACAATTGATGAAACTACAGTATTATATCATTACCGCTTGAAGTACATAATTAACATTAGGTTCACTCATAGGTTATATATTCTATGGGTTTAGATAAATGTGTAATGAAATGTATCTACTATTACAGTATCCGACAGAATAGTTCCAATGCCCTGAAAATCTCATGTGCTCCACCTTTTCATACCTCCTTTCCTCAGACCTTGGGAAGCAAATCTCAATATTGTTAAGATGTTGATTCTTGGGACCAACAGATGGTGTAGTGGCTACATCGCTGGACTCCTACATGGCAGACTTTGGTTTGAGTCCTGGACCCAGTGGCTTGAAACTCATGCTCAGTGCATGTGTGCAGGTGCCCAAGAAGCCAGGAGGAAAATGGAGGAGAAGGGATTGCAGCATGGCCACTCCTCCGGGGGCATGATTTTTTACTTTCCTTTCCACTGTCTTTGTCTAGCTCTCTCTCTCTTTCTCTCTCTCTGGTGAGAGCAAGCACCCTAAGGCATAAACCTAAAAAAAAAAAAAAAAAAAAAAAAAAAAAGTAGGTTTTTCACAACTTGATCTGTAAGTTGAGTATAATTCAAATCAAGATCCCAGCAAGTTATTTAGTGGAAATCAGCAAGTTTATTCTGAAGTTTATATGGAAAGGCAGAGATGAGGGATCTTTAAAAAGTTCATTAAAAATGTGTATTATGAAAGATACATACAAGGACTTGGATAACGTTTTTTTCCAAAATAAAAATAATACATGAATTCCATTTTTCCACAAACTCTCAAAAGTAGCTTCACATTTCTGGAATTCTATTCTGTTCCATTGTTTATATTTTCATCAATATTACATTGTCTTGATTATTGTATCTCTATAATAAGTCTTGAAGTTAGGTAGTGTCAGCCCTCCAATTTGTTCTTCTCATACAATATTGGAGGCCATTCTGGATATTTTTCTTTTCCAAATAAATTTTTGAGTAAGTTTCTTGATAGCCACTAAATAAGTTGTTGGGATTTAACTTGGGATTACATCAATTTATAGATCAACTGACAATGTTGAGTCTTCCTATCTGTGAATGTGGCATATTTCTTCATTTATAGTTCTTCATTTCTTTCACAGAGCTTTGGAATTTTACTTACATACATCTTGTACATAGTTTTTTTAGATTTACACCTAATTATATTGTTTTTGTGGTTTTAAAGTAAATGGTATCTGAGACCAGCAGTCGGAGTAATGGCTATGTTGCTGGACTCCCATGTAGTCAACCACAGTTTGAGTCTTGGACCCGGTGGCTTAAACTCACACCGGGTGTGTGTGCGTGCGTGCCCAAGATCTCAAGAGGAGAATGGAGGAGAAGGGATTGTGGCATGGCCATCCCCCTCGGGGGGTGATTTCTAGCTTTCTGTCTCTCTGTCTCTATCTTTCTGGTGAGCGCACATGCCCTATAGCAAAATCCTCTCCAATAATTAATTTAAAAAAAAGGTAAGTGATATCCTGTTTTAATTTAAAACTGCACCGTTTATTGGCGGTATATAGGGAAAAGATCAACTCCTATTTATTAACTTTGTATCCTGCAACTTTGTTGTAATGGCTTATTAGTTCAAGTAGCTTTTGTTGTTGATTCTCTCATATTTTTTATATAGAGAATGAATTTATTTGCAAGTAAAGACATTTTTTTCTTCCCAATCTGTGTATCTTTTATTTCCTTTTATTGTCTTATTACATTAGTGAAAACTTCAGTATGATGTTGAATTTTTCACCATTAAGTATGAGGCTGGCTGTAGATTTTTAAATGTGGAGATTATCAATTTGAGAGAGTATCCTCTATGATTAGTTTTCTCAGGATTTTTATAATGAATGGGTGTTGGATTTTGGTCAAATACTTTTTCTGTATCTATTGATATGGTGATTTTTGTGTGTGTGATGGATTACATTAACTGGGTTTCAGACATTGAACCAGTCTTGTATATGTGGGATAAATTTCACTTGGCCATGGTGTGTAATTTCTTCTGTACATTGTTCAATTAACACTGTAAATATTTCACTCCTCTCTCTTCATACTTACATGGTTTCTGAGGAGAGATTGTATGTAATTCTTATCTTTGCTTCACACTAGGTAATTTTTTCCTCTGTCTTCTTTCAGTATTTTTTGTTTATCTTTGATTTTCTGTATTTAAAAATGATACACCAGTTTTTTATGGAACTTATCTTGCTTGGTGTTTTCTGTGTTCTCTGAATGTTGTTTGGTGTTTGATATTAACTTAGGGAGACTTTTTTTTTTTTTTTTTTTTCTTTTGTGCCAGTAGGGCATCAAACGTTTCTTCTGATTCTTTCTTTCATATCTTTTTGATATTCTCATTATACATGTAGTTGACTCACAATTCTTTAATACTCTGGGTTCTTTTCTTTATTTCAGTGTTTGTTCTATGTGCTTTTTAGTTTTGAAGCTTTATTCTGCGATATTCTGAAGCTCAGAGATTCTTTCATCAGGTGTGCCTAGTGTACTCGGTCCATCAAAGACATTCTTCATGGCAGTCACAGTACTGTAGTTCTCTAACATTTCTTTCTGATACTTTCTTAGGAATGCCATGTCTCTGCATAGCCCCTTTTTTCTTGCATACTATCTACTTTATCCCCTGGCACTCTTCCATCAAGATTATTGTTGAGGGACCAGCAGTTAACGTAATGGCTATGTCACTGTAGTCGACCGCGGTGGTTCGCGTCCCAGACCCGGTGGCTTAAAACTCATGCCGGGCGTGTGTGCGTGCATACCCAAGATTCTGAGAGGAGAATGGAGGAGAAGGGATTGCGGCTTGGCCAACCCTCCTGGGGGGTGATTTCTCGCTTTCTGTCTCTCTATCTCTCTCTGTCTGTCTGGCAAGCACACGCGCCCTATCGCAAAAACCTCTCCAAAAAAAAAAAAAAAAAAGATTATTGTTGATTTAAATTATCAATTTAAAAATGGCAGCATCTGTCCTATAACTAATTTTGATTTTGATGCTTGCTTTTAAATTGTGTTTTGGCCTTTAGTGTTGTGATTTATTTTCTTAATAGCCAGACGTTACATACTAAGTGAAATAAATTGCTACAAATAAGTTTTTGGTAATTTGGTAAGGTGTGAGGACAGAAGTCTGACTGCTTTTTCCTATTTCCAATATCCCTTCCATGGGGCCTGGGGTGAGTCATGTCTACAAATATGAATAGATCATTTGGCTCATTTGATAACAGGACTCTTCCTACATCCTGTCCCTGACATAGTATCCTTGTGAAGGGTGAGTCACACCAACAAGCATTAACAGACCGTTTGACTCATTGATAACAAGACCCTTCCAACATCCTGTCCTTGGGACAGTATCTCCTGATGTATACAAGCCCCCTTATCTCTGTTAAAGTACACTCTTTGCTGATGCCTTCCCGAACACAGCCCTCCCTTTCCAATCACTAACCTAAAGGTTGTAAAACCCACCTATAACCTACAAGCCCTCACTTCCAGATGCCCCACCTTTTTGGGCCACACCAATGAAAGAATTTTTTTCACTAAATTCCAAACCTTGTCTCTCACTCTCAAATCAAATAAAAGGAACCCCTTGTACCTCATCACCCTGGAGAAAGGCAAGTTTGTCTCTTCTCCAAGCCTGGGTCACACACATTTGTGGTCAGAAATAAACTGTATTAATTATTATTTCTGCAGAGTTGGTTATTTCTGTAGACAGGTGTGGAGAGAAGTATTCTGTAATCCTATGTTTAGGTCTCAGTCTTTTTGTGAGCCTGTTCCTCTGAATTGTGAACTTCACATATACCTCTCATCCTCACACCACCGTGTATGGCATGTGATGCTCAGAATAGATTGAAGTTGGAGATTTTTATGGGGAGCAGAGTTGGAGGAAGGGGTTCTCACAGAGGGTCTGGTTGCATTCCCTGGTAGGCTGTCATTGATGGGGCTGATATGATATCCTTCTGTCATTATCTTAGGGCTGCTGCTCTTTTCTGTCTGGCTACCTGTAACAAAATAAGTTAAGTGACTTAAAGAAAGTCCCTATGATGCTAAAACTACACATAATAACGGGGAATTTGTGGTATCCTATTCACTCCAAAGAACTTTTCATTTGCATTTGCAGGTAAGGCAATTTGTAAATTAATACTGCTATCTATCCACTTAACAATAAATGCTAATGAAAGAGTAGACTTAAAGGTCAGTAGTCAAGAAATAACTCTGGAGGGGCTGACTTTCCCTAAGTCAGTTAGATTCTGACAAAACCTCAAAGATTAGGCTCTAATTAAAAAGTTTCTCCTGAGGGAAGACATTGTTAAGAGAGTGCTCTGGTGTATTTAAAGACCGATTCTTTTCCCCTCCCCTTGCCTGAACTATGAGAGGGTTTCTCTGATATTCACTGTGAAAATATGGTAAGAGCTCCGTGAAATAAAACTCACAACAATGTCAAGGTGCCCGATGACTGAGCTTCCTGGACTTTTTAATCTCTGACTCCTCCACCTGATACTCCAGGAATTCACCAATTACAGTGTAGACTTTCCTACCCTGGGACTACTTTCCATGGTTGTTGCAGCTCACAGGTTTCTGTTCTGATTTGTTGGGATTCTCTGAATTCACCTGTCAGTCTCTCCAATCTGGCATAGCAGTTCTCCCTGTAATCTTACTTCTCTTATGGATCCAGAGTTGTTCATATATTAATTTGTGTAGGTTTCTTTTTACCTGTTGTTAGAACAGAATGGTAACTTCCAAGCTTCTTATATGTCTGACCAAACCCCAGAAATGTTCTAATATTAAAATATATTTCACCAACAGATCAAAAAAAAAAAAAAAGTAAAAGAACTGAAAAACAAAATTAACAATTTGATGTAACTCAGCTATGTTTGAACACTGAACCAATGACCAAATTCACCTTCCTTCTAAGATACATAAATGTTTAGTAAAATGGACCGTATGTTAGGTCAAAGGCTTGAGACTTTTCAGATAGCGAAATTGTTATCAGATGGGGGAGTTGAGCTGCATTGTGAGAAATCCTCAGTTCTTTGGGTCCACATCTCTAAGATTAGAAACTTGCCTTGAGACTCGGAATGAAAAACTACAAACAAGTATAAAGTAGGAAAGAGAAATTTTAATAGGAAAGTGAAGATTTTTAATATAAATGAAGTAGACTCCCATACCCGAAAGGCAGACATACAACTGGGCAGCTGCCAGAGAAGGACAACTGCTCTGGGCATGGAGTTAGGTGTTACTTTTATTGTGAGAGTTGGTAATATATATTTAGCAGGGGGAGGTGTGTCATAGTATCTGGCCTCTTAGTTTGATTTCCTGGGCTTTTTCCTTTGCTTACGAGTCTCTCTCTCTCTCTCTCATAAGGAATTTGAGGAATATAATGACCTAATCACACATGCCCAGTGTGGATTTGGAAGGTGTGCTAATCCACATATGAATGATCTACCCTATTAGTTTATTGCCCCAGTGGGAATCAGGATGTTGATCTGGCATCCCATCCTGGCGTCAGGAGCAAGGTGGGAGGAAGGAGTTCTCACAGAGGGTCTGCTTCCATTCCCTGTAGGCTGTGGTTGATGGGGCTAATGTCCTTCTGCTATTATCTCAGGGCGGCCTACTCATTTCTTTCTGGCTACTTGTCATAAAATAAGTTAAATGACCTAAAAAAAGGGCCTAAGATGCTAACTTTAAGTGCAGTAACAGTGAATTTGTATTCTATTCACTTTGAAGAACTTCTCTTTTGCATCAGCAGACAGGGCAATTTGTAAAGTAATTGTGTATTGTCACTGATATGCTTAACGAGAAATACTCACGGAAGAGTAGATTCAGATGTCAGTAGTCAAGAGAGAGCTCAAGAGGCTGACTGATTTCTGTGTAAAGAAACACATTAGATATCATCAAGCTAATTAGATTTGGAATGACATTTTAAAAATAAAATAATATTAATCCAAACTTGGCTCAGAACTAGCAGTCTAAATTCCCTTAAGACCATATCAAGTTACTGTAGAAAAACATGAGAAGACATTAAGTTGCTAAATGATTATTATAATTTAGGTACTTTTTTTTAAAGCACCTTGGCATACATTAAAATGTATTTACCTTGGGATATTATGGCAGATCCAATTACCAATTTGAAGATCAGACTACTCCCAATGAAAATGTCAGCAGTAGTCAGTTACTCTGTATATTCTGTGTTATTTATTTATTTTGAGAGGTTTTTGCTATAGGGTGCATGCGCTCACCAGAAAGACAGAGAGACACAGAGACAGAAAGCGAGAAATCAGCCCCCTAGAGGAGATAGCCACACTGCACTCCCTTCTCCATTATCCTCTCAGGATCTTGGGCACAGACGCACATGTACCCGGTGTGAATTTAAGCCATCTGGGAGTTGAACAGCCGTCGACTACATGGAGTCCAGTGGCATAGCCATTATGCCAACTGCTGGTCCCCCTGTGTTTTTTTTTTTTTTTTTTTTTTTTTTTTTTTTTTTTTTTTTTTTTAATTATATTTGCTGAGCTGCTTAAGTCAGAGATGTCTACCCAGTGATTATTTACTAATCCAAAGAAGCATCTCTGCAAACTATCTCTCCACCACCTCCTGTGTAAGCATTGACGCTTTATTGGTCCTAGCGTAAATGTTCTGCTTGAGATTCAGACCACAGATGAATACTGAAATGCTCGTACTAAGGAAGCATAATGATTACCTACACTCTCCTGGGTTTATGTAGAATCTTAGGTTTTATCACCAGTTTCACCAAGATTAACGAAGGGAAAATATAGTAGAGACAGAATATGTCTGCCTGGCAGATGCATACTGGTTTCAGAGGGACCTAGGAGGTTTTGATATTTATGTGCAAAGTAGAATTTAGATCTGGGACAGTATCTTGATTATATATATATAATATATATATATATATATATATATATATTATATATATGTATATATATATGTATATATAGCATGCATGCAGTGTATAATCATTAGATGACAGATATAAACATATTAATTCATCTCCTTCAAATTGGACATTACATTATGTTGTGTATATAATGCCATCATTCTGAAATACATTTATATGTAAAGACATTACTAGTTTATATATATTACACAGTTGCTGATTTGAATGATCCTCCTCTGAGCTTTTGACTCTTTTTTAAGGTTTTTGCCTTAGAGCATGTGAGTTTGCCTGAGACAGCAAGAGGGAAAGCGCCCTTAACTATCACGCTGCCTGCCAGCTCCCATGGCTATTCTTCTGTTAACATTATTTATTAGTATTACTTTTTAATTTGCTATAGGGCACGTGCACTCACCAGACAGAGACAGATGGGGTGGGAAGGGTGAGAGAAAGCACACCACCAGGTCCATACCTGAACAGCCCGCCATGTGGAAGTTCAGCACTATACCCACCACGGCACCTGCTGGGCCCAAATGGCTATTCTTTATTTTCTTGGTTTCAGACCCACTAGTTTTAATATCAGGATAGGGCACTTATATAAGGAGCCTTTCCTTTCACTACTAAGGAATACACATTGTTTTTATCCGTGGCACCGAATAAAGCTCATTCCCTTTTGAAGTGTACAATTACATTGCTTTTTCTCATCTTCTTTACTGTTAACTTTATCCTGCCACATCTCTAGGACAAAACTGAAATTCTAGATGAAATAAATAGGTTGCTCAGAATGTCCCTCTCTGCCTTACCACTGACCTGGGTGAATCGACAATCCTCTCAATTTCCCTTCCTAACCCCTACCCTCACGGTCTGTCAGCTTGTACCACTGCCCTGATCTTTGTATTGCTATAAGCCTCCTGTGATGTCCCTGGGGCTGAACTTCACTGTCATTTTTCTTCACTATCTTAAACCTTCAATTTTGCAAGCTGGGACAAGAACCTTCTTACTGTCCACCAGCTTCCATGCTCATACAGAGGTGGTAGCTTATTTGTTATCCTTTTATGTTGTCCCTGTTTCTCGGCTGACTTCTCGTAAAGCTTGAATCTCTTCCTAGCCTAGGACTAGGTTGATGATGCTCTTCTCCGAAATTCCTTGGTCTTTTCCATGCTTGACAACCTTGCAGATGCTTCTGCTGCGTGCTTAAGGCTGGTTAACTTACTTCTTATCCTTTGCTTTCCATTCTGGGCTCTTGGACTTTGGTCAAAAAAACACTAAACCATTCTCATTTATTGCTTAGGATTCCTGCTGTTCAAATTCAAAAGGATCTTCATATTGGAATTATTTCTTTTGGACCATGATACATTTATATGTATATCTAGCTATTTTAAATCTTTTGCTCTCTCCTGAAATGATTAACTCCAACTCCAGCTCTCCCTGTGCATACTCAGCAGGTGAGCTTTTACTTTTTCTTCTTCTTTTTTAATTTGCTAGCGGTGGGATGGTGGTTAAGGTAGCTGGATCCCACATGGCTGACTGCACAGTTCAAGTCCTGGACCTAATGGCTTGAAAAACATACCAGGTACTTATATCTAGTGTGCTCATGCTGGGAAAATTCATTTTGCAATCTGTAATGATATGAAGTGATTGAACATTTATAAAAATTAAAAAAGAAAAATACACCAGGCACATGTGCATGTGTCAAAAGGAGAAAAGGAAAAATGGAGGAGAAAGGATTGTGGTGTGACCATTCCCCATGGAGGATGCTTTCTCACTTTCCTTCTCTCCTCGCTCTATCTCTATCTCTGTGTCTCTCTCCAGCCAGCTCACACTCCCTCTGGCAAAATTAAAAAAATAAAATAATAAATAAATAAAAGTGGCTTTTACTATGAAAATCCTAATCTAAATTACGGTCCTGTTTGCCGTATCTCCAGAGCTCCGATGTTCCCCACTACTGCAGCATGCAGTTGCAGAAACAGAGGCAGAGAGGCATAATTGATTTGTCTTAATGAGCGCATAGCTGCTTATTTTCAACACTGGCTAGCGAATGACAAAAACAATTGATGAACACTTGATGCCAAGGGAGAAAATAAAATGCTTCTCTCTCACACATTTTTCCTCCACAATTCCAGCTATTCCTGTTTCTCTTTATTTCATTGTAGAGAAAAGAGATCAAAGAATCAAGAAAGAGAAAGGCAAAATAGAGGAGAAAAAAATGTAGCTAGCAAGTGTGAGGGATACTAGAGAGAGCTCATCTTCTGAACTAACGTAACACTGAAGCTTTTCCCAAGGAATTGAAACAGAGTCCTGCCTTGTTCTTCCTTATTCAGTTCAAATTATAACCTGTAATTGCCCCCTACATACGCTTTCTGATGGTTCCTGATGAACTGCTCTCAGAAGATAGTTTGAACTACACTGGCATACTAGGGTTCCAACTTGGCTTATCCTGAAAGCCAATTGGAGTGGAAGGCTATAAATACAATTCCAAACCATTTTCTGATTTTGAGGTGTTTAAAAAAATGAAGATTTATACTTTTCCCTTCTCCACAAGTTCGTGAGCTGATGTGTTCCAGCAACTGGAGAGGAAATCTCCCTTCTATCCTCAGTCCTTCATCTGACCATCTCTTGCATATTGGCTGCTTTATAGAAACTAATGCTCTCAACTGTTAGAGAATTTTGCTTGAGTATATTTTTTGTATTATTTAATTCAGAGGAAGAGTGTTTCCTCCACGCATTATTCCAGCTGCGTAGAAATGGATCTATTTCATCCTCTTTGTATCACTTACTCACCAGTAGGGGGCACTTGGAGACTTTAACAAGTCTCTTTTTAAAAAATAATATTTATTGTAACTTTTACAAAGATAATGTAACTATATATATATATATATAATTACATAGTAACATATAATAGTTTTATACCTTTGTGAGGGGTTCAGTGTGGTTTTTCAAAACATGCATGTAATGTGTAACAATCAGAGCAATAAACATATCCACTATCCCCATGTTCAGAATCTACTCTTGTGGTTATTTTTAAATATATTAGGTTGTTGGGAAAGTCATGATGCATTTTTGCATAGAAAAACATATGACCTTCCCGATTACCTACTGTATTAACCAAGTGTTTTAATTCTCTTTTGTACTTAAACAAACCACATTGGTTTAATTTCAGCCCTCCTCTCCTGCCACCCAAGCAAGTTTTTTTGGATTTCTCACTCAAACATTACCAATGACCCCCTGTTGCCTATCAGTACATTCTCAGCCCTTACTTAGCCTGGGACCCAAGGCCTCTGTGATCTACTATTCCCTCATAGAGTCCTGCTTCCTTACTGTTCTCTCTGTATTGAGTGCTATTATGTTACCAGTGTTCCCAGATGTTGGACACTTTTGTATTTATTCGCCTCAACATCTTTTTTAATTTTATTTTTATTTACCCTTATTTATTTATCTATTTATTATTTATTTTAATTTGACCAGAGAGAAACACAGAGAGAGAGAAACAGAGAAAGTGCAAAAGCAAGCTGCCAGGTCCGGGACTTGAACCACGGTTGGCCATGTGGAAGTCCAGCACCCTTAACCACCATGCCACTTGCCAGCCCCTCAACATTTTTTTTCTTAGCTTGAAGCACTACCTTGAGTTTCATAAAATCACAGTTCAGTCACAATCTTTTTATCATCTCAACACTTAGAAATACTGACATCTATTCTTAATGTCAGTAAAGAGTTTCTAAAATTTATAAGTTGTGCATGGAAATGCTAACCAAGAGCTTATTTTCCAATATTTTGATGGAGAAAAATTGTAATGTTTTAGGACATGTCAGGAACCTCCAATCAATTTTCTAAAATGTTGTTATAATACAAGAAATTGCCTGTGTATAAGCAAGAAACTGTATTGGAGTATGTAACACTTAAACCAATAGTAATTACTTTATATAAAATAATATATTTAACACTCTATGATCTAAACACCTTTAGAGGGTGGAGTAGTGACAACAAATTTCTTATGAAAGTATAGATTGGGAACCAGCAGTTAGCGTAATGGCTATGTCGCTGGACTCCCACGTAGTCGACAGCGGTTCGCGTCCCGGACCTGGTGGCTTAAAACTCACGCTGGGTGTGTGTGCATGCGTGCCCAAGATCCCGGGATGAGAATGGAGGAGAAGGGATTGCGGCGTGACCATCCCCTCTGGGGGGTGATTTCTCGCTTTCTGTCTCTATGTCTCTCTCTGTCTGTCTGGTGAGCGCACGCACCCTATAGCAAAAACCTCTCAAAAAAAAAAGTATAGATTAAAAATCACATTAAGGAACAATTTCCTGCATGAACTGTTACCCAATAAGTGTTATGAAAATATAACAGCTAAGTGTTTCTGTGAAGAATTCATATGTTGAGCCATTGTAACAGGATTAAGAGGGTGAAAACTTTACCAGACTTTGGTGTGGAAAGGTGGTGCTTTGGTAAGAGACTAGGATAAAATCATGAGGAGAGGGCTCCCATGACTGAGTTTTCAAGGAATGGGAGTGAGAGCGAAGCCCACATGAACACAGACCACAGTCTCCTGCCCTCATCATGTTGTGATTCTACCAGAAGAGCCCCACCAGGTAGGATCCCTGAACCTTAGACTGCCAGACTGTGAACGGACTAAATCTCTATTTTTAAAATAATTATTTAACTTTACTATTATTATTACTTTTTAATTTGCCATAGGGCGCTCACGCTTACCAGAGAGACACAGAGAGAGAGGGAGAGAGAGAATGAGAAAGCTAGCTACTAGGTCCAGGACCTGAGCTGTGCTTGGCCATGTGCGAGTCCAGTGCCTGAACCACCTCTATGCTTAGACACAGATACGTTTAGAGGTCTGCTGCTATGAAGCGGCATAAGGAAATGATCCACTTCCAAACCAGAGAGAGGCCTGGACAGATCCTCCTCTCACTCCTCAGAAGGAACCACCCTGCCAACACCTTGATTTTGGACTTTGGATTTTGTAATGCATAACAAGACACAGTGGGGTGAATTTGGTCTGCGAACTATAGTTGCATTACTCTTGTCCTATAAAAACCTTCCTGAAGTTTAGTGTGACAGTTCACTGTGGCCAGGCCATGGTACCTTCATATTTGATGAAACAGCTAAGTGTTTCTGTGAAGGTACTTTTTAGATGAGATTAACATATAAGTCAGTATTTTTAAAAAATAAGTATTTTAATTTAATTTTTATTATTACTCTTAAAAATTTGACCAGAGAGAGAAAGAGGGAAAGTGAGAAAGCAAGAAGCCAGGTCTGAATTCAAACCACAGTCGGCCCTATAGGTGTCAACACCTTAACCACCACACCACCTACTCAAAATCAGTAGATTTTGAGTAAAGTGGATTTTTCTCCATTATGTGATTAGGCCTTATCCAATCAGCTAAAGGTTTAAATAGAAAAATGACTGATTCCCTTGAAGAAGAGGAAATTCTGCCTGGAGACAGCCTGCAGACTCCAAATGCAGCTGTTCTTGGTCTCCCTGAGGGCCTAACCCGCCAACTTGTGCTTACCAGCATATATAATCATATGAGCCAATTCCTTAGAATCGATTTCTCTCTCTCAACTAGTACTTCTATTCCACTGGTTTTGTTTCTTTGGAGAACCCGAATATATTAGGATAGTAAAAACGACAAGGCATTGGGCTGGTCCTAAAGCCTGACGTTCAGGGAGACAGATCTTACATGACTGACCACAGTTTTAATCCTGGTCCTGGTGGCTTGACAAAAACACCAGGTGTCGGGATCAAGCAGTTAGCGTAATGGCTATGTCGCTGGACTCCCACGTAGTCGACCGCGGTTCGCGTCCTGGATCTGATGGCTTAAAACTCATGCCGGGCGCGTGTGCGTGTGTGCCCAAGATCCCGAGAGGAGAATGGAGGAGACGGGATTGTGGCATGGCCATCCCCACTGGGGGGTGATTTCTTGCTTTCTATCTCTCTGTCTCTCTCTGTCTGGTGAGCACATGCGCCCTATAGCGAAAACCTCTCAAAAAAAAAAAAAAAAAAAAAAAAAAAAACACCAGGTGTGTGTGTGTGTGTGTGTGTGTGTGTGTGCCCATAATTCCAAAAGGACGGGAAAGGACTGCTGTGTGATCATACTCCACTGAGGATGCTTTCTCCTCCCTCTCTCTGTGTTTAACAAGCACAGTTGCCCTCTGTCAATTAAACAGCAACAAAAAACAAGCATTTTACCAGAAATCGTTAACCAGAGAGATGGAGTAGTGAACCCTTCTTTCTCTGAATTCTTCCTCTTTTTCTTCTTTTTATTAATTTATTTTAATGATAGAGACATATTTGTACTTCAGAAAGAGACAGAGTACAAGACACACAGACAGAAGTACCCTAGACACGGTCTCGTCATGCTGAGATCTCTTTTCCTCAGGTCTTCAGCTCCTTGCATCCTCGGTAGCTGGCTGTATGCCCACCTTATTTTCAGGCTAACACAGGTATCCAAACCATGGTTGGCCATGTGGCTTCCAGCACTGCAATCAAACATGCTACAGACTGATCCCTGGCCAGGCCTTCCTTCCTCTGAATTCTCCTCCTCCTCCTCTTTTTTTTTTTTTTTTTTTTTGCTACAGGGTGCATATGCTTGCCAGAGAGACAGAGAAACAGAAAGTGAGAAATCACCCTCCTTTGCCCCGCCCATACAGAGGAGATGGCCACACAGCAATCCCTTCCCTTCCATTATTCTCTCAGGATTTTTGGCACACACACATGCCCAGCATGACTTTTAAGCTGCCAGGTGCAGGGTACAAACTGCAGTTGACTATGTGGAAGTCCAGTGATGTAACCATTACGCCATCTGCTGGTCCCCCTCTGAATTCTTAGAGCTTGTATCTCCTTCATGAAACTGATTTCCTAGCGTAGTGTTGCATCATTAAACTGACATTAAACAACTGGCATAATTTAGCAACACTTTTCTATTACAATTTACAAGAAATGGATGTAAAAGTATTTTGCATATTTGTTTATTATACTCCATACATGAATGTGTCAATTATGCATTGTAAAATACCATAAAGCTATATCTATTGTACTTTACAAATGACTTAGGATATTTTCTTAATTCTTACGTATTTCATTTATGATAGAAAGTGTGTGCCTGCAAATATGAGAGAGAAAGGGAGAGAGGAAGATACACCCTCAGGAGGCTCTGGTCATGCTGTTGCTCCCATCCCTCAGCCCTTTAGCTTGTCAAGATCTTGGCACCCTTACAAACCTGACTCAGCTCAGACTGACCGGGCCAGGGATCTAAATGTATGATTGACCATGTGGCTTCCAACACTGCAGTTTAGTGCACTACTTACTGTACCACCGAGACTGGCTCAATTTAGGAGATTTTTATGGCACATTTTTACACTTTTTTGTTTTTTTATTTCTGCCTAAGAATTGACTTTCTAATTTTGCTTTGGAGAGGTGTTTGCCATGGGGCACGTGTGCTCTCCAAAAAGACAGAGACAGAGAGACAGAAAGTGAGAAATCACCCCGCAGGGGGGATGGCCACACTGCAATCCCTTCTCCTCCATTCTCCTCTCAGAATCTTGGGCACGCATGCACATGTGCCTGGCATGAGTTTAAGCCACTGGGTCCGGGACTTGAACCATGATCAACTACATGGGACTCCAGAGATATAGTCATTACACTAACTGATGGTCCCAGAATTGACTTTCTATTCTAAGTCTCTTGGGAGTTGTAAAGAGCTGCAACTCATTTGTCTTAAAATTCATTTAGGCCCAGCTGCATTACACATAGGTACTATTGCTTAGAAGGATAGAAACTCATGACCAGCCTGGATTCTGTTCTGGGTTAATTTGAATATGCTGAGTGCAGTTGCATGGATCGGTAATCCTAGCTAATTGGGAAGCTGCGGTATGAGGGTTGCAACTCAGTTGAGATTCTATTAAAATACCTCTCTTTTGCTCCTTCTTTTCCTTTCTCTGCCTCTCACTCATAAAGGTAAACTATTAATTTAAGGGATATGTGTTATCTACCTCCCAAGATTGTAAATTTATAAACTCAGTGGCAGAAATCCACGTTATTCTTTCTATTCCTTAGGCACAGCATTCAACAACTATTTACTAATTGAATATAACCCATGGATAAGTGTTATTCCTAAGAGAAAACCTTGTTATTGCAAACACTCCTACATTAAGTAAATCCCAAATCACTATCTAGCTTTCACAGGTGAGCAATGCAAGCAGTTTTAATGAGACACTCATTTTTACTTAGAACTAATGAGCATTTGATGCTTAGGTGGTCCAATGCATTAGGCATCAACAATCCTTTTAATACATTTAAATTTTATTGCAAAACTATGTAGTAGTCTTTATTTTTGTACTAAAAAGCAATACCATTCCATTGCTAGAGTGGAAGCAATACACAGTAGACTCACGTCAAATCTTGCTAGAATTGGGTGGTTGCAGATGCTGCTCTCTGGCTAGTATTCACATAGAAAAAGATCTGCACAAGAAAAAATTTTCCATTGTAGCCATTTGTCTTTACTTGTACCATAGGAAATTCCATAATTTGAGGTGTTATGGAGAAAGAAAAGAACGGCCAGAAGGAAAGGAAAATAACAAAGAACGGATTTTGGAAGAATCACTTGAATGTGACTCTGAAGAAACTTTGAGACATTGTGATGCTACTTTTATTTTATTTTTTTTTTTGAGAGGTTTTTGCTATAGGGCATGTGCGCTCGCCAGACAGAGAGAGACAGAGAGACAGAAAGCGAAAAATCACCCCCCAGGGGGGATGGCCACGCCGCAATCCCTTCTCCTCCATTCTCCTCTCGGGATCTTGTGCATGCAAACACACACGCCTGGCATGAGTTAAGCCACCGGGTCCAGGACTCGAACCGTAGTCAACTACGTGGGAGTCCAGCGACATAGCCATTACGTTAACTGCTGGTCCCTGTGATGCTACTATTAAATTATCACAAAGAGTTTGGAATCCCCCAAAGCCAGAGTCTACTGGGAATGTGTAAATAATAAGAAAGAAATGGATCACTTGGCTCAAGGGTAATTTCATTTAATGATGCAAATAGGTAATGGGAGTTCCATTATCTTACATTAAGCTGGCCTCTTTTTTTTTTTTTTTTTTTTTTTTTTTTTTTTTTTTAGGTTTATTTCTTTATTTCTTCCATAAGTGAGAGAGAAACAGTACACCCAACAGGGTCCTGACACCATGCTCCACCCCACCGTAGCTAGCCCTAGATCATGAGCATGGTATACTCAAGGAGGTTCCAGACACGAACCCAGGACCCTCTCATGTGGATCAGCCTCACAGTTACATTGCGCCCCATAAACTGACCTCTTCTGATTAAGAGCCAAATATAGACATAGGCTTATCGAGTCTGCATGACTCTGACCCTTGCTTAGAGTTTTTAGGGAGCTAGACATTCCAGCCTTATTTCTTTCTATTGCCATTTCTGATTCCAGATAAAGCAGTTCTGTGACCAGAGTTGCTAAGAGTAAATTTGGACAGACTGGTTGAAAATATTTCAAGGGATTGTGTTGATATACAATGTGGTCAGGGCTGGATTTCTGTTCAGACCTCTAGGCCCCAGGTCTTGTCCTGATTTCTTTTAAACCCTCTACAATCTTGGCTATAACTCCCACTTCTCTAAACTGAGACTTAATGACTCTAGATGTGTCTAACTAAGAGTTTTACAGGAACCACACACATGGTTCTGGTCATATTGCCTGTGTGTGTTATGTGAGTGTGTGTGTATGTGTGTGTGTGTGTGTGTGTGCATGAGTGTGTGTGTATTGGAAGGTCTCTTTTAGTCCTCCTGTCCAGAAGAGCTTTGCCGTAAGTGTGTGTGTGTGTGTGTGTGTGTGTGTGTGTAAAGGTCTCTTTTAGTCCTCCTGTCCAGACACAAAATTTTTTTTAGTGTGTGACACTTAGATTTTCAGCTTTTAGCACTTTAGATTTCTGATTATGTTTTATTGGCTTAGAACTAAGCATATCTATATTCCACTGCCCCAGATCAAAGAGAGAGCTTGAGCTGGGTCCACTTATCCTGTCCTAAGCCAGGCAAGAACTATTTTTCCTTCCCACATCACTATCAGTTTCTCAGTCTTGCCCTTTCTCTCAGCTAAGGAGATTAAGGGCCAAAGGGAGATTATTCTACATAGGGTGGATAGGGTGGAAGTCAGTGATTTTGAAAACATATAAGCATCGTTCTTGCTAGGACTTTCGATGAACAACCTGCAGTTTACTGTCAGAGAGAAAGGCAACCAAGGCCATGCATCAGGGAAGGTGTTGTCCAGTTCTCAATAAAAGGAGACTAAAGTCTTTAAAGCACTGACATCTAACCTGGCCATTGACTTTGCTCTCAGCTGCCCCTGTTTCTCCCCAGCACATGTGGCAATTTGTGTCACTCAAAGTCAGGCCAATTGTTCTGTGTCTAGACTTCAACTCCTGTGCTCCTCTGACTTCCCAGCTCTCCATCCCTCACCCTGCAGAATGTTGGCCTAATACGGGAATTGGGATGTGTGTGTGTGTGTGTGTGTGTGTGTGTGTGTGTGTTGTAGAGAGAACTTGAATCTTTTTAATATTTTCTGTCCTTCTTCTATTTTGTGGATTTGGAGGAATTTGCTAACTTTGTTCTCTTCATTAGTGCCTAAAACATACCTAGCACTGAGTGGTTTATCATAGGATTTGAGATTGTGACAGAGAACCTCTGTAGTCTTTTGGTAAGAATTCTAAAAGGAGGGGGACCAGCAGATGGCGTAGTGGTTATGTTGCTGGACTCCCACATGACTGATCACGGTTCAACTCTTTTACTTGGTGGCTTGTGTGCATGCCAGGCTTTACCCTGGGCATGTGTGTGTGTGTGTGTGTGTGTGTGTGTGCCCAAGATTCAAGGAGAAGAATAGAGTAGAAGGGATTATGGTGTGGTCATTCCCCCAAGGGTGATTTCACACTTTCCCTCTCACTGTTTCTCTCTCTCTTGACTCTAAGGCAAAAATGTATTTTAAAAAAGTTTAAAAATAACAAAAAGGAGGATAGATACTACTTTTTAATCATAATTTAGTGAAGTTACCCACATTTCTTTTCATATTTCCATGTAGGTATTACTGTCAGTTTAAAGTACTTCTTTAAAGATCGTCTCGTTGGCTGGTATTTTTATTGAGCTATAGACATTACCAAATCATTAATGCTAACAAATCTGGGTACTGATTAGAGTCCTTTTTCTTCCCTGGCCTCTCTATCCAGTCAGTCACCAAATCTCAGTTTTTCTTTTGTAATGATTTTTACATCTGTTCCTTCCTGTCCATTCTCACCTTTATTTGTCCAGTCCAATCCAGACAAATTTCCAATAAACTTCACATGCTCAAGTGCCACAGGACAGAAATAGATTTTTATAAGCTTGTGTTCAGCTGGGAGCAAACAGGGCTGTATCCTGGCAAAACTTGAAGTAGGTAAATTTTGGCTTTGACACCTCATTCTTCATTGGTCTTTTCCCAGAGGTAAAACCAAAAACCAAAACCAAACCAAAACAAACCAAAACAAAATCTGATGTAGCTTCTGGCCAGTGCTGAACATCAGCAAAAGAATTCTCCATGAATTTTGTATTTAACGACATCCTACTTAGCTATGAAGAGAAGAGAAGAATGTGGGATCGGTCTATAAGCTTCCCTACGTATAGATGTACCATATGAACTTGAGGAAAAGGGAAGGAATTGATTGAGAGCAGTTTGTCACCACACCTTCAATCCGGCATGGGGCCTCAGGCCATGCTATTGTTCATGGACAAATGGAGTCAGGTCAGATATTAACGAACCTCAATTGTACTCAAAGACATGAGGTGAATAAAGTGGATGTAGAAGGAAAACAGCTTTGTGACTCTCAGTCGCTCAAGACACAGTTAGTGCAAGATGTAAAGAAATCAGAAATCTAGGACAACCATGTGTAAGAGAATAAAGAATTCTACATGTTTCAAGATTACTCTCTGGGACCAGCAGATGGAATAATGGTTATGTCACCGAACTCCCATACGGTCATTTTTGGTCCCGGATCTGAGGGCTGAAAATATATGCTGGGCACGTGTGCATGCGTGCCCAAGATCCCATGAGGAGACAGGAAGAGATGGGATTGTGGCATGGCCATCGCCCCTGGTGTGTGATTTTTTGTTTTCTGTCTCTCTGTCTCTCTCTCTTTCCAGTGAGCACATGCACCCTATAGCAAAAAATCTCTCTCTCAAAAAAAAAGATTATTCACCACAATTAATTCTTTCCCTCCTTTTCCAAATCCCTTTAAAATAAATTGAAATATATAAATCAATGAAAGTATTGAAAAGACTAGACATTTTATATGCTTCGTATAGAACAATGAGATATTCCCGGTGTGTGTGCGTGCATGCCCAAGATCCCAAGAAGAGTATGGAGGAGAAGCAATTGCAGCATGGCCATCTCCCCTGGGGAGTGATTTCTTGCTTTCTGTCTCTCTCTGTCTTTCTGGCGAGCACATGCACCCTATAGCAAAACCCTCTCCAAAAAGAAAAAAAAAAAAAAAAACCCACAAAAAATAAGGTATTAGGTTAGGTTAAAATAAAACCAGAAAATGGGACATTTACTGACATAAAAACTATTTATTATGCATTATGGATTAAGAAAAATACATTACAAAACAGTATACACAGTATGATGCTACCTGCATGTGTGCATGCTTGCCTGTATATAAGCGGATACATCATTACAAAACCAAGTAGCAATTTTGCCATAGGTATCAAGAGCGTAGAGCATATTCTTATATGAAGAAAAAATTCCATATGATTGTTACAAAATGGTATTTGTATATTTTTATGTTTTAAAATTATTGTTGATTAAAATTAAAAATAAAAACATACATTAAAAAAAAGAAAAGAAGGCCAGAAAAGGAAAAAAAAAAAGTCGACACAGGAAAAGATGGCTACAAAGGTGAGAGAGAAGTTATCGAAGCCTCAGAGATAGTTCAAGTTTTGAATCAAGGAGTGCTACAAGAAGAAGGAGCAGGCTTTACAAAATGGAAGAGGGAAATTATCAGGCATTCTCTAAACAGTTTAGACACTCACCTGCATCTGGCTATAACTAGAGCAGCAGGCTACGGTGACTGAATCCAGCAGAGTTCCAAGAACCAGTCTTTGTACATTACACTTGTAGACTCCAAGGAAACCTTATTAAAAAGTGTTAATACGTGGGCCCTATCACCAAACCAGTTCATTTCAAATCTCAATGGTAAAGAGAAAGTCCTAGTGGGCCAGCAGGTGGCACAGTGGTTAACATACTGGACTCCCACATGGCTGATCAAGGTTTGAGTCCCAGATCTGGTGACTTGAAGATCATGCCAGGAGTTTGTGTGTGAATGTCCAAGATCCTGAGAGGCGGATGGAGGAGAAGGGATTGAGTGAAGACACTCGGTATTTGTTAAGTGGGAAGATACAGTCTCTGCCTTTCATAGCCTGGCTTACTCCACTTAGCATTGTATCTTCTAGGTTCATCCACTCTGTCTCAAATGACAGGCATTCCACTGCAGATATGTGCCACATTGTCTTTATCCATCTATCAGTTGTTGGGTTCTTAAGTTGATTCTGTGTCCTAGCTGTTGTGAGTAATGCAACAATGGATATGAGAGTGTAAATGTCTTTCCAACAGCCTAAATTTTTTTCCTTTGAGAATATACCCAGAAGTGGGATTACTGCATCATAAGGTAGTCCTATTTTTAGCTTTTTGAGGAATATCTATACTGTTTTCCACAGTAGCTGTACTACTTTACATTCCCACCAACAGTGCACAAGTGTGTTCCCTTTCTCCACACTGTGTTGGTACTTATTATTCTCTTTAAAATTATGTTTTTACAATGGTCATTCTAACTGTGATGAGGTGATGCCTAATTGTGGTTTATTGCAGCATGCTTGTTAAAACACTATTCACAATAGCTAAGACAGAATCAATCTAAGTGCCCAAAAACTGATGAATCGAGACAGAAAATGTGGAATATATGCAATGGCATATTATTCAGCCATAAAAATGATGAAATTCAGCCTTTTGAGACAACACAAATGAACCTAGAAGAAATAATGCTGCTATTGTTTAAAGATGTCTCTCCAAGATTCAACCCCCATGATAAACTCTTGTTGGATTTCTAAGGAGAGGAAATGAAATAGATATGATCAACCCTCTGTCCTCTTCCACTTTATCCACCACCTGGAATATCCTCAGCAGTTTCAGCTTGTGGACTGGACCTTCCAACTGTGAACTGAAAAAAAATTCTATTTTTATAAATTACTTGGATTAAGTAATTCTATTATTAGCAACAAAACAGACTAGAGCAAATGTTAAGTGACATAAACCAGGCACCAAAGGAGAAATACCATGTGTTCTGTCTCATTAGTGAGAGCTAAAAGATTCAACGGCATGGAAAGAGAGAGTGTAACCATGGAAACCAGAAGTTGGAAAGAAGAGAGGGGTGGGGGTGGGGAGAACTTTGTTAACAGATACAAGAGAGGGGGTAGATAAGAGGGATGAGTCTAGAGCCCTATAGAAGAGCAAAGTCATGTGGGTGACAATTCATTGCATCCTTGAAAAGAGAAGAGTTACTTTGAATGTGCACAACAGAAAGTAATGATAAACGTTTTAAATAGTAGATATGTTTGTTAACCCGATTTGGTCGTTATACAATGCATACATGTTTTTAAAAATCACACTGTACCTCATTAATAGGTACAACTATTCTTTCTAAATAAGAAATTATAATAAAAAAATGAAGTCATGATGAGAGTTAAAAAATTTGGAGTCATCAACATATGGGTATTTTTCCAAGCCATGGAAAAATACTGTTTAGAACTGTGGTAATAACCAGCAGAAAATTAAAAGCAGAATTAGTTAAAAGTTGTTTTTCTCTGGGGAAAGGGATAGGGATTTATGGGATTGGGTGGGAGACTTTTTATTTGGTACTGTGTAATGTTTAAAAGTATATATTTTGAACATATATTTATGCTAAAAAGAACACAGTGTGAGTAACAGTCAACAGTTGACAGTGAAAAGGGAAAAAATATACTTTTTATAGTCATTTCACACTTTTTTTTAGAGGTTTTGCTATAGGGCGCATGCGCTCGCCAGACAGACAGGGAGAGACAGAGAGACAGAGAGACAGAAAGTGAGAAATCACCCCCCAGGGGGGATGGCCATGCTGCAATCCCTTCTCCTCCATTCTCCTCTTGGGATCTTGGGCACACACACACACGTGCCCGACATGAGTTTTAAGCCACTGGGTCCGGGACGCTAACCATGGTCTACTACGTGGGAGTCCAGTGACATAACCATTACGCTAACTGCTGGTCCCAATTTCACACTTTTTTTTTTAAAGAGAGATTTTGCTGTAGGGCACGTGCGCTCACCAGAGAGACAAAGAGAAACAAAAAGGGAGAAATCACCTCCCAGAAGGATGATCACACTGCAATTTCTTCTCCATTCTTCTTTTGGGATTTTGGACATACATGTACACACACCTGGCATGTTTTTTTCAAGCCGCAAGATCTGGTACTTGAACTGCGTAGTCAGACATGTGGGATTCAGTCTCCTTAACTACCATGCCATTGGGCTGGCCCATTCTTTATCAATTTTACTATGATACTGCTTTATCAAACTTACTCTGATGTACTAATTTTGGTAGTTTTTCATCAGTACCTCCTATCACTATCCCAGGCAGTGTATCTTACATAAATGATTAGTGGCATGCTTCAGTATTCCTCAGCAAGTTTAGATTGTTCTTTCTGTCCACACAGGAAAAGAGCACAGGGCAAGAGAGCTGGGAAACACAATCACAATCTTTTAACACTCTCTAGATTGCTCTGGGTCACGTGGGTATGATAGGTAACATGTGTGGAGCATAGGGGTACAGGGACGAGGGAGGAGAGAAACTCAAGATTATTTGGGTATTCTAGCTTTAGATTTCACCAGAAGAACATAAACAAACAAGAAAGGCTCAAATTATTTTGTGACTAGGGAACTAACAGAAAATACAGGATTTTTAAAAAATGATGTAATAATGTCAATTTTCCCAATGATATCCAAGTAACAGTGCCAACTAGGAAATGTAAACATAATGCAGTCCAATCTTCTTATCTATGAATCTGATACACTCCATCATCTGTCCCTATCATCCTCCCAGCTTTATTACCCTCTATTAGTGATTTGGTGCTGTGATACAGGAGAAGAAAATTCATGTACCTTCTTGGACCAGATAACCTAGGGGAACACTTGCCAGCTTCAGAAATCACTTCCAAAATTGACATAATTGGATTGAGCCTTATAGTTCATAGACAGCATAAAGTATGAAGGTATAGTACAACAGTCCACCATCTTCTGCAGGGGATAGATCCCAAGATCCGCAGTGGATGCCTGACCCTGTGGACAACACCCAACCATTTTTTATACCAGGCCTTTCCCCCCACACTTACATACTTGCAATACAGTTTAACTCATGAATTACGCACGCTGAGAGGCTAACAATAGGAAAACATGGCATAATTGTAACCAAATACTTCAATCAAAGTTATGTATATGTGGTCTCTATGTCACTTGAAACATACTGTACAGTATACACATATTTTTGGATTAAGATTGTCTGAGAGTAACTGAAATCACAGAAAGCAAAATCTCAGATTGAAAGGGGACTACTGTTCTGCACACTCAGACATCTTGCTCTGAGGAACCCAGAACCTAGAGAAAAAGTTGAGATCTGTTGAATTAGAATCAGTTATTTTTATTTATTATTTTATTTTTATTTTTGCCTGTTTAGCATCTCTGCTAACCTGGGGAGTGCCCTCCTCCAATGCCTATCTTGCACTTCCCCACAACCCGAACCCATCTGGGCATGTGATGAAGGCTGAGGCCATCATCATAGTCTCATTTTCTGGTTACGGTAGGTAGTCTATTTGGATACATGTTCTGTACTAAGCTATTCTTCTTTCCTAAATTGATATTCAGGTAGTATAAGAAGCTCTTTTGTTTTATCCAGTTTCTAAACTAAGTGGACATGGTAATATCAGTGGCCATTTTCCCCACCAAGTATAGGCAATCAATATGCAAATAAAAACCAGGCCACTGAGAAGAACAAGACAGAGAGATGGAGAACAACTGAGAAACCAGAAATGGTTCATTTGAGCCCCAAGTCCTACTGGAGTCTGAAGAAAGTATCACCACTGTGGTTTAAGTGTCAAGAATTAATCAGTTACTATTCGATTTAGCTAACTATTGCTTGTAAAAAGGACAATTGTGGCCAAAGCTGCTGTGTGCACATTCACATCTTCAACCAGGTTTCCTCACTATTGGCTGCATGTATACAGCCAACAGTGTACGTCTGCAGCCTCTCTTCCTTTTTTTCTGTTGCCAAAGAGCATGTACACTGGCCAGAAAGAGACACAGAGAGAGAGACGGGAGAGGGAGAAAGTAATCCCCAATGGTGTATGGTCTTATAACAGGAACAAAAGCAATATTTTAACTCAATTTTCTTTTTCTTCATCCCTCTTTCTTATACTTTAAAGAGTGAGTGCTTTCAGGGAATAAGAGAAATGAAGATTGTCTACTGATAATTCAGCCTCCAGCCCCCAGTCTTGAGTGGTAGAGTGCCCCCCCATCCTTCTCTCTGTCTCTCTATGTCTCTTTCTGCCTTTCTCTGTCTTCTCATTTTTTCACAATTTTTCTTTTTTCAGAATTGTAAGGTAAAGTATTCTCTTGGATTTCAGATCCTCCTTTATAATACCAATAATCTCCTTTCTCCTCCCCTCTAGGAGAAGCAAGGGGCAGGCCTTCAGAAAAAGACTCCTGCATTGTAGCTGAGAGCGCACTGCATGGTTTTTATTTTTCGCTTTTTTAAAAAAAGAAAAAATAATTGAGGATTATTATTTCTTTTTTTCTTCTTTCTCGCTTGCTCTCGCTCTCTCTTTTTTCTCTTTCTCTGTTTTCTTATCCTTTTTCTTTTACCTCATCACTTTGCTGCTCAGTCTCCATGAACTGAACATGAATGGATCTAAGGAAACTAACTGTACCCAAACATCCAAATACTATTAGGGTCAACATATTCCTCAATACCCACTCAATCTGCTGCACAAAGAGATAAAAATGGAAAGGCAAAGAGATTGCAGATCACCTCCTCCTGCACACCCTATATGCTCAGATTGAACTTCTAGAAATTAGGAAGAATCGTATAACCTATCAGATGACTAGATATCACCTCAAAGGCACAAGAATATGAGAAACCAAGATAATACACTCCCCCAATGGAAAAAATAACTCCTCTTCATTCACAGACAGTACAATGGAACTCATGGAAATGTCTGATAAAGTATTTAGAATATTCATAGTGACAAAGTTAACAGAGATGCAAGAGAAGAGAGGCAATGAACTCCAGAAGAGGCAGCAGAATAGAGCCACGGAGTTCCAGGAGGTGAGAAAATAAACATCATAAAAAAGAATCAGACAGAACTGTTAGAGATGAAGGCTGAAATACAAGAAATCAAAACCTCCCTTGAAAGTGTTAAAAGCATGGAACCAGCAGTTGGTGTAATGGCTGTGTTGCTGGACTCCCATGTAGTCAACTGCAGTTTGAGTCCCAGACCTGGTGGCTTAAACTGAGGCCGGGCATGTGTGTATGCGTGCCAAAGATCCCAAGAGTAGAATGGAGTAGAAGGGACTGTGGCATGGCCATCCCCCCTGGGGGATGATTTCTCACTTTTTGTCTCTCTGTCTTTCTGGAGAGTGCACGCACCTTATAGCAAAAACCTCTCAAAAAAAGCAGACTCAATCATATAGAAAATCAAATCTCAGATGTAGAAAACAGAATTGCTGGCCTAGAAAAATCCACCAGGAAGACTGAGAAAATAGTATAAATGAAAATGAGAATAATATATAAGAAATACTAGATACCATCAAACGTCCAAACATCCGGATAATCAGTATCCCAGAAAATGAAGAGACTAATAAGGGTATTGATAATCTAGTCCATGAAATCCTGGAAGAAAACTTTTCAAACCTAGAGAGGCATTCAAAGATTCAAACCCAAGAAATACATAGGACCCCAAATAGAATCGACCCCAGAAGATCTTCTCCAAGACACATTATAGCCAGATTAACCAAAACCACAGACAAAGACAAGGCACTCAGACTGGCAAGAGAGAAATGACAAGTTACCTACAAAGGATATCCCATCAGGCTAACAGCGGACCTCTCATTGGAAACAATGTAAGGAAAGAATGGGAAAATATACTCAAAATGTTGAATAAAAAACAACTTTGACCAAGAATACTATACCTGGCAAGATCATCCTTCATATGGGAAGAGAAGACAAGAATATTCTCCAATAAACAAAACTTGAATTTACTAACACCAGACCAGTTCTCCAAGAAGTTCTGAAGGGAGTGTTATATCAGGAAAACTAAAGTCGGACACACAGAAATAAGAGTTTAAAACATATAAGAAAAGGGCTAGCTTAACAGTAGAGACAAGTCCGGAGTTGAATATTGTCTTGAAGAATTTAAATGGAAAGCTTGGACCACAACAGAAGTTAGATAAAGTTCATGAGACTGATCTGTAATAGAATTTTATGACTTTCGACTAACAATACAAATCTTTTTCTATGGTTTGTAGTCCAGAGATAAGGATTTTTGTCTTCTCTTGAATTGTCAACAGATCCATGTAACTACTATTTGAACAGAATCCTAACCTGCTTCCTGCCTTTAAGTCTTAAGCAAAGTTCTCTTAACATTTTTTAATTTTGATTTATTAAAGCTAAAACTGCCTTTCTTGAAATTAAAAAATATATTAAAAAATAAAAAAATTTTAAAAAGAGTAACTGATACTTATAGTTTCTGTAACTACTGTAATCTGTAACTATTGTAACAAATACAGTCATGGTTTATAAGAGGAAACTTGCTTTAGACAATGGTCACAAGAATGCAACCGGGATGGGGCCCCAGGCAAGAAATCTTAAGAGATGGGAATAATTGCTCAAGGGACACAGTGACAGGTTAAATTGTGAAAATTGTAATGTTATTGTTTAACATAATAGTGACTCACACATGTTTAGATTGTTTCATTAAATAATATAGTTTAAAGAAAATATGTTGCAGCTTCCCTTAATCTACAATATATGTCACAAGTCTGAGTTAACAGATTCAGTGTCACTGTAAGAACAAACACAGGGTCATAAATGTCATGTAAAAGGAAAAGGTGCACAGAACAATTTTGGGAAAATCATGAGGGTAGGAGTAATACTGAACTACTAAGTTCATGTTATAGATAACAATGGCTAAATGAGAAGTGTTAACAGTATGTAATGTGCTTGAAATTTCTGTTCTGGGAGTTGGTTGTGAGCTTGTTAGCTTTGAGTCAATCCCTGTGCTCGAACCTGGGGAGCTAAATAAACTTTTCTCCCTCTTTGCTTCACTTCTAAATTATTCACAGAAACAGCAACCCAATTTTAGCTGACAACAGTCACACTGCAATCCCTTGTCTTCCATTCTTTCATCTTTAGGAGATTTGGAACATACACACACACTTGCCAGGTTCATTTTTCAAGCTGCCAGGGCTGGGATTTGAACTGCCATCAATCGAGGATCCAGCTGCCTTTAACCACTGGCTATGGGACCAGCCCTATATACACATTCTTTAATCTGAAATTTGGTTTAGGTTTTGACTGTACTTACCCCTCAAGTTTATTGTGAAACTATTTATCTAAATATTACTCATCCTTTATACCCTAAGTAAAATTCTTTCTCTATCAGCTTTTACAGACAGTCTTCACAGTCTTCCTCTGAACTCATGGCATTTATTTCTTATGCTACTACATGGGCATTTCATACAGTTGCTTCATGATACTTCTAAAATTACAGTTTTGTATGGCTATTTAATTTATGTATCTGTCTCATCAGTGAATTTATAAACTCATTGAAGACAAAGGCTATGTATTCCTTATATCTTTCCCAAAGGTCATCATAATGATTAGCACATTTTTTTTTCTTTTTTTTTTTTTTTTTGGAGAGGTTTTTGCTATAGGGCGCGTGCGCTCGCCAGACAGACAGAGAGAGACAGAGAGATAGAAAGCAGGAAATCACCCCCCAGGGGGGATGGCCACGCCGCAATCCCTTCTCCTCCATTCTCCTCTCGGGATCTTGGGCACACACACACACACGCGCCCGGCGTGAGTTTAAGCCGCCGGGTCCGGGACTCGAACCGCGGTCGACTACGTGGGAGTCCAGCGACATAGCCATTACGCTAACTGCTGGTCCCATGATTAGCACATTTTAAGAACCAAATAATTTGTTGTCTATGTGGCAGAATAAATTAGAAGTGGTGCCATACTCTTAAAAGCAGTAGAAAAGCACTTCTCAAAACTTTTGGTCTTAGAACCCCTTTTATACTCTTAAAAATTATTAAGGATTTCCAAAAGCTTTTATTTATTTATAAATTGTATCAGGTTACAAATAAAAATGAGAAATTACAAAAATATTTCTATACTAAATGATTTATTGGGCTAATATACAGTGTATTCACAGTGGGAAAATTCATTTTGCATGCTGTAATGATATACAGTACTGAATGTCTAATATACATACAATGTATTTTAAAAATAACAGCAATAAACAAATCACATGCTAATAAAAATCACATATTCAAAAACCTTCGTATTTTCCAAAACAAAAAACAAATTCACCAAGAAGAGTGTCATTGTTCCACAATTTTGTAAACTTTCTTAATGCTTGGTGTAATAAAAGTCAGTTTGATTTCCATGTCTGCTTCTGCATTTACTATGTTATATAAAATCTGTTGTTTGGTTGAAATACATAAAGAGAATACGGCCTCACACATATAGTTGGAGAAAAATTATTTTAATAGCCTTTTCAGATAATTCCAGATATTCTTCTATAATACTACGCTAACATTCTACAAGTTGTAGCTTCTTAAAGGTTAGTTGCAGGGAGGAATCTGAATTTTTATCACTAAATGTATACTTTATCACATTATAGTATGGTCTAGACTACACTTTTAAGTATTTATTTATTTGTTTATTGAAAGCTTTTTATCTTAGGGAGCATGTACTCGCTGGGGGAGAGAGACAGAGACAGTGAGAGAGAAAGTGAGAAATCACTTTTTAGAGGAGATGGCCATGCTGCAATCCCTTCTTCTCCATTATCCTCCCAGGATCTGGAGCACACATGCACACATGCCTGGAGTGAGTTTCAAGCCACCGGGTCCCGACTTAAACCTCAGTCGGCCACGTGGGAATCCAGCAACATAACCGCTATGTCATCTACTGGCCCACTAGGTTGCATTTTGAAGGGATTTTTACTCAGGCACTATTCTGTCACATCATGCATTGGTCATTTAGAAAATACTGGCTCACTGACCGATCTTCCAACTATTGCCACCTTTCATTATACACTCTTAAAATAACACAATAGGTAATATTACTAATATTAACATTAAGAGTTTAGTATTTTAACATAAATATATTAATATTTTAAGCTGCTAAAATTGTGATCACTTGTTACATAGCAATTGACAACCAATATACTTCCCTTATGTAAAATGTATGCCATCTACCCTCTCAGTCCCCTGTTCTGCTTTATTTTCATAGCCCATATAACTTCTATAATCTACATAATTTAATGAGTGTGTGTGTGTGTTTTCATAGTTTCTTCCCACTGCAGTGTAAGTTCCATAAGTGCAAGCAGTTTGGTCGCATTTGTTTACTGCTCTGTGTTTGGTATTTAGGAGAGAACTTGAAACAAAATGAACACTCATGTCTTAGTTGAATGAATAAATAATGATGTGGATTTTTTTCTTTTTTCTTTTTGGTCTTTTCTGACTTTCATAAGTTTTTCAAAAGAAAAATCATTTTCTTTTACCGGTTTGATTTTTATCTTAAAAAAAAAAACTTACCTTTTATCATAAGAGAAAAATTATGGCACTAATACAAAGATGGAAGGTCCAAAGCAATATCACTTCTCAGAAAACAGGAAATAAAGGTAAAATTGCTAGATTAATTACTACTTATGATACAGAGTAATAATTAGGAAAAAAGGATGAGTGCTACCATTTCATTATTTTTATGCTTTTTCCATACTGAACAGAAGATATAAAATCCATCTATCTACACACTCATGCACAGCATATGGTCACTCATCTAGAAATATCTCAAGTTTTTAGATTGAAATACAATTTCTGAGCCTGTGAGAGTGGAGTAGAACTCCGTTAGCTAGCTTTGTTTGCCTCAGACCATGAGGAAACAGTACCGTCTCCAGCCTGACTCAGGCCAGTTCGGTAGTCTTGCTCAGTTCTCTGCCTGGGATATGCCAGGCATGTGGATTCAAAGCTAATACTTTGAAAGGTAATACTTAATATTCAAATTGTTGTATTTGAATCACTTCATCTAATTGGAACCTGTCTTTGAACTTGTATGAGGAAATCAATTTATACCCTTCTCAAAGCTATGCTTCAGAAAGATTTGCTAAATCTTTCTTGTGTCTCAAAATCTTCTTGACTCTTTGATGTAATAAAGAGTGCATGCAAATTAGAGGATGATGGGCATGCCTTTCAAGAATCCAGTTGTCAGGAGTAAGAGGCTTTTTAAAAATCCCTAAAATAATATTTTTTGAAAAGAATGTTGTAACCTGTGCTTTGAGCATTTTGCTTTCTTATGTTCTCAAGTACTTCTACAACATTAGAAAAGGGTGTGAATAATTCATTTTAACCCACACAAAAGCATTTCAAAACATGAAATTCTACCTCTTTAAAATTGCTTGATGGTTCTGTAGGCCTTCCACCCACCTTTCTCTTTTTTGCATTTGCTCTCAGATTTCGTGAAATGTCGACCAACTCCTAATTCTAGAATCTAGACTTGTTACAAGAAGTTGGAGCAATAGGGACCTGCAGGTGGCATAGTGGTTAAGGCACTGGACTTCCAGGTGGCCAACTACATTCCGAGTTTCAAACCCTATGGCTTACAGCTCCTACTGAGTGTGTGTATATGACCAAGATCCTGAGAGGAGAATGGAGAAGGGATTGCAGTATGGCCATCCTTTCTTGGGAGGTGATTTCTTGCTTTCGGTCTCTGTCTCACCAGTGAGCAATCTGCCCTACAGAAAAAATCTTTCTCTCTCTCTCTCTCTCTCTCTCTGAAAAAAAAAAAAAAAAAAAAAAAAAAAGAAGAAGAATTAGGAGCACTATATGTTAACAGGGCTTTGGACACAATTCCTGAGTATGAAACAAAGAATGAATGGCCCCAAGTTTAGGAGAGAATGGGCTTTGCTAATCTTCAAAGATATTCATTCTGTCTTGTGCTCAATAATAAATGTAGTTTCGACAAAAGTAGTTTCTGCATTTACTGTTCTTCAGCTTTTGAAAGTGAGATACTTACAAATCATTCCGATTATAAAAATGGTGACATCGTCATTTGAGAGAGGAATAATTTTTTTTGCACATTTTGAATACATAAATTGTGCCTGAGTGATTTCTTTCATTTAGCAAGACAAGGACATTTATAAAATTATAATTAAAAACTCACGTGTAGAAGCTAGTCTTATATTTTCTCAATGTGTAAAAGAAATAGATTATTTCTTTTGTATAACTAAAAATATATTTGTTAATAAATAAAATGTTTTAAAAGGTTAATATCCATTTTATTATTTATCACTGTGGTTTTCTTCCTGCATATTAAATATTTTGAATAATGAACCAGTATTAATAAATAATATTTTTGTTAGGGAACATCATTCAATGTTTAGATTTATAAAATGCATAAAGAAATGAGTGTAAAAAAAGGAGAAAAACTGTTTTTGAAGCTACACAATTATTTTTATTATAATGTGTTTGGAGAGACTACTGTCAGCCTCATCATGATTACAAAGGTAGTTTTCTTATAACCTTCACTGTTTAAGAAAATTCTATTACTTTGCTAAGCCCTCTGAATTAGTGAATTTTATGATTCTCTTACACAATATAGTTGAAATGCTTTATGAATATTTTTTGAATTTCTTGAAAATTATTATTTTTTTTTTCTTACTTTTTTCTTTCCTTTTTAGGTTTTTGCCATAGCACACAGGCACTTTCCAGAGACAAAGAGTGGAAAAGTAAGAAATCATTCCCCAGGGGGCATGGCCATGCTGCCTCAGGACTTGGGGCATGTATGTACATGTGCCCGGTGTGAGTTTCAAGCTGGTGAGTCTAGGGCTCAAACCATGATCAATCATGTGGAAGTCCAGCACTTTAACCACTATGCTACCTGCTGGCCCCGACAATAATTTTTCTTTTAAGCTTATTTATTTCATGACTGAGAAAGACAAACAGAAGTAGACAGAGAGACAGAATTTCTGACAGGGTTGACACTGTGATATATCTCAGCTTCAGTCAGCCCAGATTCTGGGCACATGCACACCAGAGTTAGGGAGGTCTTCGTATGGGTACTGGTAACTTTCCCATGTGGAGCAGCCCTGCAGAGCATTGCACTTTACCATTGAAGCACCATCTGACCCTATCAGAACTTTTCAATTCATTTTTGTATCTAATGTGGTAAATCATTAAATATCTTCTAGAGAAAAAGGGAAAAAAAGCTAAATTTCATCATTTAATGTTTTTCACAATATAAATTATAGTTTGATGGGTTAGAAAGTCAATTCAATGGGTTGATAAGATAAAAAACTACCAGTTACACTAGACTAAAATGATTAAAACTGTCAGAATACATCACATATAATAAAATAACAAGGTTGATTGTAAGTTTATGAAACTATTAACTAAGTTATATGTGTATGCATGCATGAAACGTATTTCTTATGTTTTCAAACTACTACTTGTCTTATAAATTCTAAATAATTATGATAGTAATATAATTGATACAATTAATAAACAAATTCTTAAAGTTCTTATAAGATAATCTTAGGGTATCAGTTGATAATAGTGAAGACTACAGATTTCTAATTAAACCGTTAGTACTTGCATCCAGTCTTGTCACTTACTAGCTGTATGACCCTAAAAAAGACATTGGACTTTAGTTTCTTAACCTGTGAAATGGTATAATCACATCAATCGATGTAGACAAATCATTTCACAAATTTCAACATTCATTTAAGATTAAAAACTCTCAGTAAACCAGGAATAGTGGGGAACTTGCTCAACTTTATGAAGAATGTCTGCAAGCACATTTAGAAGAAAACCTAGATGACTTTGAGTTTGCTGATGACTTCTTAGATTCAATACCAAAAACATGATCCATGAAAGAAAAAATGAATACAAGGGACATTATTAAAAAAAAAAAAAAAAAAAAACTGTTCTGTAAAAGACCTTGCCAAGAGGGAAAAAAAAGGCAAGCCACATATTACAGAAATGATTTGCAAAAGAACAAAAACCAATGAAGTTTTCTACTCGATACTAAAGGGAGTGATCAATTCAATTTATAGTTTTATGACATATTAGGAAAGCTTTGGCCACTTAGAAATACTTTCAGCCCCAAAAACATCCTAATTCAACACAGATTTTGAATGATGTTTGAGCTTGTGATCTTCCTCATCTTGACTGAGGAACAACATTCTCATTCAGATGCTAGAAAAGAACAAAGAAATGAGATACATTTTGAACTTTGATTCATTTTAAGAGTTGTCTCAGCTCCAACATGCTATATGGGGATAATGTTCTTATTTGAAAAAGATTGTTCATGTTCGGTACACCTTCAGTCACAGGATCTATGCCCATCAGATCCTGACTGAGTTGAAAAATCCAACATTGTAAAATCATAGCATTCTGGATTATAAAATTCAAATGACTGTGTTTTCTGTATCTTAGATCTTGTTAGAATATACATCACATGCATAATATTTCATCCCTAGATGATAACATTGTGTAGTGTAATACACACATACAAGAGCCTCCTTATTTTCAATCTTTCAGTGTTAGTTTGACTATTAAGTCTGAGCAAGTTGAAGATATAGTTTTGTTCTCAACTGACATTTCGAGGATGTTTTCTCAATTTCCTGCACATATAACGATGATAACAAAGGCACAGAGATCACCTTTGTTGCTTGGTTTCTCAGAATATACCCTACTGAACAGAAGCCAAGGGGGCAGGAAGACAGCACTGGGCATCTGACAAGGGAAAGGAAGAAAGGAGGGAGGGGAGGTAGCTAAATTAAAGAAAGAGTTTTATAGGAAGGACAAGAAAATGTTGCACTGTGGAGGGGCAATGAGACAGACTATTCAAGTTATAAATTCATACATAAGTGTATTTATACATGAATTTACACAGGAATTCAGGGTTTTTTTGTTTGTTTGTTTAATTTTCAGAGAGACAGAAAGAGAGAGAAAGAAAGCACCCTCATGGAGCATAGTCATGTCACGATCCTTTCTGTTTCACGTCTCCATCCTGTTGGGATTTGAGGTACGCACACATATGCACTCAGCATACTTTCCACGCTACCATGAAATCTGTGGTCAGCTATGTAGGACCTGGTTCCCTTAAACACTAGGTCATAGGGCTGGCCCCAAGGGTGTTTTTGATCATTTGTTTGTATATATGCATGATTTTTTAAATTGCCATCTGTTCATTCAATAAATAATTACTGAGCAGCTTTATGTACCTGGCTATGTGTGTATGATTGAGAGACACCCTGAACCAAAGAGAAAAAGACGATCCCTCAAGGGAATTACATCTAAGTTAGCGGATACAAATTAAATAGGAAATCAAATAGTAGGTTAAAAGTGCTATAGGCAAAAAAAGGTAGAGCACAGTACAGAGAATTAAGGAGCCTAGGATCAGAGAGAGGAGCAGTTTGCAGTATTTAATAAAGCAGGCAGAGCAGGACTCATGGTGATAGTAATATTTGAGCAAAGATTGAAGGAGGTGAGGTTAACCAAATAGCTTTCTGGGAGAGTGTTACAGCAGAAGAAACAGGGAACAAAGGCTCTGTGGCAGGTGAGTAGGAGTAGAAGGAGTTCAGTTTGGGATACACTGAGTTCATTTTGCTTGGATACTCTCTCACAAGCTGACTGGCTAACCTCACCTCCTACAGTTTTTGCTCAAATATTAGCATCTGAAGTAGACATCTAATGGAGATGCTGAATGAGCAGTTAGGTCTATGAATCTGGAGTTTAGGAGAAGGTGTGGAATAGAGATAAAAATCTGGGAGCATTGACATAGACATAGAGGATCAAACCTCAGGCCTAGAGATTGAGTGTAGCCAAAAGAAGAGGACCAAGTATGTCTTGAGATCATTCAAATTTAAGACATTGTAGAGAACTTGCAAAACAAGTAAAAGAGATTAAGGAGACATTTACTGAGGAAGAGAGAAGGAATACAGTTTTACATTTATCTTCTCATTGCCAAAACTTGCTAATGTTGATGAGTCTCAAATAGTATTTGCTTTACCAATAAAAATAACATCCTCCCCTATAGGAAGTAATAGAAATTGTGGGGCTTGGCACCCCCAAAACAAGCATAACCACCAAGACCTCCCCAAAACAAACAAAAAACATTCCTCTCAAAAATGTACCAAAGAAAAGATGTTTTATACACATGTAGAAATTTAAAAAAATATTTTATTACTGAGCTAAGGAAACAATCATATCTGAAAAAAATCATTTGAAAAATTTTTATTTTTTAAGGCAGTAATTCAGTTCCTAACACTGTCATAAGAGCAGGACTCTGGCACCTTGTTTTTTTTAATTTCTCAGATTCAAGGATGAAAAAAGTATTTTCTATCCAATGACTGTTTTATAGTAAAAAGGAATGGAAGGCTAATCACTTCTTGTATGCTTGACAGAAACATGCATATAAACTTAATTAGTAGTAACCTGATTTAATCTATCAGTAAAAAGTAGCTAATAAAATACATGCACTCTAAATAGAAAATTCTAAGGTATGTATTAATGCAAATCCAGTCATTTTTATTGTACTAAATGTCAAAAGTTTAGATTAATTACAGATAAAAGCATTAGCTAATTCCTAACAAGCTGTTTCAAATAATTAGCATAGAATGGAAAGATCTTTTATCATTATTCAAAAGAGAAATTATTATCTCAATTTTCTTGATTTATTTGCCCAAATTATAGAGTCTACAGATGGTTTCCACTCAAAAACTCTTTTTGGTTATAGAACGAAAGATAAAGAGAGGAATTCTGATACCTATTTCTAGAATTGTACAACAAATATCTCAAGGTACTGCAGAACTATCCTTTGATCCCAGCTAATTAGATCCAATAAAATATCTACTATTTCTGTGAAGCAGCTCATGACCTAATGTTCCTAGCAGTTTGAGTGTAATTTAAAAGGCTTAACATAGATTAGAGAAGAAAGCTTAACATAGATCAGAGAAGCTGACTTCATTAGACACAGTAGTATGCTTTGAGAAATTTAACTAAGGTTTAACAGACTGGAATAAAATAGATAGTTCCATGTACAAATGTCACAGGAACTCATGAGATTGTTGGCAATAAGCAATATTCAGAGAAGAATTAAGAGTAAACTATAAAAAGATGTTCTTCATCTGACTTCAGAACTAGAAAAATATTTGACCTGGCTGTCAACATATTCAAACAGTTATGAATGACTAAAGAGTTTCTGAGAGATCCCGGTGACTTCCAGTAAATGATATTTTTGGTTTACTTGGATAGTTTTTCCGTTTTATTAGCAGCTAAGATTCATAGCAAAATCACTGGGAACTTTTTCCCAAGGTGTTTGTTGGCTCCACTATATAGATGGCTTTGCTTAGGATGCTACTTTTCTTGGTATTTGTCAAAATACAAAGGATGTGATTTCATAGTAAATCATCCTGTATTTATTTAGAGCATTTGTTTCCATGTTCAGTTGTTTTTGTTATGTTTACTTGCTGATCTGATTTTTTCATCCAGAATTTCAGTGCTGAGAAAAATAATAACAATTTTAAAAAATTAAGCACAATGGTTTTAATTTTGGATCCTTACTAAATTAGTTTAAGAACAAAAAGCCTGCTTGATTTTTGTCTATATATAGGAACAGGGTCAGAAATAGGGAGAAGTGAGCGAAGTCCTCTCTCAGGTGAGAGGGTGAGGTGGCGTGGCCTGAGCCATAATGAGGATCTTTCTATGGAATTTGGATTTTACTCTATGGATGAGGATTTTGTAAGATATCTGAGGCAAAGGATGGGTGTGATTAAGTCTTCCCTTTGGAACTGCTCTTCCCCCCCCAGATGGTTGAGTGATGAATGATTAATAGTGGTAGGGAGTAATTTCAGCAGTATGCCATGAATGTAGCGTGAATGTATTCCTAGTGAATATAGATAGCATGTGCAGGGCAGTGGCCGTCCAGGTTTGTGTAAGTACACTTTGTTGTTCTCACGATGAGAAAACTGCCTAACAATATATTTCTTAAAATGCATCCCTGTTCATAAGTGACACATAACCGTGCATAATTTCTCAGCACTTACGTTTATACAAATGAAAAATAAGAACAGAATATCTGTTAAATCCTTACTCATTTTCAAAGTAGGTAATATTTATTCATGGTGAACCAATTGCGAAAGCAAACACGTCGGGACCAGCAGATGGCATAATGATTACGTTGTAGTTGACTGCGGTTCAATTCCTGAACGTGGTGGCTTAAAACTCATGCCAAACACGGGTACATTCATGCCCAAGATCCCAGGAGGAGAATGGAGGAGATGGGACTGTGGCAAGGCCATCCCCCCTGGGGGGGGGGGGTGATTTCTTGCTTTCTGTCTCTCTGGCAAGTGCACATGCCCTACAGTAAAAAATCTCTCTTATAAACAAACATGTCATAAAGACTTTTGTTAATAAAAGATTATTTTTCTATGTTTAAAATTAATTATCAGTATTTATATTTTTTATGTGATGTCAATTATTTATGAACAATTGAAAGGGTAATTAAATTTAAAAGAAATATTTAAAAACATTCTATGTTTTCAAATATTTAACAAATTTTGATTTACATACAAATTTTTATGTCAGAAAAGTAAGACTGATTAACAAAATAATTTCCAGTACAAAAACAGATTAGGTTGGAGTAAAATACCATAGGGAAAGTGAAATTAAATACAAGCTTCAAGCAAAATATAAAGCATTATGTATTTCTGAAAAGAGATCATTTAAATATTTATAAAAATAAACAATGTTTATATTTATTTGGATATATTTTAAAGAAAGATATAACAGTTATATTTATATAGAAATATTTAAGTATACCAGAAATTGCATTATTTGCAATAAATGATGCTGTGATAAAACATTTTAATTGTTAAGTTAAAAATATGTAAAGAGTACAAAGCTTGCCAAAATTCTTACCAGTAGTACAGGGGTTGAACAAAAATTGGAAAACATGTCCTAGGATACTTCTCAATATAGTCCTCGTATATAAACACTCCCCAAAACTCCAACAATGTCACTGTATGTCACTGTTTCAATGAAACTGAAATAAAATGAAGTCCTAAGGAAACTTTGGCAGTTATAAATAAACCAGAAAAGGATTTCCAGTTCTTATCATTGCCCAAGAAATCAAGCAAACAATATGCTCTTAAAGCTCTGCCATTCTTTTTTTTTTGAGAGGTTTTTGCTATAGGGCACGTGCGCTCACCGGACAGAGAGAAACATAGAGACAGAAAGGAGAAATCACCCCCTGGGGGGGATGGTCACGCCGCAATCCCTTCTCCTCCATTCTCCTCTCAGGATCTTGGGCACGCACCCACACGCGCCCGGCATGAGTTTTAAGCCACTGGGTCTGGGACGCGAATCACGGTTGACTACATGGGAGTCCAGCGACATAGCCATTACGCTAACTGCTGGTTCCCAAAAGCTCTGCCATTCTTTAAGTTGAAAAAGAACTTTTCAATTTTTTTAGAAAAAATAAGATAATTGACTGTTTCTATTTTTAATTGTTTATATTTATTTCTTCCATGAGATAGAGAGAAACAGAGAGAGAGGCCCATCTAATAAGATCTTCACAACATAATCTACCCATAGCTTCAGCCAGTGAGATTCATGGGCACACGTGCACACTGGATGTGTACAAGCAGACCCTGAGATGTGAACCCAAGACCTTCTCATGTGGTTTCAGCATCATCAAGTGTTTCACTACTTCTGTGCCATCACAGGGAGCCTCTATTTTAATGTTTCTCTCCTAAAATTTTCAAAAGCTATGATGACAATTGGTTCTTAGTATTTATTAGTGAGTTTTAATTACTGAATTAGCATTACTTATTACATTATAAATCAACATAACGTATTATTTATATGTTTGTTATTATTATTGAACTGTTAAATGAAAATTTGTAGGAAATATTGGAAACAGTTTGTCAGACTCAGTTCGATAATCCATTTTTCTTTACAAAGTACTAATGATTATGGACTATATATATATGTATATTTAAATACATATATATATATATATATATATATATATATATATATATATATATATAGAGAGAGATATATAGAGAGAGAGAGAGAGAGAGAGAGAGAAATGTAGTTTTGGTGGTTTTCACATTTTTTTTTTTAAATTAGGAAAGTAATTCCTGATTATCAAGATTTGAAAGTGTTGTACAAAGGTCACGAAAATCTGAAAAGAGTCCCATGATGTCTGTGCCATCTGAACAAACTTGAGAAGTGTTAAAATAGATCATTGCACCTATTAAACAATCTGACAAAAAAAACCCAAAGCATTTCATTAGGGAGTTGATCTGACAAAAAAAAAAAAACACAAAAAAACCTAGTTTCATTAGGGTGTCAAAATGACTAGTTGTTTGTCCATAGGCACAATGCATTTAATGTCTAACATGATACATATTTCTTTATTAAAATTATTGAATAAAAATCGAATTTCTCTGGGGAGACTTAATCTCTGAATGGGATTCTCATTTTCCTAAATAACATGAAGACTACTTGAGATGAAATCCTGGACTTTCAAGGACCTCATTAGGTGGTGTTATATGCAGTCAAGTTTCCATCATAAAGAATTATTAAGATACTTCCCACTCATTAGCAATAAGCCACAACCTAGTGACCTCCCCTTCTCCAGCCTATACTCTTTAGTTCTGCTTATGAATCAATAGATTTTTTTTTTTAAACTTCATGTCTATTGACAGGGGTTCCTGACAAGCTGGCTTTTTGCATTAGGCTATTCCAGGAAGCTTCTCTTTTCTACTACATTAGAGTATCTTTAGAGTTCACTAAATGTATTTGCTGGATATACTTTATATCAAAGATAAAGATGATCTGAAATCACTTAAGAAAATGCTTGCTTATGGAATTCATGGAAACACCCCAAGTGTTCCAGTTTTTACTTTCTCATGAATTCTGGGTGAATAATTTTCTTATTTGAGCTACAGATGAAGTTTTTTCCCCCATGTGTTGGGTAAGAGAGGAATTCACATGAATCTTTCTTTTCTCCCACACTTCCATTAATAATGGAGTTACACACATGAGAAATATTTATAATCTCTTTCTAATATAAATGCATTTAAAGGACCAATCTTTCTTTTTCTAAATGAGGGAGAGAGTGAGAGAACATAGGAAGGAGAGAAAGGAGAGAGAGAGGGATGGAGAGAAACAGAGAGGGAGAGAAAAAAAGAAGAGAAAGAGATATTTTGGACATCATCTTGGTATGTTGTAATTCTCCTGCTTTGGCCTCTCAGTTAGCTAGGACCACAGAAAATGTGATACGATTCCAGGCTTGTTTAGATTGGGCTGGGAATTGAACCTGTGCGCCTCCCATGTGGCCTCAGCCAATTCAGTGTTGCCTTCTCATTTTGCACCATCATGGCTGGGCTTAAAGAGCCAATCTTAAGGAAACGTGTTGATACACACACACATACACACACACACACACACACACACACACACATTCATGTACTCACCACTGCTGAGCTCAGGAGAAAGAACTTTTCTAGTCCCTCACAATGTGCTCTTCCCAACCAGTATCACACCACAAAGTGAGCAGCCACTGTTTGTGCTCCATCACTTCAATTAGGTTTACTTCTTGTTGAACTTCATCAATGATATCGTGCAATATCTACACAGGCTATATCATCTCTTTAAGGTGAATGTGATAAATCAACATAAAAGAAGATTAAGAAGAAAGTTTTTTCCTTTCTAATTAAAATGAAGTTAATCCCTATGTCTCCTCCAGTCCAGTTCCTGACAACTGTCATAGAATTCTCTGCTTCTTTGAGAAAGACTGAGAGAGAAAAAGTGAGACAGGGCAACCCCAACAGGGTCCCCAGGCCATGACCTAACCCTTACCCATGACTAATATCCTAGCATGTGTTTGTACCCAGCATGCTCAGGGAGGTCCTCACCCATGTGGGTCCAGTTGTGGCACCACTGCATCACCACCTGCCCCCTTCTCGCAGTTCTTAAACAGATATCTCAGCAGCAATTACAATCATCCCTCAGACTTTGCAAGGTTAGGACCCTCACAGATATTACAGTCTGCAGATGCTCAAGTCCCTTACGTAAAATGGTGCAGGACTTGCATCTAACCTATGCACATCCTCTGGAAGACCATTTTAACTCCTCTGTACTGGGACCAGCAGTTGGCGTAATGGCTATGTCGCTGGACTCCCATGTAGTCGACCGTGGTTCAAGTCCCGGACCCGGTGGCTTAAAACTCACGCCGGGCGCGTGTGCGTGCGTGCCCAAGATCCCGAGAGGAGAATGGAGGAGAAGGGATTGCGGCGTGGCCATTCCCCCCGGGGGGGGGGGGGGTGATTTCTCGCTTTCTATCTCTCTGTCCGTCTCTGTCTGTCTGGCAAGCGCACGCGCCCTATAGCAAAAACCTCTAAAAAAAAAAAAAAAACTCCTCTGTAGATTAGTTACGATAACTAATGCAGTGCTAATGCAATATAATGCTATTTAAGGGGCCAGCAAGTGGTGTGGTGATTAAGGGTGCTGACTCCCACATGGCTGACTGCAGTTTGAGTCCTGGACCTGGAAGCTTGCTTTCTCACTTTTTGTCTCTCACTCTCACTCTCGCTCTGTCCCTCTTTGGCCAAATTAAAATAAGTAAATAAATAAATAAAGTTAAATAAGGTAATTCTTTAAAAATAAAAAATGCTATGTAAATACTTGTTACACTGTATTTTAAATTTCTCGTTGTTTTATTTTTTTCCTGAGTATTCTCTATTTGCAGTTAATCGAATGTGCAGATACAGATCCCAAGGACATAGAGGGTCAACTCTATTTTATTCAAAGTCCAGTGATATTTTGAACTGATTTTTCCTTCAGCTCAGTTCTCTATTTTTCTTTTACTTGAATCCCCCAAGACAAATATCCCCTAGGGTGAGAGGCCAGGATGACAGATTTGAGAAACACCAGCTGGTTTGTTTTTCTCTGTCAAGTGATAGCCAGGCTGGTTTCTACATGTTATATATTCTACATATTCCAGCTGTATAGTTCTGATGTTTTCTAAGTGATTGCATGCTACAAATTTTGAGTTTATTACTATTATTATAAAGTCAATTGCTTTGGATTTCCATTAATTAATTAAAGAATTGCTCTGTTTATGTGTTTACTAAACATTTACTGAGTGCTTTCTATATGCCAGAGACTGAGCCAGGAACTGTGGTTTCACTGAGGGATAAATTACAGACTGTGCTCTAAAGGAGCTCACCTTCGGGGTGGACAATCAGAAAATGAAATAATTCCAGGTGTGATAAGGGCTCTTAAGACCACAGGTGCAAGAAGTGATTAACTCTGATTGTTGTTAACCATGAGGTAGATTCAGGAAAAGCACCTCAAAATGGTGGTTTTTAAGTTAAATGTTGATATTATGAGCAGTTTGTTAGAAAAGCAAGCATAAATGAACACTAAGTTTGGCATATGCTTCAATATTGGAATATAACACAACTGAACTTCCCAATTCCCCAAACTCAGTAAGATATAGACTATTGTTCAACGAAAACATAGTAAGAGTCTCTAGTTTTGATTTGAATTAGTTTTATTGTAGTAACTTTAAAATACATACTCAAAAAAAAATTTTTTTTTGGAGAGGTTTTTGCCATAGGGTCCGTGCACTTGCCAGAAAGACAGAGAGAGAGAGAGAGAGAGAGAGAGAGAGAGTAAGCGAGACATCATCCCTCAAAGGGGATGGCCATGCTGTAGTCCCTTCTCCTCCATTCTCCTCTCGGAATCTTGGGCACGCACACACATGCACCTGATGTGAGTTTAAGCCATCAGGTCCAGGACTTGAACTGTGGCCGACTACATGGGAGTCCAGTGACATAGCCATTACGCCAATTACTGGTCCTTATACTCAGTTTTTTTTTGGAGAGGTTTTGCTACAGGCTTGTGTGCTCGCCAGGAGGGATGACCATGCCACAATCCTTTCTCCTTCATTCTCCTCTTGGGATTTCGGGCGTGCACACACACACGCCCAGAGTGAGTTTAAGCCATCGGGTCTGGGACTTGAACCGTTGTTGACTACGTGGGAGTGCAGCAACTTAGCCATTACGCCATCTGCTGGTCCCTCAATTTTTAATGTATATTATTGTGATGGTTTGAATATGTTCCCCCAAAATTCGTGTGTTAAAAGCTGGTGAGCCATTGTAGCAGTGTTGAGAGAAAGAAGACTTAACCTGATTATAGTGTCGAAAGGTGGGGCCTTTGGGAAGTGATTAGGAATCAGGGTGGGCCCTGTGATTGAATGCTGGTGGGTTTTTAAAGATCCAGAGGCAGAGAGACATGATATGCTCTGGTCAAGATCCTCCCTCCCCTGGATTATCCACCAGCAAGAAGAGTCTCACTAGGTTTGGCTTCTGGGCTTTCAACCTCCAAAACATCAGCTGAGTAAATCTCTATTTTTATAAATACCCAGACTTGGGTTAATTCTTTTATGAGCAACAGAATAGAGCAGAACAGTTATGTTACAGGTCACCAACTGCTTTAAAACCAAAGGAAATTTATACTGTGTTACACTTTAATAAGAAAAAGGTTTTAAAATTCTATACAAATTTGGGGGCATCTTGACTTCCTTAAGATGCAAGAAAAAATAATATTCTATAAATTCAATTTTAAGATATTTTTGTTAAAAGTCTTTAACAAAATATTCAAATTTACTAATGAAAATTCCAAAATCAATAACATTTAAATTAACTTGTTGTCATGAATGGTGCTTCAATTAATTATAAAAGTACAATTTAATGATACAAAACTGTGCTTGAGCACTTTTTTTTTTTCCCCAGAGAGATTTTTGCTGTAGGGTATGTGCACTTGCCAGAGAAACAGAGAGAGAGAGAGAGAGACAAAAAGCTAGAAATACCCCTGGGAGTGGGAAGGATGACCATTCTGCAATCTCTTCTCACTCTCCTCTAAGGATTTTGGGCATGTATACACATGTGCTCCGTATGAGTTTCAAATCACTGGGTCTGGGACTTGAACCACTTGTTGGCCATGTGGGAGTCCAGCGATCTAACCATTATGCCATCTACTGGTCCCAAAACATTTTCTATTTTACTTGTAGTCAACTTAATTCTTTAACTTTTGCTTGTGATGAACTATCTTCTTCTGAGTCATTTTCCTTAACACTTGATTATTTTTCTTTTTAAATAATAAAATATTTTAAAACTACTCTTATCTTTAAAAAATAATTATTTATTTACTTTTATTTGTTATTATGATTATTAAATTTTCTATAGGGCACAAGCACTCACTAGAGAGAGACAGAACGAGAGAGGGAAAGTGAAAAAGCAAGCCACCAGGTCTGGGACTCAAACTGCAGTTGGCCATGTGGAAGTCCAGCGCCTTAGCTACCACACCACCTGCTGACCCCTTTTATATTATTTTAATGAATGAATCAATTAAACTTTGTACTCCATATTGCAGTAGCGAAAAAAGTTTAACAATGTATCAACAAAATGTTTTTCATATTCATATCACTTCAATAACTGCTAATGGGGAACCAGCAGTTAGCGTAATGGCTATGTTGCTGGACTCCCACTTAGTCGACTGCGGTTCGCGTCCTGGACCTGGTGGCTTAAAACTCACGCCGGGCGCGTGTGCGTGCGTGCCCAAGATCCCGAGAGGAGAATGGAGGAAAAGGGATTGCAGCGTGACCATCCCCCCTGGGGGGTGATTTCTCGCTTTCTGTCTCTCTGTCTCTCTCTGTCTGTCTGGTGAGTGCACGCGCCCTATAGCGAAAACCTCTCCAAAAAAAACAAACAAACAAACAAACAAAAACAAAAACAAAAACAAAAACAAAAAAACTGCTAATGAGTGGTTGGAAGCTGGTATCTACAGGTACCTACAGGTACTATTAGGATAAGTGTGATATGGCTGTTCTCAGTATAAATATGATTTATTACTATAATGTCAACTTTTTAAGTAGAGCTTGCTTATGCTACTGTGTGTCCTCTCATCATGAAATTCTCCTTTGCTCTGTTCTACTCATCTTTATTTGAAATTCTCTGAATATACTGATTTTTACATGTGCCATTTAAAATATTCATTAGCATGTGAAGGTCACCTCTGTTGGGTAAAGACCCATTAACCTGAGATAATTAAAATAATACAGTGTCCTGTTGTATTTTTATTATTTCAAGATGATAAATTGATGTATAAATTCATCCAGTAATTAGCAAAAATCTTATCCTATGGAAACGTTTTTTAAATGTAAATTAACACTGTAAAAGAGATGTATTGCCTTTTATTTGAGAACATACATCAATATGTGTGCAAGGTCAGTTATGAGTGTTTATGGTCATTTTCACATTAATAACATGTCTGCTATCGAAAGACTTCTTGGGGCTAAAATTCCAATCATGTCAGCTAGGATTTGGCTACACTGGTAGCTTTGTCCCTTTGTCCTTCATTGCTAAGCAACCAAAGAAAACAGTTAGGTAACCTGAAGGGAATAATATAAACCTGCTTGTTTTTATTTTAATCATGCCTAGGAAATTGCATATTTGAATAAAATAATTATAGTTACAATTTAATTAGCACTTCACATGTGTCAGAGAATTTGCCTACATTATTCTATTTAATTCCTACAACAATGTAGACAATTCCACTTTACTTTTTAAAGTCAAGCCGTAGATCAATTTCTTACTGGATATTTTATGTTCAGAAGTACTTAAGGCTTTGGTATTCTGGTTGACCAATGTAAATCTGTGTCACCCCTTTCAGGACGGAGGCTATAGTATCCTGAGGGCTTAGTACTGAGTTCTTCTCAGGCTTGCAGAATGGAGCTGCCTTGACAGAGTTATGCTCCTTTGAGGGAGCATTTTGCATCCAATGACTCATTGTAACACATTTACAAAGAGCTCTACTGGGACAATCCTGAATACCATGTGAACTCCAGAGCTTCCTGGAGGATCCAGCAAGACCTCGATTCTAACTGCATCACAGTTCCACTTCTTCCTTAAACCAGTGCTTCTTAACTGGGTGTGATTTTTCACCCCTAAGGGTGATCTCAGAATGGGCAGGGATGCCTATAGACCACAGGACCATAAATCAGGTCTGTGACATTCGCTGCTCAACAAAAGCTGATCTTTTTTTGGAAAGGTTTTTGCTATAGGGCGTGTGTGCTCACCAGAAAGAGTGAGACAGAGAGACAGAAAGCAAGAAATCTCCCCCCAGGCAGGGATAGCCATGTAGCAATCCCTTCTCCTCCATTCTCCTCTCTGGATCTTGGGCACGCACACACACGCACCCGGCATGAGTTTTAGCCACCAGGTCCAGGACTTGAAACCCGGTCGGCTACATGGGAGTCCAGCGTTATAGCCATTACACTAACTGCTGGTCCCAACAAAAGCCAATCTTGAGAGACAAGAATTGGTGAATATGGAAAGGAACTTATTTCAGTGAAGCCAGCACTTGGGAAAAAAATGGACTGGAGTCCCTAACCATCTCAGCTATACTGAATGAGATACAGAACTTATTTAGGAGAAAACGTCAGTGTGAGCATACATCTAGAAGCAAAAAGCAAGTTATTTATTGTCTTGAGCCAAAATCACGAAGAGGCCTGGTCACTGAGTTCAGGCAAAACCACAGAGGGAACTGGTAGTATAAGGGCAGAAATCACTGCTTGAGCGGCCATTTTGATTCTGGGCTTCCAGGGTGGAATGACTGGTTTCTGTTCTGTGGAAGGGGCTTAAAGATAAGTAAAGGTTAACAAGGCAGCAGAAGCAAAATGGAGTCAGTCAAGATAACTCTTAGATACGCTTTGAGATGATAAAATCTTCTCAGTCAGTCATATAGGAGGGGGCTTGGTGGTTCTTCCTCCTCCCTAGATTCATAGCCTGGTGTCTGCAAAGACTTAGCAAGGTTATTGTTAGCTTTCATTAGTAGCTTTCATTAGTTAAGCATTAGGCTAGACTCATTGTGAGGAAGGTAAAATATTAGGTTCTGCAAAATTCATTATGAGGGAAGTGAATGATAGAACTTGTAGACTGATTTCCCTAAGGGACTCTTAAGAGTCAATCTTTTAAGACTAAGCACAATACAACATCACTTTGGTTTTCTTATGGTTCAGTTAGGGGACATTTAGTGTCTGGAGACATTTTTAGTTGTCCCTCCAGAATAAGGGAAGGACTAGCTACTGGCATCTTAGTGGCTAAAGTTCAGGAAAGCTGTTAAACTCCCTACAATGCACAAACATAAAACCAAACAAGGACCCTCTAAAAAGGGCTGGAACATCAGTTTCCTTTTTTGTTGCAGGAAAAAAAAAAAAAATGAGAATTCCTGAAACTGAAAGTTAATAAGGGCTGAACTAAAAAAAAAAAAAAAAAAAAAAAAAAAAAAAAAAAAAGTGTCTTTCTAAGCAATGTGGAATATAAAATTCATTTATTTTAATGACCCAAAGTAAGGATTAAGGCTTCAGACTTTGGTTATAGCAATGCATTAACATGGCCATGAATCAGGGCTGAAAGAATTCTGAAAAACTGCCACCTAAAGGAAGAATAAAATAAAAAATTTGTTATTATTATTCTAGGAAAAATAAGATTTTAACTTGAATTATTAACATGATTTGTAGACTAGAAGCTACTGGTTCTGAGCACTCAGATCCCAGGCTGAATGGCACCAGAAACCTGATGATTTCCCCCCCACCCAGAATAGAAATTTGATTACCTAAGGCCCCACCAATGGAGAAAGCCCATGAGATGATCATGGTCTCCTAACCCAATCATTGAATAGATCATATGGCCGGGACTCCCTACCCTTAAGTTTACCTTTTAATGTGCTTGTGGGGAACTTCTCCAGGCGGCCAGACCTTTTCAGTGTGAGCTACCTCCTTTCTTCGCACATGGCAATAAGGCTGTACTTTCTTCCATCACACTGATTTGCAATTTGGCTTGTGGGCCTTGGGAGAGCAAACTTGCTGTGGGTTCTGAGACAGACATTCCTCCACAATAAATCATTACTTGGTCAGAAATATCCATAGTGCTGAAGCTGAGAAACCCTGGCTTAAATCTACAAGTGTTCTTACTATCCTACCCTGATAAACCGTCTGTCTTACGATCCTCAGAGATTCAGAATCTGAACCCAACTTGTCACAGACATGTTATACCTGAGAACTGTGAAGCAATTCCAGTGGCCTAGTGTGTGTTTGTGTTTGATATCACTGGCATCATAGGGTCTAAGCCTATCTGTCCACTAACAAAAAGGCTTACTACCATAGTATATGTTACTTCCCTTAAACTAGTAAAAATTAAAAAAAAAAATCAACGAAGATGCAATGAAACACACAAAAACCTTGTGTATCTTACTTACATGACCTTAAAACCTTAAGAGAACAAATTTTGCTCAAGGTGGGACTGAGGAATAGGTTGCAACATTTTAAACACATACTCCCCCTTAAATGTAGGAAAATAAAACAAAAGACGAATAGAGAGAAAAGACTCTTTAATGTAATGAAATTAGCAATTAAAATAAGTCAGTTGGAAGAAAATAATGAGTAGTGAAATTACAACTGTGTTCTTCCCTTAAAGAAATAAAGACAAAATTCTGTGACACAGGTCTCCACGGTAAGCCAAGAGAACCTGTTCACTCTGAAGTGGAGAGTGTATATGTTTATACCATGATTGCTGAGAGCACAGAGATGAAGATGTCTCAGGACTGAGTATATAACTGAACCCAAGCATGTTCTGAGGCAATGCACCTGAATTTAACTAAGCCTTTTGTTTTCCCAGTTCTATCTCTCTTTCCAACACTATTTTTCAGATACTGATGAAGCAAGAAAGACAAGTGGTTATACAAAAATAATCACGGGCCAGTAGGTGGCGTGATGGTTACAGGACTGGACTCCCGCATTGACCTTGTTTTTAGTGCTGGACCTGGTAACTTGAAACTCACGCTAGATGTGTGTGCATGAATACCCAAAATGCTGAGAAGAGAATGGAGGAGAAAGGATTACGGTGTGACCATCTCCCGAGGGATGATTTCTCACTTTCCCTCTCTTATCTTTCTTCAGTGAGCACATGAGCCCCATGGCAAAAAACTAGAAAGAAAGGAAAAAGTTATAATAAAAAATTATGTAAGATATTAAAACAATATTATAAACAGTGCAAAGATCAGGGACCAGCAGATGGTGTAATGGTTATGTTGCTGAATTTCCAGGTAGTAGTCTGCTGTTTGAATCCCAGATCTGGGGGCTTGAAACTCACACCAGGCAAGTGTGCATGCTATCCCCAAGAGGAGAATGGAAAAGGAATTGTGGTGTGGCCATCCCCTCCGGGAGCTGATTTCTTTCTTTCTGTCTCTCTTGCAGGCACACATGCTGTATAGCAAAAATATCTCTCTTAAAAAAAAAAAAGAAAGTGCCAAGATCTAAATATTTTTCTTCATGAGTTTTTTCTTTTCTTTTCTTTTTCTTTCTTTTCTTTAATTTGGGAAGGGCGATCTTTCCCAGGAATTCAAGCCTACTTCTTATTGACCAGGAAGAGGTCACACATCTACCTCTATATGTAAGGAAAACTGGAAAATCAAATATTTTACTTCAAACCTCTACACTCATGGGAGGCAAGAGAGGAGGGGTTAGAACAAATGTGTTCACCACACAAATCCAAACAAGACTTAGCTGGGGTCAAATCCATCTCTGTTGTTCGCTAGCTTTGCAACATTGGGCAAATTACTAAACCTCTCTGTGTCACTCATCTTTAAAATAAACTTTTAAGGGACCAGCATATGGTGTAATGGTTATGTCACTGGACTCCCACATAGTCGACTGCACTTTGAGTCCTGGACCCAGTGCTTAAACTCACATTGGGCATTAGTGCATGTGTGCCCAAAATCCTGAGAGGAGAATGGAGGAGAAGGGATTGCAGCGTTGCCATTCCTCCTCGTGGGTGTTTTCTCACTTTCTATCTTTCTGTCTCTTTGTTGAGTGCATGCGCCCTATAACAAACATCTTTCCTTAAAAAAAAAAAGAGCTTTTTTGGGAGAGGTTTTTGCTATAGGGCGTGTGCGCTCGCCAGAAAGACAAAGAGAGACAGAGAGATAGAAAGCGAGAAATCACCCCCCATGGGGGATGGCCACGCTGCAATCCCTTCTCCTCCATTCTCGTCGCGGGATCTTGGGCATGCACGCACACATGCCCGGCGTGAGTTTAAGCCACTGGGTCCAGGACTCGAACTACGGTGGGCTACATGGGAGTCCAGCGACATAGCCATTACACTAACTGCTTGTCCCACCCCCCCCAAAAAAAACCTTTTAAAACAAGTTTCTCTGTCTTTAAAATAAGGATGATGATATTAGTAGTACCTGATATAAAGGTTTGTTGTCAGGACTAGATGAGTTATTGCCTAGAAAGCACTTAAGACAGTACCTGGCACAAACAGTTATATATTAGTTATTGTTATCTGCACTCCTGGGAATTTGTTGGCACTAATATATTGCAATTCCATAAATAATTGCTTGATGATAAAAGGCAGGATTTACAAGAATTACAAACTAATTATGTTTGCAGTTAGATCATATTTTGCTTGAAAAAAGGAAAATGTTCACTTCTCATGGAGGTGAACCAATGCCAGTAAATAGTTTCACTGGCTTAGAAGTGTTTTTATTAGAAAAGAAATACGACTTATGTAGCTGGATGAACTCTTGAGTAGAGAGACTAGTGAACATTTAGTGATTATAAGGACTGTACTTTAAAAACATCTGGAAAGAATCTCTTAAGGGAGCTGTTCTACCTTATTTTCCATCGTGTTTATGAACTATATTTATGTTTTCATAAGTAAGCAACGATGTATACTGAGGGGAATTGTCATAGCTCTCTTCTCCATCAGCCAAAGTTAGTTCACTATGGACTGCAAATTCATGAAAACTCTTTGTCCCATGACCTAAAACTAAGATTTAGCCTAAAGAAAAGAGTCTACTAGCAAAAGGAAAGAAAAGCTTCATTTGGATGAGCACTTACTGATGACTGAAATGAAGGCTCATATCTGGGCTAAAAATTAATCTCTCAAAGTGCTGAGAGAAGAAGGTAATTCACAAAAACAGAACAACAAAGAAACAAACAAAACAAACCCAGCATTTAAGTCCTAAGAGTAATTGAATAATCCTGTTAGCCGTGCTCTGGGAAGGAGTGATTACGCAAAGGCCTGGAAGAGATGCATTTGAGTATCATTAATGGACAAGTTGTCCTTGGACAGGTAGTATTGGGAGGAAGGGTATTCATGGCAGGGGTAAGAATGAGCAGGAATGGTGGAAGGAAATTGTAGGATGGTTAGTACATGGAACATTGGGAATGGGTGGAAGGAAATTGTAGGATGGTTAGTGCATGAAACATTGGGAATGGATACAGTCACGAGTGAGTTACGAGCAATCCTCTGTCACAGGGATTGCTTCTTGCTAGGAAAGACAGAAAATAGATAAAAAGACAACTAAATGGGGAACCAGCAGTTAGAGTAATGGCTATGTCGCTGGACTCCCACATAGTCGACCGCGGTTTGCGTCCTGGACCCGGTGGCTTAGAACTCACGCCGGGCGCGTGTGCGTGTGTGCCCAAGATCCTGAGAGGAGAATGGAGGAGAAGGGATTGCAGCGTGACCATCCCCCCTGGGGGGTGATTTCTCACTTTCTATCTCTCTGTCTCTCTCTGTCTGTCTGGCAAGCGCATGCGCCCTATAGCGAAAACCTCTCCAAAAAAAAAAAAAAAAAGACAACTAAATGGATAGACGATGAGGGCTGTAAAGCAAATAGGTGATGGAAAAGATGGTGACTGGGAACAGGTCCAAGCTGGGGCAGAGGTGGAAGCTGGTATATATTATCACATTGTCTTTTCTAAGAAGGTAAATTATGAAAAAGAAAAGAAATAAAGGAAAGAAGAAGAAGAAAAGAAAGAAAAAAATTTGTAAAATGGAAACGTGAAGATCTGAACTTCCCAGTTAAAGAGAACAGCAAGTGTCAAAGCTCTGACGCGAGAGAAGCGGGAAGACCTGTGGTGCGGGAACGCGGTGAATGAGAAGGATTGCCAAAGATGGCTTTAGAGGAGGAGGCAGGATCCAGATTACAGAGTCAACTAAACCTAGGTGGGAATTTGGGTGTTTTTCTAAGTGTAATGGGAAATCGAGAAGACTGTAAAGAACAAAGCCCTATGTGTGATTTATGTTCATAATAATGATCACTTTGCTCGCCTAGAAAATAGACAGCAGGCAGCAAAACCATGTCAAGAAGGGCTGCTGCCTTGGTTTAGGCAGATGGTGGGCCCAGTGTTACACATACTTACCAGTCAAGAATTAAGATATGGTGGGTGCCATGTGGTGCCAGGCGTTAACCTTTAGTTTTTATTTCAAGGACAGTTGAGAGGGCTGTAAGGTAGAGATGAGAGTGTCTGGCAGGGGCACTTGGTTGGCTCAGGGAGTGATAAGAAGCTATATTCCAGATCGTCAGAAACAGATCAGTGGTTTACTAACCAGTGTGGTTGTGCTGTGTGTCCTGGCTGGCTGAGCACTGCTCTTGGATGGAGGTGGTGCCAAGGGGTAAGAATCAAGATTTATTTTGGAGCTAGAAATTATAAATAGGCTTGCTGAAGCATGTTATAAATAGAACTTACCTTAGAAAAAGGAGTTTGATAAGACCGGGTGCTTCGCATTTGTTACAAACCCTTCTAAAACATATGGTTTCACTGTGCATTATTAGTATAGAAAATAACTTTTCATAATTATTTCCTTTGCTAATCTGAGTGCCTTACAGAGCTTCAGGGCTCTGAACATGAATTCTGATTGGATAATTAAGTAAAGACAGAGATATGAGATACTAGGTTAAAAAGTAATTGACTTCAGGAAAAAAAGTAGATCATAAATTTAACTGTCTTGGTTGTTGACTCAATTTCTTATCATTGATCTCATTAAGTTAAACGTGAGAAAGAATTTTGTTCATCAATGACTCTAGCTAAATATTTTCTGTTTAAAAGATAGAATATAAATTCTTGGATATAAATAAGTTTAAAAATTGTAGTGCTAGTCTCCTTATATTCCATAACTTTAAATATGTCACCATTCTTTAGAATCCATTTCTTGTCTTTGATCTGACGTGCATTTTTCACATTCCAAATCCCTCAGTACTGGAGCATACACCAGACGTTGGCAATGGAATCCGAGGATATAAATCAATCTGTAAGTAAAACTGAAAAGCTTCAGTGCTTCATAAAGCAGCTATTTTCCAACTTGGGATAAAAATTTGAAAGATATTTTCAAGACAAATTCTCTTTTATAAAATGTTCTTTCCATTTTAATTTTAACAATTTATTCATTGATTTCCTTGGCTACTCTTAGATCAAGAGAGTAGGGTATTAACTCATGGTGAGTAATTCTATCTGAAGTTAGTTGCAAAATTCTGTATTTCAGAGGTTGAGAGAAATGTAATGGTCAGAATCAGATTCAGTTTACCAACTAGATGTTATGTAAAAGAAGTCATGTCAACCAATTTTATTGCTGTCAATTAACTTAGAAGTCAGTGTCCATATGAACTTGAAAATGTAAAGGTTGATTAATGGTTGTCCAAAAAAAGAAATGGAAAGGGGACCAGCAGTTGGCATAATGGCTATGTCACTGGACTCCCATGTAGTCAACCACTGTTTGAGTCCCAGACCCAGTGGCTTAAACTCATGCCGGGTGCATGTGCATGTGTGCCCAAGATCCCTAGAGGAGAATGGAGAAGGGATTGCAACATGGTCATCCCCTCTGGGGGGTAATTTTTCGCTTTTTCTCTTTCTGTCTCTGTCTTTTTGGCAAGCACACATGCCCTCTAGCAAAAACCTCTCAAAAAAAAATTAAAAAAAGGAAAGGCGATTTTATTTTTATTGTATGATTTCTTATTTGCATTTATTCATTGTAATATCTCTAAAACACGGTATAACTTTTTAAAGTATGTGGCAATAAAATCAAGGATATCACCATATATCTTATTTTCAACAGAGAACTTTATATTCTTGAGTCTGTTAAATATTTCTTCCCTTCTACAAAAAAAAAATAAATAAATAAATTCTTCCCTGAGCCCCTCACACCTACCCTCTGCTCTCCACATCTCCCATACACAGTCATGACTTGTTTATGTAGAAGATAAATACCTAAAAAATTGCATGTTAATCCTGCTAGATATTAAGCAAGTAATATTTGGAATAAGAGAAAATACTATTCAAATACAGGTGCTGATCAAAAGCAGACAATCTTTAAATATTCTGAGTTTGTGTTGTGTTGGAGTAAAGTGTTTCCTTAGGAAATAGTTCATACAGAATATGATATTGCAATGTTTGAACAGTCAGTTGAAAATGAAAAGACTACTAATGTTATTTAATATCATGAAGATAAAATAATTGGGGTTTTTGAGTTAATTCAGATTTAAAACATTGATTTTAGGGCAGATTGACTACCGGAGTTTAATGTTTTTATTTTATTTTATATTATATTTTATTTTATGTTGCTAAAATGCCTAGACCTCTCTGGTATCATGGAGATAAAAACAGTCACTGTGTTAATGTTCTGGGTTCAGAAACATCATTGAGAGTTCTATTATAAATTTCAGTTCCTTTATCTCACAATAGAGAACAGGTAGATGATATTCATCTGATATAGATGAGCTCTATTAAATTCCGTATTCCAATTATTCGTTCAAGCCTGATCTAGGCCATACAGCTAGAACTATGTACACTATTTTCTTGGGGGGGGGGGGAGAGGTTTTTGCTATAGGGCGCGTGTGCTTGCCAGGAAGACAGAGAGAGACAGAAAGCTAGAAATCACCCCCCAGGGGGGATGGCTACACCGCAATCCCTTCTCCTCCATTCTCCTCTCGGGATCTTGGGCACACACGCACACGCGCCCGGCATGAGTTTAAGCCACTGTGTCCGGGACTCGAACCACGGTCGACTACATGGGAATCCAGCGACACAGCCATTATGCTAACTGCTAGTCCCGAAATATGTACACTATTAAACTTTATCTGAAGTGCAGTAACTATTTACTGAACACTTTGTCCTAAGTATGATGCTAGGTGATAGAGATCCAATGATAAATAGCAAACTCCCTGCCAACAAGTTGCTTACTGCTCAGAGAGGCAGAGAATCCAATCAATAGTTAGCACTGATGTAAGTTTCTTGCATGTTTTGAATAATCATCAATCTGTGTTGATTAGTTGCTTCTTTCACCAATGCCTGAGTCTAAATGGTCAACAGAAACCAATCTCCTTCCAAGAGTTGGTACACAATAGGTGAACAGATCACCGTTTTCATATTTCTTACCTTTTTGGTTTTAGTGCTGTCACTTCCCTGGGAACAGAATCTGAAGTCCTTTGCTGCCTCAACATAACTTCTCTTGCTCAACAACTTCATTGTAATCCAAATCACACAAAGCTTATTACTTCCACACCATCCCATACTAAAATGTATCTGTGTTGCATCTCAACCTCTGGAATATCAACCAGAACACATGGAAAAGCAAGTCTGTACCAGTGTGTGCCAGTAAAAATGAAGAGTTAGAGGGAAGAATGCCAGACTCAGTTACTGCACCTGTAGAAGTGACTTAGGGTTCTATTATCAAAAACTTCATTTTCTTATCATAAGGTAAAAACAATAAAATGTGGTCTATTTTGTGGGATAGTTTTGAGTATGCAATAATATAACATTTGCAAATACATCTTGTAAAACTAAAAGCTCTTTACTAATGTGAGAGCTTATTTATAGCATTCATCATTATGATTTTAATGTTTGGTATTCAAGAACTGTACATTTATCAAAGAGAGGTAAGGGGAATATAAAAATAACTACGACAAATAGCAGAAAATAGTAATGCGGGGTGGAAGATCAAGGATGGGATTTCATTATCACTAAGTGTAAAGAACACAGCATGTCTATGTTCCACGCTCTTATCTCAAAAGCATTAAATGAAAAATGTTATGGGACCAGTAGTTAGCATAATGGCTATGTCGCTGGACTCCCACGTAGTCGACTGCGGTTCGCATCCCGGACCCGGTGGCTTAAACTCATTCCGGGTGCATGTGCGTATGTGTGCTGCCCAGGATCCCAGGAGTTGAATGGAGGAGAAGGGATTGCGGCGTGGCCATCCCTCCTGGGGGTCGATTTCTCGCTTTCTGTCTCTCTGTCTCTCTCTGCCTGTCTGGCGAGCACACACTCCCTATAGCAAAAACCTCTAAAAAAAAAAATTTATGATGCCCTAGATACCACATATTTTGTTGGCATATAACTACATCCTGGCATTTTTTCTCACAGTCTTGAGTTCATGTCCTATTCTATTCTGTAAGAATAAGAAAAAAAGACAAGAAAAACAAAAGAGATTTTGTTTAAAGCAAATATCTTATTTTTGAATAGTTATAGAATATCAACTCTCGCAATCAAATTGGATTCAAAGATTGCGGAATAATTATGCACAGAAAGTGATGGAGACATCTATGCAGAGCCTCCAAGTAGCAAAGCAGCAGTTTAATTGATTAAAATGTAGAATACAATGTATTGGATTCTCTTCATTTGAGAGTTGTCTTAAAGACACAGAACAAATGGAAAACATTCACACAGGGAAACCTATTGACTCTTGGTGAGAACAGCAAGATTCTGTGGAATTTAAGCAATGTTTTATCCCACCACTCTCCTCAGCTTCATGTTATAGAGCTACCAGGATGGTGTATTTCAGGTGTGGTCAAGACAATGACTTTCTTTACCCAGCTCTCAGTCTGGGGCTATTTTACCCAGGAGGGTGAGAGTACCAGCGTTTTTCATCTTTGCAGCCTCCTGTTGCAGGAGCTCTATTCCAGCAGGCATAACCATGAGGATCCATCTCCTTTCAACCCATTGCTCTTGTAGAGTGGAAGTTCTACTCCAGGCAAGGCAGGCCAAGAGTATTGGGGTCCCAGTTATCTAACTTATTCATGGAGTAGAAGTTCCACGCCAGGAGGTACAACCCAAAAAGACCACTTCAAATATCCTCTTGTAGGGATCTCACTCTGAAAAAAGTGGTCTCTTCTCCCAGCTCTGGTGTACGGCATGAGTGTTTCATCCGGGGGGAGAGGTAGGCTTAAATAGGAACGAAGCACTTCATAACCCTGAAAAACTTTATTTGCAACAGGGCTCACAGAGCTCCATGTCGCCATGTGTTGTCAGAAACAATGGCGGTATTGGTGGACTAGTCAAGAGGAGGCTGATAGCTCCATGACATGAACATGAAATGCACAGCAGGCAGAAGTTTACTGGATAAAACCAGAGAAAGAGAGCCTCAGGACCACTGCTGTCTTAGCTCAGGCTGCCATTACAAAATATAATAGACTGGGTGGCTTAACTACAGAAATGTATTTTCTCACAGTCCGGAGGCATGACATTCGAGACCTTGGTGTCAGTGAGTGCTACAGTGTGGATTTCCCCATCCCTCCTGAATTCATGTGTTGGGAGATGGGTGTACTAAAAAAACGTTACGTGAAAACTTAACCCCTCATAGTGTGCCAGGGTAGGGCCTGGGGTGTGATAAGGTCATCAGGTTAGGGCTCCTGTGATTAAGTTCTGGTGGATTTAAGAGCACAGGGAATGAGAACAGAAATGGAGAAAAACTGGTGAATTCCAGACCATACGCTGCTCTGCTTAATGTTCTGCCTCCTGCCATTCAGTGATGTTTTTGGACTATCCAGCCACAAAATTGTGAGTCTGCAAATAAAACTCCATTTTCTTTATAAATCACCTAGTGTCACATATTTCTGTTAGCAATGCAGAAATGGGCTAAGACAGTGGGTTTGGTTTCTTCCTTCTATCCTTGGCTTGCCTTTCTGCCGTGTCCTCACTTGGTCTCTGTCTGTGTCCTAATTTCCTCTTATAAGAACACTAGTCAAGTGAATTAAGGCCCACCCTAATGACCCAATTTAACCTTTTTAAAAAAATGAAAGCATATCTCTTTCTTTCATGGGCAAGGAACACAAAAAGACAACACCAGCAGCAGGGTCTTGGTGCTACCCTCCACCCCAGCCTCAGTTACCCCAGATCACGGGCAACGTGTGCTCAGCATACTCAGGAAGGTCTCCAAGTGTGAACCCAAAACCTATCTGTGGCTGAGCCTCACAGAACATAGCATTTTACTGTTTCACCACTGTCCAACTCTTCACTTTACCTCTTTAAAGGCCCAATTTCCAAATATAGTCACATTGGGGGGGTTAAGACTTCACCATATAGATTGCAGAGGTCCACTGACCTTGTGGATGTGAGAGGCCACGTGTGTCCCCTTGGCTTCGCCCATGCAGCAGAAACAGACCATGAGTGAGGCAGACAAGATAGCATTCTCAAAGCCGCACACAGACCCATCAACATGGGGACGAAACCTCACTGGCAAAAGAGGCTGAAACATAACCTCTGAACAAACGGACTGAAAATAAGCTTCTCTATTATAGGAACAAATCCTGGGAAGCCAGGTTTAAAATTAAAATCACATGTATCCCTGATAGTCTGAAAGAGTGTGTCTATCCAAGGCTGCTTCCTCTTAGGGAAAGTCTGAAAGGGACCATCCAAACGGCGAGTAGCTGGATGAACACTGGGCAGCAAGGTAAACGCTCTGAAATGTAACAGCAGCCTCCAAGCAGCAACACATCCAGTGCAAAAAGGGAAACATCTCGTTAGCGAGGGGGGCTTAAATATAGACTTTTACCCTGAGGTACCCAAGAGAACAGATAAATCAAGGCTGAGTATCAGTAGAGATAACAGAGGCTGCTTGTGACAGGGAAAATAGACTTCACAAAAAGAGTGAAACTCTAAATAAATAACCAAAAATCCAAATAACAACACCCTCACAACGCGCTGAGGAGAGATGTATCCAGAGTCGCTACATGTTACCAAAAATGTCAAATTTCCAATAAAGTACAGAGAAAAAGTGTGACGTATGTATATTTCAACAATAAAAGTTGGAGACTGCAACACCCCACTCTTACTTATAGCTTGAACTAGGCAGAAATCAGTAAATAAATAGAATATGTGAAAATTAAAAACCAACTAGACCTAACAGGTATCAGTAGAAACTATCCAACCACAGCAGACATTCTTCTCAAATACATATGAAACATTTTTAGGACAGACCATGTGTTAGGCCATAAAAGAAGCCTCATAAATATAAAAGGGCTGAAATTGGGCCAGCGGGTAGTTTGGTGGTTAGCGTAGTTGTATCCCACGTGGCCATCTGGAGAGTTAAAGTCTTAGACCAGCAGCCTGAAAAACACACCAGGCGCTTGTACATGCAATGCCCAAAATCTCAAGCGAAAAATGGAGGAAAAGGGATAGCAGCATAGCCATCCTCATTGGGGGGATGATTTCTCAATTTCTCTCTCTCTCTCCAGTGAATGCATGTGCCCTATGGCAAACTATTAATGGGAAAGAAAAAGGTTGAAATTATACAAAATATGTCCTTTGAGCACAATGGAATTAAACTAAAAAGCAGAAGGAAATTTAGGAAATTCATAAATATATGAGAATTAAGACATTCTCCCTCCTCCCCCCCAAAAAAAATAGGCAAAAAAAAAGTCATAGTGAAAATTTGAAAATTTCTTGAGGTGAATGAAAGCAAAAGTGCAATATATATAAATTTGGGGGAGGCAGATAATGACTTCAGAGAAAATGTGTATCTGTCAGTGCCTCAAAGGTAAGTCCTAAATCAGTAAGCCCAACTTCTACCACAAGAAAAGAATGAACCAAACTCAAGACAAATTAAGAAAATGAAGGAAATAATAAAAATGACAGCAGAAACAAACAAAATACAAAATAGAAAAAATTGAGAAAAAATAAAATTAAAATTTTGTTTTGGAATAGTAGATGAAGTTGACAAACTTTAATTCATTTAATTCATGACAGATCAACAAAAAGGGAAAAGACTCAATAAAATGGACATTACATCTGATTTTACAGACTTGGAAAGTGTTATAAAGTAATAACAAGAACAGTTTTTGCTAATGAATATGACAATCAAGATGAAATAGAGATATTTCTAGAAAGACTTACCAAACTGACTCAAGAAGAAATAGAAGGGCCAGTAGGTGGCATAGTGTTTAAGGTTCTGGCTACCACATGGCTGATGGTTTAAGTCTTGAACCTGGTGACTTGATAATCATACCAACTGAGTGTATGTGCATGTCCAGAATCTCAGGAGAATGGAGGAGAAGAGACTGCAGCATGGGTATATCCCATGGGGTGATTTCTCACTTTCCCTCTCACTGTCTCTCTGTCTCTCTCTCTGGAGAGTGCATGTGCCCTTTGGCAAAAACTTAAAAATAAATCAATGTTAAAAGAATGCAGTTTACAACTTAAGAAAAGAAAAACAGAGGGACCAGCAGTTAGCATAATGGCTATGTCACTTGACTCCCAGGTAGTCCACCGTGCATGCGTGCCCAAGATCCCGAGAGGAGAATGGAGGAGAAGGGATTGCGGTGCGGCCATCCCCTCTGGGGGGTGATTTCTCGCTTACTATCTCTCTGTTTCTCTCTGTATTTCTGGCGAGCACACGCGCCCTATAGCAAAAAAAACCTCTCCAAAAAAAGAAAAAAAAAACAGAAAATATGATAACATAAAGAGTAGAGGAAGATAACTTTCTAGTATGATGAACTGGTGAGAAATGTACACATGTGGGAATATTCACATTGTAAGCTGGGTAGCATGATTGAATGTATAAAATATATAAAAGAAATAGAAATAAAAAAAAAAAAACAGAAAATATGATAACATAAAGAGTAGAGGAAGATAACTTTCTAGTATGATGAACTGGTGAGAAATGTACACATGTGGGAATATTCACATTGTAAGCTGGGTAGCATGATTGAATGTATAAAATATATAAAAGAAATAGAAATAAAAAGAAAAAGAAAAAAGAAAACATGATAAAATAGGAAATGTAAAATAAGAGGTTGTATCAGTAATTAGCTTCCCCTCCTCCCAATTCATATACAAAGCTCAGGACCAGATAGCTTTACTAGTAAATTCTATCAAATATTTAAAGAACTAATATCAGTTATCCAAAACTATTTAAGAAAGAAAAGGTGATACTTTCCAGCTCATTCGACTAGGCTATTATTATTATAAAACCAACACCCTACAAAGACACCTCAAGACACAAACAAAAGAATGATCCTTATAAACCTGGAAGGAAAAAATTCTCAGAAAAGTGTAAATAAAAAGAAATGTATAAAAAAGATTAGCCACTATGAACAAGTGAAATTTATCCTAAGAATGCAAGGTTAGTTTAGCATCTGAAAATTAATTGGTGTGCCATGTTAATAAAGAAAAAAAGGCTACATGAGCTCTTAATAGATAGAAAACCTTACTGTGATACCTCACACACTTTCCCAATAAAAATGTTCAACACACTAGAAATCAAAGGAAGCTTCATAAATATATTGAAGCCCTCTCAACTATAATATTTGATGATAAAAGATTGTTTCCTTCCGAGATGGGAAACATGACAAGGATGTATGCATTTGCCTTTTTTTTTTTTTTAAGAGAAATATTTTGCTCTAGGGCATGTGACAAGAAAAGACCGAGAGAGACAGAGAAACAGAAAGTGAGAAATCACCCCCAGGGGGAATGGCCATACCCCAATCCCTTCTCCTCCACTCTCCTCTCAGGATCTTGGGCTGGAATGCACATGCGCCCAGTGTGAGTTTGAGCCACGGGATCAGGGACTCCAACCATGGCCCACTATATGGGAGTCCAGCGATGTAACCGTTACACTGTCTGCTGATCCCTGTCGTCGCTACTTTCTTCAGTCTCTCAATAGAAGTTCTAACCAGGACAAAAAGGAAAAAAGAACATAGTGTTACCATATGACCTAGCCATTACACACCTAGATATGTAACCAAGAGAATTGAAAACGCATATCCACATAAAAGCTGTACAATTTTGGGCCAACACATAGTGTGGAGGTTAAGGCAGCTGGATCCCACATGGAAATCTGCCACGTTTGACTCCCAGACTTGGCAACTTGAAAAACACACCAGCACCTTTGCATACATGCCCAAAATTCTGAGAGAAGGATGGAGGAGAGGAGATTGTGGTGTGGCTATCCCCCAGGGAGGTGACTTCTCACTCCTTACCCCCTCTGGCAAGTGCATGTGCCCTAAATTTAGTTTTTGAAAAACAAAACAATGTAAGTTTTCATAATCATAGTGGTATTATTTATAATAGCCAAAAAGTGAAAATAACACCTTTCCATCAACTGATGAATGGGTAAATAGAATGAATTATATCATTGTAATAGAATATTATTTGGCAATAAAAAAGAATAAATTATCCATTCATGCTACAACATGGATGGGTCTTGAAAATATTATGCTAAAAGAAAGAAGCCTGTCACAAAACACCACATATTATATGATTTTATTTATATGAATTATACAGAATAGGCAAATGTATAGAGACAGGAAGAGAAGTAATGGTTTCCAGGGACTGAGTGGAAGAGAAAAATGGGGAGTGACAAGTATGAATTTTGGGGGGGGTTGGTGAAATGTTCTAAATGTACATTGTTCTAATATTTGTACAACCCTATGTTTATCTAAAATTTAGTATGGATAGTATGTTTATACTAAAATATATAAAATTGTACATTTTACATGAATGAACTACATCTCAACACAATTAAAAATGGGAATTATAAAATATAGGACCAAATATTTCAATGTTATAGCATATCTTAAGACCTCGACTGTTTTTAAAACACTTGTACATTTGGTGTATACTCTGGAGATAAGAATACCTTTGCTTGGGACCAACAGTTGGCATAATGACGATGTCAGTGGACTCCCATGTAGTAGACCATGGTTCAAGTCCCAGATCTGGTGGCTTAAACTCATGCTGGGCACGTGTGCGTGCATGCCTAGGATCTCCAGAGGAGAATGGAGGAAAAAGGATTACAGTGTGGCCATCTCCCCAGGTGGGTGATTTCTTGCTTTCTGTCTTTCTGGTGAACACACATGCCCTATAACAAAAAACTTTCCAAAAAAAAAAAAAAAAAGAATACCTTTGCTTTATTCCAAATATGCTAAAAATTCCACATCCAATATAAATAAATTTGTTTCTTTTGTTGAAATACTACCATTTTCAATCTTCCAATGTGTGGAAATAATTTGAAAGAGTTGGGTATATTAACATCATATCCAGTATGCTGATTATCATCAAACTGATTATCAAAAAAGATGTGCCAATAGTGTAATATTACTGAAGTCTATCCATATTGCAAATGACTGTTTATGTAAGTTTGGTCAAACAGTGCTGAAGACTCTCCAAACTTGTTGCCAATCACAGTCAGATGATCTTCAGACTAAGTTCAACATTACAATTGGTCACTATGTTTACTAAGTCAAAGGGCATTTCGTTTCTCACCATGTTCGTATTAGAAGCCCACTATTCTGCCGCTATTCTGAAAGCATTTGCTTCCACCATTTTCATGGCCGAAGGTTTAAAGCAAATTGAACTTCGAAAACAGCCATTAGAGTTAAGTGGTCCCTCGGTTTAACAAACAAGATGTACCAACCACTAAATGTCCAAAATTAGGGTGATGTTGACCAGCTATTTGTTCTGTTTCCTGGTAAGTTAACCACCAATGTTCCCTGTTTAGAACCCTGGATAAATAATGATCTTAATCTTAAGATTTACCCTGACCCTGAGATCATTTTGCACAAATAAAATTTAGCTTTATTAGCTATTAGCAAGAAACCTTCCCTACCATGGTCTGTTCCTCTTAATGAAGAAAATTGTTCAGGACCTAAACAACTCAGAAAAATGGCATAAAAGGCAAAGATTACTTTGCTACCAAAACTAATGAATTATTTAGATGTCATAGTCTGCCTGTGAGAAATGGACAACATACAAAAAACAAACAAAAAGAACCCAAAATAACCAGGAACTTGTAATGACCTTGCTAGTATAGAAAGTCATGTCCGTAACATCTAAATTGTTAGCACAGAAAAAAAAAAATTAACTTCAGAAAATAAAGTGCTGATGCAAAGGACAGAGATGCAAATGGATTAATTAAAAGGAATATATGTTTCCATGTTGTTCTCACATATAATTTGTGAATCCCATAAAAAGGAAGGGGTGCTTGTTTGATGTTCTGGTCTTATGAATCTTAAAATTTCTCTGCAGATTGAGTGGTTTACGATCAGAGTCTGTGCAAATCAAATTGATACATAGACATGGCTAACCCTTGGACAAACTGAAGAACTTTTGTGCTTTTCTCCTTTTTTTTTCCCTCATTCTTGCCTTCTGGTGCAACCTTGTCCTTGTCCTCAAGAAGATCTGTCCTGTGGGACCAGCAGATGGCTTAATGGTTACATCACTGGACTGCCATGTAGTCAACCAGGGCTTGAGTCCTGGACCCAGCAGCTTGAAATTCATGCCAGGCACATGTGTGTGTGTGTCCAAGATCTCAAAGAGAATACAGGAGAAGGGACTGTGGTATGGCCATTCCCCTGGGGCAGTGATTTCTTCCTTTGTGTCTTTCTGTCTCTCTGTCTCTCTGGTGAGTGCACACATCCTATAGCAGAAATCACTCTTAAAAATAAACAAACAGAGACCAGCAGGTGGCATGGTGGTTAAGGTGCTGGACACTCTCACATGGCTGACCACAGTTTGAGTCCCAGAACTGGTGGCTTGCTTTCTCACTTTCTCTCTCTCTCTTTCTTTCTCTGTCTCTCTCTGGTCAAATTAAAATAAATGAATAAATAAAATTAAAAATAAATAATTATTAAAAAAATAAACAATGGGTCTGGCAGGTGGTGTGGTGGTTAAGGGCGCTGGACTCCCACATGGCGGATTGTGGTTCAAGTCCTGGACCTGGCGGCTTGCTTTCTCATTTTCCCTTTTTCTCTCTTGCTTTCTCACTGCTCCCCCAACCCCACCCTATCTCTCACTCTGTCCCTCTCTGGTCAAATTAACTAACTAACTAAATAAATAAACTTAAATAAAAAACAATTATTTTTAAAAATAAACAAACAAACAAACAAAAAAGACCTGTTCTGAAGACATAATGTGCTCTTACCTCAAGAGCATATTATAGAACTTCTAATAGAGCATTGCTTTACTTTCTTCAGGATGTAGCTCTCTCAGAGTCAGTTAGACACTAGAGGTAATTTTTTAACTAAGGTTAAAGAGAAAACCCAAAAGCCTCTATTTGAAAAAAAGTAACTTTGTCAATAGGAAATAACGAATATGTAATAGTTCACATATCAGTGATAGGGTTGAGTTGAAGACTATCTTGAAGGAAGATTTGCTTCACCCAAGTCAGCACTCTAGAAGTCAGTGTGGATACCACTTCTGCTGAAGTCTGGCTTTGTGCATCTCTCTATTATCAGACCCTTTTATGTCAAATTAAGGAAGGTACGTTAGAGATCATCGCCTCTAACATTTTTATACTTTCCTCTATGGACAGAGAACTAGGATTTCAAACAACCCCCACTTCCCCTGCCCCTGGCTTAGGGATCACTTTGAATGGTGAGAAAGAAAGAGATCAAGTAAATGAGGCTCGGGACCAGCAGTTAGTGTAATGGCTATGTCTCTGGACTCCCATGTAGCCGACTGCGGTTCACGTCTCAGACCCAGTGGCTTAAACTCACGCCAGGTGCATGTGTGTGCGTGCCCAAGATCCTGAGAGGAGAATGGAGGAGAAGGGATTGCAGCGTGGCCATCCCCCCTGGGGGGGTGATTTCTCACTTTCTCTCTCTCTCTCTCTCTCTCTCTCTCTCTCTCTCTCTCTCTCTCTCTCTGTCTTTCTGGCAAGCGCACGCACCCTATAGCAAAAACCTCTCAAAAAAAAAAAAAAAAGTAAATGAGGCTCTAAGAAGTTCACTTCAGGTAATCTGATCCATTTAAAAAATATCAATGTAATATGTTGACAACCTTAATAAGATTTTATTTGAACAAAAAGTTTTATGATTAAAAGAAAAGGTTGAAACTCCATAGCCCAGCTTCTATTTTAGAGAAGTGCTATGACTTGTTCAGTGTCACACATGAACTTGGTGGCAGGGCTGGGATCCAGGTCCACTGGTTTTTGACCCAGTGTTCATACTTACCACACAGCCTTCATCTTGGAATCTCTGCATTTCTCCTCCAATTCTGCCTAGCTCCTTAATTGGAAGCCAGTTTTGATGTGAACCTCACCATAGGGGAATTCTGTTTTATCCTTGTCATACGTGGGCAGCACAAAATGAAACAATGTGGCCAAAACTACATGTTATTAGTTAACATCCCACTCACTCTTCCAAGTGTCCTTCCTCCTATTGTCCTTGAAATGAAATTAATTTAGTCCAAATCTTCTAGTACAGCAGTAAATATAATAAATAAAATACCGAATGTCTTTGATTCTAAGGCCAGAAGCAAACTACCTAGATGAATAACTTGTGATAGCAGATGTTTATTGAATATGGTTCTATACCCCAGCACACCTGCCGTGTGGCTAGCACTGAGATTCACTACCTAAATGAATCTGTTTATAACATCTAGGACTTCCTTTTACATATTTAAGTTGGTCCCTGGGGATGTTGTGCTAGGCTGATTTCCTATGTGAATTGGTCCCTGGGAGGAGGTACAGGCTATAATGATGATAAGCTTGGGAAAATCTAAGTGATTTTCCTAGTGCTTGGGGTAAACAAAATTTTCCCCTCTGTTCTTGGCAGAATTTTTGAGACTCTGACAGAATGACACACAATGCCAAGAACTTCCAACAGGGCTTAGAGAGAGGGCTGGAAGATGCAGGGTAACTGAGGAACAGAACCTGGAGTCCAGTGAACTTCTCATCTAAGTTCTGTGGTTCTTAATGAGGTCAATTTTCAAAGAAGCACACATCCAATTAAGTCATACAAAGTACTCCTACGGAAAAACATTGTCATGTTAATCAACTCTCTTTTCCTTCCCCTTTTTAACACAATTATTCACAATTCAAGGAGAGTTTTATTATAGCTCATGAAAGCTTTTACACTGAATTTAGCATATTCATTATTCCTAATGGAGGTCCAGTTATTAATTTTAGAATAAAAATGTGGCTTTAGAATATTTTATGCTAGGGAAATTTTACTTGATGTGTTTTTTTTTATTGAAATCAGTAGATAATTAACTGATTAACCTAATCCATTTTGAATTTCTGTACTGTTAACACCTCTAGTGAATCTTCAGTGTTTTATATAAAATAAATGGAGAAATAGTAAAAGTGTAATGTTTTCTTGGGAAACTTTTGAACTCATAATGAATATCTCGATTTCCAAATAATAGAAGAAAATAATCTGAGATAGAGATAACTTTATTTAGACTGATGAACTTCCCTTAAAGCCTGGTCTTGAAAGACCATTTCTGAATTAACAAACAGTTTTAAAATCGTCGGCATGTAAATAATACTCAAATCGCAGACTGGGTAAGACCATCTCAGGGTCAAATTCAAAGAAGGGAAAAAGACTTAAGATGAGACCTGGTTGTATCCAAACCTATATCTTTCTTTTCAGTTCCATTGATCTAATTATGCCAGTAGAACACTATTTTAATTATAATAGCTCTACAATATGTCCTTATACCCAGGAAAATAAGTTACTACTTGTTTGTTTGTTTGTTTGTTTTGAGAGGTTTTTGCTATAGGGTGTGTGCACTCGCCAGACAGACAGAGAAAGACATAGAGACAGAAAGTGAGAAATCACCCCCCAGGGGGGATGGCCACGCCGCAATCCCTTCTCCTCCATTCTCCTCTCGGGATCTTGGGCACGCACGCACACGCGCCCGGCGTGAATTTTAAGCCACCGGGTCCGGGACGCAAACCGTAGTCGGCTACGTGGGAGTCCAGCGACATAGCCATTACGCTAACTGTTGGTTCCCACTACTTGTTATTTTTCATTTAAAGTTTTTTACCAATTTTATATTTTTGTTACTTGCATACTTTTGTATCACTTTACCAAATAAAAACTTCTTTTTATGCATGACACTAGTTATAATCCTGAAAGTGAGGCATTAAAAACAAAAACTTTGATATTTTATTTGATATCATTGACTTAAATAATTTTTTAGTTAAACAGGGTATGAAAGCTTGTCCCGGCCCTTCAGGATGAGGATATTGGTGAGGCCTAGGACTGGCTGAATGGTCAAGACATGGCCCTGTGAGGGAGAGAGTGTCGGTTCTTGGGTGGGGATGGGGAGAAGAAACAGGGTCATACAAACTGGGAGCCATTGGGAAGATAGCCCGAGAATCATGGACACTTAACAGAACCACACTACCCTGTCTCTAGACAGCGCCCAAGAAAATGAGATATTTAGAACCAGCGAAGGAAAAAATCTGTAATTTACATCCAAATTAAGAAGAACTTTGTCAAGTTTGTGCACTGTGACTATTTCTTTCTTTTTTAAAAAATTGTATTTACTCATTCATTCATTCATTTATTTTAATTTTGACCAGAGAGAGACAGAGAAAGAGAAAGTGAGAAAGCAAGCCACCAGGTTCGGGACTCAAATCATGATCGGCCATGTGGGAGTATCCGGCACCATGCCACCTGCTGGTCCCCACTACGATTATTTCTGATAATAGGTTTCAGTTTGTTTTCTAACTTTTAAGACACTCCGAGTCTCATCCAAATTCGGTAGACTGGAGAACACTCTAGAAAAGTGACTCTATTTATTTTCTTGATCTGTGATGTGTTCAGATGAGTCTTTCACTTTCTCCCAATCTAAAATTTTGAGTATAATGTTCAAGAGGTATAAAGTTACAGGTAATTTTGGAAGCTCCTCTTGCTCTCCTTTTCAGGGCCTTGGTACTTGCAGTTCTCCCTGCCTGTCTCCTTCCCTCCCTGCCTCTTATCTAACACCTACTCACTGCTGTGTATCCAACTCAGCATCACCCTCTTTAAGAAGCTTGTGACATGGTGTTAAAGCAGCTGGATCTCACATGACCAGCTGCACTGTTTGAGTCCTGGACCTGGTGGCTTGAGAAATATGCTAGGTGTATGTGCAAGTGTACTCAAAATCCCAAGGGAAGGAAGAGATGAAGAAGGAATTGCTGTGTGACCATCCTCTTTGGGGAAGTTTTTTACTTTCCCTCTCTCTTTCTCTTTCTCTCTGTCTCATGCCAGTAAGTGCAAGTGCCCTCTGGCAAATTTTAAAAATTAAATGAAGTGAGACTAGCAGACAGTGTAATGGTTATGTCAGTGGACTCTCATGTAGTCGACCGTTGGTTCGAGTCCCGGACTCTGAAGCTTCAAACACACATGCGCATGTGCATGCATGTCCAAAATCCTGAGAGGAGAATGGAGAAGGGATTCTGGCATGGCCATCCCCCCTAGGGGGGGCGGTGATTTCTCACTTTCTGCTTCTCTGTCTCTCCAGCGAGTGCGTAAAATAGTAAAAATCTCTGAAAAAGAAATTAAATAAAGAAACTTCACCTGGATCCCAGCGTCTTTCCTGTGTGCATCCTGTACTTGTCCATCACATTTGCCACAGTGTGTTATAATGTCTCTGTGTTTCTCTGTGTCCTTCACTACAGTGGGATCTCTTACGAACTCCAGGAGGATCTCTTTGATCTCTGCAGCCCCAGCATCTGATCAAAGGTCTTAGCAGACTGGGCATTTCATAAATCATCGTCGAATCAACAACAGACAATCTACTTTCAGAAGAATTCCATTTACAACAAGAAACAGAGCATTCTCCAAATATCACATAATAATAGGACACATAACTCTGAAATTTGAAAAAGAAATTTACGTTCATAGGAGCTGAATACATCAGCTCAAAGTTCATTTTTCCTGTCATTGACATGGAACTATTCAAAGAGAAATACATGCCTGGAGTTTATGGAATGTGACGAGGACAGAAATAGGAAATAATTTTCCAGCTCTGGAGCTGATGGTAACTTTTAGAGCTGAGAGGTGTGGTGTGTGGAAGAATTCCATGCTCTTCAGGTAAAGGCAACTTAAAAATGTGGCCCTGGGACATGGTCCTTGCAAAGCAGACGTCTCTTCCCCAATCTGGAAAAGACATTATAATTTTTAGAGACCAAAGGTCTGGAAAAAAAAATCAGAGAAAATAGATTATGTGTGACACTATTCTACCTACAGCTCTCAATAACGTGAAACTTGAATTTTATCTCACTATAAAACACATGGCAGACTGGTCTTCTTGCCTTCTTTTTCCTGCAAACTGCAGTGAGTATAAAGTGACTTAAAAATGAGGACATGGAAAGTGCATATGCATATAGAATCTTTGATTCTTTGTGTGGCAGCAGCAATTCTAAGTTGTTTACACACTCCTTGTCATCCTAGGGAGCATTGGTGTTTCATTCCTGCTTTGTAGAGCGAGGCGGTAATATGACACAGGTATCACATGGCAGATATGGTACATAAGCTTAGGTCGGCACAACTGCAAGTCTGCTCTTTTTCTTTCTTTTCTTTTCTTTTTTTCTTTTCTTCTTTTCTTTTCTTTTCTTTTTTTTTTTTTTTTAACATTTCTTTTATGAGAGAAAGAGAGTGTGAGAGAGAGTGTGTGAGAGTAAGAGAAAGGCAGGCTCTATGACCAGGGTCTGGTCATACCACAATGCCTTTCCCCAGTCCTCCAGCTCCACAGAGAGAGAGAGAGCATGAGTATCTGGTACATGTGCAAGTGTACTCAAAATCCCAAAGGGAAGAAGAGAGCATGTGCTTCAGGTCGGCTCAGGATCTGAACCCATAGTGGTCACATGGCTTCCAACACAGCAGATCAGCATACTACCACCTGTACCACTGCTACTGGGCCTCTGCTCTGTTTTAAATAAAAGAAAAGCTGAATTTCTCTGTGCTAAAATTTCTCTCACTCAGAACTTCTTATTCCCTGAGATACTAGATAACTGGGGGTTTCTTGAGTCATGTCACTTGCCAGATCTACGGGATAGCATTCTTACATACTTGTGACAAGTATTTTTTTCTTGGGACCAGCAGTTAGCGTAATGGCTATGTCGCTGGACTCCCATGTAGTCGACCACGGTTCGCGTCCCAGACCCGGCGGCTTAAAACTCACGCTGGGCGCATGTGCGTGCGTGCCCAAGATCCTGAGAGGAGAATGGAGGAGAAGGGATTGCGGCATGACCAACCCCCGGGGGGTGATTTCTCACTTTCTGTCTCTCTGTCTGTCTCCATCTGTCTGGTGAGCGCACGTGCCCTATAGCAAAAACCTCTTTGGGAAAAAAAAAATTAAAAAAAATTTTTTTCTTAAATTCATGTCTTATAATACTATTTTTTAGTTAACTATGGGAAGAGAATTGACTCTGAATGTTTAATGTGGTTTCTAAATGTTATAAAGATTTTTAAAAAAATATTTGTTATAGGGTACATTTGCTTGCTTGGAGAGAGAGAGAACGATAGAAGGAAAGTGAGAAAGCATCCCCCAGTGGGGATGGCCATGCCACGATTCCTTCTCCTCTAGTCTCCTCTTGGAATTTGGGGCACTCATGTACACATACCCAGTGTGTTTTTTAAGCCACTGAGTCCTAGAATCTAACCACACAGTCAGCCATGTGGATACTGCTGCCCCAGCATACAAAATTTTAATAACTATTTAAACCATATAAAATTTCAATAACCTCCTAAAATCAGTTTTATTTTTATAAATGTTGTGCCATGAGATCACAATAAGAACTTAGCTATAACCAAAGCATTAAAAAAAAAAAGCTAGTTTGAGGCAGAGATCATTGGATGAAGGAAAACTTCACAAAGCTAGTGGCTCAGCTGTACGTGAGTTTACTATGAGAGGATGTAAAAACACCCAAATAGCTCAGTTCCACAGTACTCTATTTCCAAATTCACTTTAATGTTCCAGCATCGGCAATTAAGTCAGAGACAGAGAAATTCCGTTAGATGGCAGCTCTCCTACTCTTTGGGCTAATTAATTGTTTTAAAAAGCATTTGATTAGCATCCATCCTTTACAAATGTCAGATTAGAACAGCCGCTTTATTTGTATCCAAGACATCTACTCACAGAGCCACTTGACGTGAAGAGGATATTTTTATTATTAATTTTTTCTTGCTAATCAATATGAATTGGTGTCATGGAGGTTTAATTAGCTCAAAGTAGGCTTTTTTTTTCTGAAATGAAACAATGTTTTATTTCACCATTTTAAATCATGAATGAGTTTTATCCATAATACTTCACTACTTGGAAAGAAACAGAAAACCTTCAAATCTAATGGAGGATACACTTCCTTAGCCAGGACTGTATTATAAAAGAAAATCAGTGATTATTTCAACTCTTTGTTGAAACAAAGGCATGGTATTCCAGAAGGAAAAGCTAATTGTTTGACCATTTTTAATATTTTGAGATGAAACCATATAATTTATGGGAATACCTGAGATTAGCAAAATTTCTAAAATTTTAGAGTGGAAATTATTTCAGAACCCTTTTGGTGCAATGTTTTTCAAAATGAAGTATTACAATGTGTATTTATCAGTGTTATGATTCTTTATGTATCTAAAAGTTCACATAATTATCCTTGCCAATACAGACTCTTTTTTGAGTGCCTGACAGTATGAATTAGTTTTGAGTTTATGAAATATGCTATGTCATACCTACTGTAACTGAGCCAAAAGAGCTAATAGCCATCTTGTCAACGTGCACATGAGCTGGTGGGCTCTGGGAATGTTCTCTTAACAAGTGACATCTGGAAGCAGAGATCACATATCTTTTGGGGCTATGAAAATAAAGGCCTTCAAACAACAATCTGAAATACATATCATTGTGACACCCCTCTGTGAGAACACATTGGACAAAAACAGATACAGCCAGAAACTCTAATTGGAAATGTCTTTGAACTTCATTGCTGATGGTTTGACAGCATTCTGGACTGCTTTGTATGTCACCTTGAGATGTCTGGTCTCCTGGGCTAAGCAGAAGATTCCCCCTGTGGATATACAGAGTTTGGTTCTTTATTCGCACAAGTATATCCTCCTTTACTTCTCTCCTTTCACGTCTTTGCCTTTTGCTTATGTGACTATGTATTTGCCTGTTTTCTGCTTGTGTGTATGTTCTGCAATACACTGATACATTTGGGAATGGTCTTTTTCCTCCTTGGCTTCTCATTTAAATTAGGCATAAAATAACCTGTCCTGCTCACAGAGAGGTTAAATTGTTGCTGCCTTCTTGGGATGCTGGACTATCATTACTTGGTCCAGAAGCAACAAATGAAGAATATAAACTTGAGAGGTGATGTATGTATATGTGTGTGTTGAAGGGCTGGGAGGCATATGAGTATAGGTTATATGAGTTTTCTTTTTTTTTTAGAGAGAGAGATTTTTGATATACAGCATGTGCATTCGCCAGAGGGACAGAGACAGAAAGCAAGAAATCACCCCAAGGGGGGATGGCCACACCACAATCCCTTCTCCTCCATTCCCCTCTTGGGACTTTGGGCACACACACACATGTGACCAGAGTGAGTTTCAAGCCACCATGTCTGGGCCTCAAACCGTGGTTGACTAAGTAAGAGTCCAACAAGGTAACCGTTATGCCATCTGCTGGTCCTGAGAATATATGAGTTTTCTAAGAAAACTTTTTAACTGCATATTTTTATTTTATGGATAATCTGTAGTATAATATGAGCATATCTGGGGTCATGTGAGGGCCTTCTATACAGCTTTGTAATTCAGAGGTCATATTTGTGCTTATGTTCCTGAAGGTATTCCCATAAAAAAAATTCAAGTGATGGCACGGGACTTGCCATGAATGAATGTGGAACAGGAGAACAAGGTGATAAAAGTGATAGGGGCATTGGCTCTTCATGAGACACATGTAATAGATATAGCAAACTCAGAAGAGCTTGCACCATTCTTTTTAAGTATTTTTAACTTGAGCATGTGCCTTGTATGGATTTGGCTTTGCACAGGATCTACTGGCAACAATAAATTTAGCAGCTAAGTATGGGTTAGCAGCTAAGTATAGGGATGAGTAAAAATCTCTGATGGGAAATATTTATGTTCTGAGTCCAGCAAAATTTTAGCTAGATCCTATTTAATACAGATATCAATATATCCATAATGCTTTTTGCCAAATACGAGAGAGCTTTAAAAAGTTACCAGGTGAGGGAACCAGCAGTTAGCGTAATGGCCATGTCGCTGGACTCCCACGTAGTTGACCGCGGTTCATGTCCCAGACCCGGTGGCTTAAAACTCACGCCGGGCGCGTGTGCGTGCGTGCCCAAGATCCCAAGAGGAGAATGGAAGAGAAGGGATTGCGGCGTGACCATCCCCCCTGGGGGTGATTTCTCGCTTTCTGTCTCTATGTCTCTCTCTGTCTGTATGGCGAGCGCACGCGCCCTATAGCGAAAACCTCTCCAAAAAAAAAAAAAAAAAAAAAAGTTACCAGGTGAGAACATACTGCAATTTCCAGTAAATTGCTTAGCTGGGTTTTGGTTAAGAAGGAGCACTAATAGTACTAAAGTAGTCAAAACAAAACAACCCCAAAATAAAAACCAACTTTGAAGTCTTTAATGACATTTTGTATAATATACTTAAACAATAACAACAATGGCATATTTGAATTTGTATTGTTGAAGTTAAAATACAGGAAAAGACCAAATCAAGCCTGAGGCTACATCTTTCTGTTTTAAAATTCAGCATCTGCAATTGACTTCAGGAAAAAAAAAAAAAAAAGAGTAAAGAAATAAACAAAACCAAATGTGTCACATTACGTTAATGTTGTAAATTTAACTTTTATTTTGCTTTGGTTAATTTAGCTGATAAGTTTGCTCTGCGTTTATATAATAGTTTTATTAAAGCCAATCACATGACTCCACAAGCACTTTTATAGGGTTGTCAGAAAAGTCATTTCTAGGCAAACATGTGTCATGACTTTTCTGATGAACCAATTAACTTAATATTAACCCTTAATATAAAATACAGTGAGTCTGGTCACTAACAAGAGTCTGAAAGAACTGAGAAAGGATTGTCCACCAAATGATCCATTCATTCCTTCTTATAGATGGGGTTCACTGAAAGCAGAGCCAGAGAGCTGGATTCTTTGCAAATGATTTACTGAGGAAGTGATTTCAGGAGAAGGGGAGTGAGGATAGAAGCTTCACAAGGATATGGTCTCAGTTGGAGACCAGCTGGAAGTAGTCTGGTTCCACTGGAAGTTATGGAGCATGAATTCCTCTGCAGTTAGTTGCATGGTTACAGGCTGCCACCTGGAGTGATTACAGATGCTCCCATTAGAAGTGCAATAACTGTGAGCCACTAACAGCTGTTAATGCATGAGAACTGGAGTGATGGTTGTTCCAGTTCAGCGAAGTGGAATTGAGCAGAGCACTGAGGCCCATTGCTTCTCAAATTAAACCCATCTAAACATAGCTTTTTCAGATTTCTAAATGGTTAATTTTCTGGGAAAACTTACAAGAAGAGGGTTATTTAGACAAATTATGGCTTCTACTACTAGAGAGCTACTTGTTATCCATCTCCTTTTCCACCCAGTCTAGTCTTTCCTCTCTCGGCTAACACTTCTGGTGGATTAATTGGCTTGTGCTGTGGTATCTGAGACCTTGATAATCATTCTATTATCATCCCATAGTGATTGGACTTGCATGTTGTAGAAAAATTGCTCACGAAAATACAAAGAAGGTCCAAAAATTCACTCTGCTTGCATTAGATAGCAGGAGCTCTACCTCTTCACCATGAGCAGGGTCAATGACTTCTGCAAGTGTGGAAACCATTTTTTTGGTTAGTGATCTACTCTCTCGAGGAGCCCAGTGATCAGGAGTTAGCAGAGCTTTCTGTTTGTTAGTATTACCCTGTGTCTTCTGGTACAGGTAACCCCCTTTGAGAATCTGGGCCCATGAAGTCCAAAAGATGAGAAATTCCCTGAATGGGTGTCTAGGAATGATAATGAATGGGCTCACTCCTTGGTACCCAGACCTTGCATTCTACTTACTAAGGACATAGCACTACTTATTATGTGTTGGTTTAGAGTATATACTGCATCTTAAAGGATAGGACATATACTATAACCTTGCAAAATATCTTCTTTTAATTTTTTAGAGAAAGATTTTTGCTATAGGGCACATGCACTTGCCAGAGAGACAGAGACAGAAAGCAAGAAATCATCCCCTGGGTGGATAGTCACGCCACAATCCCTTTTCCTCCATTCTCCTTTTGGGATCTTGGGCACACGCACCTGGTGTGAGTTTTAAGCAGCAGGATCTGGGACTCGAACCACGGTTGACTACGTGGGGTCCAGCAATGTAATCATTATGCCATCTGCTGATCCCACAAAATATCTCCTTTAAGATGGAACTTTAGTTGAGTCCTCAAGAAAACTTTTCACTACCAAGACAGCTGCTTCTGAACAGTCCAGTATTTGGTGGGATAATAAATAGATCTCATGGCTATGTGCCATCAGAGCACACCTTTGCCATAAAGTTTGCCTTTGCTGCAATGCTGTATGGGATTTAGAATCTTAGATTAGAAACTCTGAGTCCTTGGTGTGGTACTATCTGGGGCAGTGTGGTTAGGAACTTACAGCTAATTGACAGTCTGGGTGAAATATTGCCCCCTGTAAAGTGGAAAGGGTTCTGTGTCATTGACTTGGTACCAATGTAGCATACATACTACATAGCAGAGTTCATGTCATTCTGCTCTGGTAAATATGCCCCATCTGGCACAGCAGATTGGGCTAGTCTTGATTAAGCTCTGGTAGTCCTCTGTCATATGTTTTGATCCATTGAACTTTTGCAAGGGCAAAACTGGTGAATTAACCGCAGGAAATAATGGGGATCATCCTTCTACATCCCGGCACTTCTCACTACAAATGGTATTACTACACAGGTTAGGGCATTAGTATGGAGAGTCTACCAGTGGCTAAGAATGTTCACATTTACATTCTGAGTACATGTTCGGAAAGTTGGAAGATAATCAGGTAGGCCCATTGAGCAAATGCATCTGCTGTGGAATGGACCTGGGAAAGAGCTCTATTTATGCCAGCTTACATAGCTCTTATTTTACTGTAAATCCTTTTTTTGTCTTATTTGTTTGTTTTGGTATTAATGTCAAAGCAAATACTGTATACAATTGATTTATAAGGATCTGGATATTTCAGTTCTTCAAATAAATGGCGTTAAGTTCTTTTACGTTTCTGACTATACAGGTCAAGTTGAAATTTTATACTACTTATGGGTTGTGTGGCCAGTAGGGAATGTAGGGCAAATGCTAAGGAGGGAAGGTATTGTCTTATACGCCTCAGGTAAGTTCTCTGCAGTATCTCCAAACAAGGTGAGGTCCTTGATTTCCTAGCAAAAGAGAATGGATCACTCCCAAAGGCACAGAGATTTCAGGAAATCAGGAGGTTCAAGATATCTGAGTGCCTCTACCCAGACATCCTCATCTCAACTCTTTGGTTTCCTCTCCTTTTTTATCAGAGCCATGATTCTTGCATAGAAGACTTGTGAAGAGCCTTCTGTGATGTTCTGCCACTCTTTATAATAAGCACTGTGTCTAGTATTTAGTTCTGTCTGCCCTCAGCTGTAGGAGATGAAAATACCTTTAAATACTGCCAAAGAGGCCTCTAATTCTCATATTTTGTTTTATATCAATAATTAATAAAGCTAAGCTTACCATTTTCTCTCTTCTGTGCATCAGTAGCACTTAGCAGCATTTGAACAATTCAAAGTCCTTATAGCTATTATTTCCTTGGTACCTGTCAAGCCAGATACACCTATAAATGTGTCCTATTCTATCTAATTTCCATTCCAACTCACCACAACTGAGTCTTAGTGATTGAATTACTATGGCATGACACAGATGAGCAATGCTCTACCTGCCACTAGGGCTGGGGTGCTAATTACTATGCAACTGTCAATGTTCTTACCCCAGAATCCCATCCCTGAGACAAGCTTCCCAGGACCAATTACAGTACATGCTCTTTTAGTTTGTGTTCTCTAGATTGTGTTCCTGAGAAATGAAGCCTGAGGTAAAGTTTTATATATAAGTGATTTGTTGAGGGAGTGCTCTCAGAAGAAGCCAGAATGAGAGAACCTGAAAAAGGGTAGAGGGAAAAATGGATAGAGAGAAAAAAGTTGATCATAGATCTGGAGCCTGCCTTTAGCTTGATCCCATAAGGAACTGGAGCTTGACTTTCATTATAGAGTTTGTCTCACTTTGCATCAAATGGCCTGGCTTCTGTACACCAGTGTCATTCAACCATTGTATGCTATTTTGGAGAATGGGGAGAACTTCCAAGGCAAATGGCTTCCCTTTGGATAGAGGCAATTCTAACTCAACATGGTGAAACATGCACTGTTAGTAACTAAACATCAGCATCTTGGGGATGAGTTCACCAGCCCAATAATGGCATTTGGGACACCAACAGATTCTACCATCCACCTTTGTATTTTCTACCTTTCAGTTAGCCTGGGATGTGTGCCTATTTCTGGCCAATATAATTCATAAACATCCCATCCTCCTATTCTTTCTGCAGGAGTTAGGAGTGCCACATGTCCCAGTTGGTACTGGTTCCATGTCTGTGAGATAACAAGATCTGATGGGTTGTCAGAAAAGTCATGATGCATTTTTGCATAGAAAAGCATAGAAAAAATATGTCATGACTTTTCTGACAACCCAGTGCATTATTCTAGGTCTTAAGGTGATTGTGGAGCAGAGAACCCTGGAAATCCTGATGAATATAGAACATGAATAAGAAAAAAACCCTTGTGTTTTATACAGCTGTGTCAATGTACTAGAATTTAGGGATAACTTTTCTATTGCAGCATGACTCAGCTTATCATGTCTAACACAGGGTCTATCTATACATACTTTTGAGAAAGACTTCTCTGGAACCAACTCTATTTTGCACATGAGAAAACCAAGGCCCGGGGATTTTGTGTGGTTAGTATAAGTATGAACCAGCAGCAGGGACAGGATTTAAATTCAGGCTTCTTAAACTTTCCTTACACCAGTAAGTCCCAGAATTTGTCCATTAGAATTTTTTTTCCCCCTATTATATGAATGGCAGAAATGGTTTCAGCATAGTCAAAACTCATTAATTCACTTGTTCAAATAGTTACATATTGAATACTTACTATTTGTTAAACATAGTTGGAAGTGCTGGGAAAATAGGCAAAAACAAATAGCTCACAGAGCTTACCTTTTAATAAATGGTGAGCCATGGATTCCACTGCTTGGTCTTTTCCAAAACAAGTTATAAGCTTTACTTTTAACATTGTGAGAAAGTATTATCCCATATAAAATAAATTACAGTTGTGTTTTTGAACAAAAATCTGATACTCTCAAACATGTATATTCATAGTTAGCATTCAAGTAGTTTGAGATGCTATCACATGTGAAAGTCATGTTTCTGTTTACTTTTTGTTTTATGAGAGATTTCTGCTATACGGGATATGCGCTGGAGAGACAGAGAGACAGCGAGAAATTACTCCCCAGAGGGGATGGCCATGTCACAATCCCTTCTCCTCCATTCTCCTCTTGAATTTTAGGCACACACACGCACACACACACACCTGGCATTTTGGGCACACACACACACAGACGCATGCGTGCACGTGCGTGCCAGGTATGTTTCAAGCTGCCAGGCCTGAGACCTGAACCATAGTCAGCCACATGGGAGTCCAGTGCCTTAACCACTATACCACCTGCTGGCCTCTTTATTTACTTTTTAATCTATGCTCTCATCTCCAAGAGGGCAAAATCCAAAACAAAATGAAAACAGATTAAAAAAAGTAAACCAAAAAATTTATTTTGATAGGTCATTTATATAAATTAAACCCTCAGCTTATAGTATTTAATATGTGAAGTTAGTTTACAAGCCCTTCTAACATCTGAGCTTCTTATTTTTAACTGTGACAGTTTAGAAATGTGTTTATTTGATCTAACCTTCTGGCATTCTGAAGAAGATATGTCTCACATTAATGAGGGGAAAAATCTTACTTACAAAAATCACATTTAAAGATTCCTCAGGCTACTCTTATATATATGACTGACATTCCACCATTATCATGGTCATCACCACCATCATTCATTTATTAATCTTATCAAAATGCAACTAACATTTAGGGAACTTTAACTTGTTTACAAGATAAGGAAAATGGGGACCAGCAGTTAGTGTAATGGCTACGTCGCTGGACTCCCACGTAGTCGACCGCGGTTCGAGTCCCGGAACCGGTGGCTTAAACTCACGCCGGGCACGTGTGCGTGTGTGCCCAAGATCCCGAGAGGAGAATGGAGGAGAAGGGATTGCAGTGTGGCCATCCCCCCTGGGGGGTGATTTCCTGCTTTCTGTCTCTCTGTCTCTCTCTGTCTGGCGAGCGCACGCACCCTAAAGCCAAAACCTCTCCAAAAAAAGAAAAAAAAAAAAAGATAAGGAAAATGATGATGTGAAGCTCAAATATAGCCACTGTCCTCCTGGAGCTTACAGTCAAATGGTAGAAGGACATTAATCAAATAATTAGACAACCCAAAGGAAGATGTTAACTTGGGGTGATTGTGTTGATCTCAATCATGAATGAATATGGTCATTTTCCTTGCTAGGAGTAGCAGTAAACATGAGAGTTGTTGAACTCTATCTCTCATTTTCTGTAAACTATATATATATCCCCCATATTTTAGCATTTCTGGAAAAAAAAACATTTTCTGGTTTATAGCATCTGGATGAGAAGATACTATTAGGAATACCTTAATCAACTTACTTTATTTTATAAGCAATGAATAAAAAATCTAAGTCTTACACAACTCTTTCAGTAGGAGTTATAAAACATTAGTTTACCGGATAATATTTTCCCCTTAGTGGTATATACGGTAATAGTACATTTTAAATAATTGGTATTTTAGTATATGTACCATAGGTTAAGGCCATTGCTGTGCTCTGAATACAAAAACACACCTCACGGCCTCTGTTCTCAGAGAACGCAGTTAAACTTCAACTAAATGTTTTTTTTTTCAAGAAAGAGTGATACAACTTTAATTTTCCATGGATTTTTAAAGATACTTTTGCTGCATAGTTAATATTTATATGAGAGTATTTTTTAAAATTTGTATGAAGTTTAACCTTATACAATTTTAAGGTAATATGTTTGGTAGTATATCTATAATCTTTAAAAAATTTAGAGGTTTTAGAATGTACACACTACCTTTCAGGAGACTTTGTGTAATCTTAGATTGGGGCCTCCAAATAGAAAATGATATTAGCACTGTTTTATGTGCATGTAAATGTAAATGCATTTACATTTTTCAGTCCATCTTCAGTTCCTAAAAGTGTTCAGCTTTCACCTGTTTCCCTAATAATTTGTATCTGTAGCCAATGATGCTTTGAAACAGCACAAAGTCACAGCGAATTGACTTACAATAGTATTACAGCAGTTTCATGTGTTTATGTGACACTGTCTGGGATTTAAAAGCCAAATGAGCAGTGAGGGAAAGAACGGACACTATGTGAAACTAATACTATGATAACATGAACCAGTTTGATGAGAAGTGTGTTTAGCCAATATTGGGTAACACACTATTTAGAAAGGTCAGCTAAAACTTGATTAAAGCTGAAGTGATACTGACAAGAAAGAAGGAGTGTTTAGTCTGGGCAGGTAAGTTCACTAGTTAAATGTGAAGATGAGGAAAGAAAGACCCTGCGTATGCATGCGTGTGCATGCATGCATATATGTACCTGTGGGGACAAGAGAGACATATCTGATTGATGTACTCCCAGACTTTCAGTTGAGCTTTCAGAACATAACAGATTCTCAGTATAGCTTGTATTTAATTTGTGAGTGACTAAGAAGTCTGGGTGTCCTTCTGAAAACCGTTACCTTTTACTGTTCTCCCATCTAGACAAAATAATCTGCGAATGGTTGCAAACACAGATAAGTTTTGGGGGCAGAAAAAAATCCACTCTACAACACTTTCACTGAAGATTTTACCCTGGAACTTCAACATAACCTGTTCCCCACCCATGTGGGAGTCACACGGTAAGAAAGCTTATTAGCTAAAGCCAGTTACTGGTAAGATACACCTGACATGTCAACAAAAAACTCGCTTGAATCCAAGCCAAAGTAAAATTTACTACTGTTGTCCTCCAAAACAGAACGATGTGCGAGAACATGAGTATTTCCTTTAGGGGAATGCAGTGCATTTTGAATGCATGATTCTGGTTACTAAGGGTTTGTCTTACCCAACTGCATTTGTTGAAAGTTACCAATTTAGTGGATTTAGGTAAGCAGTTGATTTTAAGGTGTTTACCCACTCTGCCACACATTAGGAAGTTTGACTTCATTTGTTAGCTTTAATTTTTTTTTTTTTTTTTTTTTTTTTTTTTTTTTTTTTTTTGGTATTACTATCATTGCCAGAGGGCACATGTACTTATCTGGTAGAGAGAGACAGAGACAAAAAGAAAACACATCCCAATGAGGCATGGTCATGTTGCAATCTCTCTTCCTCCATTTCTCCATCCTGTTAGGATCTTGGGCATGTACACACCCACACCCAGCATGTTTTTCTAGCCACCAGGACTGGGATTCAAACAGTTGTTGGCCATGTGGCATCTGGCTCCCTATACCCAGCTGTTAACCACTGTGTTATGGACCTGGCCCACCTCTGTTAGCATTTTAGAGACAAAATCTCCTCTGAAATAACTTTCCTTAAGTCAAACAGAAAAAGATATCAAAGTGAAGAAAAAATATGCAACATTTCAGAGTTCCACTCCTGTGAAAAAGAGACATTGTAATCCTGAGTTAGCACTGTTTCTTCAGGGTCTGAAAGTGGCTCCTGAACCAGGATCATACTCCCCAGCTTCTGAAACTCTGCAAGATAAACTTTTTATTTAGGCAATGAACCTATATGCTGGATATGCTGTTTATTTCTTTCCTTTTTAAATTTTTAAATTATTTTATCATTATTATTATTATTTAATTTGAGAGAGAGAGAAAGTGAGAAAGGTTCGGGTTTCAAACTGCAGTTGGTCATGTGGAAGTCCAGTGCCCCAGCCACCATGCCACCTGCCGGCCCCATGCTGTTTATTTCTACTTGTTAACATTTACAAAACAAAACGTACTCACCCTTTGATTCATTCTAACTCTGGGTCTGTTTTTCCTATTTGTTTTTCTTTCTTTTATTATTATCATTTTTTGGTCATTTTATGCTGTAGGGAGAATGGAGAACATAATTATTCCTAATAAGAAAAAGGAGCAAGACTAAAACTTCTCCTCCCAGGTTATTACGTTGCAGTGCCATCTCTTCCCCCAAACACTGTGAGGGCCCAGAAATCCCAGTCTGCTCTATCTTCTTTAGATGTGTTATAGGATCGGCCCATAATAAGCACTCAATAAATGCAGTCTTTTCCTACCTGTAAACTAGATTTATATTTATTTATTTATTTTGAGAGTTGTTTTTGCTTTAGGGTACATGCACTTGCCAGAGAGACAGAGCCAGAAAGTAAGAAATCACCCCTTAGGGAAGATGGCCATACCACAATCCCTTCTCCGTCAGGATTTTGGGCATGCATCCACATGTGCCCAGAGTGAATATCAAGCCGCCAGGTCCGAGACTGAACCATCGTTTGCCACGCGGCAGTCTAGCACCTCAACTGCCATGCCACCTACTGGCCCTACTATATTTATATTTTTAACAAAATTTGAAAAAGAGAGAATAAATAACCCAGGTACTTCTCAAGATAAAATAACTCAGTGACTGTACAAAGGACTTAAAATTTATGAATTACACAAAGGTGAACATAAAAATAAACTATGTGTGTTTGCATTTTACATAGAACATAGTTTTCTGATAGGGAAATGTGTGCCAATTTTAGCATCTGTAATATTTAGCCAGGCTTTAGACTTTTTGTTCTCCAAAATGGTAATCAACCATGAGCATCCCCCATAAATTTGCCAGAGTTGTATTCTTAATATAAACTCGGGAATAGCTCCCCAAGTTATTTTCTTGGCTCATGTTTCAGAGCAGCTGTACAGGAATGTTGGGTGTCCATATCATTTCTCACTTGTCATTTTTCTTCCATTTAGTGCTCTTTGTTCTTACTTTTAAACAATTTTTAGTATTTTTATTTGGATCTTGTAATTGTCTATACTTTATTGACTCCTCTATCCAAATTGTTTCATGTCTCTTTTTTCCCCTTGGGTTTAGCTTAGTGGAACTGACTTTTAAATTTTTGGTCAAGGTGAGTAAAGAGTTCTTTGAAGCAAACTGCAGATGCACAAACTAATTGTACACCTGTGGTTACAAATAACGTGAAATTGTCTGTATCATAAACTCTGGGGTATTGTAATCTCGATCTTCTTTTCAGTTTGTTCTTCTCCTATCAACAATACAGCATTTTTGAAGGGATTTGTTTTAATTTTATCCTCTTTTCCTTCACTAGATTATATTTATATCTATAGCAGCAAGTACCTCTTTCTCTTCAGTTTCAGCCCTGTTGTACATTTTGTGAATCATTAATACTTTAAAAATGTAGTTCCCTTTTTATTTTTAGCTATTTAACTTGTCATTTGGGGGTAAATCAGATTTATGTTAATTGGGAGAAAAGAAGTCGTAATTAAATTAGTCATGCAAGGGTTTAGAGACTAATCAAGAGAGGCATGTACATAGTGGCGTCATTCATCCCCTCCATATTCATGATATTATCTTGTTTTCACCAGTCTAGATGTTATTGTATACTAAGGTTGTTACAACTTTCACCACACCATTTCTACTAAATCCAAATTCTATTTGGCTTGAAGGAACAGCCCTTCAATAACAGCACCAATCTCAAAAAAGACCCACGAGTACATAGCTGAGCATTTAAACCTGTAAATGAACAACTGCTAGGCTCTACTGCCGAAAGATTGTTTTTGAAACCAGGGGAGAATAATCCATATGAAGTGTGTTTGAGTAAGCCTTTTTCAGGTTGCAAATAGAGTGGCCCAAACTTGGCCGTCACAATAACACAGCAATAGTACCACTCTACTATGCTGGAGGCTCCATGGGAGAATGAAGTTTGCTTTCTAGATAGATCTATTGATGTCTGATGCCTGAAGTTCTGGCTGGCTGAGAAGGCTAGAGGAGGATCATCATATGCCAGCCTACAGAGAGTGCTTGTCTTTTTTCTCTCTCTGTCTGCCTCAAGACAGAAAAAAAAAGAAAGAAAAGGAAACTAAAGAAACAAACAAAACCATACCATGCTTGGCAATTAAGGTTTATAAATGTTTTATGTATTGAAGTGTCAATCTGAAATAAAGAAGTCTGACCTAAGCTTGTCAAGAAAGCAAAACCAACCACAGTTTATTCATGGCTGATTCTGAAGACAGAACACCAGGGGGCATTGCCTTCTGATGCCTGTAACCAGTGCTTCCAAATGGCAGGGTCTGGAGTTCTCAATGTATGTGGAAAGGGAACAAAGGGAATACAAAGGAAAAAGAAAAGATATAAGAGAAGAAAGTCACAAAATAGTTGTTCAGGTTTTCACATCGTTCGCCTTAGCTAACAATTTCGGCACAGAGTTTTGTTTCTATGTGCATTTCTTCAAGGTTGGGTTTCCATGACTATAATCTTTTGTGCCACAGCCCAGAAAACTGGAATCAGCTCTTTTTTTTATTTTTTATTTTTATTTATTTTTATTTTTTGGAGAGGTTTTTCACTATAGGGCGCATGCACTCGCCAGACAGAGAGAGACATAGAGACAGAAAGCGAGAAATCACCCCCCAGGGGGGATGGTCACGCTGCAATCCCTTTTCCTCCATTCTCCTCTCGGGATCTTGGGCACACACGCACACGCGCCCGGCGTGAGTTTTAAGCCACCGGGTCCGGGACGCGAACCGCGGTTGACTACGTGGGAGTCCAGCGACATAGCCATTACGCTAACTGCTGGTTCCTGGAATCAGCTCTTTTGACTCCCTAATTGTCAGCATACATGGCCGAAGTCTCACCTCTCCAGGCCTGATTAATTTAAAGTGCCTTGCTTGTCTTATTTCCTCTCTCAGAAGAAATAGAAGGCTCTCTATGGCATCATACTGAAAGGTCATCTCTAGAGACAGTAAGTTCTTCTGGGAAAGAGACTCTCTTGCTATGTGTTCTGCCATGACATAGTATATTTACTGGTATATAATAAATGCTCAAGAAGTGTTTGAGGAATGAATGAGTAAACCAAGAAGACTCAATGTCACTTAGTATTTTCTTTCTACAGAAGAAAAGGGAGCCAAACATCAGGTGGCCATTTGATCTTAGTGAAGGTGTATGCATAGCAGCCAATGTAACACAGATTATAACATAAGCAAGCCCACATGCGGAAGTTTGATTGTCATGTGCTTTATAGTCGAAATTATACATGCTCCTTTTAAATGGTGAAAAGCCACTATGAATGTAATTTATCTATTTGAGTATTTCTGTAAACCATCAAAAGTAATTTGAGCTTCATTTTCATTTATGGAACATCTAACATGGACCAAACTGGCAAAGTTTTCATTTCATGCTTAAGTTGTATCAAAATGAACTGCTATGAACATGTTTGCAGTTAGATGTGCTGATTTGCAATGTACACGGCATTATGGAATTTGTCAAAGTATCCCAGAAATGGATAAATCATCTTTTCTTCTCTTCTCTTCTCTTCTCTTCTCTTTCTTTCTTTCTTTCTTTCTTTTTTTTTTTTTTTTTTGAGAGATTTTAGCTATAGGGTGCGTGTGCTCGCCGGAAAGACAGAGAGAGACAGAGAGACAGAAAGCAAGAAATCACCCCCCGGGGGGATGGCCATGCCACAATTCCTTCTCCTCCATTCTCCTCTTGAGATCTTGGGCATGCATGCACATGTGCCTGGTGTGAGTTTAAGCCACTAGGTCCAGGATCGAAGCATGGTCGGCTACATGGGAGTCCAGCGATCTAGCCATTACGCCAACTGCTGGTCCCAGCGAATCATGTTTTCAGTCAACAATTCCTCAACTCAAGGTGAAAGTCAAAAAATAAGTAAAATAAAGAAACATTTTATTATTAGCAAGGGTCTCAGTTCTAAATTCTAGTTGAGAGCCACACCAATTTTAATAGAGATATGCTTTATTTAGTCTCCACTGGCCTCAGTTTCTTTGAGTGAAAATAGCAGAGCTCTGTTTAGCTTATTGAACTTCAGTGAAATTTCTGATGTTTTCACTTTAGAAAGGTCTTACAGAAGTAGAAAAGAGTTCAAGAGGCTGAGAGAATTTGTCTGAATGCCTGGGTGGTATGGGGGATATGCATCTACTGAGAATGACCTCCATTTGGTCTGCCTTTGATGAATGTAAGAAATTATTTCAGTATTGGGGAGAAGAGTCCAAATGACACACTACACTTTTGAATTCTCTGTTTTTAACTTGACCTGTAACTCCTGACATAATGATCAATTAATTGTCTATATAATCATAGCCCATTTCTTGTTGGTTATAGAAAAGGAAGGAGCAAAGAGATTTCTGGGGGTTCTACCTTCTGCAATACTTAAAATGGTATGGAGGGGACCAGCAGGTGGTGTGGTGGTTACGGCGCTGGATTCCCACATGATCGAGCACAGTTTGAGTCCAGGATCTGGCGGCTTGCTTTTTCACTATTCCTTTCTCTCTTTCTGTTGCTCTCTGGTCAAATAAAAACTAATAATAACAAATAAAATAAAATAAATGAATAATTCTTAAAAAAAAAGTTAGGACGGAAAATGACCTTGTAAACAAATAGCATAATGTATGTTCCACATAAAAAATGCCCTGTTGGGGACCAGCAGTTAGCGTAATGGCTATGTCGCTGGACTCCCACATAGTCGACCGCGGTTCGAGTCCCAGACCCGGTGGCTTAAACTCACGCCGGGCATGTGTGCGTGCATGCCCAAGATCCCGAGAGGAGAATGGAGGAGAAAAGATTGCGGCGTGGCCATCCCCCCTGGGGGGTGATTTCTCGCTTTCTATCTCTCTGTCTCTCTCTGTCTGGCGAGCGCACGCGCCCTATAGTAAAAACCTCTCCAAAAAAAAAAAAAAAATGCCCTGTTGCTAAAGAAAATGTAACTGTATTTTGTTCAATTTATAAAGTTCTAGTAAAAGAAGCATAACAGTGATTAAAAAAAAAAAAACAGAAAAAATAAATCAAAGGAATAGAGAACCCAGAAATAGACTCATATAAATTAATTGATCTTTTACAAAAGAGCAGAGGTAGTTCAGTGGATAATGAATGGGGTTTTCAACAAATGATGTTGAACAATTGTGTATCCACATTAAAAAAAAAAAAGAATCTAGACAGGGACATTTCACATTTGGCTCCTTGTAGAGAAAATGGAGTCAGGATGGTTTGGTCTGCCTCCATCACTTTCTATCTTATCATATTCAAAGGCCACAGAATAAACAACCTATATTATTAATTGTAGTGCACGCGCATGCTTGTTATGTAATGATGACATTGCTGTTTTACTCCACTACAATGCTTACCTGTGGGTGTGTGCCTGACAGTTTGGTTTTGGTAATGAGCCACTATTGTCTGCAGCCCCTTTGAGAGGAAGAAAGCACCTACCTTGCTAGCTACCTTGCTCAGCTCAAACTCGGGTCAGCCAGCTCAGCCCTGGTGGCCTTGGCTTGACTCAGCTCAGCTCAGCTCAGCTCCCCACAGGCTGAACTCCAAGAGGGAGGAAATGCTCGCTAGTGCTCTTCACACTTGTCACAAGCTCCAAGGAGGAAGCACTTTGCGAATGTGATAGCTCTGCGAGCTACCCCTGAAATCAGCCAATAGGCAACTTGACATCAGTGCCTCTAGTCTTCCTCCAACTCCCTTCATCTCAGCTCTACCCACCCTTTGGAGGTGGAAGAACCTCACAAAACACTTTTTTCATGTTCAAAACCAACAATGGAGATCAAGTTTTCCTCATATGGTTCACTGACACTTATTCTTTGACTTGCCTCATCCTCTTTTAAAGACCCTCTTTATTACATTAACCCTTCAAAGATAATTTAGGATAATACTCCTTTCTTTAGGTTAACTGATTAGCAACCTTAATTTCATCTGCTAAATTGATTGCTCTTTGCCATATAAAATAACATTTTTACAGGTTGTGGGGATTGGAATCTGAGCATCTGTGTGGGGGGCACTGTTCTGCTTACCACAGTAAATGACAAGTCAGGACTTGCTGCCCATATTTCTAGACATCAGTGAGCACATGTTATACTCTAATATCTCAAGTCTTGGATGAGTGAGACTAGTAAAACCATCTTTCAACCACTTTGACATTTTCTCACAGAATTTTGTAGCTGTTGATAGGCATGGATATGATTCTTGGGTGTTTGTTTATATCTACTGAATCTACTTAGACCTACTGGTGAATAAAGTGTCTTGCTTTAGTACTCTTTTTTTGTGTGTGTGTGTGAATGAAGGTAATGTTAAACAACAAATTTATTTATTTATTTATTTTGGAGAGGTTTTTGCTATAGGGCGCGTGTGCTCGCCAGACAGAGAGAGACATAGAGACAGAAAGCGAGAAATCACCCCCCAGGGGGCATGGCCACGCCGCAATCCCTTCTCCTCCATTCTCCTCTCTGGATCTTGGGCACGCACGCACATGCGCCCGGCGTGAGTTTTAAGCCACCGGGTCCGGAACGGGAACCGCGGTCGACTACGTGGGAGTCGAGCGACATAGCCATTACGCTAACTGCTGGTCCCAACAAATTTATTTCTAAGAGGTATCTCTTCTTTGCATAGTCACTGGGAAGGAGCCCAAAACAGACAGAAAGTCATAGCAAATATTCTTACTAATTTGTGACAAGTAAATCATGTTAGAGGCTATGTATCCATTTCAAACTTCCTTAGAAAGGCTTTGGTGTAAAAACATTGACCATTCAAGAAATATTTGAGCCTGAGCACTGAAATTTCGGAGACTAATGACAGAAAAAGAATAAAAACAAGTGTTTTTTTTCTCTTGAGATTGACCAAATTGGGAATGGCTTCCTTCACGTCACAGACACACCCTTTGGAGAGCAGTTAACCACAGTATGTGGAGTTCCCACCCTTCCTAAAACCTTTCTACAGACCAAGGGAAGAACAGGCTCACTTCTGAACATCCTTCATCAATTACAGAGCTTTAGTGGTTGAATTTAAATTTCCCTATAATTTTTAAATTTATCCTTTCACACATAGTTTTGGCTCTTTTAACTGTAAGGAGGAGAAATTCATTGAGATGTCTCAGATATACAATAACGAAGTGAATTTGCTTCCTAATTGTGTCCGGGACAGATTTTTTTCCTTATGTAAATGTTTTCCAAATCTTACTCTTCTGAAATACACAGCTGGACAGCATGATAAATTCTCTTTGGTTAGAGACTGGGTCCTATATTTCTTTTTATCCACAATGTGCTAAATTCTGTACTCAATAACATTGTCATTAATATTCCTTAACATTGTCTTCAATATTCCTTAACATTTATCCTTATAGAGATGACACAGGCAAAATGTTAACCTCAAAATGTTCAAACTTTAGAGTATTTCACAGTCACCAGTCTCCTGGATATTTTTTCCTTATTGTGAAGTTTCTGACCCTGTCACTAACAATTTTAATTCTTGCAGTCTGGACGGGTACAGAGAGTTGGCATTTTTAGCAGGCTCTTCAACATAATTCTCATAGTGTAGTTTTCTGAGCACATTTTGAGAAATATGGCCTACTCCCCTGAATCATTCGGGATATATGTGTATCCACTCAGTACAATCATCTTCATTAAAGAACTCACTCTCACATCACACTCTGGGCCAGTTAATCTGATTTCTCTAATCATGAGTGTTCTAATCATTTACTCTTCAAAGTGGTAAGAGATTTCTCAGAAACCACTTTGGTTTTTGGAGAAGTAGAATGACTGCATCAACACTGATTTCATTTTGTAATGTGTACAGAGGTCTAAATTAACCTTTTAGTTTCTGGTTTGAGGCAATCATTTATTTCGAAAAAGAAAAACATTCATATATGGACTGGATCACTTTGGTTGCTTATAAATCTAAGATTTTATAATTCAGACTTTAGTGACTGGAATATCTGAGTGTCCAAGTTCTTGGTTGGGAGGAGGTGTTGTAAGAGGAGAGAAAAAGAAGTGAGAGTGGGTATGGAGGTTATTGAAGAAATTTTATTTTGGGGACATCTGTCACTATTCCTGTTGTTACCTTGAACATTTCAAGGGCAAGTGATTCCTAAAATTTCGGGGAGAGTGATAGATTCTTTTGGGGATCTGACTAGAGATTTAAATTCCCTCACCAGAAAAATGTCAGTAAACACACATACACACAAACATTTTTTAAAAACTTCAGGTACATTATGATCTACACCAAAAGCTGGTCCAGATTTAGAATTTACATTCCGAGAGACCAGCAGTTAGTGTAATGGCTATGTCGCTGGACTCCAACATAGTCGACCGCTGTTCGAGTCCCAGACCCAGTGGCTTAAACTCATGCCAGGCACGTGTGCGTGTGTGCCCAAGATCCTGAGAGGAGAATGGAGGAGAAGGGATTGAGGCGTAGCCATCCCCCCAGGAGGTGATTCTCGCTTTCTGTCTCTCTGTCTCTCTCTGTCTTTCTAGCGAGTGCACGCACCCTGTAGCAAAAAAACCTCTCCAAAAAAAGAAAAAAAAAAATTTACACTCTGAGAAGATTGACCTCTGCCTCTCCCTTTAGAGAAGTCTTTCTGCTGCTACCACAAACACTCTTGCATTAGTCCTTACACATTATATAAGCAAGAATCACCTGGGGGGTAATTGTTACAATAGTAGCTGCCTAGCCTCCACCCAATTATTTTAAGAGCCTCAGGTGATACTGATGCAGGTGAATGATCACTATTTAAGAAACAATCACAATCGAGAAAATTGGTAATGACTCAGGGTGAAAGAGGTAGCCTAAGCATTGTAAAAATGTAATAAAAACAATCAGATCCTTCCCTCTACCAGATAGAAATCGAGGGATCAAATGAGGCCGGCATTTCTCATTCCAGACCTGACTCCATCTGTCTTCTTCCTTTTCTACTCCCTCTCCTCTTCCTTTTTTTTTTTTTTTTTTTTTTTTTTTTTTGTTATAGAGCTCATGCACTCACCACTCACCAGAGACAGAGGGAGGAAAGTGAGAAATAACTCCTAGGGGATAGGGAATGGCTATGTCATAATTCCTTCTCCTCCATTTTCCTCTCAGGATTCTGGGCATGTATACACACATGCCTGGCATGTTTTGCAAGCCACTGGATCCAGGGCTAACTGCACAGTTGGCCATGCGTGATCCAGTCACCTTTACCTCTGTGCCATGTGTATTCCCTTCTGTTCAGCCTAGCCATCTGGGATAACCTTTTTGTTTTCCCCTGTAAGTTTGACCCCAATGATTTTAACTTTACATTTTCTACATAAAATATGAGTATGGAGGTGGGTAGACAGAGCAATTTTTTCCCTCATCCCAAACTTTCACAAAGTGGGCCTCAATACCATCCTTTCTCTTCAAGGATCTTTATCTCCTTCTTGTGTTTATTGAGCATACTGCTTCCAACTCACAAGTGGCAAATGCAAGGCATATGGAGTAGAAGGGCCGCAGGGACACATGCTCACCAGTCGCTAGATTTTTCCAGACAGTAACTTGATGGAATGTTTTAAACAGTGCATAAAATTTTCTGTAGGTTGGCACCAGCCCCTGATTAGCATTTCTCTACAATTCTTGAGAGTGATACTTGTACTAGTGGATGAGGATACTGTAGAAGAAAACTAAGAAAGTTTAAGACTTTGTCTTGCCTGAGTGGCCATCATTTATATATCAAGATACTGGTTAGAATAAAATACAAGCCATCCATTACACTCTGATCAAACTGAAGAGGTAGCCAAAGAATTCTATCAAGATATCTAAATATCAAATTTTAATTTTTTTATTTCAGAGAGCAAATTTACAGGGCTTCTATGGCACTGACCTCAGCTATCTTTTACAACCCTGGTTTGTGAAACTCCTCTTTTATCCTTTACTACAAATAAACATGTCTTTTATAGTGGGTGAGAAGAAATGAAAGAAGAGTGGCACTCTGATGCAAGAGGGTATTTCAGTAGTCCTCTTCAAAGCAAAAGAATAAAAACTACATAAATCAAATTTGGTGATTCTTTTATTGTTGACTTGGTGAGATGGTTCCCTTGGCAACTAACAAGGGAGTTGACAGAGCTGGAGGAGTTGGAAGCTCCTAGTCAACTTCACTTGCACTGAATTAAAAGGCTCTGAGACAGACAGCATTGATGGCACAGGAACAGTGTGAGGAGCAGTGGGGGAGCAGGGAAGTGAGGCACGGCAACAGCTTCGGTGTCATCGAAGTTTAACTGAGACAAAAACACTGGAGACACTACTTCATTAACATTTAGATCAGTTAGATCCAATCAAATCTCATTACTGCATGTTGCTATTTGTCTTTAAGTGATTTCTTGAGGTGAAAAGAACAGAACTTTCTCAATTAGAAAACACCTAACAAATATGTTCTTCAGCACCTAATGAGACTTGTACTGTGGCAGGCCACGCATTGCAGAGCCAAAAAAAAAGCCAGTTTGGGTTTTTGAAAAATGAAGTCTGAACATCCAGTGGAAGTGGTAGGTGAGGAGAAGCTGTAGTACCTCCATGTAGTATCAGGATACTTGGATGAACTGCTGGCCCCTCAATAAGTTGTTTCTGAGAAAAAAAAAAGTTTAACAAAGTGTAGATTTTTTGAGATGTGCTATAGAGTGTAGAGGCAGAAAACAAAATGGAGAGACAACAGCTCCCACAGTTTTATAATCTCGAAAGTCTCTCATTCTCTATCACTAATATAGTTGTGCTTCCCTGATTGAACCTTAACTAATGTAACTGCTTTAAATGTATCCCACAAAATATGATATGCTGTATTTTCATTATAATTCAATTAGAAATTTAAAAAATATTTTCTACTTTCCTTATGATTTGTTCTTTGGCTCATAGAAATGCATTTTGTTTTTCTTTTTTATTTGATGATATGTAAGTGTATTTTTTGCTGTTGTTAGGTATCTGGTGAGGATTTATTTCTTATTTATTTCTGCTGTATTCAGAGAACATGAGTCTTAGGATATGAAAGAAAGATATAGTATGTATCCACTTAATATATACTGACTATCCACACTTTATGGTAGAGATCAAAATATTGGAGGGCATAAAAGCAGTGAAAAGAGTTAGCAATGATGAAAACAGTGTGGAACAGGGTGAGAAAAGAGAATATGGGGAAGGATAGTGTGAGAACAAATTGAGAGTCATGACATTAGTGGGATACAGATATGATTTAGTACCTGTTGATGATGACATGTATAGTATTCTCAACTAGACTGGTCTGAGAAGTATTTCATGTTGGGTAAAGACTTTTTATAAGCGAGATGATAAATAGTGATTGAATGTTTAAAAAATTGGAATAATAACAGTACTAATAATAATCTGAAAAAAATGAAAAGCTATTGGATGATGATGGGGATTTTAATGTCTTTGTATTGACTGATATGATGGTATTCCTTCTGGAAAAAGAAATGTAATACACTGTAAAGTTATATGTGATTCAATGTAATATAAACCAGATTATAATAATAATAAATACATTTTTTTAAAAAGAGAATGTGAGTCTTCCAAAATTTATTGATAACTGTTTTTGGCTCAGGATATTATTTCTCATGGTGAACATTCTATGTGTACATTAAAAGATTATTACAAAGCAGTGAAAATCAAAACAACATGGTACTAGAAAAAAATTAGACTCATAGACCAATGGAAAAGAATAGAGAATCCAGAAATAAACCCCAAATCATATAGCCAATTGATCTTTGACAAAAGGTACAGACGATGCAGCAGAGAAAAGAAAGATTTTTTAGAAAATGATACTGGAAGAATTTGTTATCCACCTGCAGAAAAATGAAACTGGACCCCTATTTCTCACCATGAACATGCGTCAACTCAAAATGAATAGAAGATTTAAATGTAAAGCCTCTAACTATGAAACTGCTGGTAGAAAACAGAACTCTTGAAGACATTGAAGCAACCAATATTTCTTTGAAAAGACCTCTAAAGCACAGACAATAATCCCAAAACAGAACATGAGGTTACTTAAAGCTAAAATGCTTCTTCTTATCAAGGGAAAAAACAATTAGAGTGAAAAGACAATCCTCAGAATGGGAGAAAATATTTATACATTATTCTTCACACATTTAATTGTTCCCTTTATATTAAGGGAACAATATAAAGGGAACTCAAGCAACTCACTCATAAAATAAATAACCCAATAGAGGAGGGTGAGAGGAAGTGAATCAAGGGGAAAAAGAAAGAAAAAAAACTATTTAAGGGACACAAAAATGGACGATAACATGAATGATAATATCTTTAACTGGACTAATATACAGTGTATTTATGCTGGGAAAATTCATTTTGCAAGCTGTAATGATATACAGTCATTAAATATCTGAAAAAATATTTTAAATGGGCAAATGAACTGAATAGAAAATCATCCTAGGAAAAGTTATGAATGGTCAAAAGGTATATGAAAAAATGTCCAAAATCTCTTGTCATAAGAGAAATGCAAATTAAATCTACAATGAGATGTCATTTAACTCCAGTTAGAGTTACTAGAATAAAAAAAATGAAGAATAGGTCCTGGATGTGGTGAAAAGAGAACCCTCTTATGCTGTTAGTGAAAATGTAAATCAGTACAATCTCTATGAAAAACAATATGGAGCTTCCTGAAAAACCTGCAAATAGAACTACCATATGATCCAGTAATCTCACACCTTGGTATTTAGTCAAAGGATGCGAAAACACTTGGTCAGAAAGACACTTACACATCCATGTTTATTGCAGCATTATTCACAACTGCTAGAACATGGAAACACCCTAAGTGTCCAAAAATTGATGACTGGGTTGAAGAACTGGCACATACATACTATGGAATATTACTCAGCTATAAGAAATAATGAGACCCTGTCATCTGATTCAAAGTAGATGGCTATGGAACACTTAATGTTAAATGAAGTGAGCCAGACTTTGAAAGATACACACTGTATATCCCCACTAAATATGTGCTTAATGTCTGCACTAGGTGGCAGAAATGGAAAGATCTGTAGGCATGATAGTAGAGAGGATAATTTTAGATACCAAAGAATGTAAGGGGAGGCGAATGGATGATAGTGGATAGTAGAGGGTGAGTGGGAGAGAGAAAAGGAAGAAACATTTAACAGAAGAATATAAAGTACTCTGTTAAAAACAAAAAGGTCTTTAATTTTTACTTTATAAAAATAAAAAAGATGATGTATTCCACAGTTATTATGTATGCAATGACTACATTATGCTGACTATAAATATTAATTAAGTTGAATTGTCTAGCCTCTTCCATCTGGAACTATGGAAGGAACATTAAAAAAAGAAAAAGAAGGTTTCTGCTGAAGCAGAAATCAAGAGAAAATTCCTCTGTGAGGGAAACCATTAAGAAAAGGATTCCTGCTGTGCCAGAAACTCTTAAGAAAAAGTGTAGGAATAACAAATATAGGCAGACATACAGAACTGAGATTTGCATGACAACGATGGTAAGAAAAGCTTGCAGTTTCTATGTACCTACAGAACCCAAATGGGCATTTGTCATCAGGATCAGAAATATCAATGGTGTGAGCCAAAAGGTGTTTCAGCTTCTTGGTCTTTGAAAGATCTTCAGTGGTACCTTTGTTAAACTCAGCAAGGCTTCAGTTAAAATGCTAAGAACTGTGGAGTAATATATTGCAAGAGGATATCCAAACCTGAAGTAAGTAAATAAAGTAATCTACAAGCCTGGTTGTAGCAAAATCAGGAAGAATCAAATTGCTATGACAGATAACTCTTCCATTGCTCAATCTCTTGGTAAATTTAGCATCATCTGCATGGACAATCTGATTCATGAATTTATATTGTTAGAAAATAACTTCCTGTTTCCTTTCAAATTATCTTCTCCACTAGGTGGAATAAAGAAAATGACCACCCATTTTGTAGAAGGTGGAGATGCTGGCAACAGAGAACAGATCAGCAGGGTTATTAAAAGGCTGAACTAAGGTGAACTAAGGTATCTACCATGATTATTTTTGTAATCTGGTTAGTTAATAAACACTGGCTGCTTTCAGAGTGAAAAAAATGTTGAATCGTCTAATAGTGTTATTCAGATCTACTATGTCCATACTCATTTTTAAAATTTCATTGTTTTATTGATTACTAAGAGGGGCTTATTAAAATACCAAACAATATTTGTAGATTTTTTTCTCTTCCTAGATTTGTCCTTTTTTTTTTTTTTTTTTGGAGAGGTTTTTCGCTATAGGGTGCGTGCGCTCGCCAGACAGACAGAAAGAGACAGAGAGATAGAAAGCGAGAAATCACCCCCCAGGGGGGATGGTCATGCCGCAATCCCTTCTCCTCCATTCTCCTCTCGGGATCTTGGGCACGCACGCACATGCGCCCGGCGTGAGTTGTAAGCCACCGGGTCCGAGACGCGAACCGCGGTTGACTACGTGTGAGTCCAGCGGCATAGCCATTACGCTAACTGCTGGTTCCCCTTTTTTTTTTTTTTAGAGAGATTTTTCATTACAGGGTGCGTGCACTCGCCAGACAGACAGAGACATAGAGACAGAAAGCGAGAAATCACCCCCCAGAGGGGATGGTCACGCCGCAATCCCTTCTCCTCCATTCTCCTCTCGGGATCTTGGGCACGCATGCACACGTGCCTGGCGTGAGTTTTAAGCCACCGGGTCCGGGACATGAGCCGCAGTCGACTACGTGGGAATCCAGCGACATAGCCATTACACTAACTGCTGGTTCCCGATTTGTCAATTTTTGATTCATGAATTTTAAAGCTTTGTTGTTTAGTGCATATTTAGGACACGTTAAAGCTTCCTAATCATTCCATTTTATCATTATTAAATGCTCCTCTAACCTTTGTCAAACTTGATCTTGATGCTTATTCTGATATTTATACCACTACCCGTCTTTTTCATGCTCTTTGTCTTTAAATTCAATGTACAATTTGGCTTTGCTTTTCTATTCAGTCTGATATTCTCTGCCTTTCAGTTGGAGTGTTAAGACCATTCATATATACTGTAATTATTTTTAAAAATCTTGTTTTGTATCTGTCATTTTTTTGTTGTTGTTATTTAAAAAAGCTTTTTTTTTTTTTTTTTTTTTTTTTTTCCTGCAGGGCACGTGTGCTTGCTAGAAAGAGAGAGATAGGGAAAGTGAGAATCATCCCCTAGTAGGGATGGCCACACTGCAATCCCTTCTCAGGATTTTGGGCAAACATACACATGCACCAGGCATGTTTTCAGGCTACTGGGTCAGGGACACAAACCTCAGTCAGCTATATGGGATCCAGCACCTTAAGGTCTACACTACCTTTTGGCCTTGCTGTTTGTTTTAATTTGTTCTTTTAGCTTGTTTGTCTCTCTCTTGTTCCTTTTCTGTCTTATATGTTAATCAGAATTTTTTCTTATTTCGTTTTATTTCCCTTGTTGGAATATTACTTATATCTATTTTTATTACTTTTAGTGATTGGTCTAGGGTTAAAAATACATGTCTTCACTTATCCAAGTCTATTTATAGTCAATACTATGCCATTTTGCACTTCATGCTTTCCAGTTCCAAAATGGAATAACCTTATGTAAAACTCATTTGCGCACCCTACCATGGCCTTTCTGGTGTCTCGGCTGAATGCCTGGAATATTAATGAAGTGTAAAAGCTGTCTTTTCAGTCTGGCTGAACCAAGACTCCAATGTTTCCTGCCCTACTGGATCACCAGTATCTCTATTCCATTCTCCACACTTTGGTAAGCCTCACACAGTTCATTTTGCTCATATGAAATCCTGCCTTGGGTCAAAGACTTGTGTAAAACTTCCCCTTCCCCAGTTCTATGCAGACTTCTGAGCCTTGTTCTCTGCAGCCTCCCCTTCAATGGATATTCTAGCTGCTCAGCTTCCTCGAGTTACCAGGAGCATCTTGCTCTGCAGATTTCAGCTAGTTGTACTGCAGTGCAAAAGATCCCAGGTAGAGAAGTGGGGTTGATATGAGGCTCTCCTAGTTAGTTTTCATTTTTTCAGAGATTTTAGTTTTGCAGTCTGTTGTCCAGTTTCATGTCTGTATGCTGTGGAGGGACAGTTGAATACCTGTTATAACATATTAATCAAGGGGACATCAGGTGGTGTGGTGGTTAATATGCTGTATTCCTACATGGCCAATCACAGTTCAAATCTCAGACTTTGCAGCTTGAAAATCATGCCAGGGGTATGTGCATGGGTGTCCAAAATCCTGAGAGGATACTGGAAGAGACGGGACTGTGGTGTGGCCATCACCCCTTGGAGGTGATTTCTCATTCTCTCTCTCTCTCTCTCTCTCTCTCTCTCTCTCTCTCTCTCTCTCTCCCCAGAGAGCACATAAACCTTATGACAAAAAACCTTTTTTTAAAAAAAAGATTAGTGAAGACAGGCTTTAGCCACTGTTTATAATGAGTAAAGCATGTGTCCGGGGAACAGGCTCATGACATTTATAAGTCAGAAACTTGTGGAGTTTAATTCCACTTTGCTTTATATAGGACTTAACTGAGAGCTCCTGTTGTGCAATTTGAATCTAAGAAAATGTCTTATAGGTTTTTGAAGTATTCTGGGAGAATTCAAATTACTTTTACATATTTTGAACATTTAAAAATTCTGTCCATAGTTTCTCTATGTTTGCTTCTTTCTGTTCACTTTCTTCATTCCCTTTTTCTCCTTCCTTCATTTTTTCTTTTTTAAAACAAATACTTGTATAGGGCATAGTATGGGCTTGAATGTGTTCTAATGATTGACTTATGGTGTTTTTTTTAAATAAACCTTATTTATTTTTTAAAAATTCATGGCAAAAACATGTAGGTGCATATGAGAGGGTCCGGTTATGCCGTGGTCCCCTTCCTCCAGCCCATCAGGATCATAGGAATATGCATGTTCCAGACATGCTTCAGATCAACAAGGCTGGGGATCCAAACCATGGTTGGCCATGCAGCTTCCAACAATGCAGTCTAGTATGCTATAGTCTGTTACCAGGGCTGGCCCTGCTTGATAGATATTAATTCATTTAACTTTTTGAGGGCATTGCATGAAGTAAAAAAGAGGAACAATAGTTGCCAAGAAAACATTCCTTTCTTGACATTTATTTTTCCTTTTAAAGATATTTTTAATACAGGGACCAGCAGTTGGCATAATGGCCACGTCAGTGGACTGCCACATAGTCAACTGTGGTTCAAGTCCCGGACCCGGTGGCTTAAACTCACGCCAGGCACGTGTGCATGCGTGCCCAAGATCCCTAGAGGAGAATGGAGGAGAAGAGATTGTGGTGTGGTCATCCCCCCAGAGGGTGATTTCTCGCTTTTTGTCTCTCTGTCTCTCTCTGTCTTTCGGGAGAGCGCACATGCCCTATAGCAAAAACCTCTCAAAAAATACCTATTTTTAACACATGATAGAGCAGGTGTGTAAGCATATTAAGAGTGACAGAGAGAGAGATGAACACTCTTCACAAAGGTCTGGTCATTCTGTGAGCTCCTTCCTCCAGCTCTCCAGCCCATCAGATCCTGGGCACTGCCATGTGTGCCCCACGTGTTTCAGGCTGACTGGGCCAGGGATTCAAACTTCAATTGCCATGTTAGATCCAGCTTCTCTTGAGTAGTGCGTAGCCTCTGTATCACAGAGACAGCCCCCATTAATTTTATTTCTATAAAACATAAATTGTTTATCTTGCTATCTTCTCATCTCCTTTTCAAAGGTTTTAGAAATAGTGGGGAAAACTTCTGGTAAGGTTTTTTTAAATTTTATTTTGATAAATGGAAAACAATTATAAATAACTTCTTTTTGGGGAGCAAAATAAGGAACAATTTGCTTTTGTGCTTTCTTGCCCTGTGAACACTTGGATAAATTCTTCCCATTTCTCATATTGTGAGACTAACTATGAAATAGGAGAAATTCTCTGTCAAATTTATTATTTCAAAAATCTTCCAAACTAGACAGATCTGGTATGCTAAGTTTCAGGTCATATACAAAAACCCTTTTTGAATATAGAACTAACTGAACTGTTAATAAGAACTTGTCTAGGACTGGCCCTGTGGGCCCATGGTTAAGGGAGTTAGATCTCACCTGGCCAACTATGCAGCTGAATCCAGGCCCTGGCAGCTTGAAAAGTGTCGGCGTCACTTCTCTGCAGAGACGACAGGACACCCGGTTCTTCCTCACGCAGTCTTTATTCACAGGTTTCCTTTTCTTCTTTCTCTCTCTCCCCTTACTTCTTCTTTCTCCCCGTATATATAGGATTCCTCCCAGTGGCCCGCAAGTTCCTTCACCCGTACGAGGCAAGTCCTGATTGGCTGTAGAAGGAGTTGTTTGTACACGCCTCCCTATGCAGCCAGCGGTGCCATCTTGGCTCAGCGCCAACCGCGGCGGCCAACAGAAAAGCACACCAGGTATGTGTGCATGCATGACCCCAAATCCCAACAGGATGCAGAGATGGAGGAGAAGGAATTGTGGTGTGACCATGCTCCATTAGAGAGCACTTTCTCCCTCTACCTCCCTCTCTGTCTCTCTGTTTCTCTCTGGCTAGCGCACACGCCCTATGGCAGGGGATGGGAGAAAGCCTACCTAGATTTGTTTATATTTTAGTTTTTCTTGTTCTGAGAATTTCAGTCAAAATGCCACAAAAGAAGTGCTTAACATAATTTTCAGTATCCAATCTGGTCTAAAAAGTTAAATAAATTGAGCATAACCTTGCAAAAACAGAACATTGTCACCATTCTCTCTTATGTTCCACAGTTAAAAAAAAATCAATGAATGCATTTTTACTTTATCAGAACAATGGTTTCTTCAGAGAATCTGTCACATTAGTTCTTTAAAGCCAGAGGGATGGAAAATAATTTACCTACAGCAGTAAATATAAGAGGACATCCCAACTTTGATTTTAGCAGCATAGACCTTCCCAAAGAGAAGCCTCAAATGTAAGTTTTTGCAGGGAATATAAAGCCTCATTCTTCACATGCACACGGCTTTGAGGCTTTCATAAATGAATTAACAAGCGTATCTCACCTTACATGAAATGGAAAGTCTTTCTTCTATAAGTAAGACACACGCTGCTTCCTCTCCTAGACTGAAATTTATATTTACCTGCTAAAGCTTAAGTGCCCCTTTGAAAGCCAGAGAAGGCCCTTATAGGGGAGTCGATGTCATTGTTCACATGTGAACACAGACTCAGCCTGTATTGACTCTTCTTTTTGCTTGGAACACTCTTCTTCCCAACTCCTCATCACTCACTCCTCATCCTCAGGTCTCCATTTAATGGTCACATCCTCACCCTCCCCTGACCCAAATGTAAATGGATCTTCCAGATATATTCTCTTAATTATGTGTTTTTATCTTACAAAATACTTATACACTATGCAGATAAGTCATTCCTGTTTGTTTCTTTGTTAATTGTCTCTTCCACTAGCTCTATGCTCTATGAGGCCAGGGAGTATCTCTATTTGACTAATCACAGCATCCATGGTCTCTAGTGCAGAGAGACCCAGAGTGGGCATTCAGCAGGTATTTCAAACCACCTTTTCTCTGACTGCACCTCCACAGGGACTATGGTGGCCACATGAAAAGAGCTTTAGTATCGAGACTAATAATTTTATCTAAAACTATGCAGAAGAGTCACAAAGTACCCTGTAGCAGAGGTCACAAATACACAGGCTAAATTGGGAACAGCAAGAATGCCTTTGCAACTGGCTACAGAGACCAGAACCTCACGCAGGCCATGTTTACCAAGGCACATTGTACAAACCCAGGAGAAAGGGTAGGGCTTTTATTGCTTATTTTATAAATTGAGGTTTTAAAATATTTATAGAGTGCTGTTAATATATTCCTCCCTGTGGGTAGGATGATGAAAGTAACTAGCACAAGGAATGTTAGCACCAAAGAAAGTCAGCTTACTGGGATAAGAAACTCCAGAGCTGGGCACAGAGTAAAGCATGTTAATACCATCTCTCAGCCAACTGAGGAAATACTAGCCTGATTAAGGCCAAGTAAAAATTGTTTATTCAGCTAAAAGGCACATTGAACAAAATATCACACCATCTTCCCAGTGTAACAAGAACTTTTGGAACCAGTATGGTCACCTTTAATTTTAGTCCAGGAATGGCAAAGAACTTTTATCTGATGGGCAGTCTCCCATTGGCTATAGCTGCTCAGGGTGCAGGACTGTGAGAAATTCTAAAACTGAATCAGGGCTCAGGGAGGAAATGAGCCATGCCCAGTTATTGATGGCTAATGGACAGGGAGTAAGGTTCCTTATAAGGAACCAGCTTCGTCAAGGTCCATGGCCCTCAAAATGTGCCCTTTCTCACTTTTGGGCCTGCCTGTTGTTTGTGCAATCCTTTCCCCACTTAGACCAACTAGCCCATTCTAGGTTTTCCGAAACTCAGTGTAACTGCACAGAACATTCCTGCCTCCAGCCTTGGATGTGATGGTTAAGGATAGCATTGATCAGGTAGCCAGTAGCATTCTATCCTCAAATTCTAAATCCTCTGAGGAGTTCATGTCTCTAAGACACACCATATTTAAGAAACATGAGCATTTCCATTGTTTTTTAAGCCTAGAATCCAAGACGGTTCCCAAATCCAATTCTAACAGGATCTGAGTCCCAGAGAGGCTACTTCTTTCATAATAAAGGAAAATCAGCTGTAGGAATAGGCCTAGTTCTGAAGCCAAGCAATGGGACCGTTTATGTTTTTTTTTTTTTTAAGAAAATATGTTTGTTTTAAAATAATTTTTATTGACATATAGTAGTTGTACATATTTCTAGGATGTAATGTGATTTTTCAGTACATGAAAATAATGTGTACTGATCAAGTCTAGGCAAAAAGCATACCTACCATCTCAAATCTTTATTATTACTTTGTGTTGTGAATGCTCAAAAATCTCTTTTAACTATTTTGAAATTGAGTTGTCACCAGCTATAATCACTCTATTGTGCTATGCTACTCTAGATCTCATTCCACTTATCTACTTGGAATTTTATATTCCTTTCTCTCTCCACACCCTAGAATGAGCAGGGGCTCGGGTGAAGAGCCGTCTCTGGTTGGGCCTGCTTTCTCTCAGCTCCTAGTTGGATGGAGGGTAAACTGAAATTAGCACAGGTAGGATGGATCCTCCTACCTTCTTACTGTGTGGTTATAGGAATAGCGGGGGCAGTCTTGAGGGCCAAAATAGGCCGTCTCCCCACACCCAAAAATGGGCAGGGGGCTTAGATGAAGAGCTACCTCCAGTCAGGCCTGCTTCTTTCTGCCTTTTTTTTTTTTTTTTTTTTTTTAATAATAATTGGGAACCAGCAGTTAGCGTAATGGCTATGTCGCTGGACTCCTATGTAGTTGACCGCGGTTTGTGTCCCAGACCCGGTGGCTTAAAAAACTCATGCCAGGTGCGTGTGCATGCATGCCCAAGATCCCGGGAGGAGAAGGGATTGTGGCATGGCCATCCCCCCTGGGGGGTGATTTCTCGCTTTCTGTCTCTGTGTCTCTGTCTGTCTAGCGAGCGCACATGCCCTATAGCAAAAACCTCTCAAGAAATTTTATTTTATTTTTAAATATTTATTCACTGTACATTTTTATGGCACACAAAAAGAATTTTGCCATCTTGAATACACTGCATAGTGGTCCAGTCAAAGACATTATCGTACACGTTAACATCAACAGACAACGTTCCATTTTGTTAACATTTCGTTAAATGTTTTGCCTTTTTTCCCCTTTGATTTCCTCCTTCCCCCCATTGACCACCCTTCTCCTGCACTGTCTTTAGTTTGCTATTATTATATGTATGTAATATACATATATTTTTAATTTCAAGAAAAGCAGTTTTAGCTTTAATGAATCAAAATCGGAAAATGTTAGGAAAATTTGCTTAAGACAGGGAAATGGTTAAAATTCTGTTCAAACCACAGGTAGACACAAAAAAATTTAAAAACAAATATGGACAGAGCTAAAATCTAGTACCAAGTGCACTGTGATTTTCTTCTGAAACAGTTAGTTCTCTCTCCATTCCCCCTTTTACCAAAGAGAAGTATAAACCAACTTATTTGCAAAAAAAAAATAAGTTTAGTCTCAATTTGGTCTGCTATTTGCACAAAGTTCCATAAGAATACTAATTAATCTAGCTGACTTTGCTGGAAACTTTTATAGGGGACTTCAGATTAAACTCTTTAAAAATCTCTCCCAAGGCTACTAAGCCAAGTCAGGAATTCACCATCTGACTGTGCCTTTAAGTACCCGTACTTGGAAGTCTGGGGGCTTGTCAGGAAGTGACATTATTTACCTGCCAGGCAGAACTGTTTATAGTCCCAGGCAATCTTTCCAAGAGCTTCTGTTGGCTGTCTTAAGATCAATAATAGTTCCTTAGCTTTTTGGTCATATCTTCCGATATGATATTCTAGTTAAAGCCCTGGCAATAACCAGTATTTCCAATTTCTGATGCAAGGCAACAGGTATTATTGAACTTATGCAAATAACCATACTGCCACAAAACCACAAAATAATAATACTCACAAATACTTTCCAATTCCGGTGGGGACAGGAATTAAAAAAAATAATCTTAATCTGTCATTCTCCACCTTTCTAACCTCATCTTCTCTTTGCCTTATACCATGATCTCCAAAAACATCAACTTGCTAGTAATTTTCAGAACACCAGCTGTTCCTAGGTTTCCTAACTTGGGTCACGTGCTTTCTCTGCCTGGATTACTCCTTCTTCATTCTTTTGCCTGGTAATTTTGCTTTATTCTTAACTAGCCCCTCCTAATAACATCTCCCCATCCATTCAGGGATAGGTGCTCCTCTTTTATTTCATATATTACTGAGATACCATTATGCAAATAAGCATTAATTTTAAATGTGGATCTCTCTCTCTCTCTCTCTGGAATGCAGACACTTTTTGTAACAAGAGCAGATCTTGTTACTCTTTTTAAACAAGAGTGCCTTACTAGTGCCAGCATTTGGCTTAAGGTATGTACGTAAGAGATGTTGGCTTGTTGAATACATTAATACATGGAAGAAAATTATCATATCAGATAATAAATAAGAAAAGTGGACAATAATTCATCTTGTGGACCTCAAAACCAAAACCCAAAAACCCCTACACGATTATTTTCCAGTGATTGGATAGCTTATATTAGACATAGGATAACTTTCATGCAGATCATAGGGAAAAATACAGAAGCTAGTTTGATTTCACTTGTCTTAGTCCATTTTGTGCTGCTGTAACAGAATATCTGAGATTGGGTAATTTATAAAGAGCAGAGATTTCTTTCTTACAGTTCTGGAGCTGGGACGTCCCAGATCAATAGATTGCATCTGGTGAAGACCTTGCTACATTAAACATGGTGAGAGACTCCCCATGAGAGAGCAAGCGGGGGACTGAACTCACTCTTATAACAAATCTACTTGTGGATAACAATATTAATCACCTCTTAAAGGTCCCACTTTCAACATGATTGTGTTTTGGATTAAGCTTTCAATACACAAACTTTGGGGGACACATTCATACATTCATATCTTAGCACTTCTGCTCCTTGATTCACTCTTGTCTTGCCACTGCAGCCACATCACTGTCCTTACTACCCTGATTCCTTCCTTGACGGTCAACTCATTATTTCCCAACTGCGTTGCTCACAGATAACCTTTCTTCTTCTCAACATTTATAGCATTTTCTGTCCACACTGACTTGACACTTCAATATGATCTTGAGCTCTTAGAATGCTTTTGTGTGTCCTATTTCTTCATAAGCTCATTAAAAAAAAAGAAAAAAAAAACAAAAAAACAGAAACAGAAATGTTTCTGATATGCTCGTATCCGCTATACTATCCAGCATTGTGTCTTGCACATGAGTAGTCATGAAGACTTACAGTACATTACCTAACATTGAAGTAGAAAGAGTGAAATTAAGAATCAGGAAACCTGAGGTAAGTCCCAAGTTTTGTGACTGAACAAATTACTTAACTTCTCTACTTCTTAGCTTCATGACATGTAAAATAATTATACTTCTTTAACAAAGTGGTTAAAAGGATAGCATAAAATCGTGTCTATAAAGTGCTTCATCAACTGTGAAATGCCTTTTGAATATTAAATAATACTGATTTGGAAGAAGTATCTAATTTTTCAGGATCCCACTTCTCTCTTAACTCCTAGTTCTATTCCCTGTAGCTGTAAGTAACTGTTTGGTTTTTCATAACATCTTCTCCCAGACAGGAAGCAGGCCTTTACCTCTATCAACTCTGTTTTCTCCTCCAAGAACTCCGTTAAGTCCTGGTTTCCTGCATTTCTTCTGATCCTATATAAGTATGCCAGTTGATGATCATTAAGAGAGAAATGAGCCTTTGTAACATGAGAGACTTATTACAACAATATATTCTTTCTTTTCCTCTGCTTTTAAAAGCATGCTTTAAAAAAATTATAAAATTAGTACATGCCCATGAGAAATCAGTTGAAGAATATAAATGGATTAAAATAGAGTTGGAATAAAATTATTTATCGTTCCATGACCCAAATGCAATTCTAGTATTTTAGCATATTAATTTTCAGGATCTTTTTAACTTCATATATATTCTTTAATAGAATTGTAATAATTAAGCATTAAATAATTATTGTCTCAAGAATTCAAATATTTGAGAAATGACATTTTAATGATTACAAAATTTTCATCAAAATTTTATTTTCTTATTTATTATCTGAGATGATCATTTTCTTCCATGTATTAATGTATTCAACAAAATGAATTTTCCTTAACTTTGCCCTGATTCTTGGACATTGAGTTAAGTTTCAAGTTTCATCTTAAAAATAGTACTTTTATTAATGTCTTTGTATATGTAGATTTTCACATTTATTTCTTTCTTCATATAAGATGACTTACTGAGTTAACAGAAGTGGCATTTCTTTGACAAAGGGCACAAGCATTCCTAAGCCTCTGATGCCCTGTCCTAATTAGATTTTTTTCTTGAAGAACCCTCCTTCCCCCTGAGTGGGGCAGCCTGAGCAGAAGGCACAGCATGGTGAAGGCAATTCCATGTGATGATGGTCAATGCCAGTGCATGGAAATAGAGAAAAAGGTGGCTATGAAGTCAGGTTAAAAACAGAAGTGGTTATAGTTCCAATATCCAGTATAGGATATATTGTGCTGAAAGATATCTCAGACTTTTTAAAGCATTTTTATGTTACATAAAAATGATTTGTTGGGAACCAGCAGTTAGTGTAATGGCTATGTCGCTGGACTCCCACGTAGTCGACCGCGGTTCGCGTCTCGGACCCGGTGGCTTACAACTCACGCCGGGCGCGTGTGCGTGCGTGCCCAAGATCCCGAGAGGAGTATGGAGGAGAAGGGATTGCGGCGTGACCATCCCCCCTGGGGGGTGATTTCTCGCTTTCTGTCTCTATGTCTCTCTTTGTCTGTCTGGCGAGCGCACGCGCCCTATAGCGAAAAAAAAACCTCTCAAAAAAAAAATTATTTGTTAAATTGAATTGAATAAGATTTCACTGTGTTTCCCTAACTCAGACATCTTACTTAAAGATTCTTTACAAAATCTTTCCATAAACTTCAACAATTTGTTCATGAAAGCAGGCTCAAAATCAAGCTGGTAGGCCAGCAGGTGGCCTGGAGGTTAAGGTGCTAGACCCCAGTGGCTCGTTCTGTGGTTCGAGTCTCAGACTTGGCATCCTGAAAAATCACACCAGGCATATGTGTATACATACCCAAGATCCTGAGAGGAGAATGGAGGAAAAAGGATTGTGGTGTGGCTGTTTCCCCAGGGGGTGTTTTCTCACTTTCGTTCTCTCTCTCTTTCTCTCTTTCTGTCTCTAGTGAGTGCACATGCCTTATAGCAGAAAAAAAAATCCAGTTGGGTTTATGTCTGAGAGCAGAGGGCCTATCAGGAAGGGTGGTATCTTCAGAGAAAGATTGTGTTGGCTCTTAAGAAGACAGGGCCAGTAGCTAAGGTATATTCTTGAACTATTTTATTAGACCGTTCTCCCTAATCTGGATACTAGGAAACTAGTAAGGGCCTTGACATAATCTATTCAAAACATTATTTATAGATTGTTTTAAATTAAAAATGAGAGAGAACCAATTCTATCATTGTAAGTAATATTTTGACATTCATGCTTAAAAACAAACGACATGCATTTTATTTGGACTCACTTTCAAGAAGATGTTTGGAAAGGAACTTCCCAAGAAAGGACAGTCTGTTCTTCAACCCCTAAAAATAGTAGAGTCCTAAGCTTTTCTGTCTTCTTCCACGATAAAAGTATTAACAGATATACACAAACCATGGGGAAGTTCTCAGACTGGCTGTGGTTGATTTTGTTGGCTTGTTTTGCTTAACATGAGAGAGAGGGACACCAAGAGAGAAAGTTCGCATTTTCCCATTCTTTGCTTATCATTGGAGGACAAAATCCTGTGGCCAGGAAACTCACAGCCTCATTCTACTCTCAGCAGCAGGTGTTGTAGGTTCCAAGTAGAGAAATACTTTCATTGTTATACTGACTCTTGATTCAAGGATAAGTTAGACTCTTTTGAAATATTCCATATCTATGTGAGCTCATGATTGGGTTAAAAATTATTTTTAATTCTATGCTGTGAAGCACACTGAAGTATTTGGCTATTTAGTTTAGTATGAATGAAACCATTTTATTGTTTCTTTATTGAAGAATTTGTGAGGACTGAAAGCAGGAACTAACAAAACAGCTTCTTCTTGGATATCCTCAGTCTTTCTAGCCTCAGTAGGGCATCAAAGGATTTCTGGGTAGGCCAGCTCAGCTGTTCAAGAGCTCAAATAAGAAGCCAAATTGGAGGCCCACCATTTACCCCATTTATCTTTTTCTCATCTATTTCTTATTACCACTTTCCCTTCCAAATCTTGCTAATCTGATTGTTTTCCGTTTTTCACTTTCTCTTCTGTGATGTTCTCATTTTGACAATCGCTGATAGCCAAAGTAAGCAGCAAATCAGAGGTCACATTAAAGAATAAGGTTTTCTATTATCAATTTCTCATAATAAATCTTCCATCTCTTGTCATGATGGCAGTTTTGCTTTTTAACCTATTTTTTCATTTGAGAACTAAAAACAATTATAGACACATGGGACAAAAATGCAATTAGTAGAGAATGTTATAAAATGAAGAGTCTACCTGCCACAATTCCCAGCCCAGGTTTCCGATTTTAAACATAAATTACTTCCTGGCCTTTGTTTCTTGAAGGACGAGAGCATCCAAGAGATTACTCTTCGTGTCTTTGAGGACTGAATGACAAACTGAAAGAGAAAGGGAAACCTTTGAAAGCAACAAAACCAAGAAGTGTAAAGGATAGTGGGGAATTTTCCCAGAATCTAACACAGATTTTGAAAAGTTAGAATATTGGATTGAGAAGAGAGATTTTTGAGGGTAAAGGGCGAAGAGGAACAGATCTAGCGAAAAACAAATCCTGTGCACCTTGGTAAGGGTTCACTACAACACCTGTGGCATAGAAGCAGGGAACTATTGATATAAAAAGATCACTAATATAACAATAAGAAAATCAACCTAATTTTAAAACAGGCAAAAGATCTGAACAGATACCTCACCAAAGAAGACATACAGAGGGCAAATACGCATATGAGAAGATGCTCAATCTCCTATGTCATCAGAGAATTGCAAATTAAAACAATAATTAGGCACTGCTACACACTGATGAGAAAGGTCAAGACTCCACGCTCTGATACAATCAAATACTGGTTAAAAATATGGAGCAATAGGAACCCTCATTCACTACTGGTGGAAAATGCAAAATAGTACAGCAGCTTTTCAAGACAGTTTGGTGGTTCTCACAAAATTAAACACTCCCTTATGGTAGGATTCAGCAATTGTACCCCTTGGGATTTCCCCAGGCTAGTTGAAAACTTAGGTCCATACAAAATTTACAAACTAATGTTTAGAATAGCTTTGTTCACAATTGCTCCAAATTGGAAGCAACTGAGATATTTTTCAATAAATACACAGACAAGCAAACTGTAATATATCCAGGGAGTAAAATATCATTCAATGTTAAAAAGAAAGGCACCATCAAGCCACAAAAACACATGGAGGAAGCTTAAATGCATATTACTAAGTGAAGAAGCCAGTATACAGGGCTACATACTGTGTAATTCTAACTACATGACATTCTGTAAGAGGCAAAACAATAGAGACAGTGACAAGGTCATTGGTTGACTGGGTTTGGGATACTGGGGTGGGGTGGTGGTAGGATGAAAAGGTGAAGCACAGAGGATTTTTAAGACAGCATAATGATTCTATTAATATATATTACTGTAATGATGGATACATGTCATGCCTTGGTCAAAAACCATACAACTGTTCAAAGAAAGAATCAGCCCTAATGTAAACTATAGACTTAGGTAAATAACATATCAATAGTGGTTCATCAATTATGACAAGTGTGCCACACTAATGCAAGATGCTAGTAAATAGAGAAAACCAGTATTGGTGTTGAGGGCCAGGGAGTGTATTGGAACTATGTATAATTTCCATTAATTTTTTTGTAAACATAAAACTTTTTTTTTAAGAATAGTCTATTGAGGAGCCAGCAGATGACATAATGGTTATGTTACTGGACTCCCATGTAGTCGACCGCGGTTTGAGTCTTGGACCTGGTGGCTTAAAAGTCATGCCAGGTGCGTGTGTGTGTGCATGTCCAAAAATCTCGAAAGAAGACTGGAGGAGAAAGGATTGTGGCATGGCCATCCCCCCATGGCAGGTGGAGTGGGGCAATTTCTTGCTTTCTGTTTCTTTATCTCTGTCTCTCCAGTGAGTGCACATGTCCTAGCAAAAATCTCTCTTATGAATAAATAAATAGATAAACAAATAAAGATTAGTCTGTTGAGGCTAGCAGATGGTGTGGTGATTAAAGCACTGGACTCCCACATGGTGGAACAGTTCAAATCCCAAACCTGGCAGCTTGCTGTCTCACTTTCCCCACAACATCGATACATGGGTGTTAGCTCTCTAAATAGTTTATTTAGATATGTAGCAGGGCTGTTTCATGTAGCTATATTTCAGGTTGTCAGGAAAGTCATGACATATTTTTTATGTTTTTCTGTGCAAAAATTGCATCATGACTTTCCGGACAACCGAATGTTATTTTCCCCCAATTCTCCTTCTCTCTTTTTTCTCCTTGTCTGTTATAGTTCTAATGATCAAAAATTAAACATTAAAAAGTCCTCCAAACACTGTAAAGCTAGTCAACTTCTCAACAGTTTTTATTGCTTTATGTGAAGGCCAGCTAGTGCCATGCTCACTCACCTGGCTCACCAATCTCTGTCCCTTGTCCACATCTCAGTCTCCAAACTGAAGATACCACCTCGAGCCAATCTCACCTCCCAGTACTCCTTCACGTAAGAGCTTCCTTCGACCAGGGTCCCCGCAGTTTTCCTAGACACACCCTAAACAACCTCAACTGAAAGCACTTGCCCATCTTTTTTCCAGACTGCAAATGTCTTTCTCGCTCCTCTAAAAATAGTCAGTTTATCTTTCAAGTCAGATATCTATTCATGTTTATTGCCTATAAAAAAATTTCTGACTATTTGGCTTCTTGGAATTAATTTTTGAGAGATTAATTTTTATCTTTAAGCAAATAAATATAGTCTATGAAAGAGTCATAGGATGACAGATCTTAGAGATTTTATTGCCCATATCCTTATTTTATAGTAGAGGAAACTGAATCTTAGGATGACTGAAAACTCATTCTGTGTCCTAGTATTATGTACAACTATGTATCAATTAAAAATTTAAAAAAATAAGCAAATGAGTGAATGAATGGATGAATGTCCAGGTACATAATTCACATACTTGACAAAGGTATTTTATCATCTCAATACTTTTAGTAATTACCATCTCTCAAATTAGCATTCTTATAAATATAATCTCTACATAAATTTTTACTTCAAATTATTCATTGATTATGTGTATATTATACATTTTTTTTGAGAGGTTTTCGCTATAGGGCACGTACGCTCGCCAGACAGACAGAGAGAGACATAGAGACAGAAAGCGAGAAATCACCCCCCAGGGGGGATGGTCACACCGCAATCTCTTCTCCTCCATTCTCCTCTCAGGATCTTGGGCACGCACGCACACGCGCCCGGCATGAGTTTAAGCCACTGGGTCCGGGACGCGAACCGCGGTTGACTACGTGGGAGTCCAGTGACATAGCCATTATGCTAACTGCTGGTTCCCTATATTACACATTTTGTGAACACTTAATGTGCTATAAATTATGCCTTACTAAATATGCATTTGACCTACAATAATAATAGACAAATTCCCAGGACCCTCAGTTCTTCAAGGATAAACTAAATGGTTGGTATCATCATTTACATTGAACTTGATGAAGCTTATTTGAGAAAATAAGTTTGTATTTTTAATTTTAAAAATAAAACAAGTAAATATGAATTTCTTAGGAAACAGAACTATTTTTTTTTCTTTTTTTTTTTGAGAGGTTTTCACTATAGGGCACGTGCGCTCGCCAGACAGACAGAGACAGAGAGACAGAAAGCAAGAAATCACCTCCCAGGGGGGATGGTCACGCCGCAATCCCTTCTCCTCCATTCTCCTCTCGGGATCTTGGGCACACACGCACACGCGCCCGGTGTGAGTTTTAAGCCACCGGGTCCGGGACACAAACCGCGGTCGACTACGTGGGAGTCCAGCGACATAGCCATTACACTAACTGCTGGTCCCCCGGAAACAGAACAAATTTTAGAGAATAATCTCAAGTCATGAGTTCACTAACTTCGAGTTCTTCAGATGTAGTATAGATTTATCTTTAAGTAAACATTCCCCTGCTGTGTAATTTCTTTTCTTCCCTTTCTTACTTTCACTTTCAGGTTAACAAAGGTGACCTTCAAATGAAACAATAGCTAGCAGATGTCCTAGCCAATAAAGCATGAATACTTGCTGGCTTCCTTGCAGGCTAGCAGGCCCAGACATTTTGCATGCTGAGACCTTACCATTTATTTAAGATATGTATTAGACTGACGAGATTACTGCTGTCATATAAACTAGCACCATTAGACATCATTTGCAGGTATGAATGTCACAAATGGAAGAGAGAATAGCCATTGGATATGGAGGGTATTGTTGTTTACAATACAGAGCTGTTGTACCCCCTGTCTCTGCCCTATGGAGCTTCCACTCTACGGATGGAGGCTGTGGCTAAACTCTTCAGGAGTGCCTCTTGTAAGAACCAGAAGATGGTATACCATAGGGTTTAAGGGCATGAGTCTCACACTCTTTCAGACCTAAATTTAGTCCAGGTTTTGCCACTTACTATTGGCAACTTGATGAGCAAACTTTAAGCCTCAGTTTTCTCATTTGTAAAAATGAAAATAATTTAGACTATTTAGCTCATAGGGAAGCTGTGAAAATCAGATGATGCCTGTGAAGTGTTTAAGCGCACTGACCTATTTCAAGTAAGCCTTAATAATAATCAAATCTATCAGCCTTAACTGGTGATCATGCAATAATTCTTTCCCCAGACTTTACAGGTATGGTTTCTGATGAAATGCTAAGCTCCTGCCATTGTGGTCGGCAAATCCCTGGACTGCCTGACCCAGCAAGTTGGGGAAAGGTTCGTGAATACCAGCATTTCCCAGAGCAGGAGTCATGCCTAGCACTGCCTGCAGATTCCCAGATGGATGGCAAGCTTTTCAAAACAAGTACTTAAACAAATGAGTTGACATTCAAAACATCCTGCCATGGAGTCCAGCAACTGCAGTTAGCTTACATCACTTGATGTCCAAGGAGGCTGGTTGTTTATACGGAATCGTCATCAGTCCATGGCAAGTGTTTCCTCCGACAGTGTCCCAACAAATGGCATGTGAGGTAGCTGTGTGCATGCCTGTGTTCTTCCACCAGTGAGCAGGAGCTGTGTTTCACTCATCATTAGATCTCTGATACATAAGAGAGTTACGCAATCTAGGAGGTGCTTCATAAATAGTGGCTGACAAAACAGATAAAAGATGAATTCCAGTTATGCTATTTTAATACTCTCTAGATAATTTCCACGAGGCTTTTTCACATTGACTTTTCCAGCATAATAGAGGTTGCCAACTGGTCTTCAAGGATAAATAGAGCACACATTTCATATTCTGTAGAGAACTCCTCTGTCCCCACCTCAAAATGGTGATATAGTGTGGAGGTGAAACCTCCAGAACCAGCCTACCTGGGTTCAAATCCTGACTTTGCCCCTTGACAGCTTGTGACTTCAGGCAACTCAGTACCTCTGTGTCTAGAGATAATTATTAAACTTATCCTAATAGAGTTATTGAAATAAATAAATGAGTTAATTTAGATAGAATGTTTAGACTATTACCTATCATGTAGTAAGTTCTATATATCATGTTCATTGTTAATATATATATATATTTTTTTTTTTGGAGAGGTTTTTGCTATAGGGCACGTGCGCTCGCCAGACAGAGAGAGACAGAGAGACAGAAAGCGAGAAATCACCCCCCCCAGAGGGGATGGCCATGCCACAATCCCTTCTCCTCCATTCTCCTCTCGGGATCTTGGGCACGCACGCACACATGCCCAGCATGAGTTTAAGCCACCGGGTCTGGGACTTGAACCGCGGTCGACTACGTGGGAGTCCAGTGACATAGCCATTAGGCTACCTGCTGGTCCCCATTGTTAATATATTTTTTCAATATTTTCTTTTTACAACAGAAAGGACATGTATGCATGAGAGAGAGAGAGATAAAGAGAGAGATGGAGAGAGAGAGAGAGAAAGAGAGAGAGAAAGAGAACACCCTTTACAGGGTCTCAGTTACACTGAAGTCTCTTTTCCTCAGCCCTTCAGGTTCTCAGGAATTTAGGGACCTATTGTGTGCCTCATGTATTTTCAGACAAGCTGAGGATCTGAACCCATAGTGAGCCATGTGACTTCAGGCACTGTAGGTTAGTACACTATGAACCATACCTCCTAGGCTGGATACACACACACACACACACACTTGTGTTTATATATGAAAATACATGCAAAATGTATATTATTTTTAAGTTTATTGATTTATTCCTTCCATAGAGAGAGAGACAGAGACAGAGACAGAAAGAGAGAAGAGCACCCCTCAAAAGGGTCCTCACACCACAATCCACTGTCAGCCTAGGCCAGCAGGACCATGGGCATGCACACGCACACTTTATATGCACAGGGAAACCTTGGGACGTGATGAGGACCTTCCCATGTGGCCTTGGTATCACAGAGCATTTGCATTGCTGCTGCACCACCATGCTAGCATACTATTTTTACGAAATAGTGATAAGTTTATAATGCTGACTATAAGGCACTAAAATAGGTGACCAATTTTTTGAATGATTAAAGGAACATTAAGTGATAATTAAAACCACAGCTGGAAGAAGCTCTTATGTTCCCCATTTCTGGCCCATAAAGTACCCTGTGCCTTATTGTAATCTACTTTCTCGAAAACCATTTATGTGGCACTGATATTAAACTCAGTCATTATAACTCTGTTTTAAATACCTAGTATTTTTTAGTAGATTATGACATAATAATTTGATGCTAAATGGATAATTTTAGATACTCTTCAACTACTGTGAAATAAATAAGTTATGTGTTTAATCCAAATAATTATATGGGTAATACTTATATAGAAATGCAGTATTATCATCACCACAGTTTATATATTATTGGCCACCACTCTACTGTGACCATTTTGTCAAATTTGAGGAAAATATTAAATCCAGTTCTTTTCTTTAAAATATCTAATAGAAGTACTTCCTTTTGAAAGTAACATGTTTTGCACCCATATAACTTTTATATAACAAAGTTTAGAACTTTCACATCCACACTTATTTTTGTGTGTTCACCTGCCTTTTTTAAAAATATATTTTAATTTATTTTATATGTTCAATCACTATACATAACTTAGCTTGTTAAGTGAATTTTCCCAACGTGGATACACTTCACACCAGTCTAGTTGAGATACTATACAAGTTATCATCAACAGATAATAATCCATTTCTGTGTCCCATAAATGTCTTGTCTCTATTTTTCTCCTTAATGTTTTTCTTCCCACTCTCCTGCTTTTCTCACCCTTTTCCCACACTGTATCCAGTATCCATAACCACTTTCCATATTTCTATGTCTTCTAATCTTTCTTTTTCTGCCATAGAGTGTGGACAGTCAGTATATATTAAGTGGAGACAATGTCTGTCTTTCATAGCCTGTCTTGCTTCACTCAGTAGTAATTCGTCCATATCTGTCCAGTTTCTATCAAATCCCAGGGTCTTGTTATCTTTTTTTTTTATGACTGAGTAGTATTCCATAGAGCATATGTGCCATAATTTTTTCAATCCATTCATCTATTCATAGACTTTTGGGTTGGTTCCACGTCTTAGCAACTGTGAATAATGCGGTAATAAACATAGATGTGCAAGCACTTTTCCAACTGAGCATTCTCCTGTCTTTTGGATAGATATCCAGGAGTGGAATATGATAGTTCTATTTGTAAATCTTTGAGGAATCTCCATATTGTTCTCCAAATACTTCGCTTAATAGATTTTATTTTTTTTTAAAAAATATTTATTTCTTCCATGAGTAAGAGAGACAAAGAGAGAGAGAGACAACACAGCCAATAGGGTTCCAGTACCATGGTCCACCCTCACCTTTAGCCGGCTCTGGATCACGGGCATGTGTGTTCCCAGCGTACTCAGGGAGGTTCCTGGATGTAAAACTGGAGCCTTCTTATGTCAGTCATGTTTAACCAGTGTCCAGCCCCCAGATTTCACAGTTTTAGTAAACAGAAAAACATTTTTAAAGAGAATGAATTACAAGGGAAGAAACACCCCTCAGAGGGAGGTTTTCATGACACCCTATTGAGTACAATAGGAAAAGGGAAGTGTGACTTGATGTCTTGCATTCTGTGTGTTGAGGAGATAATTTTCCTTAAAATTCTCAGGTGCATAATCTGTGAGCATTCTGTTTTTTATTTTCATTTATTTATTTATTTATTTATTTATTTATTTATTTATTTATTTATTCTTTATACTCTGACTATATTGGACTGGCTCTCAGATCAGTTGACCTGATTGATTAACAGCCAGGCAAAAGGAACCCAATGTACAATAACACTTGACTTCTCTAATGATCAGTCTTCTCTCAACTTCAACAGATTCTATAGTCCAGAAGGGGAAAACATCTTCCCAGCCTTGGTGAGAGTTGTCAGTAGCCATTATCAAGGTGACAGGCTCTTACTTCAGTTTAACAAACTTAGTTGTTCAACTGGGTTGGCACCCCAAAAGTTTATACCCTTCTGGAAGCTGTGAATGTGATCTTCCTTGAACATAGGTTCTTTGCAGTTATCATAAAGTTAAAATGAGATCATCTCCTGGCCTGCTGGATCATTCCTCTGAGCCTGTTGAAAGCAAAACCTAAGTCAGATGCTTTCATGAGCAATTTCATGAAACCTTGGTATTTCATGGACCATTAACAAAAAAGAAATTAGGTAAAGAATAATGTCATCTTCCATATTTTGTCATGCAGATCTGGCCTTAGAGTTATTATGAGAACAGCCTTAGCAAACTAATGTACTTTGAGGGCTTAGTAAATGTTTATAGTAAATATAAGTGTTTTTTATAATTATAAAACCACAGAAAAAACCTGTTATGTATCCCCCCTCCCTACAAATATTTAAAATAAACAAACTTATTTCCAAGCACATATCAGAAACCCTAAAATTACTGGCTGGTCCTATATCTATAAGTAGAGGTAATAGGCCAGTAGGATTTGTGTTACTAATTAATACTCATTAATTTAATGTAATACATGTATGTTGAACACCTACTAAATTATAAATTCAGTGAAGGGGAGAAAATGTTTTTGGTCACTGCTCCTCCAGTGATAGAGCAGACAGGAAGTGGTGATTGACCGATGGACTGACTGCTACAAGTCCAGCTCTGGCACCAAGAACACTGAGGGGACAAAGACATTACTCTCCTGCAGGCCAACAGAGCCAAGAGGTTCAGGTTAACATGATGAACTTGATCCACAAAGAACATTTTTTGCTTGAGAGAGATTCGTGTACTCGCTGGAGAAACAGAGAAAAAGAAAGCAAAAAATACTCCCCCACCCCAACCCAGGAGGATGGCCACACCGCAATCCCTTCTGCTCCAGTCTCCTCTTGGGGTTTTGAGCATACATGCACACATGACTGTGTGAATTTCAAGCCTTCGGGTCCAGGACACAAACTGTGGTTAACTACTTGGGAGTCCAACAACATAACTATTATGCTATCTGCTGGTTCTCACACAGAAAATTTTTAATAAAGTTTTATTTATTTCCCAATGTTGCCAAAATACACAGTTCTTCTATAATTAGCTGGAAAATTAATCAATTGTCATTTTATGAGAATTAATTAGTTGTTCACTTCTCCCAAACTCTCAGATAAATGAGAATGAAATTAAGAAAAACAACAACAAAAAAAGTCATTTTAGGCATTTTCCCTGAAACAAACGCATTTTCTTATAACTCTAGGAAGGGGGAGCAGGTGACCTGGTGGTTAAGGTGCTGGACTCCCACATGGCTGACTGTGGTTCATATTCCAGACCTAGTGGCTTGCTTTTTCACTTTCCCTCTCTTTCTTTGTCTCTCTCTGGTGAGTGCACATGCCCTATAACAAATTAAAATAAGAATAATAATGATAAATAAAATGAAAAACTATAGGAATATACATTCTTAACCAGTTAAGTAGATTTTACCATATACAGCAATCATTTCACTTTTACAGCTTCCTTTGAAGATAGAAACACATCAGAGTATTCCCAGTTACATTTTTGTTTAAGGAATCAATAGGATTTTTTTTTTTTTTTTGAGAGGTTTTTCGCTATAGGGCGCGTGCGCTCGCCAGACAGACAGAGAGAGACAGAGACAGAAAGCGAGAAATCACCTCCCAGGGGGGATGGTCACGCCGCAATCCCTTCTCCTCCATTCTCCTCTTGGGATCTTGGGCACGCACGCACATGCGCCCGGTGTGAGTTGTAAGCCACCGGGTCCGAGACACGAACCGCGGTCGACTACGTGGGAGTCCAGCGACATAGCCATTACGCTAACTGCTGGTTCCCAAGGAATCAATAGGATTTATTTCTTCCTGTAACTATGGCAGAAGTAGGATCCTTTCCAAAGCAGTATGCTTAAGAATATTACTTTAAAAACTTCCAGTAGTCAGTTCTGATCTTCCTCATACAGAAAGAGTATAAAACATCACCTACTGTACTATCCCTTGGGCTTTGGGTTGAATTCAGACTCTTTGGCAACCTTTCTTGCTTATCCCTCTACCCTATAAATATTTGATATTGCCAGTTTCCTGTAATGTAAACCCATTATTAGAACAATATGACAGTCATATGTACAGCAGATTTTGACAGGGCTGCTCAAGATGGGAAAATTCTTTGAAGAATAGAAATAAAGTTCTCAGTAGAGTTATAACAATGAATACAAGGGGATGTAGTATCCCAACTCCTATATGTACTAATGATAAATTTCCTGCCAAGCTTATTAGAAAACAGGATTGGTTTCTGAGGTCTGGGAAAGGCATACCCAGTGCCATCTTTATTTTAAAGAAAGGAAGATCATTGCCCTAGCAAAATACTTTTTAAATGTTCTCATAATACAGCAGCAATGTTTTCATCCATGTTTGGCTGTGGACTGATCTCCTTGGCTAGACTATCAGGAAGTTTCTAGGTGGTCTTTACTCCTTTGCTACATACAGAGCATCAGGTGGCTGGCAGAAAAGTCTGGCAATATAAAAACTTAAGGAAATTCTGCATAACCAAATTTGAAAGCCACCTTTCATCCCTGGCTCTGTCTGTAATTATATTACCATGACCAAGCCAAATGTCTTTATTATATAAAGGATTATATCATATAAAGGACTCAAATACATAATTTCTAGGATCCATCGAATTTAAACAGTTACTTTCTTTATTACATCCTTTATTGATTATCTGCAAATATTCTCAATCCAGACTCAATAATGAATCCATGAAAAAAGTACAATAAAATATTGTTCCAAAATTGTTCTTTTTAGTTTTATGTATTTGTCTTAGGTATTTAGTTTTATTGTATTTGTATTTTGCCAGATTTTGTCAAATATTTATAAAACCTTAAGTAAATGGTAACTTATGTCCATAATCACAGGAATAGTGAATCCATTGTGATATATTCACATTAAGAATATTTAAAAAATATTTTTAGAACTATTTATTTATTTAATTTATTCTTCTTCTTCTTCTTCTTATTATTATTATTATTAAATTTGATCAGAGTGAGACTGAGAGAGAGAGAGAGGAAGAGAGTGAGAGTGAGAAAGCAAGCCACCAGGTCCAGGACTTAATGTGGGAGTCCAGCACCTTAACCACCAGGCCACCCGCTAGTTCCCATGTGAAAGACTACTAATACAGCTACACACAACAGCATAGGTGAATTTTACAACAATGTTCAATGAAAAGAACAGGACACATAAGAATACTTAGCTTTATTCCTTTTATATAAATTTCAAAACCAGGAAAAATTAAACTCTTTTGTTTAGGGATGCACAGATTAGTTAAAAGACTATACACTTATTTAAAAAATCAAGGAAACTATTACTTCAAAAGTCAGAATATTTTAAGTGTTTATTTCTATGGATCATGGAGGAAGGTCTTCAAGGATCTATTAAGGTACCAACAAAGCTCTATGGGCAATGGCTCAATGAAATTTTGCTTTACATTTATTAAGTAAACTGGATGCATATGGTTTATAACTCTTCTGTGTGTGAGCATCATGAAAGAAAACTGTTAAAAAGCCAGAATTTACAAGTGCAGGAAATTGTCTGCTATTAAGAGTTTTGATTTTTTTCTTTTCTGCATGGTATCTGTTGGTTTTATCCATACCTTAGATAATGTTTGATATGCTGGAAACACTATGCTGTCTCACCTAAGCATATATCAGATTGACCTGGTATCTGAATAAATTCAACAGAACGGAATAACCCAACAATCAAAATTAGCATATCTGTCTATTAAAGTCTGTCCTTACTTGTAGGAGACAGACACTGTTTGAATCAGTTCACATATTTCCTAATTTCAATTTGGTGATTCATTTAGAAGATATGAAAAATGTAAGTTGTTTGATTAGGTAGAGACAACTCAGAGCAAATTTAATTTGGTATGCTGTAATGATACACAGTGATTAAATGTATAATAAATAAATAAATACATGAAAAAGAATTTAGGCATTGCCTGATAAAGAAAATTAATGAATTTGCCTACAAGATATGTACTTAACGTCAAAGATCTCATGTTATGTGTGAAAAATGAAATTCATAAGTCAGCCCTTACCTTCCTTCTTTCTAAAATACAAAGACATGTATTAGAAAATAAAGAAAGGCTACTGAGAAATGACCTATGAGAAACTTATATAGGAGTCCTAGCCAATTTGTAATGTTTACAAAGTAATGAGAAAATTTTCACCTTTTCTCCTGTCTTCATGACTTTCCGATGTCATTGTGCCTGTAGTCCCAACTACTTTGAGGCTGAAGCAGGATTATGATTTGAGCCAGCCTGGACAATATGATAAAGACCTGTCTCTAAAAAAATATAAAACTAAAAAAACGGTCATAAATTATCCATAGTGGATATCAAATCAAATATTTTCACAACTTTGTCTGAAGATTTCTTAGAGTTTTATCCTTTTCCCTCCCTCTCTGCTTTTTTCCCTTTGAGTTTAATTCTAAGAGAAATAATTTCTAATTCTATCTCAAATTAGAAGCTCTGATGGGAAGATCAATCAATTCTTAAGGATGTAATGCTGAAGAGCATAGTGTTTGGAATTTAAGGTGCAGTCAATGTTAGAAGACAATAGTGCCCATAAACTCTGGGCCTTGAACTTTAGAAGGTCCTGCTACAGTCCTCCAGCAACTGTCTTTTCCATGGGGATGAGAGCCTGCAGGGTCTGGAGTATATGCCCAACTGCACTTTCCTTAATCTAGACCATTCTCAGAGAATGGAGACAGGATTATGGTCAGAGGCCAGAAGCCAGCTGGTGGCTCTTATTAGATTTTATTTATTTAATATTTTTTTGGAGAGGTTTTTGCTATAGGGCACGTGCGCTCGCCAGACAGACAGAGAGAGACATAGAGACAGAAAGCGAGAAATCACCCCCCAGGGGGAATGGTCACGCCGCAATCCCTTCTCCTCCAATCTCCTCTCGGGATCTTGGGCACGCACACACATGCGCCCAGCGTGAGTTTTAAGCCACCAGGTCCGGGACGTGAACCGCGGTCGACTACGTGGGAGTCTAGCAACATAGCCATTATGCTAACTGCCGGTTCCCTCTTATACCAAGGAATAAAAAAGTTATGAATTAGAGCCCAACTTTCCAGATTATTGTGAAGAGGATAGAAGATATTTTATTTAGCACTTTGTTCACTTAATTTACAACTTTTAAATATTTAAACAAACGGCATGAGAAAATTTAATCTTATTAAACCTTATAATGAATGTTTTGCATGTCATTTTGTCATCGTATGATAATTCATTGGCTGAAATCACAATACAACACTTCTTTTTTTAAACTGTACATTTTTTCACATTAAACTTTATTTTAATAGGTCTCAAAATTCTATGACAGATATTTGGTCAAGTCCTTTCCATTTAAAAGTACTGACTGTAAAAACTAATAACTAAAAGCTCCCACATAAAACACAACAAAACAAAACAAAAAGCAAATTGTTCAGGGACCAGCAGGTGGCATACTGTTAGGTCTCTGGACTCCCACGTAGCCAACTGTGATTTGAGTCTCAGATTCAGCAGCTTAAAACTCACGCTGGGCATGTGTGCGTGTGTGCCCAAAATCCTGAGAGAAGAATGGAGGAGAAGGGATTGTGGCGTGGCCATTCCCTCTGGGGGGTGAGCTTTCACTTTCTGTCTCTCTGTCTCTCCAGCAAGTGTACATGCCCTATGGCTCTACAAAAAAAAAAAAAAAAAAAAAAAAAAAAAAAAAAAAAAAGGAAAGAAAAAAAGAAAAAAGAAAAAAACCCATAAAACATTTCTTGTTGTTCTGAAGATTTTGCAATAATGCATTGTTAACTATTGTAATGAAAACCAGCTTTGGGAGGCTGCGCACCAGCAAGTCTGCCGAGGTTTCTCAGAGAGCAAACAATTGCCATGATTGGTTCCCTTCAAAAAACCTGACCTTCAAAACCTTGCTCTGATTGGCCACTAGAATCCCTCAGATTTGCATATCTGGCACCTCATGATTGGTCCAAAAGCAACCAATCATAACCCACCTTTTACAACCAATCACGGCCCACCATTTACAACCAATCACGGCCCACCAGTGTGTATATAACCACGATGCCTGGCCCACAGTAGCCAGATGACGACCCTGGAGAGCCTGAAGAGCTGAAACACCGCACAGTCTCCAGACGACCCTGAAGACCCTGAAGAGTTGTAACACTACATCGTCTCCGGACGACCCTGAAGAGCTGTGACACTGTGTTGTCTCCGTGCTGCTCACAACAGACGACACGACCCTGAAGAGTTTTAACACTGCGTCGTCTCCGTGCAGTACCGTGCTGCCCACAATAAACAGACGACACTGAAGACACTGTGTCGTCTCCGTGCTGTGACACTGCGCTGCTTGTCCCGGCTCTCACTCCTTCCCTCAGGAAACCTGTTCGACTGTCCCCCCTGGGTCAGGACACGTGGCGCCCGAACAGGGACGGGACAACCAGCAAAATAGAGAGGTGCTAGTTATGTACCGATATGAGCAGACACACCACACACACACACACACACACACACGAAAACCCATGATCAGTTTAGTTCCCTTAAAATAAATAAAATAAATTTCTGGCACTAATGTTGCTATTACAGTATACAAAATGGATAAATGTCTCAGTTTGCTCCAGGTTTTTCATGGTTAGAAGTAAGTCTGTGGAAGCTGTGGAACATGATGGCTAGTACTTTGTCTTGTTTACTGGTTTATGCCTACAGCAATATTGGTACACAGAAGACATTCAATAAAAATTTGTTGAATGAATGAATGAATAAATAGATCTAAAAAATAGTGGGAAGAAACTGGGAATAGACAGACCAAATCTTTAGAAAAGACAGGAAGATTTTGAGGTACAAATAAAATAAAGCAAACAAATACATACCAGGGCCTGGGGTGATACAGTGGATGGTGGAGGAAGGTTAAACCAGATGTGTCAGGGTAGGTAGGTAGTTAGACATGAGCAGGAAGGGGAGGCTCTACAGGCCTACCCGTGGGAAATGCCCCAAACTGTTCTTTTTTTTTTTTGAGAGATTTTTGCTATAGGACATGTGCGCTGGCCAGAAAGACACAGAGAGACAGAGAGACAGAGAAACAGAAAGAGAGAAATCACCCCCCCCCCCCCAGGGGAGATGGCCATGCCACAACCCCTTCTCCTCCATTCTCCTCTTGGGATCTTAGGCATGCATGTACATGCACCCCATGTGAGTTTAAGCCACTGGATCCAGGACTCAAACCATGTTCAACTACATGGGAGTCCAGCAACATAGCCAGTACCATAACTGGTCCCCCAAACTGTCCTTTTTGCAGTTTTGCTGTTACATCCTGCTACTCAAGATAGGGGGCAGCACAGAGGAGCTTATATAACTTGAAGCATACTCAGTGCTGAAGCTAAGGAGCTTACATAACTTGAAGGGACCATATGTAGCTTGGAGCATGCTCAGGACTGACCTTGGTTGCCCTCAGGTAACCTTTAGCTCATTAACATATTATTTGCATTAACTTATGGAAAATTATTATTTAATAAGGCCCAACTGAGCATGCACTGAAGTGGAAGGGGAGGAGCCCCTTGGAGCCAACTCTTTTCTACCCCTCAGCAATGTAGTTTTACTTTAATTTTTCCTATTTTATATTTTTGTTTTACTCTCTTATAACCTTTCTGTTGTTATTGTTCTACTACATGTGTGTCATTTGGCTGAATTTTTTTCTTCCAAAAAGGTAAGAACTGAGGTGCGAGACTCCTCACTAATAGGGATCTTGATCATGACCATACGCATCACATACTGGGTAAAAGGAAGGCAAACAGGCAGGATTTCACAGTTTCTTCTTATAGAAGAAGATGACTGGAGGAGATTTGTCTCTGTCAATATTTGATAGTTCCCAGTCTTTGTTTCCATGAGCTGGCAGATTGATATTGGAACCACCTGCTTTGGTTTGTCCCCATAGAAAGTCATATTAAGTCTTGGTTCTAGGGCAGCGATGTTGGAAGATAGAAACTTGAAAAGGTAAGGCTTACTGAGAATGAGTTAGATCTCAAAGGAGTGAGTGAGTTCCTGCCAGAGCAGGTCCTTGTAATGATTACACCAGACTTCTTCTTGTTTTTAGTCTCTTTGCACTGCCCACTCACTCTTTTGCTTATCTGCTACTAGGTAAAGCAGTAAAGGGCTCAACCAGAAGTAGATCAAATGTCAGCACCATGCTTCTTGAACTTCCCAGCCTTCAGAATTGTGAGCCAAATAGCCCTCATTTCCTATAAACTGTCCAGCCTCAGGTAACACAAAATGGACTAAAACATCATTATAAAGTTATAATAATAGTAGCACTAATAATAAATATTTATAGGGCACTTACTTTTTGCCAAGCACGGTGCTAAATTCTTTAGCTGCATGACTTTATTAATCTTTATGTAACCTATATATGATCACTACTCTTACTAACTTGATCTTACAAATGAGTAATTGGGTTTATTAAAATTATAGACCTTGATAAAGATCCTGGAACTTCTGAATCTCTATTCAGAAGAAAAGAGGTGAATAGAAAAGTTTACCTTCTAAATTTTCCTATTCTTCATTTTTATATACAGCAGTATGTTTTTTAAAAAAGCGAGATTATGAGACAAAACAGTTTGGAGAACAGTTTGAGAAACTGAAGGATGAGAGACATTTTATGAGTCACAAAGACTCAGAGGAAACTTAACAAAAGCCTTGGTTAGAATGGTAGTGATAGGAATTAAATGTAAGGAACTGACGTAAGAACTATCACAAACAATCATCAAGACTTGACTTCATGATCAAAATTAAAAAGCATGAACAGAAAAAGAAAAGCCCAGATTTAACGCTTAGAGAATCACAATTGGTTCTTACTGTTGGCGAAAGTGGAGATGGCAAATGAAGAGACTCATTAAATGAGGTGAGACGGGAGTTGGTGTAAGCTTACTCTTCTACCACTGCATAGAAACTATTCAAAGATTAACAATTGTCATGAGAAAATTAGTGGTCCTTCTCATGGTCACTTTTTTTTCTGTTAGATTTGAGTTTGACCTCATATCCTTATGTTTGAGAAGGTTTTCTTTCTTTGATTTTATTTTTCCTTTTACCTTTAGATCATCCTTTTCCTGTCCCCTGTATCCTGTCCTTTCATCTGGCTTTTGGTTGCATATCACTGGATGCCAAGGAGATAGCATACATTTGACTCCCCTACAGAAGAGTGCACAAAAGCACAAGAATGGCATTGACAACACGTCTCATGTGGACTGGAGGTCTAATGAAAGTACAGCAATGGCATTCTGGAGCATCTGCACTCTGGGAGAAATAGAAAAGGAAAATAACTGGTCACATGTAAACACACATTATGTAATATGACTATATTTCAAAAGACATTTTTTAGAATTATTTAATTTTATTTATTGTTATTATTATTTTAAAGTTTTCTATAGGGTACATGCACTCACCAGAGAGAGACAGAGAGATACACAGAGAGAGGGAAAGTGAGAAAGTAAACCGCCAGGTCCAGGACTTGAACCACAGTCGGCCATGTGGAGTCAAGTGCTCTAATCTCCACTGCACTTGCTGGCACCCTTAAAAACTTCATATTGAGCATAAGGCTAAAGCAATCAGGAACACAGCGAGTCTTCATAGAACTAAAGTTATCATAGTATTGAATTATCATGTTAGAAATGCCGGCAGCACCAGGCTCTTTGTTAGAGGTATCCAACAAGGTCAGAACATGGTAAAGAAGTGATTCTCTGTCAAAGGTTGACTATTAGTTTTGTTCATATCCATTTATACCAATAAGAAACACTATCAGTTTGGCCTGCTTTTAAAAATTAAACAGACATAATATTGTCCTCAATTTTATCATAAATGATATATTTATAAATTTTAATTAAAAAATAAGTTTCTAAGATTTTGGGAGTGCTCTAGGGCTTCAGAGAATAGAGTAAAACCTTTCTTATGATCTCAAAAAGATATGTTTTCATTTTTCAGGAAAAGGTGAGAGGAAATGAGATAGCAGTAAAGAGAGAAAGTAGAAGGATAGTAAAAGAACTCATAGTGCCCGTGAAAGCAAGCACTTGCTGGGAGAGGGGAAAGACAAATCCTAAATGCTAAGGTGAACAACTAAGTTCTTTTCAGAAGAGGACTCTAATGACATGATTTATTATTTAGAAGTACTTTGTGAAAAAATGGTGAAGAAGGTGAGCAATGAGAAGCAGGGATCTAGAAGCAGAAAGGGCTCTGAGAATATAAGTGACAAGATGTTGCAGAAATTATAGGGGGACAAGGGCAGGACTCGCTCAAGATGTGGTATTTGGTGGATTGATGTAACTGTATCTGTAATTCAAGGGCCAGGAAAATCTCATCTGATATCTGGGTTACACATCCTATTTGTAAATACCATGCTAATAAAAATAATTTAAAATATGTCATGGTCTGAATATTTGTGTCCTCCCCAAATTCATAGGTTGAGATATAATCCCCAAAGCAATATTATTTAAAGGTGGAGCCTTTAAGAGGTTAGTAGATCGTGAGGGTTCTTCCCTCAAGGATGGGATTAGTGCCCTTATAAGAGAAGCCTGAGAGAGCTTGTTCACCCTTTGTGCAATATGGAAGATGCGGTGAAAACACACTGTCTGGGAAGAAGAGAGCAACTACACACCAAACACCAAATCTACAACTGCCTTGATTTTGAACTTAGCAGCCTCAAGGACCATGAACAATACATTTCTATCATCCATACATGACCCAGTCTGAGGTATTTTGTTACAGCAGCCTAAAATGAATGAAGACAGGATGCTTATTAAGGTGCATCCTCTTATGTGTCTCCCCTAAGATTTTTATTCTGTAAGTCTCTGATGGGATTCACGTGTGGCAGATGCTGCTAGTCGCCAACCCAAAGTCAATTCTTCCTTTTTTTTCTGATTTATCTGGCAATATTGGAAAATGCCTATCTAATAGAATTAGAATGCAGCTGACAAGTGCAAAATTGGCAAGTAAAACACCATGAGAAGATAAAATAATGGCCAAAAAATTCAAGCACTAGAGCTGATACTTTTAACTCTGTAGTCCTTATTGACATAAGAACAGGAAACACACACACACACACACCACACACACACACACACACACACAAAATCTACAAATATATCGGCCTATATTTGGTCAATTGATTATTGATCTCAGTCCTGCTGTACTTCCAATCTACCTTGAATGAATTAATAAGTGGAGACACTATCACTTGTGCCAAGCTTAGTCCATTCCAGAGCATTTTAGAAATAAAATAAGAAAAGTAAGGAAATATTTGCTCCAGATTTAGAATTATTTTCTACCAACAGCATTCACTAACAATATGCTCATTGACATTTCTTCCCAGGGACACCAAATATAACAGAGGAGAAAATGCTGTTTTCAAAACATTTCATTTTGGTGGAAGGAAGAGAGTGGAAGGCCCAGGTCATATCATTTCCACTGGGCTGACACTTTGCTCTGCATTGTACCTAACCTACCAGTAAGAAAGTGGTGAACTTTGTACATCCTGTGGAGCACTCTGTCAATCTCATGAGCCACAGTGTGATTTCCTTCAGCTCTTGCAATCCTTTCAGTTGGGTCTGTTTTCACTTTCCCATTGGCAACTTTCTATTCTGAGTCACACTGACCTCTGCCTGCCCTCAAACTAGAAGGGGGCCAACTTGGCTGTTTGGGCTGCTGCTGTGAATGTGTGGGAGGAAGTAGGGACATACTTCAGAAGGCCCAGTTTGTAGTCTCCCTTGAGCATCTCCTATACGCAAGAGGTCACCCACCAACATCTTTACACTATGTCTTCCTTAGGCCATCCCTTGTATCCCACTGAAGGAAAGATGGGACAAAGAAACATTTCTTGGGTAGAGCCTATGTAGTCAGTGGGCTTTCTGGACCTCCCTATGGCTTTCAGATTATGCATTCCTTAATTCAGGAGAAGAGTTCACAGTCTGACATTTGTCCACATTCTTTAGGCTATAGATCGAAGAACAGGCTCCAGCATGCTTTATACAACATCAATAACTTGTTATCATGTGTATTTCCTTCTCTCTCCGGCCAAGCTCTCTGAGGAATGTAGCCAGCTCATCAGCTGTTCCAACTATGCTGTCAAACCACCATGGCCTAAATAAACAAAGGCTTTTCTTTCCCTTTTAAAAAAAATGTATTTTGGAGAAAGAAGATGACAAGTTTAGCTAAATGACAAAATTTCTTTGTCTCTATTTATCCCGTATGTTCGAAGGAAGGAAAGAAAGTTGGTTAGTCTTAGGATCTGAATTCACAAAATCATAACCATTCTCTCCTGTAACGAATAACTCCAAGCAAATGTCAACTGCCTTTTTCTGCAGGATTGTGCTCTGACTTTCACAGAGCCCAGCCAACAAGCAGCTGACCAGGAGAGAGATTTCCAACTCTGCCCAACTCATAGGAAACAGCCTGTGAAGTGTTTCCAAGCCCAGGCTGCCAAAGAAACACTTTGCCAACCAGTTGTGGTCCCCCAGTGTGCAGGGTTGTCAAGATCTCTCCCTCACAGCTGGACAAATACACAATGGACACCTCTGATTTTTTTCCAGGAACAAGTTTAGGCATACACAGGATGGAGTATGGGATTGAAACAGGGAGGCGTGGAGAAGACATAAAACAATGTACAAGCACAGGAAATTCCAGATTAACTGGAAAGTATTATGTAGATGCGAACAGTTTGCATTAAGATATAAAATAAAGCAATGTTAGCTGTGTTTGGAACACATTCAGGTTGCAAGTGGAGCATATGCAAAGGAGTCTGAAGGTTAAGTCTGCGAGACAATGCAGTCTAGAGAGTCTTTACAGTGGATATCCTATCTATATCTGTCTAAGATGAACATGACAGGGGGAACAAGTAAGAGAAACACTGGAAAAAAGAATCCAAAGTCCCTGAGGATTTATTTGGATACAGAGTTTAAGAAAGATGAGCCGATAAAGATTTAGGTACTGAGCAAAGGAAACGGGCCATGCTGGTTTCAGGGGAGGCTCTTCTAATTTATGCTTTCCAACCCATAAATCAAAGATGCTGGAAGAAGGCACATTATGATGTTATGTTGTTTCACATTTCAAATGAAATTTTGTATATATTTATTTAAAAACTATAAATTTAACTGAGTTTCCAGGAAAAGAGTTATTTATGCTGTTATGAAAATGCAGTTACATAATGTAAAACACCATTTGCTTCTTTTTCTTAGGTGAAAGGAATTATATGGAAACTTTTCCTATCCTCTTACCTACTCCCCCTCCTTCCAGCCCCCCAACTCCTTTATGTCCACAGTTGAAGACAGGAGATATGATTGGGCCCATCACAACTTCTGAACTAAAAAAACCACTATGGCATTTTCTTCCTGCCTTAGCAACATGGGAAACAAAGCCTTCTGTACTGCAAAAGACTCCATAAAAAAGGATGAAGTAATTTGTAGCAGTCTCTCATACCAGCCAAGTGATAGGGTTTCATTACTGGACTCAAAACTGTTTTGTTTTCTTTTGCCACCCTTCCCCTAAACCCAAGCATGCATTCATAGAGTTAGCTGCTGCACAATCTGGTCCTTTCTTAGAAGAAAGTAAAAACATTTTGAAATGTCCAAAGACTTCTGCGAAAAACCTCAACAACAGCTTTCTTCTCGAAGACAAAAAAACCTCTTCTCATGCAAAAACTGTGATTTACACACATAAAAATGTATACTTGTATAGAGACTGTGATAGTTTATTCACATATGAAATTAACCTTGATCGCTTGCTTTTATGCTTCTTCATCACATCAAACGTTTAATTGTAAAATTGCACCTTGTTCTTATCCAGTAACTCGAAGTCATGTGATGAGCCAAGATTTAGATATGTATAAATGCATGTAACATATTAGTATGTCCTGCATTTCAAATTAGAAGGTATATTTGGGATTTATTGCTCCAGTCTTAACTTGCTTATCCTGACAGTGGCTGAAAATGGGAGACATTTAGAAAAAAACCTCTTGCTATTCAGTTTTCTTGTTTGAAATAACAGAACATTCACAAATAACACCACCTAAGCACCTGTTTCCAAAAACACCAGTCTTAAGTTTATAGAATAATTTCTTTACAGTTAAGCAAGTATCAGTCATTGAGAAATGTCAGTTGCATTATTGTTCCTGGAGAAGTCAGAATGCTAACTGCATCCTTAGGGCTTCTTTGCACTGGATCTTAGGGTGGGACTAAACAAAAGTGGATCATTTCTTTTTAAAAAATTATATATATATATATATATATATATATATATATATACACACACACATATATATATACACACACACACACAGACACACACATATATATACATTATGTATATATATAATATATGTATATATATGTGTGTGTGTGTATAATGTGTGTATATATATATTTATTATTATTATTATTAAGTGGATCATTTATTTCTAAACTACAAGGCAATATACAGTGAAGCAATATTCACATTTCAAGGAAAGGAAGAGTGCCTGGATTAAAATAAAAAAAAAGCAGGACTAGCTGCTCTAGGAGACAACACAGAGGTAACTGCCAAGTCTTGAGATCAGAATTTTGTTTTTGAGATGAATATACAAGGACCTAAAGGCCAAAGAAAATGTTCTTCCTATGATAAGCAACAGTCTTCTTGGCTCAGGTGTGTGACCTCCCAGGCTAGCCTGACCTAGTCCAGAGGTCAGTTGGCCTCAGCTCTGGACCTCACTCTGCTATCCTCACTCCTTCCAGTATAGGCTGTTATCAATTTAATGTAGAATGAAGTGATAGTCACAATTTCTAAGAAACCTTGTGCTATGGATATAATCGTAACATTGGAGAAAGGGGAATAAAGGCTATAGAATTTCCAATCTTGAACTAGCTCTCTCCAATCCATTCACTACTTCTTTTTCTTTTAACCTGTACAGGTACTTAATTCTCTCATTATTAGATCTCATAATCATAACTACGATCACAACTCCTCATACACTCCTAATTCTGCTTTTTCTCTTACATCACTATACTCCAATCTTGGTTAAATCCAACTGTCTACCTTCTCTGCCTGTGGCTGAGCAGTTGAAGGTGGCTGGAAGGAAATAGCAAACACTGAACTGGCAACACTATAATTTTCCCAAGTCAATTCATGCTCCAATTCTCCAAGAACACTATGTCATATCTTCCTCTCCCCAACCTCTAGTTTTTCTTTCCTCCGGTGATATCTTTTTTTTTCTCATTTTATTAATAAATAAGGGCTAGTGGAATATACCTTCCTCTTTGTCTCACCTCCAAAATTTACAAAACTACCTAGATACCGGTTTCCTCTGCCTTCTTTCATATCACAGTGAGGGAGTGACTCGTGTCTAAGGCCGATACATTACTGGTACACTCAATGCCATTCTTTCACTCAAGAGCTGTGCTCCTGGAGTTATTCCTCCTTGCTTCTGCACTACCAGTTTTGTCCCTTCTGCTCTCAATGGCAAACAGACAAGCTGCACTCTCTCTCACATTTAACAAAGCAAATAAACCAAATCAAACTAAACACACAAAACCAAAAAAAAAAAAAAAAAAACCTCAACCCCATGTGCCTTCTAGCTACTGTCTTATTTCTGATTTCTACTGTTTGGAAAAGTACTAGAACTAATTGTTTTTTCTCCATCCCCAATTTCTCACTAGACTTCTCTTAAAACATTTTGGATTCAAAATCATTTCCAACAGAAATCCCATTTTCAAGGTCATTGATTGCAAAATCCCAGTGGTCAAGGAAGTCATCTTACCTGAATTCTCAGTAGCATTTGACAGAATTGACATTATTTTGGGAACTTACCTTGAAAGGCTTTTCTTTTCTAACTTCTGAGACAGTACATTGTATTCCTAAATCCCTATTGCATCATCTTTCTGGGGAATCCTCTTGATTCAGTGTTTCCAATTCTCGGTCCTAGAAGTCTTCTCCAGCTGAATTCTCTAACTAGTGATCTCAGATCTCATCTACTCTCCTACGCTACCCAGTTGACCTCCAGATTTCTTTTCTTCTCTTCTCTTTTTTTTTTTTTTTTCTTTATCTAAGTTTGCTGTAGGTCATGTGCACTTGCCAGAGAGAGAGAGAGAGAAAGAGAAAGAAAGTGAGAAATCGCTCCCAGGTGATGGCCATGGCTCAATCCCTTCTCCTCCATTCTCCTCTCGAGATTTTGAAACTCACGCACATGCGCAATCTTGACTTTCAAGCTCTGGTCTGGTACTCTTAACTGCCAAGTTTGCCATGTTGGATCCAGCTGCCTTAACCTCTTTGCCATTTGCCGGCTTGTCCCCATATTTCTATCTCTGGCTCTAATCGCTCTTCTGAATTTCATCCTAAGTTATATAAATATGTGAATTGCTATACATCTTTACATAAATGGAGTGCTAACTTAAATTTAACATTTTCCAAACCAAATCCTTTTTTTTAATATCTCTTTTTAAATGATAGAGAGTGCAATGTGAGCGAAGAGAGAGAGAGAGAGAGACTGAGAAAGAGAAAGCACCCTCGACAGGGTCTCATCACAGGGCAATCTCCTTTCCCCAGTCCTGCAGCTCCTCAGGATCCTGTATGCCTACATACATGCTGGCATGTTTTCAAGCATGGAGATTTTGGCCACGCAGCTTCCAGCCTTGTGGGCTTGACTTGGAGATCTGAGCCAGTTCAGGATTCCACATTTGTCCTACTGCCACGCAGCTTCCAGCCTTGTGGGATACTTGTATACATTGCTTTGTCACAGAAGCTGGGCCTGAACCAAATTCTTTATTTCCTTTCCTCAAACCTGGCCATCCCATTTTCTTCAGTTCAGGGAAAGATTCCACATTTGTCCTACTGCTTAGGTCCAAAAGTTTCTCTCACATTTCGTTTATCTGCAAAAACTGCCAGTACTACTTTCAATGTGTTTCCTAAATTCAATTCCTCTCACCATTTCCTTGACTACTAGAAGCCAACGTTGTGTTGACGTAAGAGCAGGAGACTTTAGTGAGACCTGGCTGATGTAGGTTGTAATGTTTTGTCATTTCCTTTGAAGACTCTATGCATCCTTTTATGTTACTCTCATCTCTGTTTTAAAGTTTAATGGTACCATCAAAAAGTATCATAGATGAAACTTAAAGTTGAAGAATATAAAGAGCTCATCTTAGCAAATTAGGACCTTTCATTGTTAAGAGGAGATAAGAAGTGTTTCCCCACCACATTTTTACAAATAATTATTTTATTCAACTTTATTTATCCACTTATTTATTTACTTTGACCAGAGAGGGGCAGATCGAGAAAGAGAGAAAGTAAGAAAGCAAGCCACCAGGTCCGGGACTCGAACCTTGGTCAGCCATGTGGGAGCCCAGCACCCTCAACCACCATGCCACCCACCAGCCCCTCCCCACCACATCGTAAAGACCTAAATCAATTTATATAGTGATCAATGTTCATGAGTATTTTAATAATTATGCATAGTTTAATGATCAGTAAATAATAATATTGGTAGAAAAATTATCTTAAACCACATGGTAAGAAATTCAAGAGCCAAGTGACAGTGGTTCTAATTTTGTTCCTGCCAAGTAGGCAAGTCACTTAACCTTTGTCTGTTTTTCTTTTTTACACTGGGAACAGGAATGTCCATTATTACAGCAGAGCTGTGGTGCAGATAGATGGTGAATATGTTTGGAAATGATGTTTTTAAGGAAAGAAGAAATTTAAAAAATCTTAGTTTCCTAAAACACAACTAAAGGTTGCCCATCCATTCATTCATCTATTACTTTTTTATTTTTGGAAAATGTATAGTAAATATGAAAAACATTAGAAAAGAATAAACTTGGATTAAGATATAAAGGAAGTCTTCACACACTCAGCAGTCTTCCTGCGTTCTACAATCAGATATCAATACTAGCACTTATTTTACACTAATTTTACTAGGAGCCAGGCATTGTGCTTATGCTCTACCAAGATGCCTGTGGCAAGTAAGACATTTCTTCCTGTAAAAGCACTTTCTGTAATAACATTTACATTCTGCCAAAGATTCTCCCTTTACTACATGGAAAGTTGATGCCTGATGTGATACATTTAGGTATTTTTAGCTGCAAAATGTTGAAGCAAAATAGATTCATTGGCAAACTCAGTTAACAGATAAAAAAAGTATTCCTTCAGAATTGTGATTACTTGAGACTTGAGAAAGGTGTGAGTCTTCCTTCTGCACTGGTCTACATAGGTTACCCGGCAGTTTCCAGTCTGTCAGACGCTCTTAACTGAAGTTGCGTACTATTGATGTTTCACAGATTTCCAAGAAAAAAATTTTAGAATTAATCATTTCTGCATTAAGTAACAGAGTCCTAATATTACCAGGTAGTATTTAGTGTATTTATTTAGTTAGTTTGCATTTACTCTTACACTTCAGTTTTTGCATTTTTAAGAACTTTTTAAAAAAGTTTTTAGCTACAGGGTGCATGCACTCTCCAGAGTGAGAAAGAGAGGGAAGGAGAAATCATACCCGCTCAAGTGATGGCCGTACTGCAATTCCCTCTACTCCACTCTGCTCTTGGGATTTTAGGCACGCACTCTCACGTGCCCAGTGTGTTTATCAAGCTGCCTGTCTAGGGCTCAAACCCTGTAGTTGGCTAAGTGGGATCCAACCACCTTAACCTCTGGATCACCTGCTGGCCAGCATTTTTAATAACTTCTTACAATCCCGATTATCCAAACAGCTATATAAATAGGAATAGTCATGATCAGTATGAACTTCTACCTTCCTATTTCCCAACATCAAGCATTTTGCTTTTGCTATATAAGGAAGTGGTTTCCCAGGCACTCTTCACCTCATTTTACTGTGTTCTGTGCTTTCCTAAGTGTGTAAATCAATCTGCTGCCTGTTGTCACATGTTCTTACTCAATGATGTTTTATGTCTATTGCTTTACTTTGTCATATATTTTTACGCCATGACTGACATAAAATAGCACATTTTCATCTCTCCCACTTTGCTATTTTGAGTTTCTTCTGTGTCTGCTTTTAAGGTGAAAACTATATGCTAAACCCACATTAAAGCAGAATAATTTGAGATAAAAAAGTCATATGTGCAATCAGATATTTTATCAGAATCAGACAATAAAATTGTTCTTGAAATGAATTGAGTTTTGAGCCTTCTAACAGCTAAGGCATAAAAGGAAACATGACAGGCTATTTGATCCCCTTATCTGGAAAATGAAGCTGCCAAAGGCATCATGTGGGATTTACCTTCCCTTCGATTCAGCTGGTAAAAAGGAGTAATATGTTGGTGAGAATTTATTATGATAAAAAATGTAAGAATGGAATTGTGATTTGCTGTGTTGACAAGTGTCCCAATAGCAACCTTGGGTAACCCCAGCCTAGTGACTCAGTTTCCTTGGAAGTCCCTTGAGAGTTCCTGCCCCTCCCCTCCACTCTATGCAAGTCATAGGCAAATGTAAGGGAACCTCAAAACATTTGTGGAAAATGGAATTTCAAGTATAATTTTATTTGGGTGTAAAAAATCCATGCATAGCAATTTCCATAAAGTTCTTGAAGACATTGTGTGTATTTGTGAACCCCCCTTTCTTTTGCTCTTCTCTTTTCCCCCGTTCATCTGTTGTTCCTATTGCTACCCTTTGAAGGTCACTGCTTGATAGTTTCTGTCTGGTTCCTGGTACTCTGAGCTTTTGCTTCTGTGTCTCTTTTGTCACATTTAAACATTGTGATTTGATAGACCAGTATTCAATGTAGAGCATCCTTAGAAAAATTTCTCATACAATAGTCCACCTGTCTCACTCATGTCTGATATAGAGATAAGCTGCTTTTGAGTCAGGTATTAATTGTTAGTACAGTCTTTTGTAACCTGGGTTGTAGCCTAACACAACTACAAAGGATCCATGTTTTTACTTATTTATTTTTCTTTTTTCACTAGGTAAGGTGCACTAGACCTAAACTGGCAGAGTCCAAATCCCAGTCTAATAATGGCTATAACCTTACACTTTGCCCTCCAGTTTCTTCATCTGTAAAAGTAAAGTAATATTTTCTCTGTCATAGAATTGTTACAAGAATTAAATTAGTTACTACATGGGACCAGCAGTTAGCGTAATGGCTATGTCGCTGGACTCCCACGTAGTCGACCGCGGTTCGAGTCCCGGACCCGGCGGCTTAAACTCACGCCGGGCGCGTGTTCGTGCGTGCCCAAGATCCCGAGAGGAGAATGGAGGAGAAGGGATTGCGGCATGGCCATCCCCCCTGGGGGGTGATTTCCTGCTTTCTATCTCTCTGTCTCTGTCTGTCTGGCGAGCGCACGCGCCCTATAGCAAAAACCTCTCCCAAAAAAAGAAAAAAAAATTAGTTACTACATGTAAAACTTTTATAGAAGTTAGATTATTATTATATAACTTTGCATTATTATTATAGCATTTAGATCAAGTAACAGTATACTTTCCTTACACCTAAGTTCTAGGAAGGACTTAAATGATTTGTCGATACTTGTACATGTGTATCATGGAGGTCACTATGGTACAGACCTATGCCGCGCGTTATCTTGGCTCTGCGGCCAAAGGCGGCGGCCAACATCATGGAGGTCACTATGGACAGACCTCAGTCATAATTTCTGCTGGTGTGATGGTCTTAGCTCCTAGCCGTAGGTATTGCTATTAACGATCTTTTCTGGAGGGATGCTCATCAACATCTGGACTCTTCTCCCCTAGGTTACCTGAGAGTTACATGCCTTTCCCCTGGAAAGAGCTGCGTCTGGTAACTGATGGACATGGACATAAAAGCCCAGCCTGCCAGGACCAGCAAATGGCGTAATAGTTATGTTGCTGGATTCCCACGTAGTCAACCACAAGTCAAGTCCTGGACCTGGTGACTTAAACTTATGCTAGGTCCTTGTGAGTGTATGCCCAAGATCCCAAGGGGAGAATGGAGGAGCGTGGATTGTGGTGTGGCCATCCCCCCAGGGGTGATTTCTTGCCTTTTGACTCTCTGTCTCTCTCTGTCTTTCTGGAGAGTGTACATGCCTTATAGCGAAAAAATCTCTCTATTAAAAAAAAAAAATCCCAGCCTGCCTATGTCTATACAGAACAAATTCTGTGGTTCCATTTATGCTTCAGATATCCACATGGAATGAGGCTATGGCCAGAATTTACCTAAATTCATCTCCCTGCTAATTTGTTTCCATCACTATCCTGCTTCCCTCATTCTCATACAGGATTTTTATGAAATGTCATCTTGCTAAATGATTTTCACATAAATCTCATCTCACGTACTACTTCCAAAGTTGCTGACATAAGAGCATGAATAGCATAATACTTTACCTGCATTTATGGTTTTATATAAGCTCCTTTATTCAAATGTCATGTCTAGAACCAAGTCTTAATAAATATGTGGTTGTGATGACTCTGGATTAAGTCTCTTTAATTCTCACAATTATTCATTTGCTACACAGTTATATTTATTTTCTATTTTCCATTATTGCTGATTTTAACTTTTTCAAATACATAAAATAGTGATATGATTGGAAATCCGAAACCATATAAAAAGGGATATTTGAAGAAGTTCCATTTACCTTTTGTTTGTATTTGATTAGAATTTCTTTTAATAGAATTAGTTTTTACAAACATTTTTAGTACGCTGTAACATATGTATACTCAACAGAGAGAGATTGAGAAATTACCCCCCAAGAGAGATGACCACACTACAATCCCCTTCCCCTATTCTCTTCTCTGGATTTTGGGTGCCCCCACACATGTTCCTGGCATGTTTTTCCAACTGTTGGTTCTGGGACTCGAAAAACATAGTCGGCCATATGGGATCCAGCCACCTTAACCTCCAGGCCATCTGCTTGCCCTAGAAGATTTTATATTTATAGCAAGTTTGAGCAAAATGTACGGAAATTTTCCATATATTCTCTACCCCCACACATGCTTGCCCACACTATTATCCACATGCCTCACCAGAGTAGTGTATTTGTTACAACTGATGAACCTATATTGACATGCCATTACCACCTGGAGTTCATTGGTTACATTAGGGTTCACACTTGTTACATATTCTACGGGTTTGGACAAATTTATAACATGTACTCTTTATAGCATCATACAGAGTAGTTTCACTGCCCCCCAGATCCTCTATGTTCCACCTATTGTTCATTTCTCCATTCCCTAAACTCTTGGCAACCAAGAATCTTCTTACCATTTCCATAGTTTTTCTTTTCCAAAGAGCCGTATAGTTGAAGTCATAAAATGCGGCCCGTTCAGAGCATGCATTTAAGTTTTCTCCACATCTTCGCAAGACTCATAGCTCATTTATCTTTGCTATTGAATAATATTCCACTATCTGGATATACAGGCATGTGTTATTTAACAATGGAGAATCATTCCAAGAAATGAATCAGTAGACAATTTCACCATTGTGCAAATATTGCAGTGTGTACTTTTTCTTCTCTTGTAGTTTCCTTTACTCTGTCTCTTTTTCAGCCATGAGTTCCTATTCCAGTTCTAACAACTTCTCTCAATTTCTCAGTAACCACCTCTAAGAATTTCTCAATGTCGTTGTCATTCACATCCAGGTTAAAATCGTTTGCCACCTGAGCCACAAATCTTGTTTATTTTTGTAACATCATTTTTGGCAAAGCCTCTGAAGTCATGGACAAACCTTTGCAGTAACTTCAAGATGCAATTCATATACTCTTTGGTGGCATCATCTCAAGCCCCAGTAAGGTTCTCAGTGCCGTCATCACAGTTGTTCCAGAACCTCATCATTGTCTTCTCAGTGTCTTCCTCAGTCCTAACAGGAGCCTAGGCAAAGACCCTTCTCAGACAGCAGCCTAAAAAGCTGCTGAACTTCTTTATCCATTGGTAGGTTCAAATAGGTGATGTTTGGAGGTAAACACACTTTGCTTACTTCACAGAGATGTTGCTGGGCCTTTCTTTATTGTTCTAAATGTTGAAGATCAGGTTATAGAGCCTGTTATTAAATCTGGCACTAATTCCTAAATTTCATTCTCTCAGTCTCCTGTCATTTCACTTTAGTTCCTAAACTGACAAAAAGCAAGTCTGCATTCAGCCTAAGGTATAACTGTAAATTAAGTAATTGCATTTTAACAGAAATCAGTGATGGCACGAGGCATAAGTGTGTGCCTCGTAAAAGATGAAAGTACATGTACAAAACGTAATGGCCACACACAATGCCAATCCTTTTTGGTTAAGAAGGGCATCTTGTAGATTATAAAGTTTCTTCAGGTTCTCAGAAATGGTGTTGCTGATTTGATAAACAGCAACGGGGAAAAAAAAAGTAAATTAAACCTGAGAACTTTATGGGGAAGTGAGTGAAGTTCAAGGCTGCAGGATGAAATAAGTTTCTCAATTATTGTGACTGCTTTTTTTTCACTTTTGTCTATTTTACAAACTTTAAAAAAAAACAGCACTTACGGGAGCAGCAGTTAGTGTAATGGCTATGTCGCTGGACTCCCACGTAGTCGACCGCGGTTTGTGTCCCGGACCCGGTGGCTTAAACTCACGCTGGGCACGTGTGCGTGCGTGCCCAAGATCCCGAGGGGAGAATGGAGGAGAAGGGATTGCGGCGTGGCCATCCCCCCTGGGGGGTGATTTCTCGCTTTCTATCTCTCCGTCTCTTTCTCTCTGTCTGGCGAGCGCACGTACCCTATAGCAAAAAAACTCTCAAAGAAAAAAAAACAGCACTTATTTATACAGAAAAAGGTACATTGTTTACAAAATATCATTCTTGTAAAAGATTGAGGTCTTCAGTCACAATATTTAGAGTTTTCCAAAATATTGTAATAACATTCCCTCAAAGAGAAAGACGTTCCTATCTAGAGTTTATGTAACATTTCTTATTTAAAATAAAGCTAACCTTAAAAAAAGTTAGAAAGTAATTCAGATTCTATCTACAGTGCTGCATAGTAACTTTTGCTAATTCTCTACTGCCTTTTAAAAAATCTTAGAAAGAAAACAAAGAAATATGTTCACCCTTTTATTTTCTGCAAAAACTTGGCATTTACACAATTCAAGAGAAGTTTATTAGACACCTTCTGCCTAGTGACAGAAAATACTGTTAGGCCCATAAGAAATGAACAAGATATGGTTCTTGCTATCTCTGTGCACTTGATTTGGAAAAAGAGAAACAAATGTAAGAAAAATCAGACAACCTGGAATATGATAAGCCATTTAATAATATGCAAAATTCATAAAAACATTAAAAGATTAATTTTGTTTAGGACATCACTGAATGCTTTATAAAGAAATGAAATTTGAACAAGACCTTTAAAACTGAATAAAATGCTGAGTAATGGAGATAGGAAAATTGAGGTTGAAAAGCAATGGATATAGGGAAAGTGTGAGTATTCTGGGAACAAGGAGTCCTTCTATAACATCATACCTGGCACATAGAAACATACAATATGTATTTGTTGAATAAATGATGAGTGAAAGTGCAAATAAATTAATGCTGTACAAAAGTAAGGAGATGGCTAAGGTGGCAGTCTACCCACTCCTATAAAATCCATATGAATAATGAAGAATTGCTCCTTTTTGAGATAATTTTTTAGTATGATAGAGTGTGTACATGTACTGGAGACCGAGACAGAGAGGGAGAAGGAGAAGGGGAGAGAGTGAGAGAGAGAGAGAGAGAGAGAGAGAGAGAGAGAGAAGCAACTTCTATAGGGTCTGGTAATACCATGATCGCCTTTCTTAGAATTCTAGTCTTTCAGATCTTGGGCACTTGAGAGTTCATCCAATGTATTTCAGGCCAACCGGACAGGGATTTGAACCATGGTTGTATTGTGGGATCCAGTTTCATCTGATCAGCATATTACTGCTACACCACGGAGTTGCCTCCTGCTCCCTCCTGCCAAAAAAAAAAAAAAGTTTTGAGTTGTAGAATTCAACTAAGTATTTTCAAGTGTTTATATTTGGTTTTCAATATCCCCTTGAAGAATTTATATTTTAAATTTTGAAATCTTAATATGGGCCAAGGAGTTTGGATCAGATAACTAATGAATTCCCTTGAGCGATAAAGTCCTATGGCATAATTTTAAAGTTTTAATTATTTTGAAGCAAGTTTGGAATTGCCCTGTTTATAAGAACACACTGGTCAAGTCTTTCCTATCTACTCCAAAAGACAACAAGGAAGACATAGGTCAGATGCTTAATATTTGAGTTGGAAACAAATATGGCCCCAAACCAGGTCCTTTGTCAACTAAATCATTTCTGTTCTTCACTGTAAATGAGTTATTTAAGTAGTGGCAGGGTGAATAATTACAATGCTTAGTTCATTTCATATCGGAGAAAAAAATGACAAGTTTGAAAAATAAACACAATATTTGATATTTAATAATAAAATTTTTATTTGATCAAATTTCCTATAAATCCTAGAACATGCAGTGATAGGGAAATTATTTCTAAATGGTGGAGAAATTATGATAGCTTATCTGCTTTATTAACATCAATGATAACAGAAGATTTATTTGCATATGCCCATCTAAGCAAGTTATTTTCTCTCTATTCACCTTTTCCATGTTCCTGGACTTTTAGCCCAGCATAGCTATACTAGAGGCCTGAGACTTGCGTAACAAATCCCAGTGTATACCTGGTTGCCAGCTAAGAGTACTGCTAGAATTTGTCAGTTCACTGTGACAAGTCAAATATGGCCAGGAGCTTCTTAGACATGACTTTTCCTTCCTTATTTTTATGAGTCCTTCAGCAATTATTAATACTTTACCTGCTTGACTTTTAATCAGTCCTTTTTTGTCACCATCATATTAGGTAACATGACTCTCAGCTATATGCTCTCTGTGCTTCTTTATATTCTTCCTGTATGAGATGCAGAACTTCTACATGCAGCCCAGGCCTGCTTTTGCAGGAAAGAGATATTTTATTTAACTCAATATCCCTATTTTCTTGTTGTATTAGTCCGTTTATGCTGCTCTAGCATAATATCTGAGACTGGGAAATTTATTAGCAATAGAAATTTATTTTGCATAGTTTTTGAGACTGTGAAGTCCAAGATCAAGGTTCCAGAAGATTTGATGCATGATTAGAGCCAGGTCTCTGGTTCCAAGATGCCACTTTTAAAATTATTATTATTTATTATTATTATTTTTAACTAATTGTATTATTATTTTTTATTATTTTATTCTTATTTTTTAAACATCATTTGGCTTGTAAAGAGAATTTACCCAACATGAAATACAACTCAGACCAGTCCAGTTGAGAATACTATACACGTTATCATCAACAAGCAATAAACCATTTCTGTGTCCCACAAATGTCTTGCCTCTCTATTTTTTCTCCCTGATTTCCTTCCCTGTACTCTTCCCTTCTCCCACCCTCCCACTGTCTCCAGTGTCCAGAACTTTTTCACTGCTTTTATGTCCTCCAAACTTTTAATCTTTACCATAGAGTGTGGACAATTGGTATATATTAAGTGAAGACATATAATCTCTCTCTTTCATAGCCTGACTTTCTTCACTCAGCAATAAATCTTCCTTATTAGACCACTTTCTGTCAAATGCCTGGGTCTTGTTGTTTTTTATGGCTGAAGAGTATTCCATAGGTATATGTGCTACACTTTTTCAATCCATTCATCAGTTTGTGTACATTCAGGCTGATTCCATGTCTTAGCAATTATGAATAATGCTGCAATAAAAATTGATGTGCAAGCATTTTTTTTTTTTTCTAAGCATTCTCCTGTCCTTTGGGTAGATACCCAGGATTGAGATTGCTGGATCATGTGGTAATTCTATTTGTAGGTCTTTGAGGACCCTCCATATTATTTTCCACAGTGACTGGACCAATTTACATTACCACCAAAGGTGTAGGAGAGTTCTCCTTTCACTACAACTTTGCCAACATTGATCACTTTTTTTATTTTTAGTGGTCACCATTCTGACAGGAGTTGGTGGTATCTCATTGTGGTTTTAATCTTCATCTCCCTTGTGATGAGGAATATTGAGCATTTCCTCATATGCTTTTTGGCTGTTCATATGTCTTCCTTAGAGAGTTTTTTGTTCAGCTCATTTTCCCATCTTTTTATGGGGATACAAAATATTTTTTCAGGTAAGCTGCTTGAGTTCCCTGTGTATTATGGTAATCAATCCCTTATCTGAGGCCTAGTTTACAAAAATATTCTCCCATTCTGAGGGTTGTCAATTCACATTAATTACTGTGTCCTTTGCTGTCTATGCTAGGCCATCTAAGAGAGGAGGCCCAGAAAAGTGATACTCACCCTTAAGAACCATTTGAATATGGCAGCCAAAAACATGAGGAAAACAACTGGGAATGTCTATGGACTGCATGTCTCCAGTTTAAGGAAGCTAAATGTTTTGAGAAAAAGAGTATCAAGGCAATTCTAGTTGCCCGTTGAGGATACATGGGTTCCACCCATTTGGATTAGGGACTTAAGCAGTGGTTTTGAAATGTGGTTATATATGTGAAAAGGCTGGCATTTTTGCAATGTTACATGCTTAGACCCATCCAGAAAAAACAACTTGAATTTCTGAGGGTAGTAGGTAGTATGTGTATTTTGAAAAAGCTTCTCAAGAGATTTGAATGCTTTTATGGCTTAAGCACCAGACTTGAACAAAGTAGAGAGGTTAAATATAAACATGATGCTAGTCTTATCCTTCTGCCTGGGAATAGTTTAGATTGTGTGACCCAATGGAGGGAAATGAAGACTTGTAACATTTGAATGATTTTGTAAGAAACTAGGGGAAAAAGGAGAGAAGTAAATGCCTCACTGGGATACTGTAAATGGATCTAGGCATTGAACGTATAAGACTCTAGGTCCAGATAATTCACACGTGGAGGCACTGAATGAGGTGGGGAAGAAAGGTGATGATGTAATATCAGTTTTAAATTTCCTCTGGATAGCAATGTTAAGAAAAGGTCATTTCAGCAGTTTAAGTTGAATAGGGGCTTTCTTTTTTAGTGTTATAAAAATGTATTTTTAAATTTATTTTAATAGCTTAGTAGAAAATCCAGGAAAACTCTTGAAATCATTGGAGTAGGCAAATATTTCTTAAATAAGACCCCTAAAGTGCAGGCAATAATCTCCGAAATAGACAAGTGGATTACATCAAACTAAAAACCTTCTGCACAGCAAAGGAAACAATAAATAGATACAATTTAATCCCATGGCTATGACCGAAAAAGTAAAAAAAAAAAAAAAATGACAAGTGCTATGAGGCTGTGGTGAAAAGGGAACCCTCCAACACCGTTGGTGAAAATGTAAATTAGTATAATCATTATGGGATATAATATGAAGGTTTCTCACAAAACTACAAATATGATTTTCTTATAATCCAGTAATCTTACTCCTGGGTATTTACCCAAATTGTAGGAAAACACTTGGTCAGAAGGACACTTGCACTTCCATGTTTACTGCAGCATTCTTCACAATATCTAAGACTTGGAAACAATCTAAGTGCTCAAGAACTGATGACTGAGTTGAAAAATTGTGGCTTGTATACACTGTGGAAATCTGTTCAGCCATAAAGAAAAATAAGAGCATGTCACTTTATTCAAAGTGGATAAATATAGAAAATTTAATGCTAAGTGAAGCCAGACTTTAAAAGATATACACCATATATCTCCACTCAATATATACTGAATGTTTGCATGCTGGTAAAAATGGAAACATCTGAAGATATGACCATAGATATCAGAGACTATAAGGGAGGGAAGTGGATAGCAGAAGATGGGTGGGAGGGGCAGAGGTAATAAGCACTTAACAGACATGACAGTGTAGAATCTCTATTGAAAATGAAGTATATAGCAATATCCTCAACTTGATTGTCATGTACTACATGCATATTTTTAAAAAACAAATTATGTGCTATAGAGATGTGCAATGGTACAATGGTAAATTTTATGATAAATTAGATACCATAAAATTAAAAATGGGAAAAACTCATTTAAGCTAGTTGCAACTCTATTATTTATTTCAAAAACAATCTTAGAGCCAAACTGGCAGAATATTTCACAAGCACAAATGTTCCAATCATACTTTAAGAAAGAGTTTTGCACAATCAGTAAACAGTCTTCTGGCAGATATAATTTTAGAGTTTCAAAAAAGGACTCTACTGAACATTGTATCCTGCTCCTAATCCAATAGCATTTTGCTGTGTGTGAAATCACCCCATCCAAACCTTTATTTGTTTGGGTTTAAAGATCATGCCACTAGAAAATTGTTGAAAAGGTTACTAATAGGGTTCATTTTTTGCTATTCTTACTTTAACTTGGAAGTTTTATCAGAATACTAAGAAAATAGACAATATTTTAGTGAAAATGAGCCAGGTTCAGAGAGTTGATGAACCTCTAGCTGAAAGCCGAGGAGCAGTAGGATTAGGAAAGTTTGGGACTTGGTAAGCTGCCCATTGGGAATAGTATCAACTGTAATCAAAGTGTAAGGTAAAAGGACTTCATGCAGGGCATCTGGAGAAAAATAGAAGTAAAGGCTAACTTTATTTACTTCCTAGCTTGGCAAATGGCTACTTTTACTTCAAATCAACTATTTTTAAAAGAATTGTCTATTTAATTTTATTTATTATTATTACTATTTTTTTTTAAATTTGCACTAGACCATATGTGTTCACCAAAGAGGCAGGCAGCAAGAGAGAGAAAGAGAGAGAGAGGGAGAGAGAGCGAGCAAGCTGCCAGGTCTAGGACTCAAACCATGATTGGTATGTGGGAGTCCAGTGCCTTAACCATTATGCTACCTGCTGGCCTCAGACTTAATAGTTCTTAGTGTCATAATGTTAATAACGATATAATTGTCACATGTACAATAAATATTCTATAAATCTCAGGATGCAGAATATTACAGCATCATTGGCTTGTAATGCATTATTAGGAAATATATGGAATTCTATAGACTAAATACCTCATCTTACCCCAAAACACATAATGAAATAGCTGAGGGGGTTATATGTCTTTTTATTAAAACTTTCATGCTCCCTCCTTTCTTATATATCCTTCAGTTGTGCCCCTTCAGAATAGTTTGCCACATATCACAGGCACACAAACTCAAACCTGACGATGCTTTTATCAACATCTTTTGTTCCTGATATTGTGGGCAGGTTGAATGAGTCTCTACTTCACTCAGAAAAGATACTTTGGGTTTTAATTCAAAAGGTAAATAGAAACTTTACTATCAGATGTGTTTTCTATACATCACTCAACTCATGGATTTGTAGGTTAAGAATTAAAATGGCAGTAGTAACATAGGGAAAATATTTAAGAAAAAAAAACAAAATAAAAAGAAGCATTTGAATGTATTTGTTTGTTTAGATATACACATTGTGAATAAATTTATTCAGTGTTCTCTAAGATGAAAATATGAGTGTTTTGTTGTTGTTGTTGTTGTTGTTTTAGTACTAACATACAGGTGGCATTCATGTTGCTTATACACCATGGTGTTAATTGGAATGAGCACTCTGGGGCTGGCTCCATGGCCTATTAGATAAGGCAGCCAATCCCACATGGCCTACCATGTTGTTATATTCAGTTTGAGAAACATACTAGGTGTGTGTGCATGGGTGCGCCAAATCCTGAAAGGTGAGAGAGAGATGGATGAGTAGGGATTACTATGATCATTCCCCGTGGGAGGTGCTTTCTCCTCCCCATTTCTCTCCCTGTCTCTCTCTGGTAATAATAAATAAATAAAATTAGTCCCATTGTTTAGTGTTCAGAGAAATGTCTTCTGTTATTTCCAGTGATAATCTGGTATACAGGAGTCACTCAACACTCATAGTCATTTATTAGCTATAGCTAGTCAGAACCAGTTGTTCTGAAACACATTGATTTTTGTATCTTGTCAAAAGAAAGCATAACAGGACCAGCAGTTAGTGTAATGGCTATGTCGCTGGACTCCCATGTAGTCAACTGTGGTTCGAGTTCCAGACCCGGCGGCTTAAACTCACGCCGGGTGCGAGTGCATGCGTGCCCAAGATCCTGAGAGGAGAATGGAGGAGAAGGGATTGTGGCGTGACCATCCCCCCCTGGGGGGTGATTTCTTGCTTTCTGTCTCTCTCTGTCTTTCTGTCAAGTGCATGGGTCCTATAGCAAAAAACTCTCCAAAAAAAAGAAAAAAAGCATAACTACAATTTGATAATTTTCTGTATACATAGGTAACTATGTCTTTCTGTTCCTTTTCATTCTTCCTGAAGATTAGCCCTAGACTAGATGAAAATATTTGCTCTATTTGTTATCCAGGGCAGAATTCCCCCATATATGTTTCCCACTAAAGGAATGTTCATTTTACCTGTACCAGACCTCCATGTACTCCCTTCTTCCCTTCTTTCCAGGTGTTAACATCAGGGGCTGATCCCATTCCCAGGAACTCCAACTCATTCCTGCTCTCTGTCTATAGATCAATGTAGGCAAACATATTAAAGCCAGCGGTAAGATATATTCAGAAAATATACCATTTCTTGATTTCAAGAATATGCACAGATACTTTAGATATAACAGTAAGTTAAAGAATAAGAAAAACATTTATACCATGATGTCAACCACATAAAAAACTGCTATATACTAAATGGACTCAAAGGAATAAAGCCCTGAGTTTAACTATGTGAACAGTGGTTTCTTTGGGGTTATAGAATGCATGTAATTTTCTCCTGCTTTTTGAAACTATTTTCCTCTAAAAATTGAGAATTTTTTCCTTTTAGAGTATTTTTAGCCCTCTAATAATCTCGACGAAGGAAAAAAGGATCCAAAAGACTAAAATCAATGCAGGAAACACAAATTGAAATTTTATAATTCAGAATTTAGAGCCTCACTTAATGGTATTTATACTGTGTGATAGTAAAACCTGTAACAAAGAAATTAATGATTATTTTTAAAATACATTTTTGTAGATATCTAAATAATGCTTTCTACAGTGTATTTAACAAATAAAATGAATAGAAGAATTTCAGTGCTGACTATTACAGGTATTAAAGGATTTCAAGAGTCTTACTGGTTTTAGTGATGGTTTCACATCATGGTTTATTATCCTCATAATCATCTGTATCCATCCACTTCCACTCTAGGAGACAAATATAGTAATCTTACTAGCTTACCACAACCTCTAATGAGCTACTTAAATTTAATGTTTTACCATATATTTAGTTCCATTTTGGCCATGGTAAAGACTCTCCTTTCCAAATTATCCTCACCCCTCTGAGGGTACTCAGTTCCAAGGAATTTATAATGACCTAGATTCTTGAAAGTGGAGTTGTCTTCATGGGGTGAACTAATTTCTTTTGTTTTTCTTCTTTTTTTAAAAAAAAAGTTTGCTATAGGGCATGTGCCCTTGCTGGAGAGAGATGTGAGAGGGAAAGGGAGGAATCAACCCCCCAAGGAGATGGTCCTGACACAATCCCTTCTCTTCCATTCTTTTCTTGGGATTTTGGGCATGCATACATGCCTGGAATGTTTTTCAATCCTCTGAGTCCGGGTCTCAAACCACAAAGTCAGCCATGTTGAATCTAGCCACCTTAACCACAATGCACTGACTGGTGTGGTGTGAGCTACTTGAAGGGCTAAGCTCATACTTGGGGCATAGGAAAGTCTTGCTTCTATTGGACAATCAATGGGTGATAGGATACTGTTAATCAAGAGATGCCATTAATTATGTGGTCTCTGAGTTCTGTTTTGCATCCATGTTATTTCCTGATTTTGGAGATTCCTAGTATTTTCTTGGAATTTGAGGTTTAGAGTATACCAACATGGTCTCTCTCCTTTTTTCCCTTTCACCAGGAAACTACTTTTATTTAGACAAGTTATTCAGAATTCAAGGAAACGTCTCTATAAATACACACAAAAATATTTGTTGTTTTCACCTGGACCAGTGGCTTTTAAACTTAAGAGCTAGAATTTGTTATCTTTGTTTTCCTGGTTATTCAGGGACTCCTTTTCTCCAACACTGAAAAATGAAGGCTGTGCAGGAAAAATATACACAGATGTCCTCATTTCTATTACCTATTAGAAACTGCATGATGTGCTGAACTGGCACACACCTGCTTTGTAGTTTTACTTCTAGATATTATGCATTGCATGGATCATTTACAGTTCCAGGAAAATGCTGTGTATGCTGTGCCCTTCACATTTTCATTTCTCCTCAGTTGCTCTTCTCTTTACTAGAAATCTCTTCCTCAGCCTCATTTTACAAACCCCTTTGAAGCTCTGTTTCAATGTCTTCCCTCTAGAAAGCCTTCCCTGAATTACCCGTCCATGCCTTTCTCTGGGCTTCAAGCGCAAGTTCCGATGGCTCTTGGGGTCAATATCCTTCCCCTTTGTACCTTGTCAGGTCGCTAGCTCAGCATGTCTGAGTAACGCACCTAAGAAATTGGCAGATCCAGAGTGCGATCTGGCCTCTGTAGACTCCTCACCTACAACACAGCCATTTCCTTCACCAGTACACTCCAGTGTCATGTAGTCACCTAGAAGTCACTTAGAAGTCCCCAGCCTTTCTCTAGACAGTGACTCACTGATAAAACCCTATTTTCTCCATAGTTGATCCTCCTGGGAAGGTTTCTGATTCACATCCAGGGACTTCCCTGAGTGCATTGCATATGTGTGTACCCTAATCCAGGGATGGCTGAGACTAGCCATGGATTGGAGTATCAAATCCATATTGGGGATGTCATCTCTCTCTTTCTCTCTCTCTCTCTCTATCTCTTTCACTCTCTCTGTCCTTCATACGGAAGAAATAAGATAAACTTTAGAAAATTATTAATAAGCACATGAATAGATGTTCAACATAACTAATCATTAGAGAAATGGAAATCAAAACTACTGTGAGAGAGACCACATGCCATCGGCTGTCCTTACTTTAATTTCTAGGTGGTCACTAACTATTTCTTCAAAAATATTCTCTAAAAAACTTACTTAAAATTGCCATGAATTTACTAGTCAATATTTTATTGAAATAACATCTTAGTTTTTTGTTTTTACTTCTTTATTTGATGACCCAAAGATATTTCCATGTCTTGAGACTCTGAATAATTCTCTTATTCTCCATGACTATCAAGGTTATCAGCAGATGTTAATAGTATTACTTAACAACTTTGTTCTCCATTTTCTCTAAAATAAATGAGCCTGGGCAAAGGAATAAAAACTCATTTTTATTAACCATGTCATAAAAATTAAGAAGAGAAGACCTAGATCTTAAATCTGTCTCTAAACACAGATTATCTTTATATCCCCCAGTTATCTGATGCTTCTTGTCTCTCCAGTAATTTGTAAACTCCTAAGAGCAAAGAGAGTTTTTTATTCATTATAGTATTCTCAGTACTTAGCACAGTGTCTGACCCATCACAAATAATAAATAATGGTTGATGGAATAAATTACTAAAGTAGTTCAGAAAAATAAAAGATAGGCTTTTGTGGCTTGAGACACAAAAACTGATTTACCAAGCATTTAAAGCATGATTTCTCAAAGTGAATTATTTCCCAAGTTCTAACCAATTAGTTTTCAGATTATGACTCACTTGTATTCTGAATATTTTTTCAAATTTGTTTGGGGGATTGTCACAGGGAAACTCTCTGCTATTTTATAATCTTCACTTATTATTAACCCAGGACAGACCAGCAATATAACCACAGAAGGGATAATGACAAGTGACAAGAGAGGAAATACTACGAGTCGAGAGAATTATCAGACACTGTTCGAGAAAGAGCAGTTTAATCATTTGGAAATACACTAACTCTGAAGACAAACTAAATCATAAAGCTACATTGCTAAAAAGACTCACTAGAATATTGAAATCCCTTAGACAGGGCCTTGAGTTGCGTTTGGCTTTTCAACATCCGATGTTATATTTTCATGACTTTTAGTTTGCCATTATAGTACTATGAAACACTAAAAATAAGACCTTATGGAGTGTCCAGGGGTGTAAAGAGTGGGTACCACAGACATTTCTTGTAACGTTGATTGTAGTTATTTGGAATCAGAGTTCAGACAGACCTCATTTTGTCTAGAGCGAGGGTGACTAGCTAAAGATAATCTCCCTTCCCTCTAGTTTCTAAGAATAAGGCTTAATCTGGAAATTTCATCACTTGTATCTTCTCTGATCATATCCACACAATTTACAAATTCTAAAGTTCTATCTTGGCACAAAAGGAGCAAATAAGCCATTGAAAGTTGAGAACGAATTCCCACTTCATAATAGCCTTGGCTAGAAATCACCACTAACTGGTGATTCAATGGCAAAGTGCCAGGATTTAATGCTTAATTCGTGTTCCAGTGCTCACTCACCTCTCAGCAGCAATGGGAAATACTTCACACCTAGACAGTCCAGCTTCTTCTCACCCTGAGACAACTTGTGCTGCTGCTGAGGAAACCAAATAGCTCCTGTAGACCATCTGCTGTGCCAAATGCTGAATACTTTGGATTGTGAACAGTCTAGTGTTATGAGGCTAACCTGTGGTAAGCCATGGGAGCCCTCACTGGCCCACGGGAAGCCTATTTTTTTCAACTCTAAGAATTCAGAAGTCACCTAGAGAACCCAGTGAATGGAATAGAAGTAGTTGGCATTGCAGCTGTGAGGAAAACAAATACCTGATAACACAAGACATCTGCGTGGGAGCATTAAATTAATTTGAAATGTTGAAAGCTCACAGTAATTTGCTGAAAGATGATATCCACACAGATTCTTCCAAAGTGGTATGGAAAAAAAGAGGGCAATTCAGAATACCTTTTAATTTTACTGTTGTTACTATTGCTAGTTTTATATCTGCATAGAAAAAGAAGTCAAGATGACAAGGTTGCTGAATAATAGAATATTCTATAAGAAATGAAACTTGCTTTTTGTCAGAATACCTCACGTTACAGCTGCCTGGCCTGCTGGTGTGAGCAGATGAGGGCCATTTACCATCAAATACCCTGAGCTTCCTTACCTGCATGCATTGTTCTTCCCTGCTGGCTCTCCAGGCCTTTTTTTTTTTTTTTTTTTTTTTTTTTTTTTTTTCATTAATAGGACTTTTCTCTGCCTGAATGACTAACAATTCCAAATGAAGGAGTCTTAAAGCATGAGGTAAACTATAAGTATAAGGTGTCATTGTCATCAATCCTTGCATTTTTAAAAGAGTTACATGAGAAGTGTTATGAGCTTGATCTTTCATAAATTTGCCTGGGATTAGTTATTGTTAAGTTTGTATCTTATATTTGGAAGATATGAATTAAGGAAGGCCTTAATTCATTTTAACTCAGTTATACGATGCAAGATTCCATATCAATCCTACAAAACAGGTATCTCATTTATGTTCAGATATCTATTTGTGCTAGTAAATACTCTTCCTTTTTCATTGTTAACCTTTTTATTCATATTGAGCCAAAATATAATTTTTACAAGCCAGACATTGTTTTAGATATCTTAGAAATGGCTCATTTGACCCTCACAACACTATGAGATAGATAGTATCTCCATTTTACTGACACGGAGTGAGGGTGAATAACTTATCTGGGGATATACAGCTAGAAAGGGACAGAGCTGCAATTCAAATCCTGGTGCCTACTATTGATAGAGCAATGCGATACAAATAAATGCCGCAACAGGGAAACGTACAGAACCAAGGTTCTCCAGAGAATGTGTATGTCAGAATCCCCCCAAAAATGCTGTTTCAGAAGGTGAACCACAGTGTTTGCAGTTGTGAACTATTCTCAGGTGATTCTAAAGTACACCCCTTTTTTTTTTTTTTTGGAGAGGTTTTGTTTGCTATAGGGCGCGTGTGCTCGCCAGACAGACAGAGAGAGTCATAGAGACAGAAAGCGAGAAATCACCCCCCCAGGGGGGATGGTCACGCCGCAATCCCTTCTCCTCCATTCTCCTCTCGGGATCTTGGGCACGCACGCACACGCGCCCGGCGTGAGTTGTAAGCCACCGGGTCCGAGACGCGAACCGCGGTCGACTACGTGGGAGTCCAGCGACATAGCCATTACGCTAACTGCTGGTTCCCTAAAGTACACCCCTTTTTGAAAGATACTAATCTAGATTATCTAAAGGAGTCAGTCACATTTTTCAATCTTATTTTATGCCTTAGAGAATTAAATAAAAAAACAAAAGAAAATTCTTCTAGATTAGAGTCATCTTAATGACTTACTTTCTATGAAAGTTTTTTACACACTGAGTTGAATACCAATCAATTATAAGGAAGGTGAGCAATTATTTAGTATTTGTATAATGTTTTATAACATTGTCTCAGGAGAATTAATAGTGTCATGTGGGTCTCACAACTCTATACTAAGGATGAAGAAAACAAGTCCCAGAGACACGAAGACTTGCTTAACTCCCTCAAATTGTAAAGTAGAACATTATGGGTTTGACAATTAGGAAGATGAAATAACAATTGTTTTAGTACTATAGGTCAAAAGAATTTTTAATTTTGAAATATTTCCTACAGCTTTTTAATTTTATTTGTTTCAGAGTGTGCATGTGCATGCATGGGGGGAGAGAGAAAAAGAGGGAAGGACCAACTTGATAGAGTCTCCTAATGCCTCTATCCCGTTCCACAGACTCCAGCTACTCAGGATCCTCAAAGTCTAAGCCTGATGTGTTTCAGGTCAACTCAGAATCTGGACACATGACCAGCCACATGGCTTCCAGCATTGCAGAACAGAGTGTTATCCGGTGTGCCATAGACCTCCTATAGCTTTTTAATTCTTATTTAAGAAGTCTTTGACTACTCCAATGTCTCACAGAGTTTCCTCAATGTTTTGCACCAGAAGATTTATAGTTTGAAATCTTAGGTTTGGATCTTTGATTTTTGTCAATGGAGAGAGGTAGGGATTCAGATTCATCTTCTTTCTGCAGGTAGATATCCAGTTTTACCAGCATATTCTTGCCTTTTCTTATATTCACTGGTCATCATTCAAGTCTGAGTGTTACTCATTTTACAGATTTTTTTTCAAGTTGTAAAATGCATCACATGGCCACATGAAAACCATTACAACTGAATGAAACTTTCTAATTTCATGAAGTATAATTCATGAAGTATCTATCTGGATCCTCAGAACAGTTTCCATTGAAATGCTCTTAATAATATGAATAGTGTGTAAAAAGTCCTGTCTGGTTTTAAAGGATACCTTAGTATTTCACAAGAGTCTCTTGGAAGTTTATTAATTTATGGTGTCATTGAGGCTGTCTTCTGCACCAACACCAACAGGACTAAAGAATGTCATGGAGTTGGGACCAGCAGATGGTGTAATGGTTGTCACTGGACACCCACATAGTGACCACTGTTTGAGTCCTGGACCCAGTGACTTTAAACTCATGCCGGGTGTGTGTGCGTGCCCACTATCCCGAGAAGAAAATGGAGGAGAAGGGATTGTGGCATGGGCATTCCCCAGGGGGGTGATTTCTCATTTTCTATCTCTCTGTTTCTCTCTGTCTGTCTTGTCTGTCTGCCAAGTGTATGCATCCTATAGCAAAGATCTCTAAAATTAAAAAAAAAAGAAGAAGACTGAAATGGATTGAATTAGAAACCAGTCTTTAATTATGAAGAACTTTACTAACTGGCTGTTAGAGGTTTGTTATTGACACACATCATTAATATGTTTGAAAACATGATTTTGTTATGCTTCAGTGTGAGAATAACATTTTTCATTAAAATTTTTTCTTGATCAGAAATCACTTCCTTGATGATTAAGAAAATGTAATAAAAAAAGAGAAGGATAAAGGAAGTAATGACGGAGATGTTTAGGGAAGAAAGAAGACAAAGAACCATGTGTAGCAAACTGTTTATTTTACTCTTGCCACAATGTATCTTTGGGTAACAGTTTTGTACAATGAATAATGAAACAATACATTATCATAAATCATGAAATACAAAGTAATACCAGAAAAACTCACATTTATAAATTTTGACAAGAAATAATATCACAAGAGAGACATATACCCAATACAACCCTAAAAAGACAGTTCCTCAATTTGGTCATTACGCAGTTAGCATAATGGCTATGTCGCTGGACTCCCATGTAGTTGACCACGGTTCGAGTCCTGGACCTGGTGGCTTAAACTCATGCCGGGCGTATGTGCGTGCGTGCCTAAGATCCCGAGAGGAGAATGGAGGAGAAGGGGTTGTGGCGTGGCCATCCCCCGTGGGGGATGATTTCTCACTTTCTGTCTCTCTGTCTCTGTCTGTCTGGCGAGCGCACATGCCCTATAGCAAAAACAAAAACAAAACAAAAAAAAAAAAAAAAAAAAAAAAACCTCCAAAAAAAGAAAAAAAAATCTCTATAAAGTTGAAAAGAATTGTTACCATAGCATTTTTATCTAAAGTAAATATACTTATTGTAAGTATGTACTTAATGATTTTTTTCCCCTCATGTTTAAGCCAGAATGCCTACCCTGCAAAGAACAGACTTTGTTCATAAAACTGTCCTGATATACCACAGTCATGGTCTGGAAGGAAATAGAATTCAGTGATTGGGATGAGAATGAAGAAGAGCAGGGAGGTCAGCATGACTCATAGAGAAGGGGACAGAGTCACACGGAGGTGACTAGAACCCATGGAGAGGTATTTCTCAATGAGAAATTCCCACTTGTAGAATGGCAGAAGAACATGGAAGAATGGAGACACGTTAATATTAAATTTAACTGTTTCTGTGAAAAACATACCCCTTTCTATGTCCCAGATCATCATTTAAAAATCTGTTACCATTGGTGTAGGTTTCAATGGGATGAGCCCTGGCTTGAAAAAGGGACAGCATTTGAACAGAAGGCAAGGTAATCAGAAACAAAAACTCAGCACCACATATTGCTTAAAGAAATGTAAACTTTCTCTTTCAGGAAATCCCTGGTGAGGATAGGAAGGAAGTTGTCTCTCTCCCTCTCTCTTTTTCTCTCTCTTATTTTTATATTGCCAGAGGGCACATGTGCTCTCCAGAGAGAGACAGTAAGACAAAGAGAAAAAGTACCCCAGTGAGGCATGGTCTTGCCCCAACACTTTTGTCCATAATTCTCCATCCTGTTGGTATTATAGGCATACATGCTCTTGCACCCAATGTGTGTGTGTGTGTGTGTGTGGTTTTTTTCTTTTCAGACAGACAGAGACAGAAAGACAGAAAGAGAGAAATCACCTCCCAAAGGAGATGGCCACGCCGCAATCCCTTCTCCTCCATTCTCCTCTTGGGATCTTGGGCACGCACGCACAGGGGTCCAGTGTGAGTTTAAGCCACCAGGTCCGGCACTCGAACCGCGGTCGACCACATGGGAGTCCAGCAACATAGCCATCATGCCAACTGCTGGTTCTTCCAATGTGGTTTTTAAGCTGTCAGTCCCAGATTCAAACCATACAATCAGCCTACTAGTTCCCTTAACAATTAGGCCATGGACCAGCCCAGGAAAGAGGAGTCTCCTAATATACAGACTGAGCTAATTTTATTTGAGTATCAAATGATAAGGTGTTATCAGGGGTTCATTTTTCTCAGGACATATCAATTCCAATCTCCCTGTCCCCTATACTCTGTTTTCTAAACCTCATTCTTCTTCTATTCCCATACTCTTCTTTTATAGTTCTATAAAAATTTACAAATCTGATATTTTGGATGCATATATCAACAATGGGCATAGTATTCAGTAAAATTTCACTTAATTAGATCCAGGATAACCACAATCATCAACACACTTTGATTTTCCACATTTAATAATAGGAATAAAGAAATACTCACATGAAAGCCACAGAAACCAGAGATTTGGTTAGAAAAGCAATGCTTTCTATTGCCTGCCATATCCTAGAGAAACAGTCATGGGTGTGATAGATTAGGTTTCTAGACACATGACGTACACTGGCTATTGCAAAAAGATAAGGATTTGCTGGCCTTTCAAGTTACCTCTAAGCAGGATTGGCTCCTTAATTTGTGGGACCTACCAAATATAAAAATGTAGAGTTTCTGTTAAAAAATATTTAGAGTTTTAAGACAGTGATAGCAAAACATTTTTAAAAAGTACATAGCTCTTCTAAGCATGGGACTGTGTGCTAATACAGAGTTGGTACATCCATGAAGCTAGCTTTGTGTCTAAGCTTACAGTTTACTTAATCTGCTGGAGAGTTTTGTTTGCTATTTGACAAAGCAAATGCCTAGTGGAGGAGAAAACATGGCTGAACACAAGAAAGCAAGTAAATTCTGTCACATTTTTGCCTTAGAAAGCTGTGGAGACTTATAATATTTTAAAAAAGTGTTTTCACCCAATATTTGTAACTGTTACTAGGCAAAACTTTTATTAAAAGGGCTTAAAATACAGTTTATAGTCATGCAGAATTTTAAGATAATCTGTCTACAGATGCTTATGTTAAATAAGGAAGGAATTAAGTTTTCCTTTAAGTTCAAATGAACCTAAAATATTTTAATTTTTATTAAAAATTTAAAACTCTGTGGGAAATGGAAGTTTGTCAAACAAGATTTAATACCGCAAGAAGCCATCCTATAAGACAAAGTACTTTTTAACAAACAAGGTTTCTTAAATTAATTACAGGCAATTTGCTTTCTAGTTGGTTTTAAGGAATTGTACAAAATAAACCAGAAAAAAGTTATATTTGAGCTATTATAGTTTTAAATTTTAATTAGTGTATATTTTGTGGTTAGTTCTTCCATAAATAATTTATTTTCTACCACTCAGGGCTTCGGTTTCTTCATCTTAAAAATTAGAAATTTCGGCTGAGTTTCGAATGTTCTCCTAGCCCTAGTTAAATTCAGCATTTATTGGTAACACAAATTCCTGTGCTCCAGGATATACAAAAAGAGTAAACCACGGTTCCTGACCACAGACAGTTTATAACCCAGAAGGCGGGACAAGCAAGGCAGTCGATAATTATAATGCAAGACAGCTCCAAGGTTCTACATCTTTCATTTTTAAAGCAACAAAACAGTCTTTCCAAAGACGCGCAGACACTTTTTAGGTTTGGGTATGAGGTAAAGTTACTGGACTAGGATTGGATGACACAAATCAATCTCTTTAAAAAGTAGAGGTACGTGCCATAGGTTTGAGGGAGTTTTCAGGTTCTGTTATAGCCAGTATTGGGGATATTACACTACCGTGCTACCTATATAAATGCCCCGAGGCAAACTTACTTCACGAACAAGCTTCCTCCCTATTAGGATATGTTGATAGAATGTGTAACATGGGCATGATTTCGGGTCACATTTATCTTCATCGCTGATGTTGTAGTCAAGTGGCCATGAGACAAAACTCCCTTAATCCACTTGTTTTGTGTTTGTGTCCTCAAAAATTCTATTTGGTAGCTTTTGTCAACATTACGTTGCTTTCATCTCACATATTTGGTTTAGCTGATTGAATGACGGTTACAGTATCATCATTTATCTTTTAATAAACAATGGAAATCAGGAAGATTAAAAAGTGACAGCTTGAAATAGAGCATAATATACAACCCAAGTAGAAGAAATTGAATTAGTATGGCTTTAACATGATTTTCAAAGGTCTCCAGTCTGGTGTTTGGGTCCAATTTCCTGGCTGGTTTAAAATGAGACTAAGGATCTTAAATGATGTGCCTGAGGAGGGGCCATGAATCAGGGCTGAGCTAACTGGGCCTGTGAGACCAGCAATAGATAATCAGCAATATGTGTTCTGAATTTCAAAAGAAACAAGAGCACAATTCTCATTTTTAAAAAAGGCACTTACTGACTTTTAGACTTGAAATGTTACCTCTCTGGTTATCTACTTGGAAAATGTTGTAAATATTGATATAGTACTTTGGGATTCCAGGAAAACAGACATTGGGATGGGGATTTGCAAGCAAGTGGCCTGTCCTGTCGTGGATCATCTTCAGCAGGAACACCTGTAAGGGAATGAGGGAAGTGATGCATTTGCCACAGAGGCCTCAGTCATCCCCAAGAGGAGCCCTCCGGCTGGATTAGTTCTTCATATTTGTCCCAAATTGGAGAAAGGAGGCCAGGCTTCTCCATGATAAAGAAGACCTCAGTTGTGTGCAATCAGCTGATGACACTCCTGACAGGTCAGGGCCTGAGAGCCTTGGTCCTACAGAAGGGATCCGGGTCAGGAACCTCAGCATCTACGACAGTTTATCTGAGCATTGCTCAGATCCACTTGCTCCATCCCATCTGGGAAGGGTTCCTCCAGAGTCCTGGTCAGTGTCTTTCTCCCGGGGAAATATACACAGGGAAGGTTAACAGAGTGAACTGTAGTGTCTCCATGATTACAGCTGGTCTCAGGGCTGCAGCTGACACTCATCATGCTCTGCTGGCATCCAGGCTAGTCCAAGAGGTTTATCTAAGGGATGATCCTGACTATCATCTCGGAGTCTTAGAGACCCACAACCTTCCCAAAAAGTGGCTTCTGCACTTGTCCACTAACTACCGAAATTAGGAGAAAAGCAAGCTGCTTGTCAGTCATCTGTGTGAAAAATACATCCTGCCCTTTTCCATTGAGTAAGAACAGCTCTAATGTCTTCTGATCTTGACAATTGAGACTTTTTGACCCTTGGTGGTCTTGGCACAGGAGACAAAAGTGACCAGGAGGCACTCCATGGAGCCTTATTCCTCTTAGAACAGATGCTTTGGACCAGTAGGGTCTTGCAAGGAAAGGAAACACAATTCTCTGAGCATTTTCTCTGAAATCAACAGTAAACAGCACAAAGAATGCACAGGAGTGAGGGTTAACATGGAAATTACAAGTATATAATAATGTTGTGTTAATCTCAGTATAGAGCAAGGTCAAAGACTGGGAGAAAAGTTAAAATGATCATTGTAGCAACTAAGGCAAAAACTGATAAGGGCCTAAAGCATGACAAAAGCAATGAGGAAGAAAGGTGGGCATCTGAGACACAAAAGGATGGAATAAACCAGATTCATTAATGGAAGAAGGATCCTAAAGAAGGATCCTGAGGAGGGGCCAGCAGGTGGTGTAAGTAGTTAAGGTGCTGGACTCTCGAATGGCCTTCCACAGTTCAAATACTGGACCTGGTGGCTTGAAAATCATGCTGGGTACGTGTGCATGCATGACCAAAATGCTAGGAGGAGAATGGAAATGAAGGAATTATGGTGTGGCCATCTCCCCTGGGGGTGATTTCTCACGTGCCCAATGCACCCCTCCAAAAAATTCTCCTCTGATAATTCCCATGATTCTAGCTTAGTTTACCATAAATGAGTATAGAGAATACAGGAAAAAGATCAGGTTCTTTATTTGGTTCATTTCAAGGTGACATAAGAGATTCCTGATGTTTTAGGCGCTTATACTGACTGATCCCACACTATGGAGATCTCTTGATTCCTTATTTGCTAGTTTCAAACTGTGTGCCTTCTTTAAATGACCTACACATAAAAGTTAGCTCTGCTCTTTGAAATGTGGGAACCGGAACAAGTGTAAATTTGTATTTTTACATGTTCTGTGTAGAATACAGTCCTATAGAAATTAAAGTAAAACCAACATGTCAGTTCTGTAATGATGACTCCAAAATCTGTATCTCTATCCTAATTTTTCTCCCAGCTCCAAACTGCATATTTTAAACTGCCTGCTGGACATTTCCATGGGAGTCATGCAGTGTTTGAGACTCAGCACACTCAAATTTAATTAGCCCCACTCTGCTGTCTCTACCTCATCAGTGAGTAGGTGACAGCTCCTGGCGCTCTAATGAAGGAAACACTGCCCTTTGTGTTGGGTTGGCAAACTACAGTGCACAGGCTGTATTTAATCCACTGCCTAATTTTGTAAACAAAGTTTTATTGTAACATGACCACACTAATTTATCTACATATTGTCTATAGTTGCTTTTGCAGCACAGTGGCCGAGTGGAGAAGTTGTGACAGAGGCCATATGGCCCACAGACCTAAAATATTTATTATCCAAACCTTTATAGAAAAAGTTCACTGACACTTTCTCTAAATAAACCAGGATCAATATATTAGAGTCACATTAGACTCACTACCTCTTCCTCTCATTTCATCTGTCCACTGATCCTTTCCATGTTACTACTACCGAACGTGTCTCACAATTCTCTCTCTGTCCTCCCAAAGACTAAGGTTTTTGAGCATTCCGAAGCCCTTCAACATGGTCTCTCACCCCAGCATTTTGGCTTCCATCTCTGTCCCTGGTGATGTGAGAAAATAGAAAGCTCCTCAGTTTGATGTTTATCTTGGGAAAAGGCATGAGGTGAGAGTAGGTTAGAGGCGGTCAGGGGAGGATTCCTAGCAGAAAGGAATACCTCAGTTGAATCTTGAAATATAAATAGGTATTTTTCAAAAAGACAAAGGACTAGGGACAGGTGACTGGAAAGGCATAGGTGGTAATATTGCATGACTTTAAAGGAGTCACAAGAAAACACGGTGTGTTAGGGAAATAGCAAGTAGCTTGGTTTAGTGGGAATATAGTGTATGCACAGGGAATAAAAGGAAACATAAGAAGATAAATGATGTTTGAAGCAGGGAGATTCATTTCATTCTTGGGTCTTTGTTCTATCTATTGTTTCTACCTGTCATCAGCCCTAGCTCCTATTCCTCCAGCTATGACACCTCTGATTTCTCCCAGGTAAATCTGAGTAGCCATCATAATGCATACTGCCCTCTGCCATTTACCCCTTTCTAGCTTGGGCAGTAATATTACAGAATAGAAGCCCAAGATTCACTACAAATAGATGCAAGTGTAGGAAATAAACCACCTCCATCTATAGCCCATGTGATGATCAGCAGTGCCCTTGTTTCCCTAGGTCATGGCTTCCTCGTATACAGTCTGATGGCATCTTAAAACCCACATGAGGCACCTGTAAACTGTAAAGTGCTAAAGAAATGGAAATGAACATTTGTATGATATTTTGTAGAGATTCATAGCTTGAGGAAACATCTAATGGCCTACATATTTTCAGAGTAGGAAAACATTTTTTGTTTACCTCCTCACTAGACTATAAGATGACTTGAGGTCTGACAGCACTGGATCTTATACATTTTTATATTTTTAGTACAAAAAATAGTCAATAAATGTTTATTAAATTAAATTGCTCCATTGGAATGAACACAAGAACTGATCACAATAGCACTGATTACTTGTAATTCTCAAACCAAAAATTACAGTTTAGCTAATATTGTTCCTCTTTAGATGGTCAACTTGGATTATTCAAGTTTTCTTGCTATTCAAGAATACCACAAAATATTTAAAGTGACATAATAAATTATGTTCTCATTAATCAAAATGATTGTGCAATTCCTCTTTCAAGTCACCCTCGAAGATGTGGCACATATTTGTAAGACTATCCCAAGTCCTGGAAAACATTCATTCTTTGAAGATGAATTTATAATTTTAAGAAAACAACCAAAATTATTATAAGCCAAGTATGATTAATAAGGTGATTTATCACAATATATGATACCAATTTTGTTGGCAATGACATATAAGAATGAAATAATAAAAATGATGTTATTTCTTGCAAGCCTGCTTGAAAGACAAGCCCAATACCAAAACATTTGGAACAACAGAAACAATCCTGGAATAAGTGCCAACTTGAAGGATGTGGGAGCTTAAGTAGCATCTTTGTGAAAAATCCAATGCATTCCTTTACAGTCACTCATCTTTCTGTTAGCAAATGATACATTATGGCCTGTTCTGATTGGCACAATTGACTGAACTGGAAATCGTTATGCACAGAAATTTGGGTAAGTAATCTGTCTTACCATTCTAGAACTTTCAGATAATTTTATATTACACAAATATTACTGGCCCTGATCTGGTGTTAAAACCTCAGATGGGAAAGGTGGTCAGCTACTAAAGGTGCAAGTCAAAGAGGTGTTTTGGGGAGCATAACCATGTTTCCAAAAACAATTTATAGGAGTGGGCTTATATGAATATGGTGTAGCCTAGCTTAATGAATAGTGGCTTCTAAATAATTTTTAATAACACTTTTTAAGAAAATACAAGCTAACAATTTGTCACTATGTTGGATTCTGCATGCCTTGAGTGTGTGTGTGTGTGTGTGTGTGTGTGTGTTTTCGTTAGCTAAAACTCTCAGAGAAGGTGCCAGTAGACAGTGTGGCAGTTAAATCGCTGGACTCCCACATGGCCAACCATGTTCTAGTCCCAGATCCAGTATCTTGAAAAATCATGCCAGGCATGTTTATGTGTGTGTGTGTGTGTGTGTGTGTGTGTGTGTGTGCGCCCAAGATCCCAGGAGGAGAATGGAGGAGAAGGGATTACGATATGACCACCCCCCCCCCGGGGGGGCAGTTTCTCACTATCTCGATCTCCCTTTCTCAGGTAAGCACATGTGCCCTAAGGCAAACTCTCTAAAAATAATTTTTTTTTCAGAATAATACCTGCCTTTTTTTTTCCTGAATGATTTCAAAAAGGTTTGGCAAAAATTTGCCCAGATCAGAAAAAACATGGCTCTTGTGTTTGGCTGTTTGTAAATGTTTATTTCAGCTTCAGAAGAGCATCTGTTCTTCACTCACCTACCCTGAAGCTATGTTCAGCACTTCTCCACATTCATCTCTAAGAATCAACTCCTTCTGAAGGTATTATTAAGTAATATATATTTTACAGAAGATCTGGGGAAAGCTTTTATGTTAAATATCATAGAGCAGGGATTCAACAGACAGAGAGAGAGAAAGAGAGAAAGCAAGCCACCAGGTTCAGGACTCAAACAGCAGTTGGCCATGTGTAAGTCCAGCACCTTAGCCAACATGCCACATGCTAGCCCACTGAGACCTTATTCTGATCCTTTCATCTTTTCTTCTGGTTAAATTTCTTCTGCTTTGCTGGTCTTCCAGAAGCCCGATTCCAGGAAGCCGACCCACTAATAGATACAAAACTCACCGGGAAATGTAGTCTGATCTTCTCCCCACCTCCACCTCCACCATTCTTTCCTTAGTTAGCAGTACTGCTGGCTTGACTAACCTTCCATATTCCACTGAAATGTTGAGTCGTAATTTATTGTCTAATGCATTACATGTATAAGCAGAATTGTGGAAACATCCTTTGTAAGTTTACTCTGATTTGCATAAATTTAGCTTAGAACCAGGACTTGTTGGGCCTTAATTTCTCATTGTTACACCCTCTGCATAAATTTGATCATTGTTACACCCTCTGCATAAATTTGAAAATCTGAAAAACATTTGGAGATCCTTAAAAATAGCAGTACTATGAAAATACAAGGTGTGGGGCCAGCAGATGGTACAGTAGTTACATCACTAGACTCCCATATAGCCAACTGTGGTTTGAGTCCCAGATCTGGTGGCTTGAAAATCACATCGGGTGCATGTGGGTGTGTGCCCAAGATCCAGGGAAGAGAATGGGGGAGAAGGGATAATGGTGTGGCCATCCCCCTGGGAGGTGATTTCTCCCTTTCCCTCTCACTGTCTCTGTCTCTTTCTCTCCCTCTCTCCAGCCAGCAAAAACCAGTCTCTTTACAATCTAAATGATGTATAGTGATTGAATGTATAAATAATAATAATAATAGTAAAAAGTAAAAATAAATAAATAAATAATAAAATAGATGGTGTAATTCTTCCATTTTACTCTCATGATTCTGGCCTAAATGCAGTAAAGCAATAATGACATTAGCCAATAACAACAGTTGACCATAACACATGCAAGCTGCACATGTAAACTAATCTCCTTTTTGTATGATATGTATCCAAGAAATAGCACCTTCTCAATTTAGTAAACTCTTTATGATGACACCCAGCTAAACCAGTGACAAAGGTGATAAATACTTTCATTATAGGTAAGCCAAAATGCCCCATGACAGAACTGCTCTAGCCTAATGAAGTACAGAGTGATTCACACAATCTGAAAACTGCCGGGACCAGCAGTTAGTGCAATGGCTATGTCGCTGGATTCCCACGTTGTCAACTGCGGTTCAAGTCCCGGACCTGATGGCTTAAACTCACGCCAGGCATGTGTGCGTGTGTGTCCAAGATCCCAAGAGGAGAATGTAGGAGAAGGGATTGCGGTGTGGCCATCCCCCCTGGGGGTGATTTCTGGCTTTCTGTCTCTCTGTCTTTATCCATCTTTCTGGAGAGCGCACGTGCCCTATAATGAAAACCTCTCAAAACAAAACAAAAAACTGCCATGCATGAAGTATTGATATCTGGTTTCTGTGATTGATTCTATTTTGAAAATTTGGGCTGGGTATATGACTTTTTCGGTCTCATCTGTACACTAATTCATTTCAGTACCAGCATTTACTTGCACTTACTAAATCAGTACACTTGGCCTTTCCTGGCATTTTGGTCACCTATCCATCTAGTCGCATATTCAAAACATAATTGTTGACTCCCTATTATTTGAAAGCATCTGGCAACATAGGGGTTATAAAGATAAATAATATTTCATCTTTATTAAGTTCATAGTTAATCAAGGAACATACACACTGAAAACAAAAAACAACTGTACACAGTGAGAACAAAGTTGAAGCAGTGGAAAGAGAGATTAGTTGTTGCCTGAGCGAAGTAGGAGAGCGGGAACAAATTTTTTTAGATTTTTGCCATAAGGTATATGTGCTTACCAGAGTGAGACTGAGAGAGGGAAAGTGAGAAAACACCACCCAGGGGAAATAGCCACGCTGCAATTTCTTCTCCATTCTCTTCGGTATTTTACACATGCATGCTTGCATGCCAGGCATGATTTTCAAGTCACTGGGTTCAGGACTAGAACTGCTGATTTGGCCATGTGGGATCCAGCATCTTAGCCACCATACCACCTGCCAGCCCCAGAATGAGAATGACCTTTATTGAAAAGCAAATTTGATCATATTTTTACTTAAATCCCTCTAAAAGTATTTAATGACTCTCTATCATATTCAAAATACAAAATAAATAAATAAATAAAACTGGAACATTTCAAATCAACCTATTGCTTTTGAGCCAACCTCAAGTTCTACTATACTCTCTGACTCGATGTGCTTCAGCCACGACTGGCCTAGAACTCAAACAGGGCATAGAGTACAGATTTTTTTTAATTTAATTTCATAGTACTTGCATACCTGTGTTTACTACAACAAAAGAGCCCCCCCCCCCCCCAATAATACGTCAAAACTGAAACCACCATAACAATACTTCTGTAAAGAGTTAAAATTCCCAGAGGACCCAGCCTGGTGGCACAGTTGGTAGCAAACTGAATTGCAGGGCTGGAAGCCATTTGGTTGACTATAGGTTCAGATCCCCAGGTCAGCCTTTTTAAATTTTTTTTGGAGAGGTTTTTGCTATAGGGCGCGTGCGGTCGCCAGACAGACAGAGAGTGACAGAGAAATAGAAAGCGAGAAATCACCCCCCGGGGGGATGGCCACGCCACAATCCCTTCTCCTCCATTCTCCTCTTGGGATCTTGGGCATGCACACACACGTGCCCGCCGTGAGTTTTTTTTTTTTTTTTTTTTTTTTTTTTTGGAGAGGTTTTCACTATAGGGCGCGTGCGCTCGCCAGACAGACAGAGAGACAGAGAGAGACAGAGAGACAGAAAGCGAGAAATCACCCCCCAGAGGGGATGGTCACGCTGCAATCCCTTCTCCTCCATTCTCCTCTTGGGATCTTGGGCATGCACGCACACGCGCCCGGCTTGAGTTTTAAGCCACCGGGTCCGGGACGCGAACCGCGGTCGACTACATGGGAGTCCAGCGACATAGCCATTACGCTAACTGCTGGTTCCCCCCGCTGTGAGTTTTAAGCCACCAGGTCTGGGACATGAACCACAGTTGACTACATGGGAGTCCAGCGACATAGCCATTACTCTAACTGCTGGTCCCACCAGGTCAGCCTTTTAATGACCTTAGAAGACTCCACTCCCTTAGGGTAGATGGTTACCCACAGTTTTGGGTTTTCCAGGCTTCATCTTCCTCCCTCACCTCCTGTTCCTTGCTTTGTGAATGTGAGCATTGAGAAAAGAGGAGGCACAGCAGGAGGACCCACCCTGGCCCCCAACTTCCACCTGGCAGGACCTTGCTGCCCCACGTTCCCTGGCCTGAGCAGCCCTAGCCATCAACTGCTGCTGGAAGTAACTCCTTCTGAACCAAGCGAGCTTTGTAGTCACTACCTGTTCTGATTGTCTGGGACAGTTTTTGGAGATACATTTGCTTTGTAGACATATTAGTTTTATAGATGTATTAATTGTCTAGATATATTAGTAGTAGTTTTTTGCCTTAAATAATAGAAATGTATCATCTCACAGTTCTGGAGACCAGAGATCTGACACTGAGGTGTCAGTAGGGCCATGCTCCCTCTGAAGGCACATGAGGTGTCTGCTCTATGCTTCTCCCTTGACACCTGGTAGCTGCTGACATCCTGGCGCCCCTTGGCTTGTGCTGCATCATCCTGATCTCTGCCTTCACCTTCCAGTGGCCTTCTCTTGTATACCCACCTTGAGAATCTCCCCTTCTCATGAGGACACTAGTCACTGAAGTAGGAGACCACCCTACTTTTCTGGCCTCATTTTAATTCCATCTGCATCTAATTATGATCCTATTTTCAAATAAGCTCACATTCAGAGGTACTGGGGTCAGGACTTCAACATATAAATTGGGCCAGGAGGTTGGGGGAGGATATGATTCAGTCCCTGGCAGTAAGAATCAAAAGACTTGAAAAACATGAAGGCATTCTAAAAATTTAAACATGCTGTATAAGTTGCTGGGGAAAGGAGGAGGCACACCTTCTGTTTATTCACTACTCTTCCTACACAGTGAGTATTGAAAGAAATACTTCTTTCTGTCTCTCTACAGTGGAGGATGAACTGCTCATCTGATTGCTGCAAGTCTAACATTCCTTTCATCTGAATTCTTATTATTACTGCAAGTGTTGGGGGTAGAGTTGATAACATTTATTTTGAGTTTTACAACAAAATCACACTTAGGAACAGAGTAGCTGTATTAGAAGTCAGAATCAGTAACTTACGTTGCTTTGAGTAAGTTTCTTCATCTTTCTGAGCTTTAATTCCTTTTCATTGCAATGTAGATAATAATAATTCCTAACTTAAAGAGTTATGGTAAGGATTAATTTAATTAGTGGATTTTAGAGACTTACAATAGTATCTGGCATATACAATAGGACTTTGAAAAGTTCAAGGAAAACATGGAATTGAAGTATAACTGTATTTTGTTGCAAAAAAGTTAAAATCTTTGCATAGTTTTTTCATAACACATAATTTCTGTGAACTCTTTAAAGACCCTTGTCATAGTAAGCACTATATATAATCGCCGTGATTATGATATATATATATATATATATATATATATATATATATATTTATCACTTGAGGTAAGTAGAACAGGTTTCGATTACACAAAGGACTGACTTAAAACGTATTTATACAAGTTATTTATTTATACTGTACATGTCCCCAGGGCTTGATATTTACTTCCCAAGTATCTCCTCTCTTTATGAAGGAAGAAAGATATGTTCTAATAGAAGAATATTCTACATGGTAGAATCGAGCAGAAATGAAGACACAAATATGTGACTGCATTGGATCTGGCGGCAAATCCAAGACTTCGATGTCAGAGACGAGGGATTTTATTATTCACAGCACAGCAAGACTTAGGAGCATCGGCATATCGTGTCAGTTTTTCTTGTCCCCATATCTCATGGGCTCAGACGGTTAATACACAGGCAGAAGTTTTGAATCACAGTTGAGGAATATGGAGCTCGGGGAATCCACCACTGTGATAGCAAGTAGTAAGCAAAACTAGTCTGCCCTGGAAGGAGCCACTGCATTATCCCCTCAGGCTGCCTGCTCCAAACACAGCTCCAAGAAATGGTCATGTTAAAAAGTAATCAAAACCTTGCTCTCCTGGAATATTCAGCAAGAATGAGGAGGGACTTTCAGGATACGTGACAGATTGCCTCTTCCCAAAGTGACAGTATGTCCTGTTCTGCATAATAAAGTCCTGGATTACCCCTGTCATCCATGTGTAATTATTAATGTGGTCTCCTTCCAGCCTCAAAAACAGGGTGGACCTAGGTTTTGTGGAATTTAAATATTATATTATCGGGGAACTTTGAGAAAATAAACTAAAATTCTGAATATGAAATTATGTAGAAAAGTGGATACAAATATTTTTATATAATTATATATGAGACAAATAAAAAAATGAAGCTACATAGTAAGTTCTCCTCTTAAATGATAGCTTTCATAGCCATTCTATTTGGGGGTATTTATTGTGCCAGATACTGTGGTAAGTATTTTGTGTGGGTTATCTTAGCCTTATAATAATGTATGGGTAAGTATTGTTATTCCCACCTTAGAAATAAAACGATGAAATTGAGGCTTAGGGCTTCATTATCAAAGTCACCCCGTTTGGAGGCATGGGAGCTGGCAGTGGAAGTATCAGCTCTGTTCTCACCACTGTGCACAGAAGAGGGTTTAGAGTGGGCATGTGGAAGTGAAGAAGCAGGGCGGAGGTGAACATTTAAGAGGCGAATTCAGAGGATTGGAAACAGCCTAGATTGGAGAGGGAAAAAGGGGCTGGCAGAGTTTACACTGAGGTTTTGAACTTGTGTGACTGGGGTAATGGGGATAACTTTGACAAAAGTAAAGAAGTCCAGAGAGGGAGCAATTGGGGGCAAAAGAGGGGAGGGGGAAAGGGGTAAACTCTTATTTCAGAAATGCCCAGTTTTGGCTTTGCTACCCCTGGAGTAATAGCCAGGGAAACCCCAGTGCCAGCAGTCCAGTAATCCACAGGCACAGATGCAGAGGAAAGGTCAAGTGTTGCAACGAAGCTGGAAGGAAGAAAGAAACATCAGGTTTAAATTTTTCCAGTCCTCAAGTTTTAGAACTTTTTCTTACAAAAAGCCACTTCCATCATGTTTTCTGATGACTGGTGAGAGGGTGGGGTGTGAATTTGCTCACCACTGCCCAGTTCGGATTTAATCTTTTGAGATTAAATAGCCCCCTTTAATCCCCTCAAGAAAGGGCAAAACAAATGCAAAGTATCCAAGAAAAATAAACCGCTATTCATTATTTATTTTCATTAATGTCCGCCTTAGTCACTGAGAACCAAGGGACCTTAATATTTTTGTCTTAGTACTGGTTTGTCGTGTGACATTAGGTGCTTAATGTAATATCTGTTCTTTGTTTTTCTAGTTGCAAAACAAGCCTGTGACCAGGGCCAGTCTCCATAGCAGTTAAACCCTGTGCAGAGGAAGCCACATGGCTGACCAGGGTTCAAATTCCACTCCTGATGGTTTGAAAAACATATTGGGCATGCACACACAAGCCCAAGATCATGATGGGATGGAATTGGAGTGAAAATGATTGTGGTATGACTAGGACATATAGAGAGACTTTCTCTCTCTCCCTCTCTATCGTGCACACATAACGTCTACTTTGCAAAAACAAAAGCACAAACAAATCAACAAACAAAAAAAACCCTGTAACCATAAAGGAATTTTGTAAATTTCTGAACTTAAGGCCAATTGAGCTCTTTAATGTAAAACTTTTATGGAATAAATATTTATGTGAATCCATACACGCATGTCTTAAATTAACTCACATTTGCAAGAGAGGGAGAAGATAGTACTAGATGATCTCTCCCAAAGCAAAGTCTGTGACTCACTACCTACCGAATCATCCCCCTGAAAGTACTGAGAAGTTATCGACCTTTCAACACCTTGCAATGTCTGGTCCCTCCTCTCATCCTCTCACAAGCAGTCCTGCCTTCCACTTTCTTGTTTGTTGTTTCTTTAAATTTTTTTTTTTTTTTGCATTCAATCACTGTGCATGATTGCAACATACCAAATGAGTTTTCCCATCATGAATGGGCGCATGAGCTGAACAGACCTACTTTCAATAGTTTCATGACAATAAAATGAGGACTTTTGCTGTTGTCTATCCTAAATATCTCTCCTTGCTTCCTTAGTAAACAAGGTCAGTTTCCCTACCAAGCTTCCTTTGTGCGGTAACTAGAACTTGATTCGTCTCATTTGTTCTTGTTTTTTCTTTTTGTTTTAATTGAAACTACAATGCAATAGTGTAAATAAATGCCCTTGAAAGAGATCGTGGGTCTTTATGATTACCAATTTAATAAACCATGGGCAGGTCAGAGCCGATGGGTGGCACAGCAATAGAACACTATGCTCTGAGAGGCAAACCCACATGGGAAGGTGGCTGGTCATGTCCTGAGTACACTGGGCATGTGCACCCGTGATCTGGAGTTGGCTAAGACCAGGAATGGATTATGGCATCAAGACCCTCTCAGAGTCTCTCATTCTCTCTCTCTCTCTCTCTGTACCTCTCACTCATAAAATTAAAAAAAAATGAGCAGGTGATGGTTGTTGCAGACTTAGAGTGAAATGCTTACACACAAGAGTGACAGAAAGAAATTATTTCCAGCTATATTCCAGAAGCAGCTGTTAAAGTGTGGTCTTTAGATAAGCAGCCTCAGTGTCACTTGAAAAACTTTTAGACATGGAAATTCTTGATACTTACCCTAGACTCATTCCATCAGCAGCTCCAAAGAAAGAAGAAATCAAGCCCAGCAATTTTTACTTTAATAAGCTCTCTGGATAGTTCCCATACACACTGAAGTTTGACAACCACCATATTAGAGGAACTGAATTTACACAACACTTAACAGGACACTGTCCTTGAAGAGTTTGTACTCTCTGCCTCTCATTAGAAGGGCCCGGTTCTCATTAGAAGGAACTTCTCTGGGTTTTTCCTTAGAGGAAATAGTGTCCTGCCTCTGCTGTGAGATGAATAATCTTGGGCAAATCTCTTATCCTCTTCAAGTCTCATTTTGGAAGTTCAAACCACATGATCCCTATGGTTTTCTAATAATTTAAGTTTTAGTTTTTGGCACATCAACCTCTCCTATGGCTAATACCACTTATTTGCAAGAGGGAAAATAAATGTGCACATGGCAATGAAACCCACATCCTTAGTCACCTGAGACCAGCTTCAAGCACACTTTGTACAAAAACCAAAACAGAACAAAAAGTCACATCTCTATAGCAAAGGTAAACACATTTTTCTGTAAAGAGTCAGGTAGCAAATATTTTAGGGTTAAGGTACCATGATCTCTGTCATAACTACTCAACTCTACCATTAAATACAAGAACAGCCATAAAAAAAAAAGAAAACTTTACCTATAAAAACAGACGGTGGGGGTTGGATGGTAACGCTGTGGAAAGCACAAGGCTCCGTGTGGTTGACCAACATGGGAAGGTTCCAAATTTGTATCCAGAGACCCTACGGAGTACACTAGGCTCATATGTTCCCATGATCCAGGTCTGGCTGAAACTGAGGGTGGATGGATAGTGGCCTCAAGACCCTGTTGAGAGAAGGTAAGCTAGATTTGGCTCATGGACCATAATGTGTCAACCCTTGTTTTATTAAACCTTCCATTTAAAAATATTAAAGGATGAAAGCATTTTCTAATTGGTTACTTAGTCTTTAATTAGGTATTTAATAGTCAGTCCTCTAAGAAGTCATTAACTTAAGGGAATCTCAAAAGCAACAATGCATATATAATATCCCTGTTTAGCTTTGTTGTGGTAGATCTGTAAACAATCTATCAAAACACAGAATTGATCGGATCCAACTTTATGCCCAGTTGTCCTTAATTCCCAATGGTTGAGAGTATTCTGAAAACTTTCCCAGTCAAACAAAAGCTAAGGGAATTCATCAGCACTAGGCCTGTCTAACAGGAATTGCTAAAGAGCATTCTTTAAACTAATACAAAAGGCTGCTAATTAGTAACATAAGACTTACTAAAGCATGGAACCCATGGTATAAGTAATAACGAGCAGTATTAAGAATACTCTAGGACTGTAGTAGTGGTGTGCAAAGCAACTTTATCCCTAGCATGAAGGTTAAAGGACATATTATAGATGATGTAACTCAGATATCAAAAACATAACATGGGGGAGTACAGAGTTGTCAAATGCAATCAAATTTAAGTCTTTATCAGTTTTAAATAGACCAGTCTAAGCACATGATGCTCATTCTTTCTTTCTTTCTTTCTTTTTTTTTTTAAGAGAGGAATTTTTGCTCTTGCTGGAGAGGAAAGGTGGAAAGTGAGAAATCATACCCCAGGGGAGATGGCCACACACCAATACCACAATCCTCTCCTCCATTCTCTTCTTGGGATTTTGGGCACACATTCACACATGCCCGACATGAGTTTTAAGTCTCTGGGTCTGGGACTCAAACCACCGTCTACTACACAGGAGTCCAGTAATGTAACCATTACACTATCTGCTGGTCCCAATATAAGATGTTCGTTCACAGACACTTTTAACTACTTTGAGTTTACAATTTCTGCTGTAATAGAATGCATATCAAAAGAAAATTAATTTACTTCCATAGTTATAGTCGGTCATCAGAAAAGTCGTGATGTATTTTTGCATAGGAAAATATGCCATGACTTTCCTGATTACCCAATAGTTCTTACATAAGTGTAATTGCATATAATCTGCTGCCCTAATATATCATTCTTTTTGTCTGTTTTAAACATGGGATATTTCCATATGGCTATCCACTTGCCTCAATATCCCTGAGTCACTTAAGATTACAAGCGCACACCAAGGAGCCTGGCTTTTAGGTTGGACTGGGAATCAAACCTGGGCCTCCCATATGGTCCCAGCATGGGAAGCACAGTTTCTCACAGTATATACCACTGTGGCTGGGCCTTTTAGAGCATGATTCTTTTCCAAAGGCTATCTCTGCAGAGTAGGTTTATAGAAAGAAAAAAAAAAAGAAGAAAAGAAACAAACAAAAAAAAAAAAAAAAAAAGGAAAGAAGAAAGAGAAAACCCCTTCATTACTATTACACTCTTACAGATAACACAGATCACTTATATGACCTGCGATCATCAGATGTGTGTGGGGATTTCTCTCTCACCAGCAACCAGTTCTGCAGCTGACACAAGCTAGGTGTCCTCTAATTTAGTTCTACACAGACACTATCTGTCTGGATATATTAGATCCCACAGATTGTGGACTCAATTCCAGAGACTGCCCCACTTCAGATACCAGTCACAAGTTTGACCTCCAGAATTTCTGACCAGCCAATTATAAACTAGGGTTTTCATAATCCCCTCCTGGGGTTTAATTATTTTACTAGAGCAGCTAACAGAACTTAGGGAAACACATTTACTGGTTTATTATAAAGGCTATTACAAAGGATACATGCATAGAACGAGGTAAGGGGCACAGAGATTCCATGCCTGAGCTTTCATGCCCTTTCCAGATATGCTACCCTCCAGGTACCTTCATGAGTTTAGCTTTCCAGAAGCCCCACAAATGCAGTTCCTTTAGAATATGGAAGCTTCATTCTGTAGGCATGATCAATTCAATCACTGGCCATGGGTGATCAATTGAACCATCCATTTTTTTCCCCATCCCTTGAGGTTGGGAGGAAAGGTTGAAAATTCTAATCCTCTGATCATGCCTCAGTTTTTCCAGGAACCAGCTCCCATTCTGAAGGTAACAAAGGATGGCCAGACACTGGCCATCTTACTAGCAGACTAAAAACACTTCCACCCAAAAGTTTCAGGAGTTGTGCATTGAGAAGCAGAATGAAGACCTACACATATTTCATGATAACACAAGTTATTGTACTCTTTCTTATGAAAAGATATTGAAAAATCATCTTTAGCAAGGCTCCTTTGTTTAAAATCTTGACTGAAAAGGGTAAAGTTATCATTGCATTGTAGCTATAGCAAGTCACGGCGTGCCTGTAAAGGCAATATTTACTAGTAGTGCCTTTTTTTAATAAGTAGGTTAGTAAGTCTGAGTGGATAAGGACAAAGGCCCAAGATAGTGCTTTAATTCTTAGTGCTGTGAATAAATCCCAGAAACACAAGCAATTGGGCTTATTTCATAAATGGAACAAGCAAAGAAAAAACATCAGACATCTTTCCAAGTACAATAAGAAAACATGTTGGGTAATTTTGAAATTTCCCACCCTTCACTCTGGCCCCAAGTGAAAGCTTTTGCCAGAGTAACAGCTTGAACTTATTTTGAACTCTGAGTTAGATGCATGCTAACTTTTCTTATATTGTTATTCTTTTAGTATTATCTATAAAACATGATCCTCTGTGTCTACTTATAATTAGTCCTTAACTGAATTTTTTGCAAAATATAATGCTTAAAGGAGAGCCAAGTCTTAAACTGGTGATGTTTCTATCAACTTGATAAATATCTCATCCCTGCGTGCTGAGTAGAAAGCACACACCTCAACGATAATGACTTTCCTTGCGTTTTAGAATGACTTCTAAAGGCCATTTCAAAATATATGCAAAAAAGGAAATGAGGATAGGATTGGAATGATGTGAATTTAGGTGTATGTATCCACATGTGCAAACAGGGACCTGTGAGCCTCCTTGCTTTCTTTTATCTGAGGATATAAAGTAATCTATGACTATTCCTTTGAAGATAAATCATTGAAAAATACATATCTTATTCTTAAGTCTCATGAATCAAATTCTAGGGTCAGATGCTTTCCAGTTTTTTTTTTTATTCCTAAGATGTACAATAGAAGGTATCATTCATATTCCCCTCAAATTTATTGACCAGTTTATGCTAATTGCATTCTACTCCAATATCCTGATAAATGGCTTTCTTTCAGCCCACGTGTGGGTAGGCTGGCATTGTTAGGGAATTAATATCTCCCAGGAGCAGTTTTCAATCCGGGATGAAAGTTGAGGGGTATTTTCCTAGTATCTTCAACCTGTTTGATGTAAATCTAGGAGTGAGTTATATCTAGTACCCAAGATAGATTGAGCTCCAGTTGCTCACAGCAATAACCTACGTAATAATGTGCTTCTTTACCTTCCCTGTCTCATTTTCTGTTCCCCTGCTGATGCTCTTTGAGATCCTCTCCCAAGTAAATACTTGTCTCTCAAATCTTTGTATCAACATCTAGTTCTGGGGGAACCCAATCTAAGATACACACTGAGGAAATATTTTACATGCTGCTGCAAATATCCCATAAATTCAAGCTGACTGTCTTTTCTTCTTGATGTTTATCATTGAGATAAACTGAGAAGATGGAGATAAGAGCCTAAAAATGATTTTACCGAGGGGGTCTCAAATCTTCATTCCCTGAATGCCACAAGTTGAGATAGTTGCATTGCTGCCTGAAAAGGTTGTAGTCAATGCTATCTGTATCTCTGGGAAAAGACATTTCCAATTTATACAGCCCAGCTGGATCTGACAAATCAAAACATTCGGACAGTCTGCTAGTCAGAACTGATTTGGATCATTCTACCCTCCACTTACTAAACTCTGCTGGCTGAAGATAAAAAAATAAGGCTTTCGTTGTTAAAAAATTACTAAAATTATTCATGTCTATCAAAATCAGAGTTACAGTCATTTTTCTGAAACATTCATTTCATAATATGTGTTGGAGTATTTTGTGCAATAGTAACTTCCATTTTACAGATGACGAAACTGAGGCTAGGGAAGGCTAAATAACTTGCCTAAATTCACATCCTGGAGATGCCAGATTTCTAAGCCAGAACGTTCCCAGCCCAGAGTGCAATCCCAGAGACTCCTTCTTTAGCCATCAACATACCTGGCAGTGACATGTGATGAGAACAGTCTTACCCATGTTGGTGTCATGACATAGGGTGACCAACTTTGGATACAAAATAAAGAAATGTAAGTTTTAGGGCCAGCTAGTTATGTGATAGACTTTTCCCCCCCATTTCTCTCATTTCTTCTATATGAAATAAAGATGTTGGATTAAATTACTTCTAGGACCCTTTGTAGTTATAAATTGCTCTGTTCTAAGAAAATTTCTTTTCTAGCTTCTGTGGTTTTATTCATCTATCATAATTGTCTGAAGTTGCAAATTCAGAAATCTAACCTGAGATGTAGCATTAAATTAGAGTTAAAGAATAAGCTGGGACCAGCAGTTGGTCTAATGGCTATGTTGCTGGACTCCCATGTAGTCAATCACGGTTCAAGTCCCAGACCCGGTGGCTTAAACTTGCACCGGGCGCATGTGCATGTGTGCCCAAGGTCCCAAGAGGAGAATGGAGAAGAAAGGATTGTGGTGTGGCCATTCCCCCTAGGGGGTGATTTCTTGCTTTCTGTCTCTCTGTCTCTCTCTGTCTTTCTGGTGAGCACACGCGCCCTATAGCAAAAACATCTCCAAAAAACCAGAATCTGAAAAAAAAATAAGTTTCTTGGACTAAAAAGAAACTTAGGGTGACTATAGATTAATAAGAAAACTTTAGGTATAAAAGCAATTTAAATAGGCATTCAGAGAGAAGAAAATTATCCTGTGTCCATAATCAAAGGCAATTCTACATTTTAATTATTTCTATTAAACTATTCTACCTTCATCATGCTGTACTGCCTACTCCTATTTCATTCTTATTGGAGAGGAGATAATTGCAGATCTAGCCAAGGGGCTGAGATACTGATACAGAATTCAGAAGTCTCATCACCAGGCATTCTTACCGTGGTTTCTATTCCTTTAAACATGTGGCAAAAGATAAAAGCAGCAGAACAACGACAACAAACTACCAACTGTTAACATCTTCCCATACGTAACCATTCAGATGGAAGGAAAATGCCTGCTGTCCCTAGTAAAATAGAAAATCTATTGTTTAAATCACATCACTCTCACGTGAAAGCATCTATTCGCTCGTAACTCAGATGCCTGAGGTTGGAATATGAAAATTCAAAGGGTTCATCAACGTTAGACACATGTAGAAGAAGCGGTAGGCCTAGTGTGAATAACCACAAGGAAAAACTCCTTTCACTAAGAAAGGATCACACTTTCATCTTTCCATCACGGGGCAGGCGTATGCTTTGCTTTATAATCACAACGCTGTGGACATGTCTGAATAGTAGGATTCCTACCAGTACCAGTATTTCCTGGACTTCTGGCTCGTTATCCTTCGGAGTGTATATCAGAATAAAACATCCTGGTAGTCTAAGACTTGTAACCTTCTAAGAATAGATTGAAATAAGACATATAACTTCAAAAATTCAATTATAAAACATGTTCTACAAAGACCAACAGCAGCAAATTAACTGATTATAAAGTGATACTACCTTCTGCCAGAGTAGTTTCCTTTTTAGAACCTTCTACTAGCCATCGTCTGAGATAATCTTTTAAGTTCCCTAACTAGTCCTTGGATCTGAGATTTCTCTGTACTCTCATCAGGGAAATCCTTGACATCTGAAGCACTCCAGGGTATCTTCAAGCACTGGACAACCCCGAGTAGCATTGCCCAATAGAAAAAATATCCAACTTCAGCTCACTACCTGGTGCATCCCTCTATTCCTTCTCATTTAAATATGTTTTGCCCACAATTAACCAATTGTTTTTATTTGCCAGAGGGCACATGTGCTCCTCAGAGAGAGACAGAGAGAGAGAGAGAGAGAAAGAGGGAGAGGGAGAAAGCACCCCCTGATGGGGCGTGACCACACCACAATTCCTTCTCTTCTTTTTCCTTCTCACCAGGATTTGATTTACACATGTAAAAACACCAGGCATATTTCCCAAGTTACTGGGACTAGGACTCAAACTTCCAGGTTAGGCATGTGGGATCCAGCCATGGATCCCACTAGGCCATGGACCAGCTCCCCAATCAATTTATAAAACACCTTGTGAATGAAACAAAGAACCTTTTAGTAATTTACTTTCTTTTTTTTTGGAGAGGTTTTTTGTTATAGGGCGCATGTGCTCACCAGAAAGAGAGAGACAGAGAGACAAAAAGCGAGAAATCACCCCCCAGGGGGGATGGTCACACTACAATCCCTTCTCCTTCATTCTCCTCTCGGGATCTTGGGCATGCATGCACACGCACCCAGTGTGAGTTTAAGCCACTGGGTCTGGGACTCAAACCGTGGTTGACTACATGGGAGTCCAGCAATATAGCCATTATGCCGTCTGCTGGTCCCTAGTAATTTACTTTCAGGCCTGATTGGCATAAGTGACAATAGCCATGAATCACATAGTCTTTTAATGAAAAACCAAGAATATTTTTATGTAGAATGATTAGAAGTATTAGGTTATTATTTATAGCTACCATTAAAAGAATGGTAGTTATTTTTAGATGCACAGAAACTGGAGACATCAGACCAGAGCAAGAGGATTTGAAGAGATAGGAGATGGGTAGCCAGAGTCAGAATTGGAAGAGAATTGTTCTAGCAGTGTTTTATTGGATTCCTCTGTTTTCCCACCCAACAGAGAAGGGCACCGTTACAGATACCTGCACAGGATAGCATCCCCCAAGGCAAATTAAGTATTAAATTGGAAATCAATTTAGTCTTTATAAAGCCTGTTTTAGCTTTTGGATATGGAGGTGTACATTTTTTTTTCTTCTTTTTTCTTTTTGTATAGGGCCCATGCACTCCCCAGAGAGACATAGTGAGAGGGAAAGTGAGAGAGCACACTCCAGTGCGATGGCTATGCAGCAGTGCCTGATCTATTCTCTTTCTAGGATTTTGGGCTTGCATACTCATGTGCCGAGGGTGTTTTTCAAGGACGGGCATCCAGGACTTGAACTGGATAGTCAGGTATGTGGGATCCAGGTGCCTTAATCACCACACCACTGACTGGTCCAGAAATGAACATTTTAAAGCAATTTACTAATTAAGCTTTTAAGACAATCTGAAAAAATAACTAATACCTAAGTTAGCAAAATTTAATTTATTTTATATCACATAATCTTAATTCATATAAAATATACAAATTTTTGAAAAGATTATCTTAAATGCAAAGTTATATATAACAAATCTAATTCTATCAAGAAAAATTCAGAGTATTCAAACATTTCTACATGTATTTCCTAAAACACAGTATCACCCAAGCATGTCAAAATCTATGCTATTAAGGCATGTATCATTTCACCTCTAAAGAACAAAACATACACTCAGTATCTTTCTTACAAGATTAACACAAGAACCCATTAATAGCATAAGCAAAATGGCAATTTTATCCAAATTAATCTACATATTTAATGCAATGTCAATCAAAGTACCAGACACATTCTGCACAGATCTAGGAAAGACAATCATAAAGTTTGTCTGGAATCATTAAAGACCCCGTATTGCCAAAGCAATTCTGCACAAGAAGAGTGGAGTGGGCAGCATCTCACTCCCTGAACTAAAAATATACTACAAAGCTGTGGTAATCAAAACAGCTTGGTACTGGCACAGAAACAGACACGTGGACCAATGGAACAGAATAGAGTCTCCAGAAATAAATTCCCAAACATACAGTGAACTGAATTTTGACAAGGGATACCGGTCAATTCAGTGGGAAAAGGAAAATCTCTTCAGCAAATGGTACTGGAAAAACTGGATTTCCACTTGCAGAAAGATGAATCTGAACCCCTACCTCTCACCTCTAACAAAAATTAAGTCAAGGTGGATCAAAGATCTAAATCTAAGACCTCAAACTATAAAAACTGCTCCTAGAAAACCCTGGGGAAACTCTGGGAGACATTAGGGTAGGGAAAGACTTCTTAAATGAGACCCCCAATGCACAGTCAATAATCCCCAAAATAGACAAGTGGGATTACATCAGACTAAGAAGTTTCTGCATGGCAAAAGACACAGTAACTAGTGTGAATAGACAGCCCTCGGAATGGGAAAATGTTTTTGTAAACTATGCATCAGATAAGGACTGATAACCAGAATTCACAAGGAACTCAAACAGCTGTTCCGAAAAAAAGACGATCAATCCTATTAAAAGATGGGAGAATGAGTTGAAAAAAACCGCTCTCTAAAGATGACATAAGAATAGCTAAAAGGCATATGAAAAAATGCTCAGCATCCCTCATTGTAAGGGAAATGTAGATCAAAACAACAATGAGATACACCTAACCCCAGTCAGAATGACTAAGATTAAAAAAACAAAAAATGATAAGTGCTGTTGGGGGGTGTGGTGAAAGGGGAACTCTCACACTGCTGGTGGGAATATAAATTGGTCCAGTCACTATGGAGAACAATTTGGAGATTCCTCAAAAATCTACAAATAGAGCTACCTTATGATCCAGCAATCCCACTCCTTGGTATCTACCCAAAGGACAGAAGAATACTTAATTGGGAAAGTGCTTGCACATCGATGTTTACTGTGGCACTATTCACAATTGCTAAGTCATGAAAACAATCCAAATGCCCATGAACAAATGAATGGATAGAAAAACTGTGGCACATATACTCAATGGAATACTATTCAGCCATAAAAAACAACAAAGCCCTGGCTTTTGACAGAAAGTGGATGAATATGGAAGATTTACTGCTGAGTGAAACAAGCCAAGCTATGAAGGAGAGGTATTGTATGTCCCCACTTAATATATACCGAGTGTCCACACTCTATGACTGAAACTGATTGACTAAAGGATATAGAAAAACTGTATATAATGTGTGTGAAAGATGAGGATCTGAAGAAGGACATTTAGAAAAAAATAGGGAGGCAAAGCATTAATGGCACAAAGAAATGTGGTATTATCTGTTGAAGATATTTTGTAGTTTCATCAACTGTACTAGGGAGAAATGTTCACCTGTTGAAATATCCATTTTGTAAGCCAAAAATAATGTGATTGAATGTATAAAAGAAAATGAAATGGAAAAAAAAATCCCTCTCTAAAAAAAATGTTTAAAGGGTAGTCTTTAAAGTAAGATGTAGTTTGGGAACCAGCAGTTAGCGTAATGGCTATGTCGCTGGACTCCCACGTAGTGGACCACGGTTCGCGTCCTGGACCCGGTGCCTTAAAACTCACGCTGGGCGCGTGTGCGTGCATGCCCAAGATCCCGAGAGGAGATGGAGGAGAAGGGATTGCGGCGTGAACCATGGCTCCTGGGGGGTGATTTCTTGCTTTCTGTCTCTATGTCTCTCTCTGTCTGTCTGGCGAGCGCACGTGCCCTATAGCGCAAACCTCTCCAAAAAAAAAAAAAAAAAAGTAAGATGTAGTTTATAGAATCCTCCAGGAAATATTTAAAAGATTCTTTTCCCTTGACTAAAATAATGCCAAAATTTTTCTATATTTGGGGTGTTAACTTCAATACAAATATTAAACAATTACAAAATTTTTTTGACTAGTGGTATAATGAGGTTTTGTTTCACCTTCAATAAAATTAGTAAGTAGCCATTCAAAAAATAAAAGAAATGCATACCCCAGCACAGACTTATCAGGAGGGAAGCATCATGGGACACAGAGATTAGGATCTACATCAGAGAAGGCTGCAGAGAGTACTCTTGACCATGCTAGTTATGTGTTATCTCTAATAGTTCCTTGATTAAGAAATACATGTCAGGGGGCTAGCAGTTGGTGTAGCAGTTACATTACTGAACTCACAAAGGCAACCTCAATTTGCATCCCAGACCTGTGACTTAAAACTCACTCCAGGTATGCATGCATACATGCCCAAGATCCAGGGAGGAGAATGGAAGAGAAGGGATTATGGCATGGTCATTCCCCTAGGGGGTGATTTTTCACTTTCTCTCTCACTGTCTTTCTCTCTCCAGTGAGCACATACACCTTAAGGCATAAAACCTCTTAAAAAAAGAGAGAGTGAGAGAGAGAGAGAAATATATACCAGAGGCCATCAAGTGGCATGTTGGTTAGGACACCGAACTCCCACGTGGCCAACCACGGTTGGAGTCCCAGATTTGTCAGCTTGCTCTCTCACCTTCTCTCTCTCTGTCTCTCTCTCTATCTCTCTCCCTGGTGAGGGCATGTGCCCTATAGCAAACTAAAAAATAAGAAGAATAATAAAGTTAAAAAAATTTTAAAAATAAATATATGCCTAAATACATGATAAACAGATAATATATAAATAGAAGCATGTATATAGATATATAAACAAATCATTTGTAAGTTGTTGAGGTCTATAAACTGTAAAGTATGATATCTTTCTGCTCTTTTTATATTTTTACTTACTATGTTTGTGGGGTACAGTATGGTTTGTCACAGCATGAATACAGTGTGTAGTTATCAAATCACAAACATAGACATATTCATCTTCCTCAACATTGAATGCTACATTATGTTGTGCATGTTCAATAATAGTTTTTAAAGATTTTTTGAAGTATATACTGAATAGTTAACATGTTTTACTTTGCTGTAGCCCACCATTCCATAACCCATTTCCTTTGTTTACATGGGTTCTTGTGTCTTTTAAGTTTTAATTTCAAAAAATGTCCTCCCTGTGATTTTATGTATTTATCATGCCTGGAATGTTTGGAACCTTATCTATCACAATTAATTCCAGAACCCCACATGAATGAAACCAGATAAGTAACACCTCTTACAAAGCTCTGTTTTAATAAAACTACTTTCAGATTTAGTCTGCTGCAGATTACACTAGTACATTGTTAATAGCCTCAACTTTTGCTAGAGTATGAGTCATTTTTAATGATTCCACCATTAGTCAATCTCTAACAACAGGCTTGTGGAGCACAGTATTTGTTTTTGGCACTTGGGAAAGTTCTGGTAATATTTTGTCTCCCTCATCTTCTATATTCTCCATCACCTACTCCCCCACCTCCATCATTGTTCACTCTTGAATGCTTGCCAAATAATTTACATTTATCCCGACCTGTACTAAGCCAAAGTAAATAAAAAATTCCAGGTGTGACCTCGCCTGGACATACTTACCACTCAGGGTCTTGGGGGCACAGTAGAAAAAGCTATTGCTTTTCTCAGGACTTGCCCAACTCAAAATTGGCTTGTGTGTTTTTATTTTTATTTAAGTCTCAGATTGCAGAATTATTCTGTGTGCATACTCATGATCCTTTTTGGCAATATTACTCACCAGGTGCATTTTTCCACCAGAATATCTGTGGTGCATTTTTTTTTTCAAATGCATTAGCTAATATTTTGCCAAATGCATTCAATTTATTATTTTCTGCCTAGGACACTTTCACCCATGTCTGTGGTCCTAGCCACTTGCAGGTCTAGCTGCAGATTCTGTTTTAGAATGATTACACTGTTCACAGGAACCCATTAATGAGCACATTGAGTGAAGTTGCTTGCTGCCTTCTCTAAAACCTGACCAAACGCAGGCCACCATACTTGTTACCTTTATTTCCTGTTATTCGAAGAAATCCTCCTTTCCATATATCTGGACAGGCTTCATTCCTACTGATAAAAATCTAACTACCAGAGCGGGCTGGTAGCATGGTGGTTGAGGGCGCTTGACTCTCACATTGCTGACTACAGTTCAAGTTCCGGACCTGGCAGCTTGCGCGCGCTCGCTCTCTCTCTCTCTCTCTCTCTCTCTCCCTCACTTGCTCTGTACCTATCTTACCAAATTAGAATAAATAAATAAGGGTAAATAAAATAATTCTTTAAAAAATAAAAAAAAAATTAAATGCCAAACAAAGACTCGATCCAGGACAGAGGAAGCTTGGTGTCTCCTTCCCACATTCCTTTCAGTGCCCTCTCTCCTCCTCAGTTTCTCTCTCTTCTTGTGATATCCTGGTCCCCAAGCAAAGAAGGGAATAATCTGACCAATACTAATTTACTTTAAGGGCAGGGGTTATCACATGGGTGATTTCACCCATTAGGGACAGTTGGCAATTTGGAGACATTTTCATTGCTATAACTGGGGAGGAGGACCTGGTGCTACTGGGGCCTACTGGATAAAGACCAGATATGCTGCTCAATACCCCACAATCCCACAATGCACAGGACAAGTCCCTACAACAAAGACTTATCCTGTTCAAGACTATTAGTGATATTACTGTACCTTTACCTTTTTTGAGTTTTCATACATACCTAACCCTACAACTTTATCTCCTATGCTTTCAGATATAAAATAGGATACAAAACCCATTCAATCATTCAAACTTATCCATGCATTCATCCTTTCTTTCCCATCCCAACTCACACAAATATACGAGTGCTTCAGTCCCTAGAGAGGATAGAGACAGGGGGCAGAGGCCAACATGGACACTTAGAACTCTCTTGTTTCCCCTCATCAGCTCATCCTCTCAACCTGAAAGGAGCCATCACCTCTTTTGCCATGGTGGATAAATGTTCTCTTAAATCAAGGATTTCTTCTAGACTTGTGACTCACGGTATAAATTCTGTGCTCTACATCTCTGAGGTTATAGCTTTTAATATTAAAAAAGATTATGCTATCATAAATAAGTTTATAAATAGAGAAATGGTTTTCTGTCTTAAATGTTCAGCTTTTGCAATGAAAGTCAGGACTTTCAAAACTATTATTTCTGTTCTAGGTTATAGATAACTATGTAAGAATCCAAAAATTAAAATATGAATTTTATTTTTCCATGTCATTCCCATCCTGATGGTCATTATAATAGAAATCTTCACCCCACCGTTAAATGGAGAAACAGAAATAAAAAGAAAAATAATAGGAAAAATATGGAATTTAATAACAAAATGTACTCTATAAAGTTTCTCTTCTATTTTGTCCATAAACCACCACAAAGCATGTTTATTTTCATCTAATTCTCCTTTTCTAAGCTGATAGAACAACAGCTCTCCCAGAATCTGTTTCTTTCTTTTTTATTTTATTTTATTTTATTTTTCTGAGAGAGACTGAGATTTTTGCTATAGGGTGCATGCAAAAAGAGGAACAGAAAGCAAGAAATCACCCCCAGGGGCAATGACCAAACCACAATCCCTTCTCCTCCTGTCTCCTCTTGGGATTTTGGGCATGTGCCCGATGTGAGTTTTGAGGTGCTGGATTCAGGGCTTGAACTGCAGTCAACTATGTGGAAGTCCAGCAATGTAACCATTACACCCTCTTCTGGTCCCCAGAATCTGTTTCTTTAAAATATTCTACCAAGCTTGGGACCAGCAGGTGACATAGCAGTTAAGGCACTGGACTCCCACATGGCTGACTATAGTTAGAGTCCTGGACCTGTTGGCTTAAAACTCACACTGGGTGCATGTGCATGTGTGCCTAAGATCCTGAGAGGAGAATAGAGGAGAAAGGATTGTGGTATGGCCATCAGCCTGGGGGATGATTTCTCATTTTCCCTCTCACTGTCTCTGTCTCTGCATCTCTGTCTCCAGTGAACACACATGCCCTAAGGCAGAAAAACCTCTAAAAGAAAAAATCCCTTGTGGAGAATGTTGAAGAGGGGTTGCAGCATGGCCATCCTCCTCCCCCTCCTTTGTTTATCTTCAGTGAGTCCCTGTGCCCTATGGCAAAAATTTTAATAGTAATAATAATAATAAATATTATACTTAGCACATCAAATCTTATAGCAGGGACTGGATACTGGGTGAAGCATTCACCTCCTTCCACTAAGGACTTTCACTATTCACTGTAATACTCACACCCTCAGTCCCTGGCCCTCAGAGAGCCCAGCCTCAGGACCACAGGGACCTACCTGTGTGAATTGGTGACTCCATTGGCCCTCACTGACAGGGAGTGAGCAAATCACTGCTCAAATACCAATCTTCACTTGAGGAAAGCGGGCACGGATTGAGTCCCACCTGGCCAGAACCAGGCTCCGTCTCCGATTTTCTTCTGACTTCCACAAACCTCTGGGCCCCCATTAGCTTCTCCTCAGCTGCCCATTCTCTTTATGTTAAAACAACTCCCAAAGTTCCACTTTTCTACCTGAAGAAAGCCAGAAAGAAGCTCACACCACTGTTTAACACTCTCGGTGGTCATCCTGGAAAGCTTCCTCCTCAAGGTCCGTCTCTCTTAAATATTGAGCTTTCACAAAAATTAATTCAAGTTCCAGTTTTTTTCAAACATTTCAGTCTATGGTAGAAACCTTAATTTTTCATGATTCTTATCTCCCCACCCACCCAAAACACACACACACACACACACATTTTCTTACATCTGCTGATTATTTCTTAGAGTTAAGCATTCAGCAATACACTTGCAAGTTTTTCTTGTTATTGTTGTTGTTCTTTTTTTTTTAGAGAGAGATTTTTGGTATAGGGCATGTGTGCTCACCAGAGAGACAGAAAAAAACAAAACAAAACAACAAAAAAACAGAAGAACAGAAAGCAAGAAATCATCTCCCATAGAGGATGGCCACACTGCAATTCCTTCTCCTCCTTTCTCCTCTTGGGACTTTAGGCACACACACACATGTGCCTGACACGAGTTTTAAGCCACCAGATCTGGTACTTGAACTGTGGTCGACTACCTGAGAGTCCAGTGACATAACCATTATGTCATCTGCTGGTCCCGACATGCAAGTTAAATGTTAAATAAAGTCCATTTTTCTAAGATCTAATTTTGGTTCTTTGCATATACAATTTTTCTTCCAGGATCAAAGTTCTGGCCTGAAGCTGACTTGTTCCAATTCTCATGTAGGGTTTGTCTTAGTTCATGGTACACAAGATGTTTTGAAATGCTGAGCTGATGTGCCCCCAAGCAAGTAGATGTGAAGTGAGAAAAAATAGATGCAATCTTTCCCTATACTGAATTATAGCTAGCACAGAACTCACAACTCCTCCCCATGTGTCTGAAATCATGAGAAGGGAAGGGTACCTAATGAGAGTAAAAGTCTCTTAATGCTAAACAAATTACATTATAACTCAGTGACTTGGATTTTAATGACATTACTTTCTACTCCTTTTAAGTTTTGTTCTCTCACAATTATTTCATACTTCTCCCAACATTAAAGTATGTGATAACATTTTTCATTGCATTGCCCCAAAATAGGGTGAATACATCTAAAAATCAAGAGATGAACTGAATTTCAAAATGAGCCAGGTTATGAAGGAGAGACATTGTATGTCCCCACTTAACATATACCGAATGTCTGCACTCTATGACTGAAACTGATTGACCAACGGTTGTACAAACACAAGAGATGGGTGTGAATGTCAGATGAGGTGTATGTGGAGGAGTGGGGCCTAATGAAGGACATTTGGAGAAGAAATACAGAGATAGAACATTGACGGGATGGGGAAGTGTGGTGTTATCGGTTGAAGATATTTTGATCAACGGGACTGGGGAAAAATGTTCACATATTGAAATGCTCACATTGTAAGCTAAACAATGCAATTTAATGTATATACAAAAATAAATAAATAAATAAATAAATAAATGTAAAAAAAAAATGGGCTATTGTCAAACACATGCTTATAGAAACAAAAATAAGAGCCAGGCTTTGTCGGAAGAAAAGAAATTATATTTGACTTGTTTGGCTTGAGGATTTTGTTTTCTAAAATTCCAAAAGCTTGACTTTTCAAATCAAGAAGAAAGCTAGAAACTAGACTATAGAGTTTCAAAAATAAACAGTAAAATTGAAGTGTTTACAGAATGATAATGTTAGCCATTCTCCCACCCAAAAGAAAAGTTCAATTAGCAAGCAGGAAGAGGAGAATTGGAAGAGACATGACTAAGATTTGAATCCTAGATAGAGCAGCCCCGTGAAATAAGGCAGATTAAACTTTTAGTGTTTTTAAATTGTTCTAATTTAGATCTTCTAGGAAACAGATGTCAAGATGAAATGTGATTTGAAAGAGTTTACTGGTGAACAGTGGTGAGGAAACACGGGGAAGAATCTAGGGAAGATGTCAGACCATGATGATGTCAGGCTATGACGATGTCAAGCTGTGATGAAGGTCTGAGTCCTACGAAGGGGAAAGGGAAGGAAGGGAGAAAGGGAGGGAGACAGGGAAGGCAGTTGAAAGGAAAACAGACTGTAATATAGTTCTGAAAAGATTTTAGCAAAACCTACAGAATCCTTGAGTCAGAATTTCCCATCATCTGTGCCTTGTGTCTCCCAGGTGGTTTTCAGACGTTGATATGTCCACCTAATCATTCATTGATTAGGAGCAATCCCTAGGAAGTGTGGCCTCACTTAAACACTGAGATGCATTTCTGAACAGGGTGGGTAAAGTTGTTGGTCAATTTTAACCTCCCCCTCCCCCAGTCAGAGATCTGAGAAAAACATTTTCATGATCACCACACAAGCCCAGAAGAGATGAGGGGTAAACCTTGCTGCAACAGACACTTGTGTCTGGCATCTAGCATGAGAGGGTATAGCCCTAGGAGCAAAGTCTCAGGTCTAACGCAGCACCTTTGTGGCAGAGTGCCAATGGCAAGGACAGGGGTATTGGCAGACAGGCCTAGTGTAGTATGGTAGAGCATCCAAAAAGCTGTCTGAGCATCTCAGCCCATTATTGTGTTGCTAAACAAAAGCACTTGAAACTGGGTGATTTATAAAGATAGAGTTTTATTGGCTCATGGTTCTTGCAGTTATAAAGTCCCTAAGCACAGAACTGGCATTAGGCTGGTTTCTGGTGCTACATAACACCAGGACCAACAGAAGCAGAAAGGGAGGTAGCACTTGCAAAGAGAGAAGAAATGGAACTCCCCACTTTCTCTGTTTATTCCTGCTATGCCACCAGCTGATTAGACAGTTCCCTCCCATCAAGGCCCCCTTCTTAAAGATCTCACCACCTTCTAAAGCTGTTCTACTGGGGACCAAGCTTCCAGAACATGAACCTTTGGGACATAAACTATTATCCAAACCATAGCACTGAGAATGAGTTGGGGATTTCGATGTCAGTCTGAGTACGATGTTAAATGACCCTCTGACCACAGACAATGGATGTTAGTCACCAATGTCCATATTCAATGTCTGGAAGCTACATGGGGGTAACCACATCTCAGCCGATATGAGAGCACATCACCCAATGGCGACACAGAAAGAGAAGATACACCACAGTGACGGCCATGGTGGCTTGGAAACACCTCACACATGCTGCAGCAGGTACTTGGTCAGTGGTAGAGACTTGAGTGATTGAGGATGGGTACAGATAGAGATGTCTGATGTGGAGAGAAGGGAAGTTAAACCAGCATTCTTCCTCTTTGGTGCAGAGCAGCAGTTCTGTGTTTATGGTTTTTCTGACTTTGAACCACATGAGTATTATACAAGTGGATGAGAATTTGCTTATTTTTCATATAAACCATCAGAATATTTAGATCAGTGTGTTCATCTGATTTCATTAGTGAACAAAACAAGGAATAAGTTACAAAATGTATTTGCTTTTCTACACTAGGTATGTTTTTAATTAGTTTGAAGCTAATATATATGAATTGTTTGTAAGTTGCTAATAATAAACAGATTTGAGTTCAAGCAAAAAATGGATTCCAATAAGAGCCAAGAAGAGTATTTGAAGAAGCAGCTAAGTATTACTTGAATGGCAAAATTCTAGGTCCCATCGACTAGGGAAGAATTCTGGCATTTCAGACACTCCTACAGTGGCAGAAATAAATGGGAGATTGGGAGTCCAGGGTCCCATCTCTGGGAAACAGAGCTGTGAAGTCAAGTCACAAAGCCCAGTTACTGCTCATGCTTTCAAGGGCCACACCATTCTGGAGGAAACAAACTAGGCATAACAGAACTTCTCTTTTCTAGGTTCTAGGTTACCCACAATTGCGGAGGCTTTGAATGGCACCCCATTGAAGCCCCATTCTTCCTGTGTAGATTGTGCCTTCCAAGATAAGCACTATTCCTGCATTGTTACGTGGTGCCTGGTACATGTCTCCCCCCCCCCCCCCCCCCCATTGAGGTCTGTGCTGTTCTTAATGCTTCTGGTGACAGTGGAGTGGCCACCTCTGCTCCTGCTCCCTGCCTCTGTTCAGGGGACAAGGAAAATGCTTCTACTAGAGATATGAGGAGGAGCTGCTGCTGCTGTTTCTCTTCTCTTCCTTATTTGCAGTATAAAAAACATTTGTGTTGATTCTCTAAGAAAAAGATGTTTAGCAAACCATCTGTTTCTGTGAAAGCCACCACTAGCATTGAGAGCTTGGCTCCATCTGAGCGGAAGCCTTGAGCAGATGCCAGCGATGAAACAGCAGTTCGCTCCTGACAGAACACTTAGGCAGCGTGCAGCGTTCTCTTCAGAAATGGGAGAAGCCCACTGTCATCTGGCACTCGCTGGAATATGGGCCCCAGGATGCTGTTGCACTGTGTGACCTATTCTCACAGGGGTTTTCATAAAACGGTGCTTTTCCACTTTTTTTTTTTCCAGAGGGTATGAGTTTATACTAGAGAGAGAATCCTCCAATAGGGCATGGTCATACCGCAAAACCTTCTCTCCCATTTCTCCATCCTGTCAGGATCCTGAGCATGCATGCGCATGTACCCAGTTTATTTTTCAAGCCAATTTCATGGGATTTGAACTGCAGCTGACCATGTGGAACCCAGCTCCTAATACACAGCATTTAGTCACTGTACTACGGGGCTTTTTATTTTCACTGTCAGTCCTGTTTTCCCAGGAGTCCAGACTGCCCAAACAACAGACTCTGTGTTGCGCGCATTCACCCTCTGTCAAATCCATAGCATATTCCTCACCTCAGGGTGTGTCTTACACAACCGTCCCTTGGCATGAGATGCCTGCAGATAGGAACCTCTGCTCACAGGCCTCTTGCGGAAACATACCTGTGCTTCAGAAACCGAGTAAATGTGGACCCCTGCCACAACCCCTGCTCCAATTCCTTTGTCCTTTCACTTAAATCTGGTTAGTGCTGTTTTCTCTTCTAGATATTAAACTGTGTACAAGAACAAATAAGTGAAAGACCTTGAGAAATCTACATTTTAACACACTGAAGAGCCCTGAATATAAATAACTTTTCAGAGAATGTGTGATGGAGGATCAGAGGAAGCTAAGATTATTTTCCACTAGAGGCATCTGAGGAGGTTTGCAGAAATCTGATGTTCGGGATGAGGAGAGGGAGCACTCAGTAAAATACTATTGTAGTTGATGTCGTCATCATTATACATTTTCTCCTAAGGATTTTTTCATGAGAAAAACCATGTGGGACATGACAACACTCTTTAAATATTAAAACAGCTGCCTACATTATAGAAAAATTAGATTTACTCTTTTAGCTCCAAAGAGTAGATGAACACTACTGCGTAAGAGTTACAGGAAAGTAAAATTCAAGAAGAACTTTCAAATTATATATATATATTTTTGAGAGTTTTCTTTTTTTTTTCTATAGGACACGTGCGCTCGCCAGACAGACAGAGACATAGAGACAGAAAGCGAGAAATCACCCCCCAGGGGGGATGGTCATGCCGCAATCCCTTCTCCTCCATTCTCCTCTCGGGATCTTGGGCAGGCACGCACATGCACCCGGCGTGAGTTTTAAGCCACTGGGTCCAGGACGCGAACTGCGGTCGACTACGTGGGAGCCCAGCAACATAGCCATTACGCAACTGCTGGTTCCCCCAGCCTAGCATGTTTTTCAAGACACCAGGTCCAGGACTGGAACCATACAGTTGGCCAACTGGGATCCAGCTCCTTAACCACCATGCCACTTCCTGGCTCCTATATTTACTGTTTTTAAAAGGCTGTCTTCTGAAGTACTTTGTTAAGCACATGCTACCTATGAAGAATATCATAGAGTAAAGGTTCTGAAATAAGGTCTCAGTGTCTCAGAGGTCTGTAAGACCCTTTCAGAGCATCCATGAGCTTGAAATAAATTTAATAATAATCCTTCAGTAAGCAGAATAATGCCCCCACAAAGATGCTCACATTCTAATCTTGGAAACTTTGCTGTTACATCATACCAAAGGGAACTGAGCTTACTGATTACCTCACCTAAAGATAAAGACTATCCTGGATCTTCTGGGTGGGCTAAGGAATCACAAAGGTCCTTAAATTGGAGGAGAGAAGCTGAGAAATGGAAGCATTAAAGGACTAGGCCAAATGTTGTTGCTTCGAAGATGGCAAAAGGGGCACTGGTGGCCACTTGACACTGGAGAAAACAAGAATACAGATTCTCCCCTGAGAGTCTCTGGAAAGAACATTGCTCTGCCAACACCTTTACTTTAGCACAGTGAGACTCCTCTCAGACTTCTGGCCTCTAGAACTGTAAGTTACTATTCATTAAGTTGTTGTAAACCACTATGTTTGTGATAACCTGTTACAGTGGTAACAGAAAACCAATAAAAGTACTAAAACTTTAATTTGGCTTTTATTCTCATAAGAGTACAGCAGGATTTCCCAGGGGCTATTTAAATGCAATACAACATGCTGAATACAGAATTAGAGAGGAAAATTCAGTTATCTTCTGTTAAGATAGCATTAGGGCCGGCAGGTGGTGTGGAAGTAAAGGCACTAGATTCCCATATGGCCGACCTTGGTTCGAGTACACCAAGGCGACTTGAAAATCACTCTGGGAGCGTGTGTGTGTGTGTGTGTGTCCAAAATCCTGAGAGGAGAATGGAAGAGAGATTACAGTGCGCCCATCCCCCACCCCCAGGGAATTATTTCACCCTGTCTCTCTCTGGCAAGTGCACATGTACCTATGGCAAAAACCTAAAAACAATAAAGGCAACATTAAAAGTTTTGTAAAAAAGTAAGATAGTGTCACTTCTTTATAAATTTTTAGGAAACAAATTATTTCTTATAAAAATGTTATTGGGACCAGCAGTTAGCGTAATGGCTATGTCGCTGGACTCCCACGTAGTCGACCGCGGTTCGAGTCCCGAACCCGGCGGCTTAAACTCACGCTGGGCGCGTGTGCGTGCGTGCCCAAGATCCCGAGAGGAGAATGGAGGAGAAGGGATTGCAGCATGGCCATCCCCCCTGGGGGGTGATTTCTTGCTTTCTATCTCTCTGTCTCTCTCTGTCTGTCTGGTGAGCGCACACGCCCTATAGCAAAAACCTCTCCAAAAAAAGAAAAGAAAAAAAAATGTTATTTATCTTAGCATGCAATATGTCTAAATTTAAATATCTAATATGATAAATCTAAATCTTGATAGTTATAACCCATATGAACAAAAGTTCAAGACTCTCAATACTTTTTAAAAGTTTGTCAACAAATAATTGCATCCCTTACATCTCTAATATCTTCAAACTATATGAAAAAGACACAGTACAAATACATTTTGATGTGACAGATGAATAGGAAAAGTCGGGAGTAAGAGAGTGGTAAGAAGTGAAGGCCAAAGACGTTTGCCACAGCGATAACTCTGGGAGAACACGAATCTCAAAAGATATTCGGTTCCTGTTTTTGTTTTTGTGTTTTATATTTTTGCCATTGGGCACATGCACTCACTAGAGAGAGACAAAAACAGAGGGAGAGGGAAAGTGCGTAATCACCCTCGGTGAGGGGGTAGGGCCATGCCACAGTGTCTTATCTTTCATTCTCCTCTTGGACATACGTGTATGCACACACATGCTTTTGGTTTATTTGTTTCTTTTAGGGGGGAGAGGTTTTTGCTATAGGGGGTGTGTGTGAGCCAGAAAGATGGAGAGGATAGAGATACAGAAAGCGAGAAATCACCCTCCAGGGTGGACGGCCACGCCGCAATCCCTTCTCTTCCATTCTCCTCTTGGGATCTTGGGCACACGAGCACACGCACCCTGCATGAGTTTAAGCCACTGGGTCCGGGATTCAAACCACAGTCAACTACATGGGAGTCCAGCAATATAGCCATTACACCATTTGCTGGTCCCTCTTGGTGTATTTGTTAAGCTGCAGGTCCAGACTCAAACCACAGAGTCAGCCGTGTGAGATCCAGCACTTTAGCCACTATGCTACCTGCTGGTGCCAGTGTTGAGGTTGTATGGGAGTCTTAAAGCCCATTAGAAATGAGGGAAGCAAGAAATGCAATATTATACATGTTTTATATATGTATTTGGTATTCTGCATGGCCTTATCTGCTATAAAATGAAAAGCTCTAAGTAGAATAATGAATGCATAAAAAATAAATATTATTTGTGATATATAATATCTATGTGGATTTACCCATGTTGTTTGAAGTGACTAGGTTAGAAATGAGTAAAATCCAACTTAAAGGCCCTTTTTTCCCTACAAAATATGATACCATTGACATTTGGAGAAAATGTTCTCTTAGGAGATATGAAGTATCTAAAACTATTCAGTCTAAAATTTGCATTGAGGCAAACAACTCACTCTTGAGAACAGAAGCATCTCTCTTAAATAGTACTTTACTCAAATACAAAATGGGTGATTTCCCAATGTGGAGGATTTCAATATTTCCAAGAGAAAATGAAATTGCAGTGCTTACACTTGAATCCAAAACCATTCAGTGGATCACTGAAGTTATGGTAATAATTTACTTAGGCATAGAGCATTTAAGGACTGCTGCCCTTGGCTGAGTACAGGAAAAAGACAAAAGAAGCTTTTGAGCAGCCTAAGTGGAAGTCAAGGATTCCAAGCATCAAAGTTTATGCAATTTGCTAGTAGGATAACCTCTCAAGCATCATTTCTCTTAGTCTATATACTTCTAGCACAATGGCTAACATAATGTCAAGGTGGCAGTGGCCAAAACAGAAGCAAAAATGTTAGAAGTTGAAGATCAAGAAAAAAAGAAAAAACCCAGGGCAGGCACTTTAATAGAAAGTAGCATTTGTTTCATGCATTCCATATGCCAGGCCCTTCATACGTGTTTTCTCTGATCCTGTTGATCCAGGTAGGTAAATATTATTCTACCCATTTACATGAGCAAGACATTGAAACTTAGGTTGACTAACACACCTGACATTACAACATGCCCTAGTCCTGAGGATGGGAATCCTCACTGAATGAAATGTGCATAGGCCCATAAATTTTAGCATCTTCTTCCTCCCTAATGTGTTTTTAGTCAAAAATTATTTAGCAACTAAACATGTAGCCGTGTAACATCACAGAAGACATGTATGACCTTTCTACTCTCTATTTCAAGAGATCAACTTTTTAAGATTCCACATATAAGTGAGATTATCTCTCTGTGCCTGACTTACTTCATTTAGCATAATATTCTCAGTGCTATTCATGTTGTCATGAATGAATGAAAGTTTCCTTCAGACTATGTAATATTTCATTGCCTATACATACCTTTCTTTCTTTCTTCTTTCTCTTTTCTTTCTTTTTTTCTTTCTCTTGTTCTTTCTCTTTCTTTCTTTCTTTTTCTTTCTTTCTTTCTTTCTTTTTTTCTTTCTTCTTTCTTCTTTCTTTTTCTTCTTTTTTAGAGAGATTTTTGCTGTAGGGCATGTGTGCACACTGAAAAGACAGAGACAAAAAGTGAGAAATCACCCCCCAAGGGGCATGGCCATGCCACAATCCCTTCTCCTCCATTCTCCTCTCAGATTTTGGTCATGCATGTACAGGCACCTGTCGTGAGTTTTAAGCCACCAGGTTAGGGATTTGAATCGTGGTCAACTATTTGAGAGTCCAGCGAAGTAACCCTTATGCCATCTGCTGGTCCCATACCACATTTTCTTTATCCATCTATCTTTGAAAGATATTTAGGTTGCTTCTATATTTTGTCTACTGGGAATAATGCTGCAATTAACATGAAAATGAAGACAATTCTTTGACATTCTAATTTTAATTCCTTTGGATATATATGCCCAGAAGCTGAATCATGTGGTAACTTTATTTTTCATTTTTTGAAGAACCTCCATATTATTTTGCAAAATAGGCTATACTAATTTACATTCCCTCCAACAGTGTACAATGGTCCTCTTTTCTCTACATCCTTGCCAACAACTTGTTATCATTCACGTTGTTGATAATAGCCGTTTTACCAGGTGTGAGATGCTATCTCAATGTTGTTTTAATGTGCATTTTCCTGATGATTAGAGATGCTGAACATTTTTTTTCATATATCTGTAGCCATTTGTATGTCTTATTTTCAGAAGTGTAGTTAATCACTTAGCCCATTTTCTAATCAAGTTATTTGTTTTCTTGCTATAGAGTTGTTTAAGTTTCTTATATATTTTGGAGATTAGCCCCTCATCAGATGTGTAGTTTGCAAATATTTTCTTCTAGTCTGTGGGTTATTCTTTATTCTGTTAACTGTTTCCTGTGCTGTGCAGAAGCTTTATAATTCTATACAAATCCACTTGTCTACTTTTGCTTTTGTTGCCGATCTTTTTTGACTTCTATCCAAGAAATCGTTGCCTAGACCAGTGTTATGGAGTTTTGCCTTTATGTTTCTTTTCTAGAAATTTTACAATTTCAGGTATTACTTTTAAGTATTTATCAATTATAACTTGATTTTTGTACATGGAGTGCGATGGTAAGGGTTTAATTTCATTCTTTTGCATGTGTATATCTAATTTTCCCAGCACCATTTCTTGAAGAGACTGTACCTATTGTGTGTTCCTAGTACCTCAGGGGAATAACAATTGAGTGAGTACTTGTGTCTATTCTTGATCTTCCATTGACCAATGTGTCTGTCTTTATACCAATACCGTATTATTTTTATTATAATAGCTACGTAATATATTTTGAAATCAGAGAGTGTGATGACTACAGATTTGCTCTTTCTGCTCAAGATTGTTTTGGCTATTGAGGATCTTTTCTGGTTACATACAGATTTTAAGACTGTTTTCTCTATTTCTGTGAGAAGTAGCATTGAAATTTTTATTGGAATTGCATTGATTCTGAGTTGCTTTGGGTACTATGGACATTTTAACAATATTAACTCTTTCAATTCATGAACATAGGATAACATCAAAGTTTTATAGTTTTCACTGTAGAGATCTTTCACCTCCTTGGTTAAATTTACTTATAAATGTTGTAATTTTTAAGGTATTGTAATGTGATTATTTTCTTAATTTTTTTGTCAGACAGGTCATTGTTTATGTATAGAAATACTACTGATTTTTGTGTGTTGATTTTATACCTTACCAACATCACTGACTATCCATTTTAGCAGTGATTTGGTGAAGTCTTTAGAGTTTTCTGTGTAAAAAGTTATGTCATCAGCAAATAGAGACATATACCTTCTTCCTTTTCTGTATGACTACTTTTTATTTCCTTTTCTTGCCTAATTGTTGTTAAGATTTCCAGTGGTATCTTGAATAAAAGTGGCAGGAGTGGGCATCCTGATTTTAGTGGAAAAGCTTTGAACTTTTCACCACTGAGTTTGATGTTAACGGTGGGCTTGTCATATACTGCTTTTATTTTGTTGAGGTACATTCCTTCTATACCTATTTTGATAAGAGTTTCTATTATAAATGAATGTTAAAATTTTCTAATTCTTTTCTGTGTCAAATTAGATAATCACATGATATCTGTCCTTTGCTTTGTTAATATGGTGTATTATATTTATTGATATAAGTATGCTGAATTATTCCTGCATCCCTGGGAATGATTCCACTTGATTATGATGACTGATTTGTTGCTTTCTCTCTCATATGAGAAATTCAGAGAAAAACTAGTTTAATAAAGAAGTAGATGATTTTAATGAAGCCATGTTTCAAAAGTTGTATTATTTTAACTAATTAGATTTGTATAGAGTTAATTCAGAAACATTTTTCTCACTAAAAATTTAAACAAAGCCAGAATTTCTAGGATTCATGAATAAGAAGAGTAAAAGCCTCCAGTAAGATGCTTTGGAGAAAAGACTGGTAAATTGCTGGAGGGATGCTATTTAAGCTCCCTTGGAAAATGCCTCAGACAAAATAGGGGATAGTAGGTGGGAAGATAGCTGTAGAACCAGTCTTGAAGAAGAAAAAAAATATCTCTTGAACTGGTTGTTTTCCCTCCTTAATGTCTCAGAAGAAGATCACTGGTCATCTCTGAGTTATCTTTTCTCTTTTCTCCCCCATCTCCATTTCTCTTTCTCTCTCTCTCTCTCTCTCTCTCTCTCTCTCTCTCCTCTGTCTCTCTATCTCTGTTTGTTTCTCTCTCTGTTTTTTGTTTTGTTTTGTTTTGTTTTGTTTGCTTTAGAGCAGGTGCAATCACTGGAGAAACAGACAGAGAGAAAGTGAGAAATTGCCCCTGCAGGGGGGATGGCCATGCCACAATCATGCTTCTCCATTCTCCCCTGAGGACTCTGGGCATTCACTGGACACATCCCAGGCAGTGAGTCCAGGATTCAAACCACAGCCAGCCATGTGGAAGTCCAGCACCTTAACCACTATTCCACCTGCTGCCCTCCCTTCTTTTACATATCTTACCTCTCCCTTTCCATTTTCTCTCCTTCTAACAGTTCATTTCCTTTCCTCTCATCCATTTTTTAAATTTATATTTTGTCTTTATTTCTGTAGCTTCTTTTTTCTCATTGTTTTCTTGAGATATCTATTATTTAAGAAATTATTTCATAGAACAATGCTTTTATAAAAAATATCACATATTTCTGGAATTTGGTCAGATCAAAGGGGCCCTGAGGTGCTTTTTGCTGTATTCAAAGGAATAAGAATTTCATTATGAAACTATAGCTTACCTGCTTTTGTTTTAAGATACTAGCACAAAAATTCATCTTTATCCTTCAAGGCTGTAGATCGCACATTTTAAACATAATGATCTGTCTTTATAAATGTAACAAAGTTAACTAATTTCTGCACAGAATTTCAAGAGCACAAATAACTTATATAAATAACTAAACCTAATAAAAACTTGGCTAAATTTAGTAAGGATGAGGACTATGTTGTTTGTTATTTTCTTATGACCACATAAAATAAAGCATCATTTATTGTACATAGAAGAGGATCAATATTTTGAATGAAAAAAAAAACGAATGAGGGCAAGGTTGTATAATTTGACCATACACAATTTTTAATTCAGACCAAAAACACTACAGGAATTTTAAATAAAATTGCTTTAAATTGGATAACAGTTCTAAAAACAGAATCGATTCCATTTTTTGTTTATTTCATTACTCTTATTTTATTGGGAAGAGCTTAACTGATAAAAAAAATTATATGTTGTACAACTTCACCTAACCTTAAAACTAGAATATATAATTAATGAGACTTTTAAATTATGCTTTGAGAGGGAAAAAAAGGCATGTTCAATGTAAAATCTAATTGCAGGATACTGAAGAAAAATAGGTCAGAATTCTAAGAATGTTCTGAAGTCAATCTATATTACACAAACCAGTCTCCTGCTCCAATGTTCATCAATATTCAGGGATCACTGGCTAAAGCACGGAGAAATCAAGATGCCTGCCCTAGAAAATATCCCATCCCTGGTGTGAGCGCATAAGCACGTGTACCAACTTGTTGACTATACAAATCTATGACTCTTCGTTAAGATAATATCAAAATTCTCACCCTTACTTTATATTTTTCTGTTTAAGAAAAGTTTTCTCCTCAGCCCAAGTTTTCTCCTCTGAATCCACCCTGAAAAGTACCTAATTAAAACATAAGGTTCTTGCTGACTGTGAAATTCTCAAGTCAAAAAGAATAATAATTAGCATACATATATTTTTTGTCCTCAAAGATGAACAGAAAGTCAGCATAACTGGTGTAATACCTACCTGGTGGTTTTCCTAAAACCAAACCAATGAGGGAAAAGGATACCTCAGTTTATCTTCCAGTGAACTTATAAATAGCTATGAAAAAATTATTACAGATGCCAACATGGAGAAAGAAGATAATTTGGCTAGGAGAACAATAATTTTAAGGGTACCATGTTAATGTCTCTTAAGTTTACATGCTTCAAAATGTTAGTGGAAAAAATAGATTTAAAGTGTGAGCTTATTTTGGTGCAAAAAAAAAAAGTGAAGTCCAAGCATAGTTTTCTCATAATACATTTTTTCCATAAACTTTTTGAAGACCTCTCTTGTATACATAATGATATGCTCCTTTTTTCTTTTTCTTTTTAAATCGTTTAAGCTGAGGCAAAGTATTATAAGTGACATAGAGAACAAGGTTCTACTAAACATTGTTTTATCTATGATAAATTCATACTTTTTATGTCCAGAAGACACTAAATAATTTGTTTCAATATCTTCTTTTATAAATGTGGATTGTCATGCTGTTAATGCACCCGGTTAGTCCAGGTAAGTTCAGGTGGCCTGAGGACTGTGATGAGTAACCCAGCATAACAGATCCGAGCCCTTTGAGGCCAGAGATCTTTTCTGTCTTTGCCACAGACTGCACCATTTCCTGATACCGAATGGAGTGTTCTTTTCAAAACCCAGAGATGTGCTTTACGAACACTGAAAGGAAAAAGGACAAATGAGAAGGAGCACTTAGCTTTTAAGAGAGTCAATGCAGTCATCTTTATTAAAATTTAAATGGTAATCATCTTTATTAAAATTTGATTCCATTAGCTGTTTATTGAGATTATGTCTTTTCTCTGAGTAAGCAGAAACTATGAATGAGCTCCAGAAATGAAACTCTAATCAGTTAAAAATGCAAGAATATCGGGACCGGGGCCAGCGCGCTGGGCCGCCCGCCTCAGGGCCCGCGCGGGACCGGGGCCGCCCGCCTCTGGGCCTGCGCGAGACCGGGGCCAGCGCGCTGGGCGGCCAGCCTCTGGGCCCGCGTGGGACAGGGGCCGCTCGCCTCTGGGCCCGCGCGGGACCAGGGCCGCCCGCCTCTGGGTGCGCGGGACCGGGGCCAGCGCACGGGGCTGCCCGCCTCTGGGCCCGCGTGGGACCGGGGCCGCCCGCCTCTGGGCCCGCGCGGGACCGGGGCCGCCGGCCTCCGGGCCCGCGCGGAACCAGGGCCAGCGCGCTGGGCCGCCAGCCTCTGGGCCCACACGGGACAGGGGCCGCCCGCCTCTGGGCCTGCGCGGAACCGGGGCCAGCGCGCTGGGCCGCCCGCCTCTGGGCCCGTGCGGGACCGGGCCGCCCGCCTCTGGGTGCGCGGGACCGGGGCCAGCGCACGGGGCTGCCCGCCTCTGGGCCCGCGCGGGACCGGGGCCGCCCGCCTCTGGGCCTGCGCGGAACCGGGGCCAGCGCGCTGGGCCGCCCGCCTCTGGGCCCGCGCGGGACCGGGGCCGCCCGCCTCCAGGCCTGCGCGGAACCGGGGCCAGCGCGCTGGGCCGCCGGCCTCTGGGCCCACGCAGGACAGGGGCCGCCCGCCTCTGGGCCCGCGCAGGACCGGGGCCGCCCGCCTCTGGGCCTGCGCGGAACCGGGGCCAGCGCGCTGGGCCGCCCGCCTCTGGGCCCGCGCGGGACCGGGGCCGCCCGCCTCCAGGCCTGCGCGGAACCGGGGCCAGCGCGCTGGGCCGCCGGCCTCTGGGCCCACGCGGGACAGGGGCCGCCCGCCTCTGGGCCCGCGCAGGACCGGGGCCGCCCGCCTCTGGGCCCACGCGGGACCGGGGCCGCCCGCCTCTGGGCGCGCGGGACCGGGGCCAGCGCGCGGGGCCGGCCGCCTCTGGGCCCGCGCGGGACCGGGGCCGCCCGCCTCTGGGCCTGCGCGGAACCGGGGCCAGCGCGCTGGGCCGCCCGCCTCTGGGCCCCGCGCGGGACGGGGGCCGCCCGCCTCTGGGCCCGCGCGGGACGGGGGCCGCCCGCCTCTGGGCCCGCGCGGGACCGGGGCCGCTCGCCTCTGGGCCCGCGCGGGACCGGGGCCGCCCGCCTCTGGGCGCGCAGCGCCTCTGCTTCGTGTTCCGCAGTCGAGTCCGCCCAGCCCCTGCTGCCTCTCCAGCGCTGGGTGTGTCCCGCGCTCGGGGCCGAAGCCGCCTGGCAGCGCTCTGACCGGGCAGGTGAACCGGAGGTGGCGCTGGGTCCCGCGCGCATTCGCGTGCTTTGGGGCTGGCGTGTGCCCGCTGGGCCCGCGCGTGGCCGCCGGGCCCGAGCGTTGCCGCTGGGCCTGAGCGTGGTTGCGCGCGCTCGGGCCTGACGTGTGGCCGTCAGGCCTGCACGTGACCGCCGGGTCGGCGCATGGCCGCCGGGCCTGCGAGTGGCCGCTGGGCACACGCGTGGCCCCCGGACTGGCGAGTGGCTGCCGGGTCTGAGTGTGGCTGCCGGGCCCGCTCCTATGCGTAGCCGCCGGGCCTGCGCCTACACATGGCTCCCGGGCCGGAGCGTGGTCTCTGGGCCGGCGTGTGGCCGCTGGGCCTGCGTGTGGCTCCCGGGCCTGCGAGTGGCCACCGGGCCTGTGCCTGTGCGTGGCCGCCAGGCCTGTGCATGGCCCCCAGGTTGGCGAGTGTCCGCCAGGCCTGAGCATGGCCGCCGGTCCTGTGTGTGGCCGCCGGGCCTGTGCCCGTGCATGGCCGCCAGGCCTGCGGGTGACCACCGGCCCTGTGCGTGGTCGCTGGGCATGCGCCCACGTGTGGCCACCGGGCCCGCGCATGGCTGCCGGGCCTGCGCCCGGGCGTGGCCAACGAGCCTGCCCGTGACCACCGGGCCTGCGCGTGACCGGCGGTTGCGAGCAGCAAACTTAGGCCGAAAACAGGGATTAAGATCTTGCAAATATTAGCAGCAGAAGGAAACCTTGGATGTCTTAAACCAACTGAGAAATGTATTGTATAGGAGGATTTTCGCTGCCTATGGGCAGTGAGAAGGCGATGGTACCAGCCCTGCATTACCTCAGGGAAAAACAAGAACTATTCTACCATTCTTAAGGAAGCCAGATACTCGAGGATGACTCACGCTGCAGATCCCCACAACACCATTCTCGGTAATCACAGGATGGATGCTGTGCTGCATCGGCTGATAACCATCTCTGCCTACCAGAACTGCGTTCCTGAAACTATTCCATAGAGACTCACCTACAACTGCGGAGCTGCACGAGACCCACCCTTGACCCAACCCTGAATAGAACCTATGTTTCCTATTGTGGAAAACTTTATGAGCTCATAATTGAAAAAGGAAAGAAAAAAAAGGGTGAAAGATCTGGAGGGTATGGTCGCAGGGATGGCAGCTGCGGATGCTGGAGACAGCACGGGGGAGGTAATGGGAGTGAGTGATGGAGGGCGGTTCAGGGAACGATCATCACGTTTGATGGACACAGGGGTGAAGGGTGGTCTGTTGAAGATGATGTATGTGGGGGTATCATTGTCTTGGCTAGTGTGAACTGTACTCATGCTGGAAGGGACCGTGCTGTACAATGTAAAGATGTCCAATGAAAAAAAAAAATAATAATGATAACATTATCGGCACTCTGGCAGAGGGAGAGGGATCCGGTGATATGATGGCGGAAAGGATAGATGTGGATGCCGGAGGCTGTAAGGGAGGGGAGTGGGTGGTCAGGAGAGGGTGGTAGAGAGTGGGCGTGGGGGGCAAAAGGAGGAATCATTTAACACCAAAAAAAGTAGAGTTCTCTGTTGAAAACTATATACATATATGTATATTGTATACATCATAATGGGAACTTTATGTAAAATGAATTTAATTAATCTGAGAAAAATAAAATTAAAAAAATAAATAAATAAATAAATAAATAAATAAAAATGCAAGAATATAAGAAAGATGAAACTCAGAAAAGAAGAAGAGGAGAATTTACAATGAAATACCTGTCCATTGCCCACGAAACACCACACACCCAGAATTGCAGAACATCTGTAGCTTTAGCAAGTCTCTTCTCTGACAGAGGGCTTTGGATCCCAGGATAAAGTCTGGACATCATCATTCTACCCTAACGTCAAGTAAAAAGCTGAAGAGAACAAAAAAATCAACTGTTTTTCTTGGACCTATAATAGCTGAGGACAAACAGCAAACAGCTGCCACTGAGACTTGAAGACACAGGGCGTCTTGGTTCACAGAATTGATACTTACACGGGGAAACCACTGTAGGCACCAGCACCAAAGCAAGGAAACCTGAATTGTGATTGACAAGTTACTGGATGCTTAATGTGAACTCAGAGAGTTAAAAATTCCAATGGGGCCCCAATGTGTTCATGAGGTGTATTTCCAGGAGTTTGATGAGGTTGTCACAGTAAATAATAAAAAAAAAAAAATCCCTTTTGCATCTGGTTGGGGAGAGAAAAAGGTATCATTTAAAAATACACTTTACAATGGCCTGCTCCTATAAGAAACTAACCAGAGCTGGGGTATTACCAGAACCTAACTGACGTGGGGGAAGGGAAATACCCAACATCATTCAGTTCTAACTTTTCACACAGGAGAGGAAATACCCATTCCAGCATACTTTAAAAAGGAAGGGGAAGAAAAAAAATGAACTGAGACACATTCATGACACCCATAGTCCAGAGGCAAAGGCTCACTGGAAGACTGATTCCTAATTAGAGGACGATGGAGTACTTCTTCTCCCCTATATGCACCACTGCGTTACCAAAGACCTCTTTATAGAAGTTCCTATTATCTGTTATATTGCACCCAGCTATCAAGAGAAGATGACAAGGCATAAAAAATTTCAAAAATCTATTTAAGGAGAGAACTAGCATCAGAACCAGAAATGGCAGGGATGTTGGAATTCTCAAACTGGAAATTTTTTTTAAATGTGATCAATACACCGTGGGTTCTAACAGATGAAGTAGACAAATACGAAAGAACAGATGTACAATATGGAAGAAAGTTAGACATCCTGAGGACCAAAAAGAAATGTTAGAGGTTAAAAACACTGTAACAGAAATTTTTGAAAATGCTTTTTGATGGGCTCATTAATGGATGGATAGAGCTGAGAAAAGAATCTTTGAGCTCGAGATATCTCAATAGAAGTATCTAGGAGGTATCTCAATCAAAATCTCCAAATGTGAAGAGCAAAGCACACCCCCAAACAAATACAATCAAACACAGACTATGCAAAGACTATAGGATAACTACAGTATAAAAGGCATAACACATGTGTAATAAGACTATCAGAAGAAAATAAAGTAGGAAGAACAGAAGAAATCACTGAAAAGAATATCTGAGAACACCAAGCAGGGGAAATACTAAAAAAGATCTATACTAAGGCATTTCATTTTCAAAATACAAGAAATCAAAAATAATAAAAAAATCCTAAAGAGGCCAGACAATGGTACACTGGTAACAATACTCTGCAAGGTCAACTCACACAGGAAGGTTCTGAGTTCACATCTGGAGAACCTTCCTAAATGTGCTGGGTGATGTATGCCCATGATCTGGACCTAGAGGAAATTGAGGGTAGATTGTGGAATAAAAAACCCTGTTGGACGTGCCGTCTCTCTGTCTCTTATTCATGGAAGAAGTAATAAATAAACAAAAAGAAAAAGAAAAAAGTCCTGAAAGGAACCGGAGGGGAAAAAATGTATTTATTGAGGAATATAAATAAGAATTACTATTTACTTCTCCTCAGAAACCATTCAAGCAAGAAGAGAATCGAGTGAAATGTTTAAAGTGTTGAGAGAGAGAAGAAAACAAAACAAAATAAAAACTCTAGAATTCTATAACCTGAAAAGTTATCCTTTAAAAATAAAGGAGAAATACTTTGTCATAAAAACAAAAACTAAAGACTTTTGTTACCAGTAGACTTGTCTTGCAAGGCATTTAAAAGATTTTCAAAACAAAGGAAAAAATGTAAGTCAGAAATGCAGATCATTATAGAAAAAGGAAGAACATTTATGAAGGAATAGTGAAGGTAAAATAAAATAGATTTTTCTTTTTAAGAGATTTTTGCTATAGGGCACATCTACTCACCAGAGAGATAGAGAGACAGAAAGCGAGAAATCACCCCCAGGGGAAATGAACATACTGCAATCCCTTCTCCTCCATTTTCCCTCAGGATTTTGGACACATACACACATGTTTCTGACATGAGTGTCAAGCCACTAGATCCCTTGAACCATGGTCAATTATGTGGGACTCTAGAACCTTAACCACTACACCACCTGCTGGTCCTCTTACTTTTAATTGATTTAACAGATGATAGTTTTTACAAAATAATAATAGCAACAGTGTATTCAATTATGTGTTTTCCATTACAAATGGTACAACCTGTTTTCAGATAGTAATGAATTTAAACTAGAAATCAATAACGGAAAGATAACTGGAAATTCTCAAGTATGTGGAGATTAAACAATATGCTGTCAAATAACACGTAAGTCGAGACCAACAGGTAACATGGTGGTTAAGGCCCTGGACTCTCACATGGCTGACGATAGTTTGAGTCCTGGACTCAGAGGCTTGAAAATCATGCCAGGTACATGTGTGTATGTGTGCCCAAAATCCTAAGAGAAGAATGGAGGAGGAGGGATTGTAGCATGGCCATCCCCCTGAGGGATGATTTCCCACTTTCCCTTTCTTTGTGTCTCTCCAGTGAGCACATACCTCCTATAGCATATATTAAAAAAAGTCTGAAGAGAAATTTTTAAGTATTTTGACCTAAGCAAAAATCAAAGTACAACCAATCAAACTTTATAAGCTGCATTAAAAACATTGTTCAGAGAGAAGTGTATAGCATAGAATGCATATGTTAGGAAATGAAAACTCTAAAATCAATGACCTAAGCTTCTATCTTAAGAAATAAAAATAAGAAAAGCAAATTAAATTCAAAGTAAGCAGAAGAAAGGAAATAATAAAATTGGAGCCGAACTCAATCAAATTGAAAACGAAAATCAATAAAGAAAATTAACAAAGTCCAAAGTTTGTTCTTTGAAAAGATCAATAAGTCTCTAGTCAGACTAACAAGAAAAAAGAACGTGAATACATGTTAATAATACTAGGAATGAAAGAGGGATATCACTAAATATCCCCTGGACATTGAAATGATAATAAAAGAATAATATGAACACTCTATGCTCACAGAATTGATAATCTAGATGAAATAGACCAAGTATTTGAAAAACACAACCTCCCAGAATTCATACCAGAAATAGACAATCTGAATAGATGTATATCTGTTAAAGAAATTAAACTGTTAATAACCTCCCAAAACAAAAACAGCAGGACCAGATGGATTCACTAGTGAATTCTACCAAACATTTATGGAGGAAATTATAACAAATATCTATCATCTGAAAAGGTAGTAATTCCTAACTCATCCTTATGGGGCCAGGACTACTCTAAAACCAAAACTAGACAAAAACATTAAAAGAAAATAAAACTGCAGACCAATATCTCTCATGAATATATATGCAAAATCTTCAACAAATATTATCCAATTTGGTTCAACAACATATAAAAGTAATTATACAGCACAATTCAGTGGAATTTATCCCTAATATACCAGGCAGGTCTGACACTGAGAAACCCAATTAATGTAATCAATTGGCTGAAGAAAAATCACATGATCACATCAATAAGCACAGAAAAGGCACTCGATAAAATCCAACACCTATTCCTGATAAAACTTTGGGAAAACTGGGAATAGAATGGAACTTCCTCAACTTGATAAATAATATCTACCAAAATTATGTATAGCTAATGGTAAGAAAGTTGAAGCTTTCCCATGAAGATCAGGTACAAGGTAAGAATTTCTCCTCTATCTTTCGACATTGTACTAGAAGTCCTAACTAAAGCAGTAAGACAAGAAAAGGAACTGAAAGGTATACCTATTAGAAAGGAAAAAATAAAGCTATCTTGGGCCAGAGGTGGCGTGGTGGTCAAAGGGTGCTGGACTCCCACGTGGCTGACGGCAGTTCGAGTCCCAGACCGGCAGGTTGCTTTCTCACTTTCTCTCTCTCTTTCTCTCTATGTTCCTCTCTGGTCAAATTAAAATAAAATAAATAAATAAAGGTAAATAAAATAATTCTTAAAAAAAATAAAACTATTTCTACTCACATAGCTGACATGATTGCCTGCGTAGAAAATATAAAAGAATGGACAAAAACTCTCCTGAAACTAATCAGCAATTATAGCAATTCTGTAGGATACTCAGTTAAGATACCAGCCAGTCAATAGTACAGTAGGTAAGGTGGCTGGATCTCACAGAACCAATGGCACAGTTTGAGTCCAAGACCTGGAGGCTTGAAAAACACACCAGGTGTGTGTGTGTGTGTGTGTGTGTGTGTGTGTGTATGTGTGCGCGCCTAAAATTCTGAAAGGAGAATGGAAGAGAGGGGAACGTGGCATGGCCATTCTCTCTCAGGGTGGGGAGGGGGGTTGCTCGCTCTCTCTTTCTCTCTCTCTCTCTCTCTCTTTGTCTCTCTCTTTCCAGCAAGACCACACATTCCCTAGCAATGTTTGTTTTTCTTTTAAAGAGCATGTCCTAAGGTAAACTATAGACTTTGGCTGATTATGATGTGTCAGTCTAGATTGCAATAAACGTACCTCTCTGGTGGAAGACATTGATAATGGGGGCAGCTGTATATGTGTGAGGTGAAACCTAAAACTGCTGTAAAAAAAATAGTGTTTTAAAATCATAAATTCAGTATTTAAAAGGTTTTTTTTTAAAGAAGCTGGACAAAAACATTAAAACTCTCCTAATACTTTGAACAGGAGGCAAAGTTTTAGAAGTAAAAACTACTGATCTACTCTTTGTTCCCTTAACTTCAAAAAGTAAGTAGAAGAACGTTTCTTTTCTATTATCTGGAGCCATTTTGCACAGATGAAATATCGATTCTTTGAATATTTGGTCTTACCTCTAAGATCATTTGTGAGTATAAATCTCACCTTCAGAAGTAAGGTCTGAAGATATGATAGTAGAAAGGGTAAGTGTAGGTACCAGAGACTATAATGGAGGGCAGTGGGTGGTAGACAGAAAGTGGTACAGGGTGGACAGGTGGAGTAAAGGGAAGAAACATTTAATAGACAAAAAAATGCAAAGTCTGGGGCCAGCAGGTGGCATAGTGGTTAAGGGACTGGACTCCCACATGGTTGATTGTAGTTCAAGTCTTGGACCCAGCAGCTTGAAACTCACACTGGGTGCTTGTGCATGCATGCCTAAAATCCCTGGAGGAAAATGAATTCTGGCATGGCCAGACCATCTCCCCAGGATGTGATTTCTTGCTGTAGCTCTGTCTCTCTCTGTCTCTCCAGCAAGCCCACCTGCCCTAGAGCAAAAATCTCTCAAAAACACCAGACTAACAAACAAAAGAATATAAAGTCTTCTGTGGAATAAAACAAAAACATGTTCTGTAATTTTTGCTTTATTAAAAAAGTAAAATAAATTTTAAAAAAAGAAAAAAGAATAATGTTGCAATAAACATCTTTTGGGCCTGTGTCAGGTATAATAGCATAGATTCTGAATCATGAGCTATTCAAACATGTGATGTGACTAAGCTCTTTGGTATGGCCTATCTGCTCTTTGGAATGGCCACTCCAGCCTATGTGTGAGGGCTAGGAGATCTTCATGTCCCTACCAGCACTTGATGGAAAAGAGCTTTCAAGGTTTTGCTACTTTCTAACTATTAAACCTACATCAATTTTGATGTTGTAATTTTTTCTCATTTCAACTTCTGTCTACGCCTTTGACCAGGTTGTACCATTTGTAATGGAAAAGTTTTACTTTAATCAAAGTCATCAATCTTTTGCTTTATGGTTTGTGCTTTTGAAGTATTGTTTAAGAACTTCTCTTAGTCCAAACCTACCAGCTGCCTTTTAATGTCGTTGATTATTTCCTTTGCTGTGCAGAAGCTTTCTAGTTTGATGTAGTCCCACTTTGTTATTTTTGCTTTTGTTGCCTGTGCTTTTGGTGAGAGAGAGAGAAAAGAAATCCTTGACAAGGCCAATATCAAGATTTTTTCATGTCTTTTCTTCAAGGAATTTTACAATGTCAAATCTTATCTTTCTGTCTTTAATAAATTTTGAGTTGATTTTTGTTTATAGAGTAAGAAAAGGATTCAGTTTCATTATTTTACATGATTATATCTAGGTAGCTAGTTTTCTCAACACTGTTTATTAAAGTCTATTTTTCCATGCCATGTCTTTTGGGCAGCCTCATTGAAAGGTTGATAATTAGTTAGCTGGAAATGCTTGGGTTTTCTTACCTCTATCCTGTGCCATTGCTTTATGTGTATATTTTTATGCCAATAGCATATTGTTTTGATTACTCTTGCTTTGAAATATAATTTGAAGTCAGGAAGTGTGCTACTTCTAGCTTTCTTTTTCTTTGTAAAGATAACTTTGGCTACTTGGGGGCTATTTTGTGATTTCATACAAATATTACAATTTTTTTTATATTTCTATGAAAATTTCCATTGGAGTTTTAGCAGGGATTGCACTACATCTATATATTGCTTTGGATAATATATGAAAATTTAAACAATATTAATTCTTCCAATCTATAAACACAGAATATGTTTCTATTTCTTTGTGTCTTGTTCAGTTTCTTTTATGAATGTTTCAGTATATAGATCTTTTACAAAATATATGAGGAACTCACAAATAATAGCAAAAGACAAAGTGGGATTTGAAAATGTTATAATACCTGAACAGACATTTGTCCAAAGAAAGCATAAAAAAGCCGCAAAATATATGAAAAGATATTTTAACTTCAGTAATCATCCACAATGAGATACTAATTCACATCTTTTAGAATGGCAATTATCAAAAAAATAAGGGAGGAGCCAGGAGGTGACATAGTGGTTTAGGTGCTGGACTCCCACATGGCTGACTGCTGTTCTAGTCCTGGACCTGGCAGGTAAAAACTCAGGCCAGGTGCATGTGTGTGCCTGCCCAAAATCCCAAGACGAGAATGGAGGAGAGGGGACTGAGCATAGCCAAAAACTCTGGGAGGGGGGTGTGTGATTTCTCACATTCTTTCTCTCTGTCTCTCTGTTGAGTGCATGAGCCCTTAGCAAAAATCTGTTGAAAGAAAAACAAACAAGGGATTAAAAAGTGTTAGCAAGGATATAGAAAAAAAAAAAAAAAAAAAAAAAACCTTTTACACTATCGGTGGGAATGTAAATTGATGCAGTCATTATGGAAAACAACATGGCGTTTCCTAAAGAAATTGAAAATAAAACTACTATCCCTCTTCTGGGGATATTCTCCAAAGAAATTAAATTACTACAGATAGCTGTGCCCCGTGTTTATTGCACCACTGAAACGAATAACCAAAATATGGAAACTACCTAAGTGCACATTGTTGGATGAATGGATAAAGGAATTTTATGTGGCAGATTTTATAGAGAGATGGATAGATTAGTCTTTAAAAGGAAAGAAATATTGCCAATATGACAACATGGATGTTCCCAGAGAATGTTATGCCAAGTGATACAAGCCAGACTTGGATTTAAAAAAAAAGCTCGAATGCTGTTGTGGATGCCAGAGACAGTGTGGGAGGACAATGGGAAAAGGAGCAGCGTGAGAGAGGGAACCAAAGGGGAAAAAAAGGAAGTAAGACATCAAGGGACATGAAAATGGAAAATTATCTGTTGATAATATGTACGACAGTATGTTTGATCGGGCTAATACACAGTGTATTCATTATGGGTGAATTCCTTTGATATATCTAATGATATAAGTGATTGTAAAAAAAAACAAAAGGAAAAGAAAAAAATTATTAAAAAGAAGCATGAATTCATAGAATCAGAGTAGAATAGTGACTATTAGGAATGGGGGTTTGGGGTGGAGTAGGCACGGTTATAGTTACAGAAGATGAGTAGTCTAGAGCTCTAAATGTACAGCACGCCACTACAGTTATTGTTGCACACTTGAAATTTGCTGACAGTGTATTTTAGGTGCTTTTATCATACACACACAAATAGGTAACTATATAAGATGATGGCTATGTCAATTTGCTTGGCTATAGTAATTATTTCACTATGTATATCAAACTGTCATGTTGTACAACTTAATTATATACAAGTTTTAAAACATTATTTTTGATTCAAGATCAGGCAGTTGTTCTCTAATATCCTTTACATGATCTACTTATTCCCCTCATTCCCATCTAGGATAATTTTGAAATAAATCCGAGACATCCCTATCATGAAATTCGTAAATATGTTAGTATATATCTTCAAAGACCAAGGGCTTTAAAAAAATGAATGCAGAATACCATGATCGAGGTTAAAAAAACTAAGAGTTTATTAATATCATCACATAAAGCAAAATAAGTTCTTGAGCAGGAAAGACTAGGAAGTTTAGCCATACAGAGAGTTACAACATCGGATTGAATGTGGTAATGGTTTAAGAAAAGAACATATAAGCTATGGGAGTTTGGGGAAAGGGGAGATGATTTCCTGTATTAAAGAACATCTTACTCAGGGGAAAGGATCAACATTTAAGAAATTTTACAACTGTTTGCTTTTGGCTTTTCTCAGAAAAGATGTTCTGAAAGAGTACACAAGAGGAAGTTCTTCTATACAGAATATTTGAGGATTTTGTGTTCTTTCCTTTTTTTTTTTCTTCTAGTAAACAGGAAATAAGAGGAAGAAGGATTCAGTTAGAAGCAAAGCTGTGCTTTTTATATTTTAGACAAATTATGATTCTTCGAATCCTCTGGATTTTATATCAGAATCATCATTTTTCTAATTTAATATATTTTCTGTTTTTAATTTTTAAAAACCTTTTTTTTTAGAGACTTTTGCTATAGACATGTGCCCTCACCAGAGAGACACAGAAAGAGAACTGCAATGAGAAGTCACTCCCCCACACCGGAAGGGAGATAGCCAAGCCACAATCCCTTCACCTCCATTCTTTGAGAATTTTGGGCATGCACAAACATGTGCCCAGAATGAGTTTCAAGCCACCATGTCTGGGACTCAAACCATGGTCTACCACATGCGAGTCCAGCACCTTGTTGGCCTCTATTTTCAAAAATCTTAACTCTAGCCATTAAATTGTTTTTGAATTCCTTGCTTAAGACAAAGCTCTCAAGAATTACCCATTATCAGGAACCAGGAGTTAGCGTAATGACTATGTCGCTGGACTCCCACGTAGTCGACCGTGGTTCGCGTCCCAGACCCGGTGGCTTAAAATTCACGCCGGGCGCGTGTGCGTGCGTGCCCAAGATCCTGAGAGGAGAATGGAGGAGAAGGGATTGCGGCGTGACCATCCCCCCTGGGGGGTGATTTCTCGCTTTCTGTCTCTATGTCTCTCTCTGTCTGTCTGGCGAGCGCACGTGCCCTATAGAGAAAACCTCTAAAAAAAAAAAAAAAAAAAAAAAAGGATTACCCATTATCAAAGTACCAAATGTTTTTCAATGCCTTCCAGTTTCTCTTTAGCATTTTTTAAAGATTCACCCAGGCCTAGCATTAAAATCAAATATCTTGAGATGGGAGAGAAGATCTGTGTTGTTGTTGTTGTTGTTGTTGTTTTAATTATGATATAATTTTGCCTTTTAGCAACTTTAAGTGCATGAAGTTAAAAAAAAATTCCAGCAAATAATACTACTATTAAATTACACCCTATGCAATGTAGAAAAACATCTCTGAGTCCATACTGATATAAATTTAAGAAGCAGGTATAGTACACTGATGCATATACCCTCAACATGATGCAATAAAAAAGGTACATGATTATTTCTATAGTATTCTGGCACAAAATATCTAACCTCAAAAAGGGACAGTTTACACAAGTAATAAACGAGCAGTAATTGTCAAAAGCTTTAAAGTCATAACACACAAGAAAAAATGGAGGAACTGTTACAGATAAGAGGAGACCACAGGGACATGACAATTAAATGTAACGTAAGATCCTGGATTGGATCCTTAAAACAGAAGTCATTTGTGGGAAAACAAGGGAACTCCCCAAAAAGTCTATTATATTAGTTATAGTATTGTACCAAGGTAAATTTTGTGTTTTCGATAATTATACTATTGTTACATAAGATGTTAAGGTTGGAAAAGCTGAATGGATGGTACATGGATACTTTCTGTGTTATTTTGCAACTTTTCTTTTAAGTCTAAAATTATTTCAAAATAAAAAGTGAAAAAGAAATTGTGTCAGTAATATCTCAGTATACCCTGGCTTAGGTAAATGTTGCTAACAAATGTCTTTCATTGTAAGTAGCTAGACTCAGTCATACTGGGACAGAGTAGATTTGCTACACAGAGGAAGGAATTTTTCTTGGCGATCCCACAGTCTCTGTCACTACATGCAATATAGCACTTAGGACCAGCCATGGAAGAGTGAAGTTAGGAAATGCTTCTTTCATGCTTCATGCATTGCTTAGAGCACCTGATATTGTCCCCCTGCAGACTACATAGGAGTCCAGTACCTCAACCACCACACCTCCTGCTGGCCCCACTGATACCTTTAAGAGTAGTTTGTGCTCAAATAGTTGGACAAAGAAAGATGGTTCTAGCCGTAACTGTGGATTTCAGAAAGCCCACTATGCCACATGCAGAATTTTCTTTCTGGTACCTTGGCCATCTCTTTTGGCCCTTTTCCCCTTAAATGGCATCCCCCTCATCTACCTTTCCATTTTATATGACTCGCTCACTCCCTGCTAAAGCAGAAAAAAATTCAATAGCATTAATTGCACTGATCAAGTGTCTGTCACACTAATATAATCATTCCTTTTCATTCATAAATGGCATGAATTTTAAGGGCCTGAGAGATTGTACATTCTGCCAAAATACTAAGTCTTACATTGATCCAATAGACCAGGAAATTTTCCTGACCAGCAAATACCATGAGGGGAGGGACAAGGATTTCAGATTAACTGCATTAGAACAAGATGTTCACCTTTAGGAGTTAATAAAGAAGTCTGCTAGCGAAACTCAGTCCCACCATGAACCTCTCACAGACATGGATGAGTGTGGAAGACAATTTGATCTATCTCTGTGAACTATCCAATTCGGATGTAAAGAAGTTCAAAGAAAGCCTATTTAATACTTACCCTTTTGTGCTTCCAGCCTCACTTTGCTATTCCTGTTTCCAGAGATGGCAGATATGGAAACAATATAAGAGACCTCCCTATCTCATCAATTTAAAAAGGACAATATGTTTGTGGGGAAAGACTGAAATAGATATTTACATGCTGACTTGTTAATAGCTAATTTTTTAGCATAGGCTTCTGACTCTTTATTTTCTTCTGCGTCTCCATCATTATTAAAATGGTGTAACTAATCTACAGCCCTTATTTAAATTCACAAGTTATTCCCACTAATATTCTTTTCTTGTTCCAGGATCCCAAATTGCATATAGTTGTCATATCTTCTTTGTCTCCTCCAATATCTAAACCCTTTGGATCTTTTCTTGGCCACCACACTCCCACCCCCACCCTGCAAGATGGAAACTTATACTTCAGGTCAACTGAGTTTCATCGCCTTAGCCTGGCTGGGTCCACTGCCATACTACTGGTAAACATGGGTCTGTAAAGCTGAACAACTTCGCTTCTCACGTTCATCCACTCGATGTGTCTACTAGGACAGCTTGGAAGCTAAAGAAGTCTAGAAATTTCAAGTTATAAGCACTAAATACTTTTGAAGTCTCATGCTTTGCCTTTAAATTGGGGATTTTATATTTTATTCAAAAATTATGTATACTTATTTTAATTAAGAAAGAGTATTTCAGGACCAGCAGGTGGCATACTGGCTACGTCACTGGACTCCCATACAGTCGACTGTGGTTCAAGTCTCAGACCCGGTAACTGAAATTCACACCAGGCGTGTGCGTGCATGACCAAGATCCCGAGAGGAGAATGGATTGCGTGGCCATCCCCCAGGGGGAGTGATGTCTTGCTTTCTGTCTCTCTGACTCTCTCTGTCTTTCTGGTGAATGTACATGCCCTATAGCAAAAACCTCTCCAAAAAGGAAAAAGAAAGAGAAAGAAGAAAAGAAAGAAAGAAAGAAAGAAAGAAAGAAAGAAAGAAAGAAAGAAAGAAAGAAAGGAAGGAAGGAAGGAAGGAAGGGAGGGAAAGAAAAAAGGAAAGAAATAAAGAAAAGAAAAAGAAGAAAGAAGAAAGAAGAAAGAAGAAAGAAAGAAAGAAAGAAAGAAAGAAAGAAAGAAAGAAAGAAAGAAAGAAAGAAAGAAAAAAAGAAAGAAAGAGTATTTCTCCAAGTCATGTAATGACATCAACACACCAGGCAGAAGCACTGTTTATCCCATGTCTTGACATATACATTAGCATACTTCTGCATACTGCAATCTGAGACACTCTAGCAGTGTAGTTTTACTGTTTCTAATGTATGACACTGGTTCACATAAGCCATCATGACAAAAGTGCCAGAGTCCAGCCACCATCTACAACACTGTTTCTTATGGGTAAATGCTTTCAAATAATAAACAACTCGCACATTTTTGGCCCACAATCCATTTATAAGTTGGGGACTGTTTGTATTAATACAACGTCCTTGCCACAGGGTTTTTAAAAGTCATTGCAACAAATAGTTCTTTTAATGTCTATGGGACACACTACTTCTTGGGTTGCATGTTTTTTTTTTTTCTCTAGATATGAAATCACCTTCAAGCAAAACTTCCCCATATGGATATTTAGTTGGGAATAACAACAAAGAAAAGATAAATGAGAAAGCAAGATTGAACAGAACTCATTTACCAGCGAGGGCCTTTGATTCTGTACTTTGTCCTTTGGCTTCAGAATTCAATTTTCCTACTCAATTTTCTGCTGTTCAAATGATGCCATCATTTCGTTGCTTGGAAATAGATGGTAGACGTCAGCTCTGAAAGCAAAGAAATTGGTGAAAAACTCACAGGAAGCCAACTCCTTCATTTAGTCCTTTGTCAAGGCCCTTTGCATTTTCAAAGTGATCAAAGGCATGGTGGTGTTGCCATGCTCTGAAGGGCATGCTCTGGAAATCATATTCTTTCTGGAAGACAGGCTTTACTAAAGAGGGGAGGAGTGGGGGCATTAAATAAATAATCACAGAGGTCACCACGGTCAAAATTTGAACTTCCCAACCCCATTTAAACTTGAGTTGTTGCTCTCATTGGTTCTGGCTTTGGAAAACCTCTCTTGGGAGGCAAAAGTCTTTTCTTGCCTTTATAAGATTTTTTTTTTCTAATCCTGCTGCTGCCCTCCTTCAGATATGCTTGCGGGGGAGGGTGGCATCATTTATGCAGCAGCCTAGTCCCAGATGGATAATGGACAATGGAAGGCAGTCCACTGAAGACCACCTATGGCTGTCATCATGCAGATGGGAATGTGAAAGGTGACATGTGGGTCATAATGCTCTGCAAAGCTGACTTCCAGGGACATTTTCAGACATTTTGAAATGGAATAACTCTTGTTCCTCACTTATGATTTGGGATAACTGGATTCCATATAGGAGACTTAAGATATATATTGAATTGTTGGGAAATTATGATGCATTTTTGCATAGAAAAGCATAGAAAAACACATCATGACAACCTAATAATATTTAGAGACCTGCCTGAGTGTATGACTCATGTCAAATACAAAAGTCTATATCAAGTCCTTAGCCTGTGGGAGTAGATTATTTATATTAGGGAGACTACAAATTCCAGCCCTCAAACTAAATCTGGCTCTTTTTCTTTTAGGGGTTCTTTTTCTTTTTCTTTTTTTCCAATCTTACCAGTCTACTAAGTCTACCAGTTAAGAATGTTTTTATACTTTTAAATGGCTGGAGAAAACCAGAAGAAGATAATATTTAGTGATATGTGAAAGTTATTTGTGAGTTAAATTTCAGTGTAAGCCTACTAGTGGGAATGTAAATTGGTCTAGTCACTGTGGAAAACAATATGGAGGTTTCTCAAAGATCTACAAATAGAACTACCATATGATCCAGCAATTCCTGAGTATCCTGAGGACAGAAGAATGCCTAGTCAGAAAAGTGCTTGTACATCTATGTTTATTATGGCATTACTCACAATTTCTAAGAAATGGAACCAACCCAAGTGTCCACAAACAGGTGAATGGATTGAAAAAGTGTGGCACAAATACTCCATGGAATGTTATCAGCCAAAAAAAAAGCAAGACCCTGGCATTTGATAGAGAGTGGATGAATACAGAAAATTTATTGCTGAGTGAAGCAAGTCAGGCTATGAAAGAGAGACATTGTATGTCTCCACTTAACATATACTGACTGCACTCTATGGTAGAGACTGAAAGATTGTAGGGCATAAAAGCATTGAAAATAGTTATGGACTCTGGAGACAGTGTGGAAGGAAGATGGAAGAGAAGAAGAGTATAGAGAAGGAAATTAGGGAGAAAAACAGAAAAGTAAGACATTTATGAGACACAGAAACGCTTTATTACCTGTTGATGATAACTTGTATAGTATTCTCAACCAGACTGGTATGAGGTGTATTTAATTTTGAGTAAATTCTCTCTACAAGCTAAATGATGTATAGCTATTGAATGTATAAAAAATAATACATTTTTAATTTAAAAAACAGTGAAGCAAATACATTTTTATTGGAATACAGCCATATCCATTCATTGATATATGGCTTATAGCTGCTTATACTTATGTCTTATACTACAGGGATGAGTAGTTGCAACAGATCTTTTATGTGACTTGCAAAGCTTAAAATATTTACTATTTGGCCCTTTATGGAAAATATTTGCCAATCCTTGTTCAAAATCCACTGAGAATTCCTTTTTTCCTAGTGTTGTGCAGTAAGACAGAGTGTGCCTGAGATAGAGGACAAATGTTAAAAGGGAGTCAGGGAGACCTTCTGGAAGAAGCCTGAGAGGGCATCAGAAAGGGTATGTCCAGCAACACAGGTTGTCTACAATAGCTAAAGCTGTTCTCTGGTTTGCTGAAGAGTTTTATGTACATAGGGTACATTTTGAGTAGAAGTAAAAGTTGACAGATTAGGAAACAAAAAAATAAGGAGAGAATAGCTATGGCTATATCATAGACATGCACTTCTGTCTGTCTTGATTCTTGTTCCCTGTCTCACTCGCTTCTGTGGTTCCAGTTGAGATAGGAGGAGGAAGAGAAAAGAGAAGGGTAGGGTAGGGGGAAGAAAAAGGAGATCAGATTTTAGAATGAAAGTAAAGTGCTATGACAGAGGAAAGCACTGGTCCCCAAGCCTGCTGGCACCAGGGGCCAGCCTCATGGACGATAAGTCCTCCATGGATGGGGGAATGGAAGGTTGGTCTCAGGATGACCCAAGTGCTCCTCAACACCATGTACCCCATTTCCACTTCTACCACACTGTAATACACAGTAAAACAATCACACAGCAATAGGCTTTGTGCTCCCTTGAGAGTCCAATGCTGCAGCTCATCCTACAGGAGGCGGAGTCCAGGTAGCAATGGCAGACATGGGGAGTGGCTACAAACACAGAGGGAGCTTCACTTGCTTGCATGCTGCCCACCACCCTCACTTCCCCCAAACCCCAGTGTGGGCCAGCCAACTGGTGCTGGTCAGTGGCCCAGGAAGTGGGGACTCCTGGAGTAAAGGACAAAGCAGAAATTAAAGTGGGAAAAGCAGAGAGAAACAGACTGTGGAGTAGTAAGAAAGGTCTCTTGTGAAGAGATGTTAGTTATAAATTATGTCATTATCTATTCCCACCACAAATTAAGGTTTCTAAAAAATTCCAGAGGTTTTGTTAATGGACGGATTGATTGCAATGACGATCAAGAGAATAAAGACAGAAAAGGGTAGAAGAGAAACAATTTTAGCAATTGTAATCTATTCAAAAGCAGCTTTTTTTTTTTTTTTTTTGCCATTGGACTCAATTCAAATAAAAGCTTATAAATGAGCTTAAAACATAGACAACGCAAAGCTAGGTCAGCTATGACTGAAACTGGCTTGACCTTCAGCCACACATACCCCTCTCTCACCAGGAGTTTCCACAGAGTATAGCTTAAGACCCCATCCTCCTTGTCTTGAAAGAATAATCATCTCTTTCTCACCTAAGGAGGTGTTGTTCTGATTTTATAGGAGTCACTTTGAATTGCCAGAAAGAGGGAGGATACCAATATGCATTTGCAGCCTCTATCCATTCTGGACTTGTATAACTGCCATAAAGTGGTTTACAGTTTGGTAATAACACAGACGAATTCATAGCTCACACATTTTTAAGCTATGTTGTAATCCTCCCATAAAATCCAAAAATGATAAGTAAAGAGTTTGCTCACAGTACATATGAAACAGACATTCGGTTTGTTTTATATGGAATTGGGCAACTTATTAAGGCAACAGAAACCTAAAAGAGAAGAACAGTGATTCCTAATTTTAAAATGGTGCCAATAGCAGCATAGGGACCTGTGAATAGAATTCCTTCCTTGTAACCTTAAGCCATTGCAAATTTAGATTTAGGAATATGTTTGCTATTTGTATTGAATGAGTACAAACAATTAAGGATCAACTTATTAACAGAGTGGTCAAGATGACTCTGGTCTTCCTTAGAAAAGTTTTCCGTCCTTGACCATTATATAGCACAATGTCAAATGGTGAGATCAGGAGACAATTACTTATTTAGACCACATGAACCACCGCATTAGAAAACACAAACAAATGTGGGGCCAGCAGTTAGCGTAATGGCTATATCACTGGATTCCCACGTAGTCGACCATGGTTCGAGTTCCGGACCCAGTGGCTTAAGCTCATGCCGGGCGCGTGTGTGTGTGGGCCCAAGATCCCGAGAGGAGAATGGAGGAGAAGGGATTGTGGCTTGGCCATCCCCCCCAGGGGGTGATTTCTCGCTTTCTGTCTCTCTGTCTCTCTCTGTCTGGCGAGTGCACGTGCCCTATAGTGAAAACCTCTCCAAAAAAAAAAAAAAAAGAAAGAAAGAAAGAAAAGAAAGAAAGAAAACACAAACAAATGTTCCAAGCTTGCCTTCCTCTCCCTCCGTAACATTTGCAGCCTCCTTTTTCTAATGGGGCATGGGATACCATAACATCAACCACATTTGGAAAAAGTTAAATACCCCAGTGTCCTAATAAAAATGAATTTGGAGGACACATATTGTCCAGCCTTGAAAAATGCATTATCAACACACATTCTCAATGAGGAAGTCCTACTACCCTGTAGCATTGCCTTGGGAAATGTACTAAGGTGAGGAGTAGGCAAATAAAGCTCTTAGTCCTCTAGGCTTGCTTCTTTGTAGCTAAAGAAAACATATTTCCAATCAGCTCTACCCCAAAATCAACAGAGAAAAAAAATGTTAAGTGCAAAGTGTGAATTATCTTCTGTTTACAGAAAAGAGAGTTCCCTAAGAACCACACAACTTCTGAGTAGGCAAAGTATCCTGAAAATCAACAGATGTTCAAGTTACAACAGAATCACAGCCTCATGCTATAAACAGGACCTGTGTATTTCATCTCCAGTGTGAGCAAAAACCATGGAGCGCATGTAAAGCTCTGCTAAATATGAATCAGAAACATGATCACTAATGACTTGTGAATAGCATTTCGTTTCGCAGGGAAAGAATTAGGAAGAAAAGCTATTGCTCTTTCATACGTTGTTAAAATTGAACAAAACATCAGTAATATCAGCATAAAATAGCTGTTTTTTCTTGTGCAGTAACTGTTAAAATTGAAGGTCTGCTTTGGAGTAATAATATATATCCTCCTGATTTGTTTCTTCAGGAGTTTGAACAATTGTCAGAAGATTATGCTTCAAATAGATTTTTACAGTTGTTTCCTTACTGACCAGCAAAGGGATTTTTTTTTCATGCTTCACTGTTTATTATGAATGAAATGAAATTTGTGTTTCTAGATAAGGCTTAAGAAACTTGAGAAATTTATAAAGATTAAATGCACGATGATTCTGGAAAAGAATCGTTGGGGCAGGGAAATGCTTCGCCATCTTCCAAATGTCCAGTTTGGGAGTTGGTGGTAGAAGAGAGTTGAATGTTTGAGGGGAAAGAGATACAGAAGAGGGGAGAAAGCATAAATGTACAAAGTTAAGTGATGGTGGGTTTATAATTAGATTAGGCATTAAAATGATTTTTAAAATTAGTCAATGAAAAAATCTGAGAACAGATGGGAAAGGTTCAATAGTGAGTGAGAAGGGAAGCTTTCTGCATGACGACCTACACAATACGCTGTATCTAAAAGCAAGCCTGGGGGCAAGCAGGTGGTGTGATAATTAAAGTGCTAGACTTCTACATGGCCAACAGCAATTCGAGTCCTGGACGTGGCAGCTTGAAAATCATGCTGGGCCTGTGTGCATGCTTGCCCAAAATCTCAGAAGGAGAATGGAGAAGGGATTGTGGTGTAGTCATCACCCCTAGGGGGTAATTTCTCACTCCCCTTTTCACTGTCTGTCTCTGGCAAGTACACACATCCTATGGCAAAGACCTTAAAAAAGTATATAAATAAATAAATGTAAGCCTGTGTTTTGCACAGAAAAAGAAGTTGGGCTTCAAGAGTTCTTTATAATTTTCAGTAATAACTAGGCAGCAAGACTCATAATCCATAGGACGTGGTATGTTTTTACTGTCTGTAGGAGAACAACACCTCCCAGTGTGGTAGGAGGGTGGGAACTGCAAAGAAGGGCTAAGCAAAGTGCAAAATGCAACAAATTCAAATTCAAAGCAATGATGACTCCGATAGCTGTATGTTGCTCTCTGGTAAAGTCTGCAATAGTTAGTTGATTGATAAATGAGCATTTGTGAAATATAAAGTACAGATTCAGTACTGAGCAAGGTGCTGTGTGATAGACAAAATCCTGTGGAATTTAAGGGCTAGCTCAGAACACAGGGCTCACTCAAAAGAACCTAAACAAACCAAAATGATTATAATGCTATATCAGCTTATGTGTTATCAATAATTCAAAGCTAGGAAAAAATACATAATAAAGTGTCAATTATTACTACAGGCAGAAAATTGAAAAAATGAAATAGACTAGATTCACCAGGAATGACTTTTAAAGGAACAATTTCAGAAAGCTCTCTCAAGTGGGTCCCATGGTTCAGCACCCCCGCCATAGTGTCAGTGATCCCCCACTGACATTGCTTTCCAAGGGTGCAATTTGAAATAGATGGGAGTGTTTTCTTGTTTTATTTTTTAAGTATGTCAAAATATACATAACATAAAATTTACCATTGCTATGAATCAAATATATCACCCAAAAGTCATGTTGAAACCCTAATTTACAATATGATGCTATTCGGAAGTGCTGCCTTTCAGTGGTAATTTTGTCATGAGGACACAATTCTCATGAAGGGGGTAGTGCTCTTGTAAAGACACAAGAGACATTTTTTCTCCCCCTCTCTCTCTGCTCTCTTTCATGCAAAGATACAAAGAAAGCTGCGCAAACCAGAAATTGGGCTCTCACCATCTTGATATTGGGCTTCCCAGCTTTCAGAAGTGTGAGATAAATGTTTGTCCTTAAAGCCACTGAGTCTATTGTAGTTTCGTAGAGCTGCCCCAAATGACTAAGACAACCATCTTAGCCCTCAAGTGTACAGTTCAGCGGCTTAGGTTCATTCGCATTGTTGTGTAACCATCACCACCGACCATCTTCAGAACTCTTTTCATGTGGTAAAACTGAAATTCTTCACCCATTGAAGAATAACCCCATTATATCACTATATTTTCTTCTTTATTTTCAAAATGAGTATTTGGATTCTCTAAAAATCAGCTCTCACCTACTAGCCTTCTGACGCTGTTTTCAGGCTATACTAATGACAGCCCACACATAAATGAGGACATTTAGATGTTCAGTAACTCCTACCAAAAGTCCTGGTCTGTGCAGAGCTTGTGAAATTGGTCAAGGCTGACTTAATCTCTCAACCAACCTCACTTTAGTACTTTCCCACCAAGCAGCTGCCTCAGCTTTCTGAGGTGTTTGAAAGGGCTTGCCTTTATAGAGATATACCCATGCCCCCAAATAGTTTTTATATTGCTATCAATTGATAAAAATAACTACATAAAAAAACGATCCCCAAATCTAGCACCTTAAATTTTAAGCCTTAAAATATCTTCATTATTACTTCTCATGGACTGTGGGTAGGCTGGGAGAATTGCTGATTTAGAACAACATAGCTAAACTCAACTAGGCCCATCCACGATTATGTGGGCAATTAGCCAATCATTTTGGGCTGACTGGTCTAGATTACCTTGGTCTTGTTTTCATAGGTATGAGAGGATTTCACAAGAGAGAAGGATCACACAAAGTCTCTTAATGCCTAAACTTAGGTCTGGCATGCTGTAATTTTTGCCATGTTTTATTAGCAAGTAACAAGGCCAGACTCCGTCTCTTAATGGGAGGAGGTACAAAGTCACATTGCAAAAGACATGATTACAGAAAAGTATTGAAAATTTGGGCCAATTTGTAATCAACCTACTATCAAAACGTAATCTGTTCCCTAGTCTACTGTCTCAGGATAACTAAGTAGCAGCTAGTAATACCTCACTGGGGCAGACATAAATCCTTCAAGAAGGAGGATAAGTCTTTAATTTTAGTATCCTCAGGTAATGCAAGATGAGAATTAAGGCAAGCCCTCAAGAAGTATTTATTGAAATGGAATGAAACTTACATAAATATCTTAATGCTTTCCTACCCTTTCTTGCCTAAGAGCTACACAGCAATTTAAGGGTGCATTTTGTAGAATGCTGACATGTTGATCTGGACATTTATAGGTTGGAAAAACCTAAAGCCATAATTATATTACATAGTATGATTTCAAAATTTTTATTTAGCTCGTAAGTCTTTTATAGTACACTGGGAGTCAATGTATTTTTTTTCCACAAATGAACAGCAGAGTGTTATCAGCTACTAGCCAGATAAAAGTAGCTAAACTAACATAACAAGGGAATTCTCCAATTGAAGAGCTGGAATCACTATGAATTTATATATTATGTGGCTTTAGGTTTTTATACTTTCTACATGTTTTAAGCTGAAAACTGACTTATTCCCTGCCCTGAATATTTTTGGGATATTTTGTGCAGTAATGAAATATATGTGTGGTTCCTTTTACATACATCTATCTTTTCCTTATGGTGCCATTTTTAAAATTTAATCTACCAATTGGCTCTTACTGCCAACAATTAGATTAATTAGTGCATGCTTCTTTGATAAAGAATAAAATGTGTCTTGACTTTAATAAGTCAGGAATTATTCTCAAGGAAAAGTAAAACATGGGATCTAGTCAATAGCTTAATTTTTTGTTTATTTCTTCCATGGACAAGAGAGTGAAGAAGAGAGAGAATGGGGTCATGATGCAGCAATCCATCCCAAGCCTTCAACCAGCTCCAGATTATGGTCACATGCATGCCTCGCATATTCAGTAAGTTCTCCAGATTTGAACTAGAAGATGTCCAGTGTGACACTGCCTCACAAATTGTCGTATTTTATGATCACATCGCTGTTTGGTTTTCTTGCATAACTTAATAATGCTTGGGTAGTTATAGAAACAATTACAAAACTATTAGGACTGATACATCCAATTTCTATTGGTTTTCCAATAAGCATTTCTCGAAGTAACAATAAAGACATTAGAACAAATACAGTGTTAAAACATTTGACTGTATTTTTTTTTATCAATGGGATTCTTGGCTATGGTCAAAACTGACAACTGGGGCCATCAGAGGGTATGGTAGTTAAGGCAGCTGGATCCCACATGGTCAACTGTGCTGTTTGAGTCCTGATCTGGTGGTTTGAAGAACACAAAATTAAATATCTATTTTATAAAAGCACCTAAATAAAACCTAGATGGAAAAAAAAATCTCTAAACATTAGGGTAGAAAAATCATTGGGACAGCAAGTGGTGTGGTGGTTAAGGTCCTGGATTCCCACAGAGCCAACAGTGGTTCAAGTCCCAGTGAGATGGCTAGGAAATCTTGACAGATAAATAAGTGAATAAATGTTTAAAAAAAAGAAAAATAACATCAAGAAAGAAAATACATAGGGGCTGGTGGTTGAGGGTGCTGGATCCCACATGACCAACTGCGGTTCGAGTCCTGGGCCTGGTGGCTTGCTTTCTCACTTTCCTTTTCTCTCTCTCTCTCTCTCTCTCTCTCTCTCTCTCTCTCTGGTCAAATTAAAAAATAACGATAACAAATGAAATTAAATAAATAAATATATTAAAAAAGAAAGAAAATACATAGACCAAGAACAAAAAGACTAGTAATATTAAACTCCTTCAAGTTCAATAACAAACAAGAGCACTTTGTGTAAAATATCATAAAATTAAATAAAAAAACAAATGATTGGCTGAGGAAAGTAATTGCAACATCATTAACTGCTCAAAAACTAGTATTCAAATACATATAAATATATCTACAAATGAAAAAAATCAAACAACCTAATGGAAAAATGCATAAAGCTATTAAATAGGTAATTTACAGGAATAGAAACCAGAATCGCCAATAAATACCAAAAAATATGTTCTAGGGAGGGACCAGCAGTTGGCATAATGGCTATGTTGCTGGTGTCCCATGTAGTTGACTGTGGTTCAAGTCCTGGACCTGGTGGCTTAAATTCACACTGGGCACATGTGCGTGCGTGCCCAAGATCCTGAGAGGAGAATGGAGGAGAAGGGATTGCGGCATGGCCATCCCCCCGGTGGGGTGATTTCTTGTATTCTGTCTCTGTCTCTCTTTGTCTTTCTGGAAAGCGCACGTGCCGTATAGCAAAATCCTCTCCAAAACAAAAAAAGTTCTACTTTTCTGGTATGAATTAAACAACATGGCAACTATAATACATAACACCTTTTAGATTGGCAAAAAATGTTTAAGTCTTACAAAATCAATAGTTGAGCAATTGAGAAAATGAGAATTCTCAGGCATTGTTAGAAGGAATAAAAATTGGCACCACTTTGAGAGTGCTTTGCCATATCTAGTTAAATGTTATGGTATATGTATTCTATATCCTAGTTATACCAACACACACTTTATCCCCTTCAGAAAATCTCCTATATACAAAACAAGAAATAATATGTGTGATATAATGTGTACAGCAGGTATGTTTATGGAAGCTCTATTATAAAAGTGAGAAATTCACATAAATTATTCTAGAGTCATACAATAGAATATTGCATAGCACTTAAAATTAAGAACAAGAACTATGTGTATTGTTTTAGTCCATTTAGATTGCTATAACAAAAGACCTCACACTTGATAATTTATAAATAATAGAAATTTATTGTTCACAGTTCTGGAGGTTAAGAAGTTCAAGATCAAGGCTTTAGCAGATTTGATATCTGGTTGAGAGTTCCTCTTTGCTTCAATGATAGTGCCTTGTTCCTGCATTCACACATGGCAGAAGGGAAGAACAGGTCCCCTCAAGCCCCTTTTAAAAAGAACTTACCTATCCATGAGAGCAGAGTCCTCCTGAAGGACTAATCTTCTTCTAAATTCTTCACCTGTTAATACTATCACACTGGGGATTAGGTTCCAATATATAAACTGGAGGTGGGGACATAACATTCAGATCATAACATGTGTCATATAGATCAATCCATGAAAAGAATTATTTTAATAAAAAAACAATAGCAAAGTACAAAATTCTATGTACAGTATAACATTATTTACATAAAAATTTTAAAAAAGGTATAATATAAATGAGTTGTGAATACCTGCCAACTTCAGACAAGTGGCTATATCTGAGAACAAAGGAGAAGGGAAACTGAGAAATATTTAAAATAAAATAAAACTTCAATTGTTTCCATGATATTTTATTTTTAAAATGAAAATTCTACATAAATATGAGGAAGAATCATTATTTTATATAATCTGTTCAGGATATGTGCACATTTTTAAAAACACATTTTGGGAGATCAGCAGGCAGCTTGGTGGTTAAGGTACCGGACACTCCCATATGGCTGACCACGGTTCAAGTCCCGAACCTGGTGGTTTGCTTTCTCACTTTCCCTCCCTCTCTCTTTCTTTCTGTGTCTCTCTGGCCACATTAAAATAAATGAATAAATAAATAGATAAATAAATAGTTCTTTAAAAATAAAAAAGCACCTTTTGGACTGGCTCTTTGGACTGGTGGTTAAGGCACGTGTATTTCAAAAGGTCGACTATAGCTTGAAAAACATGCCAGGTGCATATGCATGTATGCCTTAAATTCTAACGGGATGGAGAAATGGAGGAAGGAGGATTAAGGTGTGACTATGCCCCAATTGGGTGGGCAGGTGCTTTCTCTCTCTCACTCTGGCAAACACATACATCTTCAGGCAAAATAAATAAAAAGAAATCTTTGTCTCTTATCAGATGATATAAAAGCCTGTTGAATGTTTTTTTTATGGGACCAATGGAATACTTTATTCATATGAAATCTCAATCTACAGCTTTTAAAAATTATCCCATTTTCGGGAACCAGCAGTTAGCGTAATGGCTATGTCGCTGGACTCCCATGTAGTCAACCGCAGTTCGCGTCCCGGACTCGGTGGCTTAAAACTCACACCGGGCGCGTGTGCGTGCGTGCCCAAGATCCCAAGAGGAGAATGGAGGAGAAGGGATTGCGGCGTGACCATCCCCCCTGGGGGGTGATTTCTCGCTTTCTGTCTCTATGTCTCTCTCTGTCTGTCTGGCGAGCGCACACGCCCTATAGTGAAAACTTCTCCAAAAAAAAAAAAAAATTATTTCATTTTCTTCTATTGTAGCAATCACTTTGGATATATATCTTACCTGTATTTCAGAGACTTTGTTTAATAAATTCTTTCCTCTCCCTTCAGAATTAAACATATAATCCAGCCAGTTTACGTAAAATATGATGCAAATCAGACTCAAAGGACACTGCCTTTGGGCTACATCATATTTTGTTCATCTTTGTCTTAATTGCACTAATGCTAATATTATCATGTTAATTTGTATGTATTTCATTAGTTTATATTAAACAATGCAAGAGGATGTAATGAAGCACTCAAATAGGTCTATAAACAAATAGCATTGCAATACGAAAATGATTGTTTCATGGAAACTGAACAAGTTGAGATGAATGATGACTCTTGGTATTCAGTTGCTGGAAGAAATTTTAAATATGAAATAAGAAAAGTGCTTTAAGCATAGTGGAGTAAAAATTCAGGTCCCATAAGGCACCAAGATGTGTGGTGGAAATGAAATGAAATAGCCTGCATGGCTGTTTTTATTAAAAAGCAAAGACTCTGGCTGCTGAAAATAATTATCTCTCTCTCTCTCTCTCTCTCACACACACACACAAATACACACACACAAAAGTTGGTGAAAAGTGTGGAAGTCTCTGGTCCAGAATTTGGTCTCAGCTCAGAAATAATGACATGTGCCATTAATATTCACAAGCTATACCACCTAACTTGATTCCAAACTTTGCATAGATGCGTGTTTATAACAAGGGGTTAAATGTACCCTTACATACCAGCCTATTTGATGAAGTGACAGAGAGAGGTTTTCTGCCCACATCTACCAGTTCTGGCCATAGGCCAGCTGCCTTTGCCCACTTGCTTTTACCCAGTACCTTTACTTTATCTTGGTTCTTGAGTCTGGCAGACTGTAGTCAGTAGTAACGTACTGTCACCAAGCACAATTCAGCAAAACACACTTCAAACAGAAGAACAATATCCTATTCTTAGAGTTTTAGGCATGGAGAGACGCTAGGAATCCAGAAAAGACCTACAGTTGAGTCAGTAAAAGATGTCGGTCATCAGTGCAGTAAAAAGTGGTTAAAAAAAAAAAAAAGTCAAATACACTAGATGATCCAGAGTCCACAAACGAGGTGGCAAACATGTGCTTGGCACAAAAGAGAAGCGAAGGGATGGAAATAGCAGGCAGACCCCGATACTCTCAGCTAAAAGCCCCCAACCTCTCTTCCTTTCATCACCATATTTTCAAGATGTGCCTTTTATAAATTCTTCTGCTTCCATTCTGGCCACTGTTCAAAGTGTACAATACCACCTTATCTGTTTTTCTTGCAAAACTGTCCCTGCAACAGAATAATCCCATTTAAGGACCAGTTAGCATCTTGATGGCTTAAGTAACTGGTAGAAGACCCCTGCTCTATCCAAGTCTCTCCTGCTATCCTTCTGACTCTTACAGGAATGTTCAAATAGCTGTCAACATGCACTATGTGGCTCGTGGAGGTCATGACTATTCCTCCGTCAAGTTGTTTTATTTGTTACCTTGTGTTGTTTGGTTCCTCTTGCATTTTTTTTTTTTTAATATGGAATGCTTCACAAATTTGTGTGTCATCCTTGTGCAGGGGCCATGCTAATCTTCTCTATATCATTCCAATTATAGTATATGCACTGCTAAAGCAAACACCCTCTTACATCTTTGAGAGACTTGCTTTTTTTTCTGTATCATGGGCAACATCTCATACATAGGGTAGGGTAGTGTTCATTGATAACAAGGATTGCTTTATTTTTTTGTTGGCAATATCCAAATGCCAAGGACATTGTAGGTACTAGGTGCCAATTACATGTTTTTTAACTGATTATTGGGCTGTCAGAAAAGTCACGACATATTTTTCTGCTTTTCTATGCATAGAATACATGATGACTTTTCTGACAACCCAATAAATGACATTTCCTTCCATTGCTTTAGCTGTTTAGACATCAGTTTTTAGTAGCCTTCTTCACTAACCAGTTCCACTAATAGCCTTCATACTGAAATTATTAGTGAGCACTGTGGGCGTTGGGCAGGGGAAACACAACTTCCACACCCTGACTATTAATGTAAGAAGATTCATATCAGATGCAGAATTAGTGTCATGCTCGATTCAGCCTTTCGGGTCTTAAAAACTGCTTCAAAACACATCTGGTTGATCTAAAAAACAACTGGAATAATAGTGCTGCTGCAAATCTTGGTCATGGCCTGCAGCAGAAGAGAAAACACACAATACGTGATCTCATGCCAGACACTGTGAGGGTGAACAGAATGGAGAGAAGATCATATGCAGGCACTGAGATATCTAGAGTTAAGGGGATAAGTCAGACATTTGAACATATCTGAAACTGCACTAAGGATTTGAGCTTCCCAAAAGTTTGACATTCAATTGATTTATGTTCTGTAACATAAGGACGATTATGAAAGTAAGAAAGCGCTCATGTCTACAGTTCCCCTATCTCTTCTGCTCCTAGGTTTCCATTCTCTAGCTTTCTCATCTGTCCTAAATAATTTAAACTGTACTCATGCTTCCTATCAACACACACACACACACTCACACACACACACACATTCTTTCCTTAATTGTTTATGAATCTATCTTGACTACAGTGTGAAATAATTTTCTTCTGAATTCAGACAAACTAAGGTGAACATTTTAAAAAGGAATCTTTAAGTAAAAGTAACTAAGAGAACACAAAACAAAGAGTATAGACATAGATTAGTTTCACAGAGCATATATTTATAAGCCAAACTGACTTGTTACTCTCCCATACTTCATTTATGAACCCTTCCCACACTCAGCAAATTTGCCAGCAAAAATGACTGCCGTGACTAGGATTTGATGGCACAGTCGGCTCAGTTACCTCAGTTATTTCTTCCTATTTCTGTATGTGATTTTTGGTGGTTACATATTTTGTTTTAGATACAATTCCAAACAAAACCAAAAGAAGCTAGAAAAGCAAAAGTCTTTTTGTAATTTCATTCACTACCGACTTCTTGGAAGACAGGCCTAAACCCACTGCCTTCTCTCCACTTGACCACCTGCAATTCACTCCTACCCCCACTGTATTTGGGCATCTGTCTCCAACTCTGTTCTTTTAATTATTTTATACATTCCATCACTGTACATTACTACAGGTTGTGAAATGAATTACCCAACATGAGCACACGTCACACTAATCCAGTTGAAGAGATCGTACATGTCATCATCAACAGGCAATGCTCCATTTCTGTGTCCCTTAAATGTCTTGCCTCTCTTGTTTTCTCCTTGATTCATTTCCTCTCACTCTCCCCCATCTCCCATCCTCTTACCACACTGTCCCCAATATCCATAACCATTTTCCATGCTTCTATATCCTCTAATCTTTCAGTCTCCAGTTCTTTTCTAAAGCTGTTCTTAGAAACGTCAGCCACAGTCTCCCAACTGACAAATCCAGTTTCCAGAACTCATTCATTTGTTCTTTGATCCTGTTGACCAATTCCTAATTCTTTCTCTTAAATTCTTATATAAAAATATTCATGTTTTTGTTTCAAAATTAACTTGAAAGGGCTTTTAAATTATAGGAGTTACTGGGACTAGCAGTTGGCGTAATGGCTATGTCACTGGACTCCCAAGTAGTCAACTGCGGTTCCAGTTCCAGACTTGGCGGCTTAAACTCATGCCGGGCGCGTGTGCGTGCGTGCGTGCCCAAGATCCTGACAGAATGGAGGAGAAGAGATTGTGGCGTAGCCATCCCCCCTGGGGGGTGATTTCTTGCTTTCTGTCTCTCTGTCCCTATCTGTCTTTCTGGCGAGCGCACATGCCCTATAGCAAAAACCTTTCAAAAAAAAATATATATAGGAGTTTTTACAATATCACATGCCTTTCTCCCACCTCTCTATTCTCTGTCAGTGACGTTATGCTTGCATTTTTCTTAAATATAGCTATTTATGAGCCAGTCCATGGTGTGGTGCTTACAGAAAATGAATCTACATGGCCACTGCATAGTATGAGTCTCTGACATGGCAGCTCGAGAAACATGTCAGGCACATGTGCATGTATGCCTTAAATCCAGAAAGGAGGAAGAAATGGAGAAAGGATTGCAGTGTGACAAATCCCCTATGTGGGAGAAAGTGATTTCTCACTTTTCCTCTCTGGTGAGTGTATGCTCCCTCTAACAAAACACATAAACAAAAAATTAATGTAGATATTTATTTTCCCCTAATTTATACTCATGGTCCCTCTCCCCCACCCCACTCCATCCCCAATTTTTTCTACTTACATACCTCCAATTCTCACTGAGTAAAGACTTCTTAGTTGACCTCATAAATGCCACATGGTGGTTCCCATTTCCAACTATATTCTGTCCAACTCCATGCTGACTGAGGGACTTCACTCTTGCTACTTCCATGGCCTGAAAGGGTAGATGGAAAGAGTAGTCTAGTCTACCTATGTCATGCAAAACTATAGGTTTTTGCATTTTAAAAGCATACTTACTTTATAAGGTATATTTTGGATTATATCATTTGTCACACTCTTCATGAGTCCTTGCCTGTAAGAGCTCTCATAGTGTATCACACAGAATAGTTCCCTTTTGTTCTCCAATATGACTATTTCTAGTTTACAAACTCTCTAAGGACAGACCTTGATCTTGAAGGCTTGTTATGTTATATAATCCAGTGTCTCACATTAATTCACTCACATGTTAACTTATTTTTATCAAGGATTATTTATTTAATGCCTACCAATACTAGAGACAATCTTGGCCTTTGGAAGCACAGTGGTGTACAAAACAAATACAGTCCTTACCTTCAAAGGAGTAGTCAGAGAAAATAATCAAGTAAAAGGAAATAAGATGGGGCCAAATGGTGGTGTGGTGTTTAAGTTGACTGATCTCACATGGTTGATTGAGCATTTCAAGTCCTGGACCCAGTACCATAAAAAACACACCAGATGAAGCTAGAAGGTGGCATGAGGATTAAGGCTCTGGATTCCCACATGCCCTAAATCCCAAAAATCCAGGATAAGACGTGAGGAAAAGGGATTACAGCATGGCTATCCCCCCTGATGGGTGACTTCTCACTTTTCCTCTCACTGCTTTTCTTTCTGTCTCTCTCCTACAAGCACATGCATAAACATTGAAAACAAAACAAAGCAAAACAAAACAAAAACACTGGGTGCATTTGCATGTGTGTCCAAAATCCTGAAAGGAAGAGACAGAGGAGACAGAATTGCAGCATGACAATGTCCCATGGGAAATGAGTTCTCACTTTCCCATTCTCTACAGTGGAAAATTTTTTTAAAAAAGAGAGAGATAAGAGAGAGAAAGAAATAATGAAGAGAGAAAGAAAGAAAAAAGAAAATTAGACAATTGCAGAATTGGAAGTGTAATGCAGAAAACAGTATAATGAAATACAGTCTGACATGGTAAGGTCAACTTCCTACAGTAGTTCAGGAGGGCTCTCTGACATTTGAGCTGAAGTCCAAGTGATAAGAAGAAGCAAGCGGGACCAGCAGTTAGTGTAATGGCTATGTCACTGGACTCCCATGTAGTCGACGGCAATTCAAGTCCCAGACCTGGCAGCTTAGACTCACACTGGGCGCGTGTGTGCGTGTGCCCAAGATCCCGAGAAGAGAATGGAGGAGAAGGGATTGCAGCATGGTCATCTTGCCTGGGGGGTGATTTCTCACTTTCTGTCTCTCCATCTCTCTCTGTCTTCTGGCGAGCGCACACACCTTATGGCAAAAATCTCTCAAAAAAAAAAAAAAAAAAAAAAAAAAAAGAAGAAGCAAGCCACAAGAAGAGCTTGTAGAGCTCATTGCTCAATGTAGAAACAACATTCCAGATAAAGGGAATAATAAGAACAAACGTCTAAGAGGAGAATAAAGAAGTTTGGAAGGTATAGTAGCAGGGAGGGCAACAGTAGAAACTGGAGATAGTAAGGATAGGACAACTACAGGGGTAGGTAATAGAGGAAAGGAGGGGAACAGGGAAAGAAAAAAGAAGTACATGTAATTGACAAAAAAATGAAAAGCTATTTGCTGATGATAATGTATATAGCAATGTCTTTGTCTTGAGTGATATGCATGGTATTCATCCTGGAAAAAGCAATGTTGTACACTGTAAAGATATATGTGATTAAATGTAAATTAAAATTAAAAAAAAACAAGTGGACAGGAAGGAGATTGTGTAAGACTGTATAATCTTTGTAAAGGTTTTTGGATTTAATTTTAATTCACCCAGTAGGACAATATCAGAGTTTTAATCAGAGAAGTTATGTGATCTAAATTTAGGACTTAAAAGACCTCACTGGTGGGACCAGCAGATGGCGTAATGGTTGCATTGCTAGACTCCCACATGTGACCATGGTTCAGAGCCTACCTGGTAGCTTGAACCTCATATCAGGCATGAATGCTTGTGTGCTCAGGATCTCGAGAGGAGAATGGAGGAGAAGAGATTGCAGCATGGCCACTCCCCTGGAGATGATTTATCGCTTCTGTCTCTCTGTCTCTGTCACTTCAGCGAGTACATGCACCTGGAGGGAAAAAAAAAAAGAAACTCTCAAAAGTAAAAAAGAAGACCTCTTTGGCTGTTACATAAAGAACAAACTGTAGAGTGGATGCAGGAAACTAGGTGAAAAATGGTGCAGAAAACCAGGCAAGGAATAATAAGGTTTGAACTAGGGTAGGGCTTTGAAAGTTGGGAGAAATTGTTGTATTTGTGATTGATTTTGGAGTTAGTACCAACAGGATTAGCACTGGATAAAATGGAGTGTGAGAGTTATTGTGTAGTAGTTACTTAATAAAGATTTGTCAACTGGATAATGGTTTATGAGTTCAAGTGTCTCCCAAGTAGGTGATCTAGTAAGATCCTCCAAGTATGGATTAACAGTATAAAAAACAAAATAGGGTTAGGGGATGTGTAAGTATAATTGGCACCAAGGGAAGATTTGCTATTTCAATTCCAGTTTACGGCCAAATCCTTCAACCACCTCTTGCTTCACACAGAACATTCATATTTATATACCTCCTGGGGTAGGTATCATGTATTTTGAAGTGATTTAAAGTAAATGAACAACACAATCTAAGAATATATATATATATATATATATATATATATATACACACACACACACACACACATACGTGTGTGTGTGTGTGTGTCTGTGTGTGTGTGTGTGTGATGTCTGCCTTTATATTTTTTTGAGGGCAAGCAAGGTCTTTTTATGTTCCTAACAGAAAAGGCCCCAGAGTAAATTGAGAGTTTAGGCCGAAATCAATCTGAAGCTCATTAATGCACTTTTTAATAGTTAAAGTTGTGAAGGAAAAAAGCTTCTCCACAAATGAACAATTTCTTTTGAGTTCTTTAAAATCTCCTAATTACTCCTAGGCCATCTATCATCACAGGTAAAAAATAACAATGTTTAGAGGGAAAAAAAGGTAATGACTTTTTAAAAACCTAAATAAGAGTTTAATTTGTAGTAGTTTTCAAAGGTCATCAGTTAGTCAGTCATTTCAACTCTTTAGACTCCTTAGACAATTCCCTAAACAAATGCCTTCACTGTGCTAGAACTGACTTGGGCATCTCAATGCAGACAAAGCCCAAAGGCCAGAAGGTTCCTCTCACAGCATATATACTCTGCCTGGGTCTTTTCTTTAATTAACATCAATTCTTTCTAAGGTCAGGCAGAGAGAGAATAGAGAACAGGTTTCAAAAAGCTACTATCTGATTTTTGTGTAGTTTGCATTTTTTTTCCTAGCCCACATATACTTCTTTTAGATATTGGATATGTGAACCAATACTAATTTTTATAATTCTATAAGCTGGCACCATGAGAAATTTTAATATGCACATGAATTATATATACTAATATATATAATTAATATATGTCATATTAATTATATATGCACTTTCACTGACTTTGTTTATGTTTCTCCCCATCCTTATGTGAAAACATGCAAAACACTTGGGGATTGCTGTCAAGACTCCTAGAATTACAACTCTTCTAGAATGAAACGAAAAACAAATTCCCTTAGAGAAAGCAACAGGCTCGTCCTGAGCCAAGAGAGCTAAGGAATAATGCCTTGCCTCAGGACAGAGGAGAAGAAGTAGGAGGTTTAGTTCCCCATCAAACCTAACCTAAGTTTAAATAAGTTAGAAGAAGTTCTTGAACACTGAGTCTACCATTAAACAGTCACTGCTACAATTCGCTACATAGGGATCTCAAAAGCATAACCCTAGGCTGTCTACTTACTCAGTTACTGATCTGGCACCAGGCCCATGACTAACTCTGGACTCAGCTCTGCACTTTGAAGAGTATAAAAAAATATATAAAAGACAGCCTTGGGGCCAGCACATGGTATGATGCTTGAGGTGCTGGACTCTCCCATGACTGACCACTGTTCAAGTCTCGAACCTGGTGGCTTTCTAACTGCCAACTTCCCCCCCCCAACCCGGCTTTCTTTGTTGAGCACACCTGCCTATAATAAACTTAAAATAATAATAATAAGTCAAGAAATAAATAAATATATATTTTTTAAAGACAGAGAGAGACAGCCTTGCTCTCTAAAGACCTTAGGGACTCACTGTCTTTGTGGTCTGTCCCCAGATAGTGATAAGAACTTTGATTAGAAGGTTCAATCTCTCTGAAATACAAACAGAATTAAAAGTAACTATAGGCTAACATGCTATATGTGTTTAAACTGTAATTTGTATGAGGAGTAAAGTAAGGCTGTGCTACTTGTGGAAGTAGAGACGGCTTGATAAAAGGAGAGGATAAATACAGACAGACAATTCATCACTGACAATCTTTCTGAAGGTATAAGAGTCAAACTGCACATGAACCAAGAAGAACCTAGTGCTTTAAAGTGGAACCAAAAATGGGATTGAAATTGAAGCAAGTGAGAACTTTCTACAACCAAACAGCTAAGAAAGGGGCACTGGAACAAGGGGCACTCTCTGTTTCAAATATATTTTCGGTTGTTTGCATTACAGATTGGAAGCAAAGGCATCAGGGAGAATGTTCTTCTGCAAAAGGACTAAAGAGAAAGGAGAGGAAAAGGTACCAGAAACTTGGGGAAAATGCATCTTCAGAGTGTTTGTAAGAACTGTAAGCTGAAACGCAGGTCATCCAAAACTGATGAAACTAGGGTAATCATAATGGACTCAGCTTTAAAGAAATAGCAAAAAATATGAAAGCCAGTAGAAGCCAAGATCAAGAACTGAATCCTTGGTATAGCTTCATATGTGGGTAACTTCTCTGTTCTGGGTAACAAAGTTAAAACACAGAAATGACAACACTTTAAAAGCACACAATAAAACATTGGCAATGCAAAACATTTAAGGAACACAAAAATGGGAAATTATCTGTTGATGATAAAGTGTATGATAATATCTTTAACTGGACTATTATAGTATAGTACATGACAATGTAGTACATTCTCATCCCTCACCCTCATTTTTATTGTCACAGCTACAATAAGGTGTGTTATCTATGTTTAAGATAAAGAGGTTGAAGCTCATAGAATCCAAGTGGTTCATACTGCGTCATACAGGTAATTAGTGGCCAAGCAAAATGGCAAATCCCTTCATCTCTCTCTAGTACTATTTCCAGCATATCATGCTACATCCTCTTAGCAAACAAGGTCATCATATATAAGCCCATTTTTTTCAATCTGAGAAAATGTCTAAAAATGTCATGCAAGCCCCACATAAGTGGATTCCTTCTCACTCTGCACCAAATACCCCTGGACCACTGTCTCAGCTATAGTCACCCTCGTCCCCTTTCAGTTCTATGCCCTGAACTTGCTGCAGAACTTAGTATATGATGCACCTTCTGCCTAGAAATGGCTTCCTTCCCATTTTATGATTGTTCCTGTTGACTCCTCTTTAAGATTAAGTCTAACTTCCCTCAGGGAAATTTTCCTTAAATTCAAACCTGTCTGAAATCCCTCTGTTACTTTATACTGTTCTATATATACTTCATTGCTAAGCATAATTTTATTTTACATTCATTTAAAATTATTTACATTAGCTAATCAGGGTCTTTCTCTCCCACTAGCCTAAAAGCTCCTTGAAGGCGAACCAGTGTTTGCTTTGCTCACATCTCTGCCTAGCCCAATGCCTGCCCCACTGTTCACTGAAAATTTGCGGACCAAGGAAATGATTGCTGAAATTGCTTCTCATGTAGAAACCATTAGCTTTCTGAATCAATTTATCTATGTTGGATATTATACCTAGAGCATATCTTCATGCATGGGAATTATCTAGTGTGCTAGTAAATCTGGATCCCTATTCTCAAATATTTGAAATTGATTTGTCAAGTAAGGTCTTTAAAAGGATTTTAAGGTCTTTAAAAGATAAACGTATCTTTAAAAGGATTCCAGCATATTAGTCACCTTTTTCTCAGTCTTCATTGTTATACTAAGTCTCTCAGGTGTTTCTGTTACTTGTAGTTCATAGACTGTATATTGAGAAATACTGCCAAAGAAAATTAGTACATAACTATTTTATCCTGAGGCTATATATAAATTAAATATAATAGATAGTAGGGCTAAAGCATTAGTAAACACAGATAAAGAGAAAGAGACAGAGACAGAGATAAAAATATACAAAGATAAGTGGTCAGAATCCAAAATAGAATAGGTTTGATCTTCATATTATAAAAGTGATTTATGTAAGTGAAATAAATGATATAGAGTGTTTTCAATCCACTGTCATTTAGTTATACTTGGGTTTTAACATAACTATCACCTTCTGCTGTTCAATCTTTTCCTCTAATACACAGAAAATATTCATTGTTCGATGCAGGATATATTCATAAACTGATATGATCTTTATGAGTAAACAGCATCAAATCTTTGGTGAGTAAACACCAGCTTTAAAATATCATTCAAGGAAGGTTAATACGAATATAGAGAAAATAGGCAATGTGTACATGAATATTTATAATAGCTTTAGTAGAAGAACACTTCTCAAAAACTGTCAAACATTGCAAGTAAGCCATTACACGATAGAAAAATGTAATTTTGAGTTTCTACCTCTATGACTCCCTTCTGTACATGGATAGAAGATCTTTTGTACAGGAAGAGACTTTTTGAGTCTTAAAGCCATTCCTGATGTGAGGATAGATATTGTGTGTGTTAAAGCTCCAAGTTTCCTTCTGTCCTCAAGCAAAACTATCTTCCCCTGCCTCTCCTATCTCAGTTAATGTCATCACCATCCACCAGTGACTTAGTTGAGAATCCTGGCAATAGAAGTCAAGCTAATAATGAGCCCAGTACCAACACAGATCAACCAAGTGCTATGACTCCTTCATTGTGGTGAAGGAGGCACATTGAAGCAGTGCAGCATTTACTTTCTATGGAATTTCACAGCATGCTTCTGACTGTGGAACCCCAAGATTTTCACCAAATGGCAGATTTATCTTCCATCCTCTGTAACATACATGTGGTTAAAAGGATTCCAGCATATCAGTCACCTTTTGCTCTTCTTGTCCAATTAGCATGATGCCATATATATATAATGGATATGTGTGTTGCTGTGAGGTTTGTTCAACCCATCCAGATCACTACAGGCCATATTAAGACAGAAAGCAAAAGAGTTAATAAAGCCCTGATGCGAAACTGTAAATGAATATTGCTGTCTGTTCCACATGAATGCAAACAGTTTTTGATCCTCTCTCCTGATTTAGGTAGGAAAGAATGCATTCTCCACGTGAATGACTACATACCATGTACCCAAAGCCTTATTAATCTGTTCTAGCAGCAATACCATTCTTGCCACCAAAGCATCCCCACTGTGCTAGCACTCTCTGGGATCTATCCAATTTCTGCTGAGGTCAGACTAGTAAATTAAGTGAAAGTAAGATAGGCCCACCACCCTACATCCTTTATTTATTAATGTTTTTATTTACCTAAGGTTTTTGCCATATAGCATATATGCTCACCAGAGAGAACCAGTGAGAGGGAAAATGAGGAATCATCCCCCAGGTGGAATGGGCATGCCATACCTTCTCCTTCATTCTCCTCTCAGGATTTTGCTTCTGCCCTGACCCCACACACATACACCTGGCATGATTCTCAAGTCATCAGGTCCAGGACTTGAACCATGGTCAGCCATGTGGAAATCCGGTGCCTTAACCACCACACCACCTGCTAGTCCTCATTCTTTATATTTTTAGTGGAGGCATTAAGCTATGCTATCTTAGCCAAGTATCATTTTGTACTTGATTTACTCTTTTATCCAAGGTGGGGGCAGTTTCAGAGTTTTCTGCTCCACCTTCCCCACTATGGTTGCTCTTACTACATAGGCTAAGGACCAATTTGGTGGAGAGGGGAGTGTAAGTACTATGACAAGCACAAAAGATACAACTATATCCAGGAAGGGGGAAATAATCACAGTGGGCCCGTGGAGAGTTAGACTTTAGCCATAATTCCAGGATTCCTTTTTATTGTTACTATATATAGTCGACAGCATTATTGATTGTCCCTGATATTACCCTGCAGATGATAGGTTCTATCTACCATCTCTATAACTCCAGTCAAGTCCTTTTGCCAGTCATAATGGTTATTTCAACTACCTGGTTTCTATTGGGTTGTTGGGGTAGTCAGGTTGTATTTATGCATAGGAAAACACTTCATGACTTTCCCAATAACCTGATGTTTCTTAAGTGCTGCCAGGAGGCATTTATCATTTTAGGCCCCACCATATCCATGAGATGAGCAAGCCTCATGCTGTGACTGCCTTCATGGCTGTCACTCTGGCCTGCGAAGGAAAGCTACCACAGTTGTCTGTTCTTGGTTTTACTTTTGTTTTGTAGCCATGTTGGCTGTTAGGTTTCTCATTGGTGCATTCTTGATGGCCTTGGTGAATAGTATGTCTTCTGGATCCCTGTCACAATCGTGTGTTGGATTCTCTGACCTCATATAGTGTATGCATTCTGAAATGCCCACTTTTTGGAGCCCATTTATTCCTTCCTTTATGATCTGCCAAGGCATTTTGGGCATCTCTACTTTGCTCAGTTTGGGCTATTCTTTCTTCTAGACCTCCAAAATATGTGAAGCATGTGTGTGTGTGTGTGCTCCCAATATTCTTTTTTTTTTTTTTTTTTTGGAGAGGTTTTTCGCTATAGGACGCGTGCGCTCGCCAGACAGACAGAGAGAGACATAGAGACAGAAAGCGAGAAATCACCCCCCAGGGGGGATGGTCACGCCACAATCCCTTCTCCTCCATTCTCCTCTCGGGATCTTGGGCACGCACGCACTCGCGCCCGGCGTGAGTTTTAAGCCACCGGGTCCAGGACGCGAACCGCGGTCGACTACGTGGGAGTCCAGCAACATAGCCATTACGCTAACTGCTGGTTCCCATGTGCTCCCAATATTCTGAGAGGAGGTAGATATGGAGAAGTTATTGTGGTGTGGCTATATCCCATGGTGGGTGCTTTTGCTCTTTCTGTATTTCCCAGGTGAATACATATACCCTCTGACAAATGAAAAGTGAAATTAATTTTTTTTAAATGTTGGGGAAGTATGGTTTCCTCTGTATTCTATGAAGGTTCAGATGAATCTGCAGAACCAGCATCCTGAGAAGCATCTATTTAAATGTTCCCAGCCAATATTTTAGGATCCTGGATTTTTATAACCAGGATCCATTAATGTGGGTGTTCTGTTTTTGTTGAGCATTCAGACATTTCTGGAGTTAAACAATTCTAACTACTAACTATTGCTCAACTATGTCAGAAATTCCTTAAGATATGGACACTTTTTTTATTAGTAACCAGTGAGGCCCACTGGTCCTCCAAATTAACCTATAACTTAGAAATGGAGCTCGGCTTCTCATTAACTCTCTACAAGGCTTCAGTACTTTAGTAGTGAGCAATCAGCTGTGCTGTATTTGTAACCACCCTATCAGCAACCATAGCTCTTAATGTCTGAATCACTGCATCTACAAAGGCATTGCAAGTTTTCCCAGGTCACCATCGGGAATCACTACCAAGTGGCAGGTCCATCTACATCCCAAACTCCACGTGGGAAGTAACCTCTGTGTCTACAAAGAATGAGCAAATTAATACCAGAATATTATTTTTACCACCTGTGTTATCAGAATACTGGCACCTCTTGCATTACAGAGAATTTCCAAGAATCTGATGCCAAAATGGCATCAAACATAACACAAATTTATTGGGGTAAATTACCTTTGAAAGAAAATATGTAGGAAGCCTTACGAGGGTGAAAAAGGCATCAAAATCAAACTGGGTTACAGGTCTGTCTAGCCTCCGTGAAAGAGAGAGGGAATGAAGGAAAAACCAGACTGCAGGGCAGTTGTAAGAAAAGTTCAGAAAGGCTTACAGGAAGTCCTTGAGTCAAAAATCTCTTGTAGGAAAATCCTAAATTCCACAGGAATGGGTTTGCTTTAGTACTTCCTCTGGTTCCATAACTGGCCAAGAACAGTCTGTGGAAAGTCTGGCTTTAACATGGAGGCAGTGGCGGATCCAAAGGGCAGCAACTGGAAGAGCCTTTTGTGGCCACCACAAATATACTATTGTACATTATAGTTCTTTGCGGTGTGACTTTTTTCCTTCTCTTTTCAGTGCCAGCACTTCTTCAGCAATGCCTCACAATTATTGGCCTAGCAGCCAGGAGAGAAGGTAGGGACAATTCCTGTTGCCTTGTGAAAGAGGGGCTTCTGTAGTGTCCTATATCACATGACAGGTACTAACTCTTAAGAGGGGCCAGCCAATTGTGTGGTGACTTAGGCAGTTGGATCCCACATGGCCAACTGTGTAGTTTGAGTCCTAAAACCAGTAGTTCGAAAAACACTCTGGGCATGTTTTTTAAAAATTTTATTACTGGGACCAGCAGATGGTGTAATGGTTACATCACTGAACTCCCATGTAGTGGCTTGAGTCTCAGATCCGGCTGCTTAAAACTCACACCAGGCATGTGTGCACATATTCCCAAAATCTCAGAAGGAGAATAGAAGGGATTTCAGTGTGGCCATCTTCCTGGGAGGTGATTTCTCACTTTGTATTTATCTCTTAAAACAAACAAACAAACAAAAAACTACTTTATTTCTATAAACAATTCTGCAATTGATATTCTTAAATATCTCTTCTTTTATACATATATAAGAATTTCTATAGGATTTATGTAAGTATAGGTTGAGTACCCCTTATTCAAATTCTAGTAATCACAAGGGGTTTGGATTTCAGATTTTCACAAATTTTGGGATGCTCACATATACATAATGAGATAACTTGAGCCTAGAACCCAATTCTAACTGCAAAATTTATTTGTTTTATATACCCCTGTGCATGTAGCCTGAAGGTAATTTTATACAGTATTACAGTGTTTTCAATGCAACATATCACATGAGCTCAAGTGTGGAGTTTCCCACTGTGGTACCATCTCAGCACTCAGAAACTTTGAGATCTCCAAGTATCTTGGGTTTTGAATTTTCCATATTAGATACCCTATTGTTACAGAATTATTGGGTCACCAGTATGTGCCTTTCCTATTTTTCTAAACCTTTTAATGACATTACTCAAAATAGCTATAGCAATTTAAGTTCCCAGCATCACATAATAAAAACTCCCATGCTCTGGCAACACTTAATATTATTCATTTTAAAATAGCTGGCCTATTTGGCAGGTAAGTGATGGAATTCCATTTTTACTTTTAACCTGCATTTCTCTGATTACTGACAAAGTTGAACATTTTTTAAAATGTATTTATTCTTTACATTTCTCTTCTTCTGCGAATTGCTCCTTTTTGCCTTCCTCCATCTTTTTTTTGGTAATCTTTTCTCTTTTTGATTTTTAAAATTTTCTTTAATTCTCTAGATAGTGACTGTCTATTTGTTGTCCATATTGAAAACATAATATCTCTAAGTCTAATGACTGTGTTTTCACTTTTTATAAAACTCTTTATTATATATTATATATATTATAAGAACCATTCTTCAGTCAAAACATATAAAGATTTGCAGCCATATTTTCTTTTAATGGCAGATTACAAACTTGCTTTTTACGCTGAGCTCTTTCTGTTCACATAAAACTCATTATATATTTATGTCAAAAAGTAGAAATATGATTTTGTTTTTTAATGTACCAAAGGTTACATATAAAATTATTGGCAGTTTCCAGATTTGTACTGTGTACTCTTTCTACTTTCTGAGTCATTACCTTAAAACAAGTACACCAAATGGATACTCCACAGGAGAAAATGGGTAGGAATGTTTCAGTTGCATTTTGCCTCATTCTGGAACACCTCAAACTTATAGCAAATGGTGTAGTTACAGATAAGTAAATGAGTAAATAGGATTTAGAATGTATTTATTGGTGACCCAGTTGTAGTGACACTTCTGTGCAATAACTGAGGCCACATAGGAGTCAGAAACTAATTTCCGGCCCTATATGGACAGGCTGGGTGTGGTGGTATGCACCTGTGGTCCTAGCTAACTGGGAGTCCGAGGCAGAGGATTGTAGCATTGTGAGACCCCGTCAAAACTACCCATCTCTCGGTGTCTCTCTCTCCCTCTCAAGTTCTCTGCCTCTCTCATTAAAAAATTAATATATGGGACCAAAAAAATATATCTAATATATTAATTGTGGGGAACCAGCAGTCGGTGTAATGGCTCTGTTGCTGGACTCCCATGTAGTTGACTGCAGTTCAAGTTCCGGACCTGGTGGCTTAAACTCACGCCAGGTGCATGTGTGTGCATGCTCAAGATCCCAAGAGGGAAATGGAGGAGAAGGGATTGTGGTGTGGCCATCCCCCCCAGGGGGTAATTTCTCGCTTTCTGTCTACCTGTCTCTATCTGTCTTTCTGGTGAGTGCATGGGCCTCATTGCAAAAACCTCTCAAAAAAAAAAAAAATTAATACATTAGGGCCAGAGGTGGTTTGGAGGTTAAGGCACTAGACTCTGACATGGCCAACTGCAGTTTAGGTCCCAGACCTGGAAACTTGTAAATCACACCAGGTACATGTGTGTGCATGCCCAAAATCCCAAGAAGAGAAGAAAGGAGAAAAGGAGAAGTGATTGCAGCCTGGTCATCCCCCGATGGATGATTTCTCACTTTCCCTCTCTTTGTATCTCTTTGTCTCTCTCCTCTCTGGTGAGTGCACAATCCCTATGACAAAAACCTTTTTAAAAAAGAAATATATTTATAGACACAATAACTTTTAAAATGATTTGTTTAAAGGATACTTGATAAACAACTTAATAGAACTAATAATATTCAGCAGTCATACTTTTCAATTTGATTTATGAATATTAAATTTAAAATTGCATTCATTTGACTTTAAATAAGTTCTTTTAGAATTTGTTTCACTGTATGATGCCAAATTTTGTCAAAAGAAATATGTTCAAATTATTAAACTAGTTCATACAAACAAAACAAAAGGGGTGTTTCAAGATAAGATGCTATCTTGACCTCAGCTTTCTATCTCTGTGTTTATCAATTAGTAATTTAGCTGCAAGTGAAAGGAAACTCAACTCAAACTGATTTGAGTCAAAATGGGTGTTAAGGGACCAGCAGATGGCATAATGGTTACATCACTGGACTCCTACCTAGTTGACCATGGTTCAAGTCCTGGACCTGGCAGCTTAAAACTAGACTAGATAAAATTGTTAAGAGAGTGGTCACTACGGTAGGACAAAAAGCATTTAAGAGGGGAGTTCTGGGAGTCAGTGAATACAAAGGTCTCATGGACACATTACTTGGAAATACCATGTTACTTACAGAATAAGTCTTATCACAAGCCAAGAAGTAGCAGAGCACATTATGATTCCCTGAGTGCTTATTTCACCAGACCACACTTTAAGACACCTCCATGATATTCTAGTATGTATAAAAATAGTGAAAATAGCTAGATTACTATGTGACAATAGAAGCTTCCTCCTTGAGGAAGTGACTTTTTTTTTTCATAGAAAGAGATGTTTTTCTGTAGGGTGTGTGTGCTTGCCAGGGAGACAGAAAGAGAGAGACAGAGACAGAAAGTGAGAAATCACCCCCCCCCCCCCCGGGAGGGATGGCCATGCCACAATCCCTTCTCTTCCATTCGCCTCTTGGAATTTTGGGCACACACGTACATGTGCCTGTGGAGTTTTAAGCTGCTGGGTCCAGGACTTAAACTGTGGTCGACTACATGGGAGTCCAGCAACATAACCATTATGTCATCTGCTGGTTGCAAGGGAGTGACCCTTAGAAAGTCAGTCCTGGAGCTCAGCAGCTGTTATCCATCAGTTCTTTTATTGCAATAATTCAGATTTGCCAGTACCAAAAGAAGAAAAAAATAAGCTTCTATAACCATCTAGATGTCTTTTCATGCCTAATGAAGAAGCTATATTAGGGAATTAGGAGTAATTAATTATTTCAAATGCTATTGATAGGTCAAGAAAATGAAGATTTAGAATCGACAATTAGATTCAGGAGATCATTGATCAGAGGATTGGATTTAGAGAGGTTCTTGAGCACATGGTCAAAGCTAGTTTTAATGGAGTGCAAGTGGAAATGCTTGAGTGGAATGAAATTAAGCACAGTTAGAAACGAAGAACTGGAAATAGTATAAGAAACCCTTGTAAGGAGTTTTGCTGCCAAAGGCAAAGAAATATATGGGTAATATAACTTGCAAGGGAAATAGGATCAAGAACACTTTTTCTTCTTAATATAAAACCATGACTATTTTCAGGAATGATTCAGAAGAGAGGAAAAACTGAAAATGGCAAAGAAGGGAGACAGCAATTTTGTGAGTAAGATGACATGTGATCTTGTGCATAAGAAGAAAGGCTAGCTTCAGTAGAAGCAGAAAAGCCAGTTTTTCATAAGAGATATGAACACAGATAACAGGTAGACCAGTGCTGGATGGGGGGCTAGATGTCTTGGTGGCGGTAGTGGTAAAGGGTGGGTCTATGGAAACTCTCCTTTTGTTTTAAAGTGATTGAAGAGACAATGTCACCAGCCAAAAGTGAGAATGAAGAGGAGGAGTCTGATGTTTGAGAGGGGATGAGAGGAATGATCAATTATCTGAAATTATAAGTTTTCGTATATGCTATGATTTGTATGTCTTCCCAACATTTGTATGTTGAGATTTAACTGTGATAGGATTAAGAGGGTGAAAATTTAATCAGATATGGTGTTGAAAGGAGGTCTTTGGAAGAGATTAGAATTAAGGTCATCAGGGTGGGCCCCCATGATTGACTCCTTGTGAGTTTACAGACAGAGAATAAGACAGAGTCAGGGACATAGATGCCCCGATTTGCTCTTGGCCTTGTGATGTGATATCTTGGGACTCTTCGAAACCCCCAGAACTGATCCCTGGGTCTTGGACCTCTAAACTGTGAGCTGAATAAACCTCTATTTTCATAAACCACTGTTTCTGATATTTTCTGTTACTAGCAATGAAACAGACTAAAATAGGTCATTTGTAAGTCATTCTCAACGGGTTCAGACTAGAAGTATAGTAGCATTAGTCAGAAAATTCAACAGCTCAAAACTTTAACATTATTCACCCAGAAAAAATACGGGCATGCCTGAATTCACCGCTTTCACAAAGCCCAAATTCTGACAGTTTCCTTTTATGACCTAACATTAAGATGTTGAGTTACAACATGTTTGCTGTGTTTGTCTTTCATTACAACACTACACATTAGATATTGGGAATTATAAGTCAGTTTCCTCTTAGACTTTTAATGTTTTGCTGTTAGCTATTGGTTGACAAAAACCGTATCATCTGGGGTACCTTAGGGGAAAAGTGAATATGTGTATTTATAACAACATAGACAAGAAACTTCTTTTAGCTCATTTCTTTCATTTACTTTTGTTAATTTTTTGTTCCAACTAGGAAGAAAAATCTGATTATCTGCTTCAACTTGATGATAGTGTATCAAAAGGAGACTAACACATGAACTGAGGTAGCTGAGTGTTGGTTTACAGGCACATTTGCCAAGTTAAAATCTGAGTTATCCCCCCCTCATGAGAAAAAACAAAAACAAAAAATTATATTTTCAGGTCTATCTTAATGCATTCGTAAAGAGAAGGAACAATTTTTTCTCTGTTTCTGAAGAACAGGAATACATCTACTCCAGCTGCCACTGTGAAAAAGAATAGGAGAAACTGCCTGAGCTTTACAGGTGATTTTGTTCCGATCATTCAATATGTTTTCAACAAGATGTTAGATTAATTTGAAAAGAAACATTAAAAATGCAATGGGAGGTCTACTGGGCAAAAGTTTTGCCTTGAACTTGAAGTAAATAAATAAAATAGGAATAACAAATGGTTAGGGAATACGTGAGAAAAAAAAGTGATTTTATAAACTAAATTCTAGGCTCAGTATTTCTAGGACTCTCAGTGCTTTGACTAGTTAAATATTGACTTGACTTTTCAGTACGCCTATTGTTTGTCCAATAATAACAAATGGAGGATGAGCAGGTTACTCAACAGCAAAATTCAATAGCCAAAATGCCAGAAAATGTATACAAAGCTTCCTGTACTCTAAAGCTATGGGAATATATAAATAAACCAGAAGAGAACTCTGAGAAGGAAATGATATGTCATATCCTAGTGCCCCCTGGCCTACACAATAATACTCTACCCATATGGCATCAATTTGCTAAAATAAAAATCGACTAAATTGACTACATTTTATAAGAAAACTCTATAATTTCAAGAGCAAAACAAAGTTGAGATGCCAACCTTTCGAAGAGAAAAAACAATTTATATCATACTACCCACGGGAGTTTTTTCCACTTTTTTTTTTTTAACAGTTTTGAAGTAGGCACTGAAAGATCCAAATGGACTTTATCTCAGACGTTACGACTAGTCAGCATTATCAGACTAGGAACTTTACAAATGAGTGCCAATGAACAAATGTACATAGCAGAGAGCTGTTACCCCAAAAACTATGGCTTGAATTGGAATTTATAAGGAACAGTAGTTAAAAGTGTGTAGAATACATGACTTTAAAAAAAAAATACTTGGAATGAGCAGATGGCATAACAGTTACATTGCTGGACTCCCATGTAGTCGATCGTGGTTCGAATACAGAACCCGATGGCTTAAAACTCATGCTGAGTGTGTGTACATGTATGCCCAAAATCCTGAGAGGAGAATGGAGGAGAATGGCAGCATGGCCATCGCCTCTAGGGGGTGATTTCTCACTTTCTGTCTCACTGTTTCTCTCCATCTCTCCAGAGAGTGCATGTGCCCCATAGCAAAAACTTTTATATATATATATATATATATATATATATATATATATATATATATATATATATATATATTACTTTGCCTAAATTCAGCTCTGTGTGTGTGTGTGTGTGTAATTTATAGTAATTTATTAATTATTGTTTTGATATTTATTTGTGGTGTTAAATACACTCCCCAATAGGAACCTAGGACATCCATTCTTCAAACCTATAAAGGACATTTTTCTTGTCTGACCATATATGCTCTATTTTAAGGCAGAGGGAAGACTAGAAATGTAAAAATGTTTTGGAACCTCTGGCACACCCAATCAGCATGTGCAGAGGCTTGCACCCTACATTGCATGTAATTTTTTTCAAATTATGTTTTGATAGGCACTTATCCAGATTAGCTATAGAGTAAAGGAATGCTAAGGCAGGAAGGAACCTAGAGAGGGTCCAGGGCTTTAGGCCAACCCAACCTACTTGCTTCATGAATAAGGAAATTCTCTTGGAGAAGTTAAAGGGTTTGCTCAATGCTCTGTGACTGTGTAGCGTGGCCTCTGTCTTGCAGTATAAAGGATATTTAGAAAAGATATAACGTGTGTAAAAGCACAGACTTTAAGTCAGACCAGCCACATGAAAAGCCCTGCTGAGCTGATAGCTATGCAACTTGGAGTAAAATATTGTCTTCCTAAAACCCAGATTCTATATCTTAAATAAAAAATAATAAATAGCCTACCACATACGGTTGTAATGAGAATTATGTGAGATAATCAATATAATAGGTCGATGCATATAGCAAATATAAAATAACATAGGAAATGTATGAATCTACCATGTTAAAATTCCTAATGGTATTATAATACAGAATGAAAATGATCTGCCATAAATACCTTAAAAATTAAACTTGAATGTAGTTTTATCAAGAAATTCTTTAGACTGTATAATTCATATTCATGACTCAATACTTGCACAAGGCTTACCAGTGAACAGGGGACACCTATGTATCTAAAGTGCCTATACAAAAACAAATCATTGTCAAGGGGTCTAGATAAGTGAAAAAGTGGGTGATTCCCTTTTACCAATCTGTAGGGCAAAATGAACATAATATGAATACATATAAACCTGACTAAAAAAATGGAAGTAAATGGTCTGTCCCTCTTGATTTATCCTCTTTTTCATTAATTGAATCTGAATATGGTCATATTAAAATAAGATTTCACCATTCTCCAAGAATAGGTTATCAGGAATAAAATAAGAAAAATTCTATATTGTACTTTTATTCTTTAGTATTTTGTTGGCCCCATTGTTTGATTTCTGCATGTAAGAAGTCTGAGCCTGAACATTAAACACTATTTTGCAAATATACCCAATGAAATGCCAACCAAGTGTTACAGCCAACTGGCACTAAAGCAACTCTTTCTGGCCGATAGGCAAACTGTACTTGGATTGGGGAGAAAGCCAAGGCCCTGAAGGTTCTCTTGTAACATTCTAAACAGCAAATAGTTCCACAGTTCAGAAAAGGGGCCCCTTACTCAAAACCTCCTTGTAAATGAAGCATCTCAAACACATCCAGACAGCAATGGCCCTTGTTGGAGCAAGTTTCAAGCAGTACTTAAAAGTTTTTTTTTTTAAAGCGCTTAAAAGTTAAAAGAACTTTTATCTCTATTGTAAGGTAGACTTCACTTAATTTAGATACTATGTAATTTTAAGTCCTCTGAGAAGTAGATGCCAAGTTGGAATTAGCTATTTGAAGGATTTGCTGGTGAAACATCTATGAAAGGTATAGGGGAGAAGGAGCTAGAGGAGACATGAAGAGACTTCACACTAGGGTGCAGGTTTAGCAGCTGTGTAAGGAGTGAAGGGAGGAAGGATGATTGGGTAGGAAAAATCTCAGATTCCTGGGACCAGCAGTTAGTGTAATGGCTATGTCGTTGGACTCCCATGTAGCTGACCGCAGTCTGAGTCCTGGACCCGGTGACTTAAACTCATACCGGGCATGTGTGCGTGTGTGCCCAAGATCCCGACAGGAGAATGGAGGAGAAGGGATTGCAGCGTGGCCATCCCCCCTGGGAGGTGATTTCTCGCTTTCTATCTCTCTGTCTTTCTCTGTATTTCTGGTGAGCGCACATGCCCTATCGCAAAAACCTCTCAAAAAACAAACAAACAAACAAAAACCTCAGACTCCTGTGAAGTTCTGTGAGTATGTCAATGAGATAAACAGAAAACCGTAGAGCAAAGACTGCTCTTTAGAAGAATCTGTGCCAGATAGAAATGGCCCAGTTCTAATAGCCAGTCACCAGCTGAAAACAGACTGTGGAAACTGTGGCCTTGGCAAAGACAAGATGTGGCCACTGGAGACCACCAGCCAACCCTAGTACTTGCAGAAAGTTATCTCGAAGGGAGACTGGAGACGTGCACCTTCACAGCTTCCACAAATGCCTTCCTAAAATAATACTTGCAATGGTTCTGTAGTTGGGTTCTTTGAATATTAAGAAGATTATGAAAAAGAAGATTATGAAACAACATATATATATATATATAGCATACAGTATTATATCAAATGAATTATCGGTTATAGCTGGGGTGCAGACATTAATTTCCAGTTTCTATAAAATAAACAGGTAGGGCATTTGGCCTGGTATGGCTTCCCTAATTACTTCTGTTGTGCCACAACCCCAAAATCCTTCTTAGCTATTTGTGGCCTAGGTTTCTTTCAATCTCTTCTGAGTTTCATGCAGTTCCAGGCCAAAATGGATTTCCCATCAAATAATTGACCATATTATTAATAGTAGTACAAAATTTCTCACTCTTAGCTGCCAAATTTATTATTTCATGAACACTGTTTCCATATATCATTGCGTTAACTTGGCGACTGTTCTTTATTTCACAGAACTTAAAGATGATTCTTCTTCTTTCCTTAACAATCGTCATCATGCAGGAATGATAACCTCTCACACGTAATCTGACAAAGTTCTGCTATTTCTGAGATGCCTACATTGTTCTACCTAGAGAAGGTGGGGTGGAAAGACAGTGGAGAGGGTTTTGTGTCCCTAACTTTCAGGAAAAGAAGTACCCTAAGGACTGAGTCTGAGAAGAAACAAACTATAGTTCACTATGTTTCTATGTATAGGACGCTACCAAATCTCTCATGGCAACTGCCTAGAAGCGTAACTATCATTTCATAGCTACTAAATGTAAATTACACTCGCATCATCGCCAGACTTTCTGACCAACCTACCCTCCTGTCCGTCATATCTAGAATTGACATGTTTAAAGGAATCACCTAACCTCCCAACTAAAACCTTTCATTTGGGTAGAAACTGTGGAATAGTAAAGCACTTCATATTCAGAGCATTCTAGAAGAAAAGCGTTTATGCCATCATTGAAGTTCACAGAGTGTAATAGTTGTAGAGTTTTTCCTTGGTAAATCTTGTGCCCAAGTGTGGCAAAAAAGTACAGGATGCCTCCTAAGCTAAACTTTTTACCATGATAGCATAATCCAGTGTTAACGTAGGGTGTGCCAAGGGTGTGCCAAGAATTCTGAAAACTCCTCCACAGAAAAAAATGTATTTGATTATGTGATTCTTCTCCAACTTATGCAGAGATGATACACCGTGAAGCCGAGATACATACCAGCACTCATAAGGAATGACAGAAACTAATCTATAGTGGGAGTTGGAATGGTGACGTCTTATTCACTTTGAATTTTTTCTTTTAAAATAATTATTTCATTTAACATTATTATTATTATTTAATTTGACCAGAAAGAGAAAGAGAGAGAAAGTGAGAAAACAAGCGGCCAGGTCCAGGACTCGAACCGTGGTTAGCCATGTGGGAGTCCAGCACCTTAATTACCACACCTCCTGCTGGCCCCTTCACTTTGAACTCTTTCTTTTCCCACAGTACAGGAATCAGTTGGGTCTATACAAGCTTGAGAGAGATTTACGGGAATTTTTAACGCAGCTCATTTTTGCTTTAATCATATCAGGATATGGCTAGAAAGTTGTATTAATAACGATGCCAAATTTCAATGTACAGAGTTCTTATTGAAAGAAAGGCTCTTTAATCTTTTGCTTTGTATGTGAGCAGAAGCTCTCTTTCAGCCTCAGATGGCTTGAAGTGTTTAGCCTGGCTCTTGGACTATAGATCTTGGTATAGGATACCTGGAGAAACTAATGTTTAAAGCAAGTAGCCAGTTGCCTCTTTCATTTTTATCTTTTTACAGTCCTCTCAATGACCTGTTTTTTAAACTGGAACATATATATTACTCTCATCTTTATAAAAAATTACTTTAAAATATATGGATGTTGTTCCTGTCATCAAAAAAAAAATTCTAATAAAACAAAATTACATAAAGAATGAATTTATAAAGTTTTACATACTCATTGGAAACAAATTCAACCAGTACACAGAGCTATGTAAAATAGTGAACATTCATTTTTTTGCCACTTCTTCCTTTTCTCATTTTCACTCTCTAGGAGTAACCAGACCTTTTCCCATGCATTGTTATAAAAGTTTATTCATACTTTAGATATTTTTCTATAACTATTTTTATCTAATAAAATCAGACAGCAGCCAGTATTAACATTTGTTTATGTCATTCTTTTAAAGGTTGTAGTTCACTCTATTGTATGAAGTTTTCATTAAGTGATCTACATTAAAGAGAATTTTAATTGTCGTCAATTTTCCTCTATTACCATTAATGTTGGAATAAATATCTTTGTTTATATGTCTTTGCATTTAAGAAAATGTTACTAAGTGGAACTGAAGAGTCAAAGGGTATACTGAATTTAAACTTTTACATACACTGCCAAATGTAGGATCATTTTAAAATTGATTTCACTCAAATAATTCAGCAAAATTTTGTGAGTTTATAAGTATATACTTTTTAAAGTTAAATTTCTGTGTAAAGGTTTAAAGATATGTCCTAAAAATAGGTTTGACCTATTTATTTTCTCAATGTTGAATAAAAGTAATTTTGTTCTCACACCTTCATAATGTGTATTACTAACACGATTTTTCACAATCTGACACATTTTTTTTCCTTTTTTCAGAGATATTTTTTTCTCTAGGGTGCGTGCACTCTGGAGAGACAGCAAGAAATACCCCCCCCCCCCCAGGGGTGATGGGCACATCACAATCACTTCTCCTCCATTCTCCTCTCAGGATTTTGGGCATACAGACAAGCACCCAGTGTGAGTTTTAAGCCACCGGGTCTAGGACTTGAACCACAGTCAACTATGTGGGAGTCCAGCAATGTAACCATTATATCAACTGCTGATCCCTCCAATCTAATAAATTTTTAAAAAACGTTTCTTGTTTTCATTTATGTTTCTGTAACAGTGAATGAATTGAGTATCTCTTCATAAGTTTATAATATTTTTCTGTTCATAACTGCCTTTGAAATGCCTAATTTTTATTGGATTGTCTTTTTTTGAATCAGTTTTTAAGATCTTCTTACACATAGTTAACTAAATTTTTCTTCTTGTTTTATCTGTTGCAAATGATTTTTTTATTCTATATTCTCCTGGCTTTATGAACTATGGAGATATATTATGTTTAAAATGAGAAAAAAATTGTAGAGCATATAGAAAAATATATATATACATATATATATAATTAAATATATACCTCTATCTATATATGATTACTTTATTCTAATAAACCAATTTTATATTAATATAAATGAGAATTAATGAACTTGTACAAGTTACCATTCAATCTTTTCAAAATGTGCAATTCTTGAGAGGTAAACAAAAATGAAACAAACATTTCATTTCATCACTTAATTCATTTCTTTGAATTTATAAATGATTTGTAAATAAATAAACTTCTTGTTCATCTCAAAAAATATTTGAATTTTGATAAGACCACTCTACAGACCAAGTCTTGACAAAAAGAAGAGACTTTAATATTGAAATTTCATGCTCAGAAGGATAAGTTTAGGATCCAGTAACCAGAAGAGATTGTATAGAATTTTATTAGGGAAACTTTGATGACCTCAATTCACAACACAAAAATACCAAAGAACTGATCTTACCAATCCCATTATGGCCATTTTTAATAATTTGAATGCTGTTTATTTCTGCAAATTTATTTTTAGAGATTGATATAGAGAGTGAAAAACAGGCTGTAAGTTGTGTTTTGATAAGTTCCTGTTTGAAATCAACATTCATCATGCATAAGGCATGCAAGTGTGGTTAAAATTGTTTATTAAACTTTCTGAGTCATAAACATAAATGGAATATATTTCTGGCAAACCTCATAAACCCCCAGATAAGGCAGTATTTAACAGTGTCTTTTGTTTCAAGTGATCTTGAGAAAGCTGGAAATTATAAATAAGTCTCTGATAACTTGTTCCTTTTGGGTGGTGTGTATCTGAATGCATTTTGCTCAAACCCTGAATTTTATAGTTTCATGGAATCTTTAGGATTTTCATGAACTCTGAATGCAATTAAATATTTAAATACCAAATTCTCAAATGTAAGATATTACTAAATTGAAAAATGCACAAAATAAATTTTGAACCAAAACTTTCTGTGATCACCAAAAGTAAACACCTTATGTTTCTTAAAATTAAATGTCACCAAAAAAAGGAAGGAACCAGCAGTTGATGTAATAATGGCTATGTAGCTGGACTCCCATGTAGTTGACCGCGGTTTAACTCCTGGACCTGGTGGCTTAAACTCACACCAGGCGCGTGTGCGTACGTGCCCAAGGTCCTGAGAGGAGAATAGAGAATAAGGGATTGCGGTGTGGCCATCCTTTCCTGGGAGGGTGATTTCTCGCTTTCTGTCTCTATGTCTCTTTCTGTCTTTCTGGTGAGTGCACATGCCCTATAGCAAAAACCTCTCAACAAAAAAATTTTTTAATGTCACAAATGGCTTTAAGTTAAAAAGCAGTAAAAGGTAAGTGTGATATTGCCTGCAATTTCCGGCCAGCTAGAAAACTGGAGAAAGAGGTCACAGTGTGACCAAGCCCTGTGGAGGGTGCTCCTCTCTTTCTTTCTCTCTCTTGTGTGTGTGTGCTATCATGAATAAAAATGAATAAATGAATAAACAAATAATAAATAGGGTAGAGATAAAGAACAAAATAATTTGAAGGAATGAAATGGAAAAGGAAAAGGAAAACAAGGAATAGAATTCCCTTTATCATAGCGAGGGTCCTGAACTCACTTCCTTGGAGTGGAGGCTGAGAGGCGGGCATGGGTTATTTGCAGCTGAGGTCCCCACCACATCTGCTAGACTCCAGGGCTTCTGCCATATTGACCCAGAGCACCAAGCTGAAAGCTTCTAGTCTTTATCTTCTGTTGATCACAACTGAATTGAGCCTTACAGTGAGGACAGCAATTTATAGTGTAATTTATGATGAAGCAAACACAAAGATGGTACCTACAATGGTGCAAACCAAGGCTCCTGAGAAGTAGTAAAAAGATATGCATGTTTGACTTGGAAAAGAGGTGTGATGTGTGAAAGTGTGTATCATGAAAATTAAATTTAAATTTCTAATTTTCTCCATGTCTCATGAGATAAAATCAAGTATAAACCATAGAATAGCAGATTGTGGCTAATTGTTTTTAACACATAGTGTAGTCACCAAATGGAACAAGCTTCCCAGTAAAGGAGTTAGTGGGTTACTCATCAGTATAATTATTTAGCTAGAGGCTAAATAATTGTTTATTAGATGTTTAAAAACAAACAAAAACCTTTTCTTTTTTAAGAGATTTTTGCTATAGGGCACATGCACTCGACAGAATGACAGAGAGAGCCAGAAAGAGAGAAATCACCCTCCCAGGGGAGGATGGCCACACAGCAATCCCTTCTTCTCCATTCTCCTCTTGTGATCTTGGGCATGCACGCACACATGCCCAGTGTGAGTTTAAGCTGTTGGGTCCAGGACTCGAACCACAGTTGACTACATGGGAGTCCAGCAACATAACCATTGTGCCAACTGTTGGTCCCACAAAAAGCTTTTGTATTTGATAAAAGGATAGAAAAAATAATCTCAAAAATGCTTTTAAAAAATTCTCTACACTTAAATGATTTAAGGAAGAATGTCAATTGTTCCTTTCCACCAGGTGACCATAAACAGTCTGGTAATACTCAGGCCTGGAACATTCCTGAGGGTGGCTCTGAATTCACCCAAGAGCTAAAGCCATCATTGTATTTATTCCTCTTAGTTTTTATGAACTATAGATTGAATTTTTTTTTAATTTACAAAATAAATGGTGATTTGGAGCTTTAGTCTGGCTAAACATTCTCAGGGCATAAAATAGTATTTCTTCTGCTTATTTCTTCAGCCCCCTTTCAAAGTTGGGGTGAAGAATGCTAAGTAAATGCTTTCCAAAGTTGTCCTCTCCTTCATGGTTTCCTTTCCATTCTCTTAACCAAGGTAAATATGAGGTAGGGATGGGGTGGAGAGACTATCCTGGTCAAGAAGCTCTTAAAATGTGTTTGCAACCATCAAATGCTCAATTTCATGGTACATTAAGTCCGGAGTCCTGGGCAAGGGAGGAATTATCAGCATTCTTGTATTAGTTACCTGACATTCCCAAACCCCTTATCCTGCTATAGTTTTCTTCAGTCAGCACTTTGGCAGTTTACCTATTTGTTATGTTTCTTGGTTATTGTCTCTCTCAACTAAAATGTAAGTCCCATGAGGGCTGTGTCATTGTGGATATGTCATTTACTTTTTGTTCTTTGATGAATCCTGAGTTCTTAGAATCTGAGTCTTTCATAGTATAGGCGCTCTAACGCTTCCTGTATGAATGAAGAACGTGCAGGATGGAAATTCTATACTAGTTAAAAAGACATCCTTTTAAGTGTTTAGCTTTAGATATTGCCAATAAATATGGCTATTAATCAGGGATACACATATACACACACAAAGACATATCTATCATATATATGAGATACACAGTATGTACAGAGAGAGATATATTTTCAGAATTCGGCTCACACAGTTGTAGAACCTAGAAACTCCAAAATCTGCATGGTAGACTAACAAACAAGAGACCCAGGGAAGAGTTGATGCTGTAGTTTTCTACTGACAGATTTACCTTTTCTTTTTTATCTTTTTTATTTGATTTACTAATTTCTTCCATGAGTGAGAGAGACAAAGAGACAGGCACCCCCAACAGGGTCTTAAAGCTGTGACCCATCCCCAGCTTCTGTCAGCCCTAGGTTATAGGCATGTGTGTGCCCAGTTTGTTCAAGGAGGTCCCCAGATGGAAATCCAAGCCTTCCCATGTAGGTCAGCCTCTAAGGGCCATTGTGCTTTCATCACTGCCCCACCACATGGCCTCTAGATTACTTCTTTAGAGGGCGTCAGTCTTTTGCTATCAAGATCTTTGATTACATGAAACCTAGTTCCATCATGTTGAAGAATCTGTTTTACTCAAAGTCTACTGATTTAAACTTTAGTGCCATCTTTAAAATACCTTCATGGGCTGGCTCCATGATCTTGTGGTTAAGGCATCCAGATTCTACATGGCCGACAATGTGGTTAGAGTCTCAAACCCAGTGACTTGAGAAAGATACCAGATGCATGTGTGTGTGTGCTCAAAATCCTAAGGGAAGAGAGAGGTGGTGGACAAGAGATTGCAGCATGACCATTCCTGCATGGAGGCTTTTTCTTTCCCTCTCTCTCTGTCTCTCTGTCCCTCTTTTTAAAGTGTACATGCTCTTTAGCAAAAAAAAAAAAAAAAAAAAAAAAAAAAAAAAAACAAAGCAAAACAAAAATCATCTAGAATATTTTAGCAAATAATTGGGTATTATAGCCTAGTGAAGTTGAAACATAAGATTAGCCGTCACAAATATCAATCTAATAAGTTGTTGTACAGCTGGAATAACCTTAGATAGCAACCTCCTCATACTCTAGATAAAGAGATTGAGTCAATGCAAGATTAATAACTGGTTTATCCAAAATCACAGATAATCCACAGGACTCCAGGGTGCTAGACTGATAATCCTGTGTTCTTTAAATACAAATGCAATTCTGTAACTACAACTGAAGCAGCCACAAAATGATCTTCTAGTTGTTTTGATCTCGTTTTGAGGAAAAGCTTTGGTTGCTTATAGTGCAGTAGAGATACTAGAGCAATGCTCTAATCCCAGGTAACTGTAGATTTAGAGAGTTTATACCATGAAATTGTGTGGTTTGGGTAGATAACAATCTGATATAACTATCTGCACTCAAGTATATCTAATTTGAACTGCTTTATAATCATTTGCATTGTCTTTAAAATGCAGTTTATGTTTTTAGCCATGCTCTAGAAGGGAAGGGGGGACTCTAATAAGGTAAAATACTGGTCAAGATAGGACTCACTAACAAGGTAAGACCTGTGCAAAATCTTAAAGGAAGTTGCCTCTCCCTAGGGTGCAAAGGGACGTGGAACCCCAAGTGGAAGCGGATGAATGGGAACCAGAAAACATGCACACACAGATGCACAAATAGAGGAAACTGGGATTGGGCAGACAGGGCATCTCTGCTGGAGAATGCAGCACTGAACCGTTCCCAGATTTATTCTTTTATGCTGAAATGGGGGATGGAGGAAAACAGGTCGTGACTGTGGAGCATCTTGTATCCCGTGGCTCTGGTGTCTCATAGTTATGAACAAGGTTTCCCTGGCCTTCTCTGGCTGACACTCAGCTTCCCTCAATTTACACTGCCCTGCAGGGTAACAGCAGCATGATCTTCGTTAGAGCTTTTGCTTGCCCTGCAGCATAAAGCCCAAAGAGTATCTCTACTTTAAAGGTCACTAGTGCCTAGTCCAGATCTAGCCGTTCCCTACAGGAAGTAAGGGAAGAAGCAAAAGGATATCTGGGGATAAGTATTTAAGGCAAAGGAAATAGCCAGTGTTACAGTTCCAAGTTAGGGGTGTACCTGGCCTGCTTATAAACCAGCAAGGAGTCTAGGGTGCCTGGAGCAGAATGGGTGACTGAGGAACATTTTGAATTTTTAAAAATGGGAACCACTGGAGAGTTTTGAGCCAAGAAATGTTACAACATGACTTATCTTTTATAACGTTCCTTTCAGCAACAGAGTCTAGGGTAGACTTTGGGTTAGTGGTGGTATTTGGGATGGGGTAGGGGACTGAAACAGGGAGACCAGCTGAGTTGGTAGACTATTGCAGTAATCCAGGTCAGAAATTCTGATGGTTCAGGCCTCGGGCTTCTTGACATTTTCAAGAACTAAACACATTCTAAATGTGAATGTGAGACCTAAAGAAGCAAGAATGACTTCAAAGGTTTGTGGCCCAAGTAACCGGCAAGAAGTAATTGCCAGCTACTGAGATATGTCGCCAGCTGTGATTGCAGCATGTTTGGGAAGAAATACAGAGTTCAATGTGGACATGTTGGGTTTCTAGATGTCAAGTTGGCAATCCGGATCTCTGTGGGGAGAGAGATCTGGGTTTAAGATACAACTTGGAAAGACATAAATTTTCATTCAATTTCATTAAACAGTTACTGGGTTCCCTATCAATTGCTGGGCACTGACCCAGACATTGCAGATACAGCTATCAAAAAGATACAGGTCCTCTCTCAGAGTTTCATCATGAACGGGGAAATGAGACATACCAACAAAAACACTGCAATACTTAACAAAAATGGGTAAAAGGTCTAAAAAAGTGAAGCTCCTAGAAGAGTTAATATGTTCACTTTTGGGAAAAGTCAGGAAGGGCTTCAGAAAGGAAGTAAGCAATTGAGCTGGAACTCAAAAGTTAAAGAGGTTTTCTCTGAGAGAACCAACTGGAGTATTCCAGGCAGAATGGGAAGCCTGAGTTAATGCAGTTTCACTTTTCCCAGGTTCATGTACTCTGGCATGCCTTAATCATAAGAAATTAGTCACCTCAATACCTGACACATTTTTTCTTCATAATTTGGAAAGTATAGTGATGTACATACTTCTATAGACCTTTACATGGACATATATGAGACGCAGGGTCTATATTCATGAAGCTTAAAAATCAAGGCTGCTCTTCATGTCAGTTGCAAGTTTATAACTAGCACCATATTTCATATTAACCATATGTTTTTTTCTATGTTTTCTGTGTGTAACGACCTTTTCTATCAAAGACAGAATAAGAGCCAGAGCAGTCTGCTTTAATGTTGCACAGAATGAAGGCTACTGCTGTACTCAGAGGAAAAAAAAAAGGCAGATCTTTTTTGAAGCCTGGCTCTAAACTTGTCTCAGAGCATAAACGATAGAACTAGGACAATCTTCCATGGGCCTATCTGGTACCTATAGACTAGATCAAGATTTTCTGGAGTAGGAAAGGTAGGATATAAGGAGAAATGGTGATGTCAGAATCTGAGGAGTCAACTTGTAAGGTCACCTCATACAAGAACACAGTCAGCATTGAGAGTGGCGGGTCTCCACATCTGCTAGCACTGCCCTTTCAGCTTGGCATGTATGGAACACCTGGCCAGAGTTTTGCCTGACTGTGGACTAATCTTTAATTTCCTAAGCTTCTCTATGTAGCACTCCCTCTTAAAAGTTCTAGGCACCCGTAAGCACCTCAACTGCTTCTGCAAAACATGGAACCCCAGAAACTGAAGGGTTGAAGGAAAGAGCTTAGGGAAAGAGCTTCCTATACTTAGGGTAGAACAGGAACATTTCAAGATCAATAACTCTCCAATCCCCTCTTCTGGGGTAGGGCAGTGATAAAACGTAACACTTGCAGACTCTTTCCTTCTTCATTGATTCTGGGTGTCTTTGTCTGGACTGGTTGGGGTGTAGAGCCACAACTGAACCTCTGAAAGAATTCTAGGAAACAGAGTTTACTATTTATTTGATTCCTTTTAAAACAAAAGTATCTTTCATCACAGCTGCAGCTCCAAAGCCTTTGGCCCCATGTTTCTTCCAAAATCTTGGCTCCCATGTACTAACTAAATGCCCTATGGATCTTTGGTTCTAATGCAGGAAGCTAGTTCCTTTGAGTTGTTTAACAGTTTTCTCTAGGTATAAAGTTGGCATTGTGTCTGGGAGTTCTGGAAGGAAAAAAAAAAGTCTTCTAGTAAACTGAAGTTGTTAGAAGCTTATAGATAAGTGACGTTACAACTGGCTGTCAGTCTAAAGTAAATAGTAAAAAGGTCGCATGACTGGCTGCCAGTTCAGCTCTCAGACAACCTGCAGCTGGACTTTTGTACTCTGCTTACAAAAGCAGGTGGTGACTGGCAATTCGATGCTTTAGAAAAATGACATACTTAAGCACAACTTTACCTTTCTGAAGCATTTTGACAACTTCTCATCTAGCTTTATTTTCCCAACAGCAAAATGTGGTAGGCAGGGCCTGTATTTGACAGATGAACTATGTCCAGGACAAGGAAGTTAAAACTTTTTTCCAGGTCACATAGGAGGACAAGTCTTAGGCCAGGGCCTGCGTCTGCTCTCCCATAGCCTGTGTTCTGGCTCCTACACACACCTCTCTGCTATTACGTCCTGTGTTCTGCATACATTACTTTACCTCCATTTCTAACCTCTAAATAAGGTCCTTCCTGGTTTTAACTATCTTGTCACGGTAAGGAGTTTGGAAATTGGCTGCAGGTAGAGAGGAAAGGCCTGGTTGCCTAATCACACTTTCCACGCTATCTCCCTGGCTTTTCCCAGTCCTGAATAGCTAACTTTTCTGTAAGCCTATCTTTGGATTTGTTGACTGCCCTGAAGCTCCTCTAGGTCCTAACTTCTCCTGGGGAACAGAGTCAGTCTGAGAGGAAGGAAGTGAACTGCAACTACCAATACTTTCCTCTAGGAGGAGCCGCGCGGCCCAGAGGAGAGTGACACGCACCAACTCCAAGTCCGCGCCGCCGGGAAGGCTTCATCCCAGCTCCTCGGAATGCGTGGCCCCGGCGCCTTTCGGCCTCTCCTCAGCCGCTCTCGAACCGACTGCCGTGAACTCTCGCTTTCCTCCGCTTTGGCAGCTTGACTCTTGGGGGCAGCGGGCCGGGCCCGGAGTGACCCCTGGTGAACGGCAGCCGCCTTTTCCCACCCCTCCCCTCCCATCCTCCCTTCCCGTTTCACCCCGCCCCCTCCTCCTCCCCAAGCCTGACAGCCAGCGAGCTGCCAAGCAGGGCGCAGCCATGGGAAGAGGAGGCGGTCTAGGGAGCGGCGGCGGTGGCGGCGGCAGCGGCGGCTGCTACAGCGGTGGTGGCGGCGGCGGCTGCTGCTGCTGAGCCCGGGCGGCGGCGGGGACCCCTGCTGGGGCCACGCGGGCCGGAGGCCCGGGCGCCAGCGGCCCCAGCCCGGATGCGAACGCGCGCTCTTTCTCCGGAGGCGAGGCTCAGAGGTACAGGAAGGGGTCTCCGGGAGTCTGTTTCCCCCTCTGTTGTGCAAGGGGTCCTGGGAGTGGATGGACCCTGGGATGCCAGTTATTTATGAAAATGGAGATATGTCTTAGATATTTACACGGATAATTTGCTTTTCTGGGTGGCTTGGGGGTTGGCTGTGCTTCCCTCTTCCTTGCGAAGTTGTTTTCTACTGGTGGGTTGCTGTAACCCGATCCGTGCTGTGGACGTGTTTCTGTGTTTGAGTGTTGGGAGGTGGGTTCTAGTTGAAGTTGGTGGAGGGGCGGCAAGGAGTTGGGGGCAACAGGCGAACAATTCACGCTGGTGCCGAATCGGGCCTGAGTGTGCAGTGCGTGGAGGGGTTTCCTCCGAAGACAGTTTTGTTCAAGTCGTAAAAGTTTCCCAGTGTGTCTGTGTTTGACATCATCAGCCGGCTGGGGCAGGAACTGCTGAGGCTGCGGGGCTGCCGGGGCGAGGGAATGGAGAGGTCTGGCTGTGCGCGCCTACACCGCGCGCTTCTCCGCAAAGCAAGCGGCCTTTTGCGTTTTTGTGCCGGCTGCAGCCGCGCGTTGGCACCAGCGGAGCGGGATCAGTAGAGTCACAGCCACCAGTGCCTGTGAGCTGGGGTGGGTGAAAGTTGTGGCGAGCCGAGCTCTTCCAGTCTTGGACATACTCGTGGTTATGATATCTACTGGGCGCAAAGTTTTGACAGAACTGCCGGAGGCATGAGGACTGCGGGTGAGTGGGGTAGCCTGGTGACCGGGAAGAGGGCCCTGCAGGCGTGCAGAGGATGCGGGGCAGGGTCACCCACCTGCATGTGCGTGGGGAAGACTTTTAGCAGAGAGCGCTTTATAGATAGCCCAGCCGGGACGCCTGCTGCGACCTGGCAGCCGGGGTTTGTGGTCTGGCGCGGGGTGTATGTGCTGAGTGGGTGTACGTGTGCGCTGTGTGTGTTTGTGTGTGTGCGCGCGCGCTCGCCAGGGGAGGCGTGTCAGCGCCTGAGCCAGTAAGGTGGGGAGGGGGGGAGTGGATGTGCCGCCCGCATGTTTATGCCACCAGGAGACCTTGGAACGGACAGAGAAAGGTAACGGGAGGCCAGAGGGTTGGGAGGTCACAACAGTTCTTGTATAAGGTTGAGTACCACGAGCTTTAAGTAACTAAACCCGTTGTCTTGGAGGGGCAGAGAGATGGGAGTGGGGTTTCTGGCTCTCTCAGAACTACGAGGGAAAAAAAATGAGGCTTTTAGTATACAGAGCCCTGAAGACAGACGCAGCTTGGAGGTGCAAAACTACCATTCTGAGGTACTGGCGTCCACAGTCCAGGGACTGTGTGTTCTCAGGAATGTTCACTTCGAGACTCCCTAGTTTGTGTGCCTGGGAAGACACTTGCTTTTTCTGCAGACCTGTGATGTGGTAGCCCCGGCTTTGTTCCCTGAGCAACCGGTGTTCCAGGCTAGTTTCCACCAGGATCACTCTGGAAGTCCCTTTTTCTGCGGTGCCCCATTACCTTGGAGGGCATAACTACTGAAACATTTTGAAAAATTAAAATGCAAGACAGAGACAAAATAAAATGACTTAGCAAACAGGGTTGTTGGTTCCATTTATTCTGTTTAGGAGTTGTGTTTCATTTCGAGAAAAGCAAAACTAAGTGTTCCCAGATTAAATTTCAAGGGACCTCCAGATAGAGTTTCCTTTCAGATAGACCTTTGCATAGAAGGATGTGTTTTAGCCTGGAGACCCTCAACAAACATTTGTGGTTTAAAAAGCTTTTTCCATCTCGGGAACCAGCAGTTAGCGTAGTGGCTATGTCGGTGGACTCCCGCGTTAGTCCTCTGTGGTTCGCGTCCCGGACCCGGTGGCTTAAAACTCACGCTGGGCATGTGTGCGTGCGTGCCCAAGAACCCGGGAGGAGAAGGGATTGCAGCGAGACCATCCCCCCTGGGGGGTGATTTCTCGCTGTCTCTGTCTTTCTCTCTATCTGGTGAGCGCTCGCGCCCTATAGCAAAAACCTCTCCAAAAAAAAAAAAGCTTTTCCCATTTCTCATCTCTTTCTTTATAAACTTCTAGTTTCACATTAGTCTAAGGAAAGTTGGTGAGTCAATATTCAGACTTTTTTTTTTTTGTAGTACATATATCACAGTGAAATTACAGTTTTGGTCCCAATGCCCCCGAAAGCCAATACTTAATGGGCAGAGGTGTGAAATGAAAAGTCTATAAATGCAATGACAAAGGGATGACATGAGTATATATATATATATATATATATATATATATATATATATATATTAAAATGAGCATAATTTTGCCTATATATATATTTTTAAATGCGCAATTTTGCCTCTCAAATATTTGTTTTAGTCAGAGTTTGGGACTATGGTTTTGATGATTAGTTTTAAACAACAGGCTCCACATCATAAACCACTTTAAAATGGATGCGAGAGGCCTTCGCTATGCTGTCTCTGGTGCCTGGGTTAACAGATGTTTATGGTGCTTGGAAACCTATGGGATGGTCCTGTTGAATATCTTGTTAGTGTGGGACATAATGTTTATAGCATAATGTAATAAATGGAGCCCCAGCTGCAGCCTGCTTGTGCCAACTGCATGAAACATCCCAGCACGGAAACAAATTTTGAAGTTGGTCCAACTTGGTGAGCTTTTTTGGCTATCAGCTGGTAAGCCTTGTTAATGTAAAGATAAATCTGAGTGATACAGTGAGAATGCGGGATAGCAACTTGTTTAGCTTAGAAAAAGAGACATAGGTAGTGCTTTTTAAATCCATTAGCCTAAAGATTAGCTTGTTTGGTTATTCCACTGGTAAATTGCCTAATTATGAAGACCGTTTGTTTTTTCAAGAATGAAATTTTAAAAATATGTCAATAACAAAAGCGTTTACTTTTTAGTGTATCTACATGTGTCTGTACAAACTGGTAACGATTTAAATAACATTCACATTCAATCTGTCTAATCACCTAATGACTCTTGAATTGATAAGAATTGAAGTTTGGTAAGACTGGAGTCATCCCTCAGTCAGTTGTGCAAACAAAACAGTATAGATTATCTTTTTGACAAGTATTATTTTTTTCAGCTTGAAACTGATGTAATATAAATACTAGACTCAGTGTAATGGTTGCCTAGGGTTATAACTGACCTAAGTGGTAGTTCTGTCCAGAGCATTAACTCTACTTCAATGTCTGTGAAAATGGGCTACTTCATCTGCTCTTAGAAGTAAGCAGCTGGGAAAGGAATTGAGGAGAAAAATAGAGAGGCAAGACATTTATGGAACACAAAAATGGATGGTTATTTGTTGATGATAACATGTATGGTATCTTCGGCTGGACTGGTGTGAAGCGTAATTCATGTTGGGTAAATTCACTTTACAAGCTGTAGTGATGTATGGTGATTGTATATATAAAATAAATCCAAATAATAAACAATGAAAGTTTTGCCTTGTACTGAATCAACACTTTTTTCCTCCCATCCCTTTGCCTTCCCTAAGTTTATAGAGCTACATATAATGAAATAATCTGCCTCTTTTCTATGAGTACTGTATCAGGAAACATATATTATACTCCTTCTTGAATTCATTTTAAGCCATCCTTGTAGTTGTTCTTTACCCACTGGGTGGGTTGGGGGGGGGGGGTTCCAGCCTTCTCTACCTTCAGCAATATGGCCTAGATTCCACTTTCTCTCCATTCCTCTTAATAAATATTATCTAAAATATAGATTTGGAATTCTTAGTCCTGGGCTTTATACATCTGTTAGTAATAGTAATACTCAGAGCATTTTTAGCCATCTCATTACACTGTTGACTAATTTCAAGCCTGTAAATAAAATAACAACTTGTCCTTTTGAGATTATTAGCCATCCATAGTCAAAGCTTTATCATTAATAATTTCAAAATATTATCATTTTTGAACTTACTATAAATTTATGAAACCTATAATGTTCTCCAGATAAAATCCTATTTGCCATGCAGTTTCTTAATTTCTTCCCATCAAAGAATAACACCGTCCCAAATAAACACCCTAAATGCATAACATTCTGAAAATAGGCAGATTCAAGCTGCATGTTTTAAACAGGTAGGACTGTGTCATATTCTTTTCATTGACCTCATTGTGTTTGCTTTCATGAGCGTGAGTCAGTGCTAGAAATTAGGCATTTAGTGAAGGCTTGATCTGCCCAGGTCTCAGAGAATGTGCCATCTGGCCCCAAATGAGGTGAAAGTACATGAGTCAGAAATGTTTTCTCAGGCAACTGGGTTTTAAGATGTACATAGAGGACATGACAGTACATACGGCCCGTTTCTCAGGAGGTTAACGGCTTGCTCATACCATAGGAAAGTAGTGTGCAAGCCCCACGAACAGGTATAATGTGGCAATAGTATGACTCGAAGCCTCTGTGTCCTGTTGTGTGTCTGGACTGGAGTTTGACAAAAACTCTGTTATTTCTGACTTATCAAATCCTAGCTGCCTTGAGGGAAGACAGCCAAGCTGGCTTACACAGAGGAGCCCATGTGGCTCCCAGGCAAGCACTTGGAGATCCATTGACTCACTTTTTAAATCAGTGTTTTATCTACATGCAAATGAGCTCCCCCAAGACTCACTTTTCTCCTGTGTAAAAATGGTAATGCTTATCTCCCAGGGTTGAGGTCTCTTCGACAAGCTCTGTAGCACTTATGGCTGCGTTAGATGCTTGCTCGTGCGATTGATTTCTGTTCGTGGTATCAGACTGGGACTTCCCAAGTAAATTATGAGTTCCTCCTGCCACCTGCTGAGTATCGGCCGCCTGAGCATCTTCCGGCAAGAAACATTGACAGCGTTGCTTTTTCAGCAAGTCTAAATGTGAGAAGTGGCTCCTTTTCTTGGTCCGGGGAAAGGGGAGGGGAGAGAGAGAGAAGTCACCTGTGATATAAACTAACACCTGAGCCTATCAGAAGCCCATGTTTTGTGAACATATATTCTATCCAGACAAGGGGACAATGATAGTCTTGTGTTCTTAGAAGAAATTGTCCCTGCTGTCCTGTGTGTCTGTGTGTGTGTGTGTGTATGTGTGTGTGTCTTTGCAGTGAAGTTTCTCACTTCATTACTTTGCATTATGTTCTCCGTTCATTTACATTTGCATCTTTGCTTTATTCTGTTCTCATATAAGGGGAGGAAATAATCAATGATAAAGGCTATTTTATTTAAAGTTTAAAATTCGATTTCACTACTCTCACCCACCTTCCATGTGACAGTAGACCCATTAATAAGTACCTGGGCGTGCAATGTCCAAATCAAAATTCTACTTTGATATTTGAAACATCTAAATTAGGGTGACATTGTGTGAAATAAATTGTTAGAAAACCTGGGTCCGCTCTCAACTCAGCCTTTAATGGGCTTTGAGATTTTTGCAAGCTATCGATAATTAACCTTCCTGGGCTTCATATTTCTTATATGCTACACACACACACACACATCAAAAAAGAGGAATAAAAAGATGAATGTCAGATTCTTTACAGGGCTATGACTTGAATCCATTTAATGATCAAATTTCTCTCTTCTCTCAGCTCCTTTGACACCTTGCTTGAGCCTCTTGAGAACACCTGTTTCACTTTTAGACTTGTAGTCTTTTACACCTCTTTCTTGCTAGTCTGTAGGCTCCTCAAGAGTAAGAAGTAAATTTTATTCATTCCTCTATGTTTTCCACTCGTTTCTGAATACTGTAAACCCAGCAAAAATGGAAAGTGTTAGTTGAATTGATGTGGAATGCTTTGACTAACTGATATTTAATTTATACTACTTACCTCACAATATCCAACAATTTTTAATACAAACACCAAGACAGAGTATTTGCATATTTTATTCCCTCACCTTTAATTTTTAATCAATTCACTAAAACAGATAAAAAGCTGTTATCACAACTGTGTTTCCAGGTTCCATTCTAAAAAAGTACAACCATCATGATCTGAAGCAGAAAGTTTCTGAAGAGTTATCTTTTGTTGTTGCTTTTGCTTCAAGCTAAAGAAAATTCCATGATGAGGACCAGATTCTTAAAAGAAGGATGACAGAGAGATCATTGTTATTCGGTCATAACTTCTTTTTTCAGTGCTTCTCCCTACCTTTTAATATGAGCAAATGAATAGGTCAAGCACTAATTTTATGGTAATGATTCAAAAAGGTAGTGATTTCATCAGAAATTGCTGGGCTGTGTGTTTTTAATTATTATCTAAACTTACCTTCAAAGACTTCACTCCAAAATCAGCAAATCATTTCTGCTACAGTGTCCTTACAACTTCCAGATGTGTTGACTTCTCTGATCACGACTTGCTTCTTTTGTTATTGACCTCCCTTCAGCTAGTTTTCTTTACACTAATATTATAATCCCAGTGAAATATACTTCTTGGATTGTGATTTTGTCAAAACATAAACAAGTCTATCTGCAGCTGGCTGGGCTTCCAAGTAAAAATGATTCCCTAAGGAAAAAACTCAGTTCCTCAGGACCCAGCCCAGGTGGTAAAAAATACACTGATAAGGCCTTTATTCAGCATTAGAACACCTCAAGACCTTGCAAATCAAACAGGTGCTTTTATGTACATACTTTTCTGTGGTGGACGACTTGCTGTACTAGACATATGTTATAACTCTTTGTTTTCTCAGTTCTCTATAAAATTAAACTCTTAAAGTCACCTTAATTTAAAAACTCCTTTTTAAAAATTTTTTTAGAGAGAGATTTTTGCTATAGGGTGCATGTGCTTCCTGGAAAGATAGAGACAGAGAACAAGAAATCACTCCTTAGGGGAAATGGCCATGCCACAATCCCTTCTCCTCCGTTCTCCTCTTAGGATTTTGGGCATGCATATACACTTGCCTGTGTGAGTTTTAAGCCACCAGGTCCAGGACTTGAACCACGGTCAACTACGTGAGAGTTCAGCAATGTAACCATTACATCATCTGCAGGCCCCCAAAACTCTTATTTAAAAAAGAATCCTTTCTGGTTTTTTAGTAAATATTTAATATATTATGAATTAATCGAGCCAAAGAAAAATTCTTATTCTTTTCTTACTTTTAAAAATATACTTCTCAGGCCAGTAGGTGGCATGGTGGCTAAGGCACTAGATTCTCATGGTTCGAGTCCTGAACCCAGCAGCTTGAAAATCATACCAGGCATGCATGTGTGCATGCCCAAAATCTCAAGAGCAAAATGGAGAAAAGGGGATTATGGCATGGCTATACTCACCTCTCCCCCACTACCTCCCCCAGGGGTGATTTGCCTCTCTCACTGTCTCTTTTTATCTCTGTCCAGTATGCACACACACATCTATGACAAAAAATAAAAAGACAAAACGTACTTCTCATATTAAGCAGTATATCCATCTTTTTTACCTTTGAGTTGCCTTATCAAATAAAAAGAGAGTGTGACAATTAGAAAACAGAGTTATAGATGGTTCTTCCCTGTGCTTATTGCAATGAAAGGTCAGAAGTGACTTGTGTGATTTGTGATGCAGTAAATAGATCAACTGGAGTTTGATTCTGGCTGTGAAGAAGTCAGTTTTGCCATTGATCAAGAAAGCAGCCTTTGTTCTTGGTCAGTATAATGGCATATGATCCTAATTCACCCTATCGGCTGTTCTTTAGACACCTTCATGCTTTGTGATTATTATCCCATAAAACCTTACTTTGGCTAAGCGGAGTGAAGAATAGTCTGACAAAGCAATGTGAGTGATAAGTTGTGAAAAGAGCTCTGAAGATACAGCCTTCTCAACAGCTTCTTCCCCTAAGGGTAGGAAAAGATACCAGAATCCCTGAGCAAGACAATGACAGATGAAGGAAAGACATTGTTTTTATGTGTCATGAGTCAAAACGATTAAAGAAAATGAAGAGGAGTGACTTCTTTCGTGTTTGCAGTGTAGTGTCTTACATCCCAAGAGTCCCTGGCAAAATGTATCTTCATGATGACCTTAGTCTGTAAAATATATTGCATGCTTACAAATATAGAGAAAAATTGAAGGGTTGATAAGAACTTTGTGGATAATTTGAGGGTAAAGGAATGTGGACAGAATCAGATGATAATTTGGATGTAAGCAAATTTGATACTATTCTCCTTAGATTAATTATGGCACTTGTACTTGATAACCAGCTTTCCAAAGTGCATCCTGTTCGGAACTTTCAAAACATTTATTAAGTTTCTAATATTTGAAGCAAGATGGAGACATGTTTTAATTTTTATGTAGGACTCAGTAGGATGTAGGAGTTGTATCTATTTTGCCAAGTATTAGAATACTCCTTATCATGGAACATGACGTTTTAGTTATTTGCTTTTGCCCTATAAAATTCAGTGTTTTTTTTTTTTTTAACTCAGTGCTTCCCATGCTGTTTTTGCTAAGAATTACTTATTTTAATTTTATTATGATTATATTTTAGTTTGACCAGAGAGAGACAGAGAGAGAGGAAACTGAGAAAAGCAAGCCACCAAGTCTGGGATTCAAGCCACGGTCAGCCATGTGGGAGTCCAGTGCCTTAACCACCATGCCACCTGCTGGCCCCCAAATTTCGTGTTTTTAAAAATTAATTCCTTTCAGTACATATACAGTATGTGTGAATTGGTCATATGATGTGAAATGTACTCGGGAATAAGTAAGTTTTTTAAAAGTAGTCTGCAGGATGTAAATTTGGCAACCAAGTGTTATTTTTGGTATCATTGTGAAAGATCAAAATCGGTATAAGTATTTAGTGAGCCATTAGTGTGTTCAAGGAATGTGTTAGACATTGGGGATCAGAAAAGTAGCATAAGACCTGACCCTTGACCTTGGAGCTCAGCATTCAAACTCAGCATTCAACAGTATTAATTTTGTATGTGGTGGGGCCAGCTCGTGATGTGGTGAGGAAATGGGAGTCCCTGAGAAGTGACAAGACTTCCTTCTAGGATTAAACTTCACAGTAGCAGTGACAGATTTATAATCCAGTTTTCTAACTTTCTTTTAAGGGCTGTTTCTTTTACACCACATTCCCTCCTATCAACATGGAATATAACCATTGGATACCATGTTGTTTATTTCTGTCATTCATATGGGAAGGTGACAGCTGTGTTAACTATCTGAGTGAGTAGATAGTGAATTGAGACAACTGACACTTCATCAGCAATTCTTTCCACTGGGAACACACACAGATGCCTGGTGAGGTGTCAACCACTGTGAAAGCCTGCAGGGAGGTTGGCATTCTGGAAAGGGCATGGCATAGGCTTGGCAATCATACAAATCTGGCTTATCCAACTGGATTTGAATCCAGCTTCCATTATCTTTATTTAATATCCTTATGATACTTAGCAAGTTAATTAAACTCTTTGCAAAATGGGGATGATGAATCTTACTTCCAAGTCTCTTGTGGTTTCAGTGAAAAGTGACAAGACTTCCTTCTAGGATTAAACTTCACAGTAAATAGTGCCTGACACATATTGCACTCTGCAAAGAGAGATATTTCTCCTTTATAGAGGCTCTGGGAATAAAGACTTAAAGCCATTACTCATGAAAGACCAACTGGATACCAGTTGTTTCTTTTTACTCCCTCTTCCTTTTCTTAATTAACCAAATTAGGGCTTTAATCAATCTGTCCCTGAGTGTTTGTTTTATTGGAACTATTGAAATTTCCCTCCTTCGGGACCAGCAGTTAGTGTAATGGCTATGTTGCTGGACTCCCATGGAGTCGACCGCGTTTCGCATCCCGGACCCGGTGGCTTAAACTCACGCCGAGCGCATTTGCGTGCGTGCCCAAGATCCTGAGAGGAGAATTGGAGGAAAAGAGATTGCAGCATGACCAATCTCCCTAGGGGGTAATTTCTCGCTTTCTATCTCTCTGTCTCTCTGTCTGTTTGGTGAGCGCACGTGCCTTATAGCAAAAACCTCTCAAAAAAAAAAAGAGAAAAAGAAATTTCCCTCCTTCCCTCCTTCAGAAGTATACTGTTGACCATGTCGACCAGAGATGACTTCTTGTGATTTCTCTGTCAATGTGACTAGACTATTGCCATGTAGCAAAAATGAAAGATACACCCAAGTGGTTATTGGTGGCTTATAAAATTTTGATTTTAAAATCAGTACTAAAAGCTATTTCTGTATGTAGGTATTTCTCAGATTTCTATCTGCCCCTGATAGGAGTTCCTCTGTAGGAAAGGTGATACTTTTAGCAAAATAAAGGATAGTGAAAAATTGGCCAATGGAGTGGTAGGAGTTGTAGTAATAGACTTTTCTGGATAAAGAACAGCATATGATGGTCCATATTAAATATTAAGATAGGTGATCCTAGGGGCCAGCAGGTGGCATGGTGGTAAAAGACGCTGGACTCCCACATGGTTGCCAACAGTTCAAGTCCTGGACCTGGTAACTTGCTCTCTCACTTTTTCCCTCTCTCTCTCTCTCTGTCTGATCAAACTGGGAAATAATAATAAATAAAGTTAAATAAAATAATCCTTTAAAAATTCTTCAAAAGAAAAAAGATAGGTGATGCTAGAGAAGTGCATACAGAGGCCTAACAGTGTTTTAGTTCCTGATTTGAATAAATATGCAGAGTGTGACATATAGATCCATGCTTTCTCATTATTGGAACACTTTAAAATTGCTTATTTCTGCTACAAAAGAATTCTCTATAAACCTGAAATCCTGACTCTCCTATAAAGTGAACAAATGTAAAATGATACAGATATTGATTAACAAGGGAACCTGAAAAGATGTTATAACCATTTCAAAGGAGAAATGTATGTATAGTAAAAGAATATTAAGGTGAATTTGCAAAAATGTTCTATTCTCAGAGAACTAACGAATTACAGTCCACTAGGAACAACTGATTTACATTTTTATAGTTGGAATTGTTCATGGCTTATTTGGACAACTCCCAACTCCTCAGAACTGAAAAATAGCCTAAAGACAAAGTCTCAGACTCCTATAAGACCATATACTTCCTGGAGGCCTTGGTATTTCATTGAAAGGATATCCAGTAATTTTTGCTCATTTCAGTCTTAAATTATTTCTTATACCTTTACAATTTCAATGGCCACTATTCCTGCTTGAACTCCTAATTTGCTAATGAAAATTTAATAAGCTGAATTTGTATAACTTTGGGAATTTCACATATTTCAGATCTATATCTAGCTATACATTTCATTTTAAAAACTTTAAATTATGGAAAATTTTAAGCATACACAAAGAGAATAGTATTTTGAGCTCCAATAGTTTTCTTTTTCTTTTTTTTTAATAAATAGATTTTTGCTATAGCGTGCATGCACTCATTAGAGAGACAGAGAAACAGAAAGACAGTGAGAAATCACTAGTGAGGATAGCTACACTGCAATCCCTTCTCCTCCATTATCCTCTCGAGATTTTGGGCATGCATTCACATGCATCCAGTGTTAATTTTAAGTTGCCCAGTTCAGACTTTAACTGCTGACTATATGACAGTCCACCGATGTAATCATTAGGCCAATTGTTGGTCCCCATCGTCAATATTTTTCTACTACTGTTTTATCTTTCCATTCTGCCCCTGAGTGTTTTTTGAGACAAAATATTATCACTGTTTAATAGTATCTTATTTATTAATTTGTTTTCCCTTTTTTTTTCTATCTCTGTGATAAAAACATCAAGACTTTTTTCTCTGTTCACTCTATATCCCAAAGAAAATGCTCAGTAATTTATGGTTAAGTGAATGAATAAATCATTTTAATAGTTTACAGGGTTTTTGTTAGTATTTTCCACATGATTTTTATCCTAATGTTTTCCTAATGTTTTTTATCATGTGGTGAGGATTTTTCCGGGCATAGAGTGAAGAGTTATTTTCAGGGACCAAGTATAACCCAGAGAGCTATAATATCTTCCTGTAAACAACTTTGAACTGGTATAATCAGTAGCCACTCACTGTACTTAAAGATATCATGACAGAAGCCATGTCTTGGTTCGAATTTCCTCTAGAAGACGACCATGAGACAAGAACTTAAGTTAGGGGGAGTTTAATCAGCAAAGTGAAATAGGAAGGGAAAGGGCAAATCATTATGACACAAGTTACCATCACTGGCAACTGCAATTTAATTTCTTTGAAGAGATCTTGAAGCCCAGGCAAAGTACACTTCTCAGAGTAATCTCACCCAAAGTTGAAAGAGTCCAAATATTTACCTGTCAACTCCCATCAGCCTTTAATCCATGGGCACAAATGCTGGACCAGCCAATACAGTCTTGAGGTGTTAGAACCTTAGCCTTCGGGTAAAGACATGCAGGTGCTGGCAGTTAGAAATTGGGCAGTGAGAAATATTGGCTTGTCAGAAAAGTCATGGCACATTTTTGCATAGAAAAACATGTCATGACTTTCCCAATGATCTAATGGTAGGGATGAAGGGATATAGTTGGGAAGGGACAGGTTACTTGCATATATACAAGTAATTACAATATAATTTTTTTAAAAGAAAACTTTTTATTTGGGACTAATTTCAGATTACTGAAAAGTTGCAAAGATTATACAGAGTTCCATCAGTTAACGTTAGTAATGGCTATGTCGCTGGACTCCCATGTAGTCAACTATGGTTCAAGTCCTGGACCCGGTGGCTTAAACTCACACCAGGCACCTGTGCATGCGCACCCAAGATCCCGAGAGGAGAAAGGAGAAGGGATTGCACTGTGGCCATCCCCACTGTGAGGTGGTTTCTCGCTTTCTGTCTCTCTGTCTCTCTCTGTCTTTCTGGCAAGCGCACACGCTCTCTCTCTCTCTCTCTCTCTCTCTCTATATATATATATATATATATATATATACACACACACACACACAATATCATGCTGTATTTGTCATAAAGAAAAAGAAGAAACCAATCTAAGTGCAATATATAGACGAATCTATACTTTATTCAGATATTTCTAGTGATTCCATAGTGCTCTGTTTTCTGTTTCATAATTCAATTCAGAATGCCATATTGCATTAAATTTTTAAAAACAGATTCTTTCTTTCTTTCCTCCATGAGAAGTGACAGACACTTCCAAAAGAGTCTTCATGCTGCAGTCTCACCTCCAGCCTCAGCCAGTCAGGATTATGAGCATGTGTGCATGTACCTGGCATGCATAGCAAGACCTTGGAATGCTAACTGAGGAGCGTCCCTTATGGCCTCAACATCACGGTTTGCTATGCCAGAACTTCGCCATTGCGGTTGCAATTTTTATGATTTTTAAATACTGTGTATGCTTCCTTTTATTTGGGCTCTCTCGTGTGTTAAAATAACTTGTCTTTGTGATTAGAAAAGGGAAAATACAGGGATGTGAATCCAACATCATGGTGGACATAAGGCATGTTTTCAAACTAATCAAATCTATCAATACAACAGCAAGAAAAAGAAAACCTTATTACGTAGTATACGTATATGGTTAGCTGAGCCTCCATTAGTAAGGTAAGGTACTAATAAAAGAGTGATAACTTAGAAGGAATTTTATTTTGAAAGTATGTCCTGAACATCAAGTATGAAGTAGGATCCACTAAATCATATGCACATTGAGGCCCTACAATGTGCTTAGCATTATATGTGTATATCACACTCATGCCTGCTCAACACAGGGCCTCTGCACTTAAGCAACTTAGGTGAGGGAATTACTCAGGGGAGTTAAGACAAATGCCCAGGGATTCGCGGCTAGTAAGTAAGAAAGCTGAGATTAAAACACTTTTTTTCGACTTTAGAGAATACATTCTTAATACTATACTCAATTACTCTTACTCTTCTCCACTTGCCCAGCCCCTATTCTTAGTGCCTTTTTGCTAGGGGTGCAGTATTTAAAAATTCTGTGTTTTTCTTTTGTTTTATTTTCTTGTTTTTACATTCAATCACGGTACATTTTTACAACATATAAAATGAATTTGCCCAGGGACCAGCAGTTAGTGTAATGGCTATGTCGCTGGACTCCCATGTAGTCGACCGCGGTTCGAGTACCGGACCCGGCGGCTTGAACTCACGCCGGGCGCGTGTGCGTGCGTGCCCAAGATCCCGAGAGGAGAATGGAGGAGAAGGGATTGCGGCGTGGCCATCCCCCCTGGGGGGTGATTTCTCGCTTTCTATCTCTCTGTCTCTCTCTGTCTGTCTGGCGAGCGCACGCGCCCTATAGCGAAAACCTCTCCAAAAAAAGAAAAAAAAAAAAAAAATGAATTTGCCCAGCATGGATACACTGTATATTCATTCAGCTAGTGATATTACCAAATTATCAAGAGAGAATTTCCATCTTTGTGTCCATTAACTGTTTTTCTTCTTTTTTTTCCCTTGATTTGTTTTTCCACACTGTCTCTAATATCTAAAGTTGCTCTCCATGTTATAACACTTTAACATCTTTCAGTTTCTGCCATAGACTGCAGACATTCTGTATATATTAAGTAGGGGACATACAATGCCTCTCTTTCATAGTCGTCTTGCTTTCCTTAGCATTAAATATTTCATATTTATCCACTTTTTTTTTGGTAGTTTTTTTTCAGGATATTATATTTGTATTTATTATACAATACATTTTATACTAAGATGAACATAGAAGAACTACATTATTTGCTATTCTCCAAAATAGTAAGGTAGAAGGTATAGCAGAACTTAGGAAGGTAATCATAGAATAAGTCAGTATTTTCTGCCATCTCTGGCTTGTACTGATTTACCTGTGCTACTTCATAACCTTTAAAGGCATTTAGATTTAATGTTTTCTTTAATTTCAATTTATTTTATACTTTCAATCATTGTACTTCACTACAGCTTATAAAATGAATTACCCAACATGAATATACTTCACACCAGTTCAGTTAAAGATATCACACAATGTTATCATCAATAGACAGTCCTCCATTTCTGTGTCCCTTAAATGTCTTGCCTTTCCATTTTTCTCTTTGATTTCATTTCTCATTCTCCTCTATCTCCCATCCTCTTCCCACACTGTCTCCATGTTTCTGTATCCTCTGATCTTTCAGTTTCCACCAGAGTGTTGACAGTCAGTATATATTAAGTGGAGAAATACATTATCTCTCTTTCATAGCCTCACTCAGCACTATATCTTACAAATTCATCCACTTTCTATCAAATGCCAGGGTCTTGTTTAAAAATTCTATATTATCAAACTGCAACAGTCCTGGATACATGATATATGTCTTAGTGGGCTGAATTAAGTGTCAGCCTTGAATTTGTGGATTATTTTCAAAACCTTCCTAAGATTTGTAAAACTTGTTCTATTTCTTTCTTCTTCTTTCTTTCTTTTTTGTTTTTATTTATATTTTTTGCTATAGGGTGTATGCATTTGCAGGAGAGAGAAAGAGAAAGAGAAAGTGAGAAATCGACCTGCAAGGAGATGGCCACCCCACAATCCCTTCTCCTTCAGTCTCCTCCAAGAATTTTGGGCACACATCCACACACCCAGCATGATTTTCAGGCCACCGGGTCTAGGATGGACTCAAACTGCCCAGGTGGCCATGTGGGATCCAGCCACCTTAACCTCCACTTCATCTGCTAGCCCCTTCGTCTCTTTTTAATATGCAGTTATCCACATAAATTGCCCAAAAAGTTCTTTAGAAAGTCATTCATACTCCAATAATAAAGTTTTGATGCAGGGCTAATAATAGGCATGGAAGCAAGAACTTTCAAAGAGCAAGGCATTGATATTAATAATTCAAATAATTCAAAGTATTTTATCATTTATAATGTGTCATTTACTGTAGGTGATTTCCATGTCTCAGTCTTTCCATGGTTACTTATTTTTTTTTAAATGTTACATGAGGGATATGATTTCAATGAAACCTTTGACTTAATCTCTATATTTGCAGTGATCCAACTGAACATATCCCTTCATTGCCTTGAAACCCTGGGTGTAAGATTCAGAAGTAGAAAATATCCGAGCTTTGACTCTGAAAGATAAAGAACATGAATATCTAGGCTAACCAATGCTGAAATTCTTCTAACTTCTAATTCTAAATGAAGAAAAGAATGGATTTTAAGGCTTCCTTTGTTTTTGCTTTGATTACAAGTTGTCAGAAGCCTAGAGTTTGTATCTAATAACACAATTTACATAACACGCAAATAATTGACTCAGGGTAAGGTTTTATTTCTAGAAGATGCAAAGGGACCGTCATGTAAAAATGGTCTTTTTTTTCTTTTCTTTTTTGGCACTATAGGGCACGTGCGCTCGCCAGACAGAGGCAGAGATACAGAAAGCAAGAAATCACCCCCCAGGGGGGATGGTCACGCCGCAATCCCTTCTCCTCCATTCTCCTCTCGGGATCTTGGGCGGGCACGCACGCACACACGCCCGGCGTGAGTTTTAAGCCACTGGGTCTGGGACGCGAACCGCTGTCGACTCCGTGGGAGTCCAGCGACATAGCCATTACGCTAACTGCTTGTTCCCGAAATGGGCTTTTTTTCTTAGAAGAAATAAGCAGGGATTGACTGAGAGTTAATCCCTTTCAATTCTCTTTTTTTTTTTTTTTAGAGGTTTTCGCTATAGGGCGTGTGCGCTCACCAGGCAGACAGAGAGAGACATAGAGACAGAAGTGAGAAATCACCCCCCAAGGGGGGATAGTCACGCCGCAATCCCTTCTCCTCCATTCTCCTCTCGGGATCTTGGGCACGCATGCACACGTGCCTGGCGTGAGTTTTAAGCCACCGGGTCCAGGACGTGAACCGGTTGACTACGTGGGAGTCCAGTGACATAGCCATTACGCTAACTGCTGGTTCCCAATCCCTTTCAATTCTAATGTTCAGAGCATTACACATTTTTAAAGGAGAAAATCATTACTTTTCAAAACATATGTATGAAACTGTTTTTTTGACTTAAATGACTACGTTAAGTTGGCCTGATTTTAAACCGTGACCTTCAGTCCTTTGAATGTGTAATTACAAGCATAATCTGTGAATGCAGATTTATAAACTGTGCTCCAGAAAACCCCTTCAGGGGCCATGGTGTGTCCAAAGGACAGAGCCAGATTAGCTGTCTGACAGGCCTTCAGCCCTGCGAAGTATTGTGCCTTCATCTGTTTATACACAATAAGAAAATCTGAGAAATGGTCTCTCTTTTTACGAAAAAGAAAAAGGAAACAAAAATGTTTAAACCTACTATACATATCTTTATAATGCATAGGCTCCTTTTCTGACTGCTTTTCTTTAGGAATTCCTCTGATTTCTAGAGGAAAATTCACATCTGCTTTTCTATGTCTAAACTCAGACTTACTTTTATAACTGATATATTATAAGCACTTAGAGAGGATATTTAAAAGTACTCATGGGAAATGAGTACTATGAAAAAACTATGCATGGAGTTCAAAAAAAATTTTGCACCATAACTAACTTATACTTTAATTCCATTTTGCCACAAACTTTACCAAGTCCCCTTATAGTCTGCTTAACCAATTACTGCTTTGTAGTAATTCTAATGAAGTGCTTACTATGGCCAGGGGCATACCAAATCCATTTTTTAATTTAAATTATTTAACTCCACACAAAACCCTGGATCCACCTAATCATATATTTGGTGAAACTATGATGTAGAGAGGTTAAGTAATTTGTTCAAAGACCCATAGCTGGTAAGTAGTATGGTCAAGTTTCAAACCCAGAGCTTCCAATTTCCAAATACCTTTAACTGCCATGCTTCTAGCCACTACCTGTATGGTGGTTCTTTCATATTCCTTCTCTTCAAGAATTATAGTTTAATTTCCCTCCTTGGGAGTGTAGATTGAACCGTGTGATTCATTTCTAATGAATGAGTAAACTGTATGTGAAAATGTGTGACTTTGGAGCTGAGGTCATTCAAAGGCACTGTCACTTCTGTCTCGATTGCTCCACTTTTATTCTATCTGAGTCATTCACTCTGAAGAAAACCAGCTGCCAAGTTCTGAACTGCCCTGTGGAGAGTCCCACATGTAAAGAAACTGAAGGAATTCCAACAGCCAGTATCATATGAAGAGTTAAGGCCCTCAGTCCAATAGGAAGTCTGAAACCAAAGCCTTTAGACAACAACCTCTATGAGAATAAGGTTGGAGGTGGGACCTTCAGCCCCAGTCTAGCCTCAAGATGACTGCAGCCCCCTACCACCAGCTTGACTTGAACTTCATAGAAGACCATGAACCAGAACCACCCATCTAAACTGCTTCCAGCTCCCTGCTCCTACACTGTAAGATAATATTTGTTGCTTTAAACTGCAAAGTTTTAGATTAAGTTGTTATGTAGAAAAATATAACTAATACAGGTCAGCACTACCTTAATGATTTTTTAAAAGACAATATTTGAATTTAACTAAGTCTTAAATTTTAAAACATTGATGCTTACCATATTGTAACACTTGAATTTCAGGAAGACATATTCAAAGTATAGCATGTAAAAAGAAGAAACTCCAAGAAAAAAACTGCTAGCAAGTTAAAGCAGTAGAACATAAATACCCAATTAACATCATAGTTATAATAACTGTTCTAGGATTTGGGATTTTGTAAGTCAAAGTACAACTGCTTGTTGATCTCAAAAGGTGTTACAAAGCTGTGATAATCAAAAACAGCATGGTACTAGCACAAAAATAGGCATGTAGACCAATGGAACAGAATAGAGAACCCAAAAATAAGTCCCAAAATACACAGCCAATTGATTTTTGACAAAGGGCATAAGACAATTCAGTGGGAAAAAGAAAAATATCTTCAGCAAATGGTGCTGGAACAACTGGATATCCGCCTGCAGAGAAATGAAAATGGAACCCTATCTCTCACCACTAACAAAAATCAACCCAAAATGGATGAAAGATCTAAACATATAACATCAAATTATAAAACTGCTGTTGGAAAGCATAGAGGAAAGTCTTGAAGACATCTGAGTAGGCAAAGACTTTTTAAATAAGACCTCCCAAAGCATAGGCAAAAATATTGAAAATAGACAAGGGGAACTGACTACATCGGGCTAAAAAGCTTCTGCACAGCAAAATAAATAATAATTAAAGTTAAGAAACATCCCTCAGAATGGCCGAATATATTTTCAAACTACCCTTCAGATAAGGGACTGATAACCAGAATCTACAGGGAACTCAAGCACCTTATCCACAAACATATAAAAAAATGAATTAAAAAATGGGCAAATAAGCAGAAGAGACAACATGTCTTCCTCTCCAAAGAAGACATATGAATAGCCAAAAAATGAAAAAATGTTCAATGCCTTTTATCATAAGGTAAATGTGAATCAAAACCACAATGAGATACTGCTTAATCCCAGTCAGTGTGGCTAAGACAGAAAGAATAAAGAATGGTAAGTGCTGGTGAAGCTGTGGTGACAAGGGAACTATCCTACACTGTTGGTGGGAATGCAAATTAGTATAGCCATTGGGGAGAGAAATATGTAGATTCCTCAAAGACCTACAAACAGAACTACCATATGATCCAGCAGTTCTACTTCTGGGTGTCTACTAAAGGATAAGAATACACTCAGTCAGAAAAACACTTGCACATCCATGTTTATTGAGCCATAATTCACAATTTCTAAGACATGGAACCAACCCAAATATTCATGAACAGATGAATGGATTGAAAGTGTGGTGCATATACACTATGGAGTACTACTCAGCCATAACAAACAATGAGACTTTGGCATTTCATAGAAAGTGGATGATATGGAAGATTAATGCTAAGTGAAAGCAAGCCAGACAATCCCCACTCAATATGTACTGAATGTCAGCACTCTATGGCAGAAATTGAAAGATTGGAAGGTATAAAAGCATAGAGAGCTACTGTGGATGCTGGAGACCATGTGGGAGGAGGGAAGGAAATGGTGAGGAGTGAGAGGGAAGGAATCAAGGGGAAAAAGAAATAAGCATAACATTTAAGGAACACAAAAATGGAAAATTATCTCTTGATAATGTGTATGGAAAACACTATTGACTGGACTAATGTGCACTATATTCATGCTGGTAATATTTATTTTGTATATTCTAATGATATATAGTGATTGAATAGAAAACAATAAAAATAGTAAAAGATATTTTATTTAAAAAAGAAAAAAGACCCTACAATTAGAATTGTCATATAATCCAGCAATTCCTCTCCTGGGTATCTACCCAAAGGATAGGAAAACACTCAGTCAGAAAAACCCTTGCACATCTATTTTTATTGCAATATTATTCACATTGATAAGACATGGAATCAAACCAAATATCCAAGAGAAAATGAATGGACTGAAAAAATGTGGCACATATACACTATGGAATCCTACTTAGCTATGAAAAACAATGAGATCCTGTCATTTGATATAAAGTGGACAAATATGAGATATGATGCTAAGTGAAGCAAGCTAGACTATGAAAGAGAGGCATTGTATGTCCCTGCTTAATGTATACTAAACATCTGCACCCTCTGACAGAGTGGACTAATATGCACATAATTTGTGCTCAGAAAAACCATTTTGTAAACTGTACAGATGTACACTGATTAGATGTAAATAAAAAATAGTTTTAAAAATCCATGATTTCAAAAGAAAGGATATTAATCATAACAAAATTACTTAAGATAACATTTGAGCTTTTAAAAATCCTTGTGGGAGAACTCAGGAAATATTCTGTTTCTAAGTTATCACTCATGATCTCAAATTGTCAAGAGCGTGTTTGCATTTTCCACAACTTAAAGAAGGATGTAAAAGCAAAGCCGAATTTTAACCTCTTTTCTAGTGGTTTCACTTAACTTTTCAAAAGGGTCTTGGAAGCTCATAGGTCAAGTCATTTCTTGGTTTTCTCTGCCTGACAAATTGTATTAACTTTGCTTTATGGCCACTTGCAGTTTAATAAATGACTTGGACTTTGATTAATATCTTTAGAGTTTAAGCCTAAGAATTTGTATAAGACTTTGATACTGTAAACTTATCCAAAGATGGACTCTGAATGATGGAAGAAAATACATTAGTGCCAGTTTGAGTACTTGTGTAAGTACTGATTTTGGAGCATTTTAAAGTCCTTACAAAAGATCCTCATTAATTTGCCTTTTTAAAAATATGTAAAATTGTTGTTCTCTTATATATTTACAACATGACTTCAGTAAGCTAAGGAATTTATTTATAATGTGAATATGGCTACTTTACAAACACATTCTTAAATTCAAATGATATTTACTGAGTCTTTACATTTTGTCCAGCAGAGCATTCAACTAGATGTTGGAATATTATGATAAGCAACCCAGAAATAGCCTCTGCCCTGCCAGATTTCCTGGCCTAGGATGGAGAAAGACATGAACCAAGTATAATGATAAAAACACAAACAAACAAACAAAAAACTGTTGTAAGTAATATAAAATAAAAGTATAGGGGAACCCAATCCAGACTGAGGTTTAGTGGTTAGGAAAGGCTTTCAGGGCTAGCTGGTGGAGGTGTGTTTAAGGTGTCTGGATCCCACATAGCCAAGAGTATGGTTTGAATCCTGAACCTGGCAGCTTGGAAAACACACAGAGTGCACGTGCACACGTGCCTCAAATCCTGAGGAAAATAGAGATTGTGGTATAGTCATCCCCCCACACCACCACCAGGGGGATGCAATCTCTATCTTTCTCTTGTAAGTGCAAATGTCCTATACCAAAAAAAAAAAATTAGGTTAAAAATAAAGAAAAGTTTTGGATCTAAAGCAACAGTACTGAGAAAGAGAAGGAAGAACAGAGAAATGGGATCCAGGAAGGTACCAGTACTTTTAAGAACTGAAAGCAATCAGTGTGACCAGAGTGCAGGAAGCAAGAAGGCACATGATCTTAGAAAAAGCTAGAGAAGTAAGCAGAGACTACATCTTACACCATGTTGCAGGCTGTGTTATATCTTTATCTTAAGAGCTATAGTATACCATTGAAGGGTTTGAAGTAGGATGGTGTAATCAGGTCTGTATTTTAAAGAGTTCACCTGGTTCTATTATGAAGATAGTGGAAAGTTATTCAGGGAGATGGGTTGTGGGTCTGTTGTGGAACAGAGATGTGGGTGTTTTGGACAAGGGTGGGGATACTAAGGATTGAGAGACGTTAATAGATTTACAATCTACCGTGAAGGAGAGTAGACTGAACTTAGTGCTGACTTGGATATGACTACATGAGAGATGTCATAGATTACTGTTAGGTATTGGGCTTCTTGAACCAAATGCGAAATGTTGGAGGGAGACCAGATACAAGTGGTGGAAAAGTAGGGAGTGGTAGTTCAGTTCAGTAGAACATTTTAAACTGGAAGCCTTTTTAAGATATCCTCAAAAATACTGCAGTTTTGGATCCTCCATCAGAAGAGATACAGTACCTGGAGACATAAAATTTGGAAGTTAGTGGTTTACACACAGTATTGAAGCCACAAAGGTTAAGTGAGACCACACCCAGTGTGAAAATGAAGTAGGAAAGAGAGCATGGATCTGAGCAGCAAGAAGCTCCAATATTTAAAAACCAAGTGGAGGGACCAGCAGTTAGCATAATGGCTATGTCACAGGACTCCCATGTAGTCGATCGCAGTTTGAGTCCCAGGCCCGGTGGCTTAAACTCATGCCGGGCGCATGTGTGTGAGTGCCCAAGATCCCGAGAGGAGAATGGAGGAAAAGGGATTGTGACATGACCATACCCCTGTGAGGTGATTTCTTGCTTTCTGTCTCTGTCTCTCTCTTTCTGGTGAGCACACTTACCCTATAGCAAAAACCTCTCAAAAATAAATAAATAAATAAACAAGTGGAGAAGAAGTTGACAAATGTGAGAAATGTGACTGGGATAATTGGTAGTGTGGCATCTATCTATCTCAGAGGCCAAGGAAAAAATCATTTAAGATGTGAATGGGGCAAAATAAGAAAATCCCGTAAATGTCTTTTGGGGTTAGAAAAATTGGGGTTCTGAAAGAATTAAAGGAGAGTAATTTGGTATAGTGATGGAGGCAGAGGCCAAAATGAAGTGTCATGGGAAGTGGGTGGGAAGTAAGGACAGAGAGATAATGGATAGAGATAACTTGAGACATTTGGTCCCATCCTGGGGGGGGGGGGGCAGGGGAAAGAAGGGTAGACCTTTTACTAGAGAGGAAAATAGAGTCAAACGAGGGATTTGGTTTACAAAGATGTGAGACTTGAATATATTTAAAGATTGATGAGAAAACCAATGGAGAGGATGAGGAGGTGGCTGGAAGATAGAGAATAGATAAATAATCATTAGGATTCCTGGGAAGATATATCCAGAGTAGAGAAAAATAAACTAATTGCCTTTGGAGTGGAGAAGGGAGAAGATCCCTACTCTTCTGTCCTAGGGGGAATGTGTGCAGATGCAAAGGTGTTTTGATGTGGTAGGTAGTGGATTAAAGGACTTTACTCTTGATGCCTTCTATTTGCTTGGGAAAGTATCGAATCACATACTGAGAGAAAGAGAGAAAGGGGGTGGTGGCATACTGGGAAAGAAAGCAGGTGATTGCCTATTTTTGAAGAGAGTGGTGAAAACCTGAAAGTGAAAGAGAGGTGCTATTCATTACTGAAGGCCTACTTAAGGTTGATGATCACTAATTCATGGTGATACCACTATTAAAATGCTATAAAGTATTGAATCTTTTCCAGAGGTGCTCAGCAGTTTACCAGACACAGAGAAAGTGAGGTCATCTAGATCTCAGATTTTGTTAGAGTTATCATGGAATGATAGTAAGGGAGGTAGGATATTGCCATTGGTCAGGGAGCTTTTGACATGATACAGCAGGAATCTAAGCCGATTAAGAAGAAATGTAAAGACAGGAAAGGGGGAGAGTAGAGATCAAGGTAGGAGGACATTTGTGATCAAAGTAGTTGATTAACAAGACGAAAGGATAGAAGTGAGCGATCACCAGAGGATGCTGTCCCCAAGACCAATTAAATCTGAAACTCAGGGTATGTCCTTCTGTTTAAGGTGGAATGATTTAAGGAAATATGTTGATATGATTGTTGGTAAGACCATAATGAAAAAAAAGGTACTATCAGCATACAGTAGAAGAAGCAAATAGAGAAAGAAGTCAAATAATTGTCTCTTTAAAACAAGAAAAACAGGGACCAGCAGTTAGCGTAATGGCTATGTCGCTGGACTCCCACGTAGTCGACCGCGGTTCGAGTCCCGGACCCGGCGGCTTAAACTCACGCCGGGCGCGTGTGCGTGCGTGCCCCAGATCCCAAGAGGAGAATGGAGGAGAAGGAATTGCGGCGTGGCCATCCCCCCTGGGGGGTGATTTCCTGCTTTCTATCTCTCTGTCTCTCTCTGTCTGTCTGGCGAGCGCACGCGCCCTATAGCAAAAACCTCTCAAAAAAAAAAAAAAAAAAAAAAAGAAAAGAAAAACAAAAAACTCCACAGAACTGAAACTATGCATTTTCTTCTTTACAAATAAAAGTCACAGATCTTTCCCCTTTGCTCATTCTCCCTGGCATTAGAAGTCCCAAGGGAAGAAGTAAAGATTTTATGAAGAATATGGTACAATTAAGGCCCATTTACTTAGGCACCAGATGCTTGGGGATTTGACTTGTGAAAACAGACATTAGAACCGTGGTGAATGTATTCACTACCATTTCTTTGGATGCACAGTGCTCTTGGCTGACTTGGCATGGGATGGTATCAATCTGGCTGCAGAGATTTGACTTCAGGGCTCAGATCTTTAAAAAGTATCTCTCTGATTGTCCTTCGTTTAGCCAGGATCCTTGGAATTGGTGGCTATATTATGGCTCGTTCATCTTGAAATGGTATCAAACCCACTTGGAATTTTATTCATTGTAATTCTATATGAAGGTCTTAATATTTACCCTGGAATTCAGTGACAAGAATCTTTGTTGCTAGGTTTTCCAGTCAAGAAAATTTATCTCCATGCTAAACAGAAGACTATGAAAGTTAATTTTTGCTAAGTGGTATGTTTATGAAATGCACAACTATTGTTGTGTTTATTTAGGCACAACTATTGCTTTAGAAAGCCCAGAAAAGTTGGACATTCCCCCCATAGTCCCTGTCTGTCATCCCATACATTTAATATATATGCACAGTTCCATTAACAAGAGAACTTGTAATGATGCATTTGAAACCAAAGCTTTGTGTACCAAGAAGCCACAGTTAATAGACTGCTATTTGACAGCAGCTGTAAACATTAACCGGAAGGCTCACTACTGTTTGCAGCTCATACACCTAGGTTGCAGAAGTAGGACAACCTCAGCAGCCTTTATTTATCCCCTTTCAATGTCATTATTACTAAATTGATCTTCAATAGTTGTCATTTTGACCCCTCTCTCAAAGATTGACCAATTGCCTATGGATCGATCTTCAAATTTCTGAGCCTGGTAGTCACAGCTCTGTGCTATTATCCTATCCTACCTTTCCACCTGTGTTTTCTGTTGTGCTTCTAATTTGCTCTCAACATATTTCATTTATTGTTTCTGCGAAACAGCTTTTGTTCATATTTGCCCCCATCACAGTGGCTCTGCTCTTGCTTATTTTTGCTTTCTCTTGTCTACTTATCTTTCAAGGCTAAGCTCCGAAACCACAGTCTCAAACTCCACAGTGTTTGCTCAGATTCCTGCTCCTTCCTCTGCTCCCTTGCTAGCTATGAGTTCTTTCTTCGCGGCAATTGGTTGACACATTTTTTATTCCTTCTTTCCTTCCTCCCTTCTTCTCTCCCTCCCTCCCTCCCTTCCTCCCTTCCTTTACACAAATATCTGATGGTTTAGAGAGTCTTGCTGTGTCATGATTCTCCTGGTGTCAGCCTTCTGAATAGCTTGGACCATAAGCATGTGCTACTTTTGCCTAGGGTTTTTGGGATTCAGTCTGCACTGCCTATGTGGCCTCAGCCTGAGGAGCGGCAGTGTCAAGTGTACTACTATGCAGGCTCATTGGCTCACTTTGTTGTTGTTCCCTTAATGTTTTTTTTTTCTTTTTCTTTAACATTTATTTATGAGCAAGAGACAGAGAGAGAGAAGGACAGCACTCCCAACAGGGTCTTGACACAGTGATCCACCCCCAGCTTCAGCTAGCCCCAGCTTGTGTATACACACATGCCTTTCATACTCAGGAAGGTCTGTGGACAGAACCTTCCCATGAGAGCCTCTCAGAGTATTGTGTTTCATCATTGCGACACCATATTGGCCCCTATTGGCATATTTATTAAGAGCCTCACATTTTCTCTCATAGAAGTTTCCTGTGTGCATTTTATTACTGTGTGTGGCCTGAATTTGAGATCTATGTCTGCAGTCTCCCCCTGTAGACTCCCTACAGTACCTTGCAGATGTGAGCCCTCTGGAATCACTTCTTAAGAATTAAAGTACATTTTTCAAATCAGAAAGGACCAGGCTTGACCTCACTATGAGTGTTTAATTTCATCGGAGAGCTATATGGCGAAGTTTTTGCACATTCTCTACTGTACAGTGGACCCAGAGTGGGCATTCAGTAATTGATAACCACTGGATTTATTCTGGATTTGATTAAAAAAAAAACAACAACAACTTTTGGATGCTTGCAGACTGGAGAATTGGTTTTGTAATAGAAGTTTCAAAAGACAACATTATAGTTCATGCACATTATGACAGAACTGTAGATTCTTTTGAAGTCTAGCAAATAGAAAAACAAATTAATCGTGAGCTAGAATCAGGGACATAACTGTGCTACCAACAAGCTCTAAAGTATTACTAGTGATGTTGCTATGAAGATCCCACTTTGAGAGCATCCATAGTTAGTTTTATCCACTGAAAGAACAGGATGCCTGTGTTCTGCTCAGACAAGGGTTGGTGATTCAGTAATCATGATCTTATGTTTTGCCTTTTTTTTTTTTTTTTTTTTTAGATTTATGAGGGTGGTACAATCGTGCTTTTCTATTGACTCTAATCTCTAGTGGTAAATTTCTAAAAAATATTCTCGATTTTTCTTTACTTAAATAAAGCTCATAAATCTCAAGAGAGACTGCCTACAGTACCATTATCTGATTTTAAAAAAATGTTCTTTAATTCAATCGACATTACAAATATAATATGCACTATGCTGAAGAAGGAAGTTCCGACTTAAACTCACTGTACCTGGCGAAGGAAGCAGGTTTCCATTTGTTCATTTCTTTGAATGTATTTTAAGGTCCTTATACCTTCAGCGATAGTTCTTGGCATAGAGAAACCCCATAGAATCACTGTTCCAGAAGCAGGACAAGAGAGATCTTAAAGCATTGATAAGCAAAACAGCTGCAAATACTAACAGACTCCCTTTGGATAGATGCCATAGTTCCACGGAACACAGAACTGCCCAGGAAACCCATCTTTGTCCTCTTATCTACACAGGAGAGGGCAGCAGAAACAGTTATGTGAACTCAGCAAACTTGTTTTCCATATTGAATGTCTGCATGGGTCAGGCACCAGGGATGTGATGCAGACCAGACATGGGGGCACATAGTTGAGAGGCGTATAATTGCGCTCATAACGGTAACCCTATAGGAAGCAGGAAGGATGGAGGCAGAAAAGACTCATTATACCTGGAGGAGCCATGAAAAGTTTTTCAGAAGATGTGGTGTTTGAGCTCATTCCTGAAAGTTTGTAAGAGGCCATATCAGGCAGAGAAAGCAAAAGGGCATTTTTAGCTAGCTCATAAGCATGGAGACATAAAAGAGAATGGTGTGTTAGGGAAGTGGTAAGTGGTTTAAAGTAGATATTTGAGGGCAGGGGAAGGGAAACGAGGCTAGAAAAATAGGCAGGTTCACATGCTCTATCAGGGATCTTAGCCTTTTTTTCTGGGGGCCAGTAGGTAGCTGCCACCAGATTTTCTGTCAGTAAGTGGCATGATTAGATTTGTTACATTAGAAAGACAACCCATACCGTGAAGGAGAGAAATGTTTGTATTGTATTGATTGACAAGTTAGAGTTATTGTTTTTATAATAAAGGAGATGAGCAATAACTTGTCTTACTCTTATGCATTAAGTAGAATCTTGCCAATATCTTCATAAGATGAAAGGAATTCTAGTGCTTATCATCAAATCTTTTAAGATACCGGTATAGCACTCACAATGCTCTATGACGTTTTTGAGGACAGCCATCCCTATAGCCTGTGAAGAGCAATACTTTACAAAGTGCAGACAGACAAGCGAACATAGCAGTTCTCTGTTTCTCTGTTACATGCAGCCAAGAAGCCAGACAGGATATTTAAGTTGTGGCTATTGGTATTGGCAAGGATTCATCTTCAAGGAAAATAAATACACTGAGTTAGTTGTGATGATGAGAGTGACCTGAATAGAATTGTCCTTTTTTTTAATTTTTAAATTTTTTTAATGCTACTACAGGGGAAAAGAGCTTTAAACCGAATGACATGGGTGAACAGCAAATCTACTATTTCTTCACTTACCGTTTACAGCTCTTGGTCAACAGTGATCTTGGTGCCCCTTCCCCTAGAGAGCAAGACACTGTCATTTGTTTCCTCTGAGTCAGTTCTGTTTGCTAGCATTTCTCTATATGATTAAAGCCAAACTCCAGTTTATCGATAAAAGAGAAGTGTTGATATTTAGAGTTTTGCTAGCAGTATGTTGAAATAAGTCAGAAGACACAGACTTTTCCTCCTGCTAGCTGCTAGATCTCTGGGCCATGGTTTCGTCATCTGAAGATTAGCAGTTAGATCAAATTTTGTCATCTTTACCTCTGGCTATATATTAGAACCATCTTACCCTTGGCCAATTAAATCAGAATTTCCATTGTGAGAAAGAGGCAGGCAGAGGTACTTTTAAAGCCCCCAGATGATTCTGTGTTTTTTTCTTTTCTTTTCTTTCCTTTTTTTTTTTTTTTTTTTTTTGGAAGGAAGTGCTAAATATCATTGACTAGGTCAAAAGTTCCAACTGGAAATCAACAATGAGTTTTCTCTGCATGTAAATATAGTGCTAGTGCATATTTACATTTGTTCCCAACCTAAATAATATTTCCAGCTTCTCTTCAAACACAGACTGATTGGGCAACACTTGGACTTATAGAGCTGAGTGGTATAAATTCAACAAAGTAAACCAGCCTCCACCTGGTCCACTTTATTCATTGGTGTTACCTTCTCGGCCCATGAAAGCACTGTCATTTGTGAAACTGAACTAGATGGTCTTCATAGTGCAAATTATTTAAATGATATATTTCCAAGGGCAGAAAAAAAAAATGGTGGTAAGCAAACTAAACCTTTATAAGCTAGCTATTATACAAAACTTAATCATTTTTAAAATTTGCTCCAGGGCATGTGTGCTCACCGAGGGGGTGGGGGGGAAGGAAAGTGAATAAGCACCCCTCAGGAGAGTTGGCCATGTTGCACTCCTTTCTTCATTTTCCTATTGGAATTTTAGGCACATACACACACATCTGGCTGTTTTTCAAGCCATAGGGTCCAGGACTCAAATTGCAAAGTCAGGCAGGATCCAGTCACCTTCATCACACCACAGGCTGGCCCAGGACCTTAATCTCTAAAGATGGAGAAATCTCAGGGGGCCAGTGGCCCGGAGCTTCAACTGTTGACAGTGGAACTCCACAAATGACTGTGAAAGGGACACTTGCTTGGGGTGAAGAGGGAGGAGGGCGGAAGAGGATTTAATTCACTTTCCAGGGATTTTTTAATGAAGCTTCGCCCCCACCCCCCACCCCCACACATTTTCATTCTTTCCTGTTTGGGAGCTGGATCATTAGTTGGGATGTGACTAGCTTTCCCTGGGGAGCAAAGAGGCAATTATCAGAGACTTTGCTCATTTGTTACTGTGATTTGCTGCAGCAAGGCTCTGAGGTTCTTGCCCTCCTTCAGCTTCCGCGCGTGGCTTTCATCCTGTGACTTCCTGCTGTGTAGCTGTAAGAACAAGTACCTGGGTGGGAAGTACTCATGAGGGTGGCTTATTGGTAGCTGCCTGGCATGGGATTTAAGTGGGTATATTTGAATTAATAGGATTTTACCTCTTACAGGATGAAAATATGTACTCAAATTGTGTAGGACTTTGTAACCAAATGGAAAAGTCCTTTTTGACTTTGCTCTGTTTTAAAACAGAGACAGAAAGTTACATCCCTACATTGTTATGTATGTGGTAGATGATGCCAATAAAAAGTTACATTTATTCAGCACTTCATGTACCAGCAATGTTTCAGGTGGTGGACATAAATATCTAATATATTCCTCAAAACTATCTTCTGAGGATTGTTATTCCTGTTAGGTGAGGAGCACTGAAGATCAAAGCAATTATTTTACTTCCCATACTTCAAAATTAAGGGAAGTGAGATTCATTCACCTATATAACCAGACCTCTGTTAGCCATTTTTGGTAAATTCAAATGTGTATTGATTTTATTAAAGACAAGCACATCATTGTTACATTCATTTTATTTTTCTAGTCCCTCCAGTATTTACTGGATATGTTGTTATTGTCTTCTGATACTGTTTGTACATCTTGGTTACTGAATTCTATGTAGCATCAAAAATCTTGAATTTATCTAAGTTTATTACCTATCTTCCCCCAACTCTTTCAACTTGAAGAAACAACATCTAACTTGAAAGAAAATGATGCTAAACTCAAGCAGCATTATAAATCACCAAATACCTGTTTTCTCTCACTAATAGATTAGTCTTTTGACTACATCTAACATAGTAATGAATGATCTACTACTTTATTTTTATTTATTTATTTTTTTAACTGCCAATGAGATGGTTACTGGCCAAAGACAGAAAGATCAAGAGAGAAAGGGAGAAAGTATCTCTCCACACAATAGGGCATGGTCACACAGTAATCCCTTCTCCATTTCTCCACCCTGCTGGGATTTTGGACATACACTCACACATTCTCAGAGTGCTTGTCAAGACACAGGGGTGAGGACTCAAACCACAGTTGGCCATGTGGGATCCATCTTCCCTTAACCATTTGGCTAATGGACCAGCCCAGTTAATTGCGTCTTTATAGTTCAGTTTCAAAAGCTAAATGTCACTTTTTGTTATCTCTGTTTTAGTCATAGATTTTCACTAAACTTTACTCACTTATGTGAAATATGAAATGGGAATGCGTAGTGTGATTGTGGGGAAAAAAAAAAAAAAACTCAGTTTTATATGAGAGCCTGTAAGAAAGGCAAAGATAGTTAACTAAAGAAATTAAAATATCAAAGAATGTTAAGCTACACAGTGTGATGAATGGCCAATTATTTGAATTTGTGATAAATAAATCTCATTGTCTTAACCACTAATAATGACGTTCCAGTTTTCAAGTTCAAACAACTATACCTTTCACTCTGAAAGGAATAGTCTGCAAGCAGCCTGGGCTTTTTAAACAACAGTTCAAATTTTAGTTCTTATTATTTTCAAGTCACATGTTACGGATTGAATGTTTGTACTCCCCCCCCCAAAAAAAAAATTGCTATATTGAAAGCCTAGCCCTCAATGTGACTTTATTTGGGATTAGGGCCTGGGAGGAGGAGATGAAAGCTAAATGTGATCATAAGGTGGGCCTTAATTCTACAAAGCTACACTTACATGAAAAGGAAGATACTAGAATCCTCTCTCTCCAGCATGTAAGGATACAGCAAGGTGGCTGTCTGCAAGTCTGGAAGAGAACCATCACCAGTAAGTGAACTGGCCACAGCACCTTGATCTTGGACTTCCCAGCCTCCAGAACCATAAGAAAGAAGTTTCTATATCAAGTTGCCCAGTTTGTGATATAGTTATGGCAGCCCAAACTAATACGCTATGTAAGCTGGTTACTTAACTTTAGTAGAAATCTAAGTTACTTAAAACTTCAAATCCTGATTCTACTTTTACTAGCCATACATGCACATTGCATTTTCTTCAACTTGCAGGTGCTTTTTTTTGTGATTTTTAATTAAGATTACATATGGACTTAGTCTGTTGTTGTGTGTTTATAAAAATACCTGAGACTGGGTGATTTATAAAGACTAGAGATTTCTTTCTTACTTTTTTTTTTTTTTTTTTTTTTTTTTGAGAGGTTTTTGCTATAGGGTGCGTGAACTCGCCAGAAAGACAGAGAGAGACATTCTAGAAAGCGTGAAATCACCCCCCCGGGGGGATGGCCATACTGCAATCCCTTCTCCTCCATTCTCTTCTTGGGATCTTGGGCATGCACACACACGCACCTGGCATGCGTTTAAGCCACCGGGTCTGGGACTTGAACCGCAGTCAACTACATGGGAACCTAGTGACGTAGCCGTTACGCCACTGCTGGTCCTAAGAATAGAGGTTTTTTAAACTTGTAATACTGATGGCTGAAAATCCAAAAGGCATGAGGCTGGCATCAAGCCTGTGACATCACAGCATTGCCAACAGAAACATGGAGGATAGTAGGTGTGTAGAAAAAAAAGCATGATCTGTATTCCATGTGGGTTTCTACCTACCTCATTTCTTCTCCTTCCCTACCAGTAGTGGGGGCCCCACCCTAACCACCCAGTCACTATCTCTTTCCAAAAGCCTCACCATTGAACACCATAATTGAATCAAGTTTGTATTCTGTTATTCTCATTACAGTGGCTCAACACATGAATTTTGGGGGAATGTATTCAATCTATAGTATGTACCTTGCTTATCATAACACTGCCCCATATGAATTGCTTTAAGTTAGTTGTCTTTCCAGAAGTTTTGGAATGAATTTTAGTCATGCAAATAGTTTGTCTTTGGATGCTTATTCTTCTCTGCTAGCAGTTCACCTCCTATCAGAATAGTCTTATAACTGCTTGCAGTGATTTTCTATGTTAAATTTATATTTTCATCTGCAGGGATTAAAATATACAAACACCATTGATAAATCCAAAAGCTAATAGTTAATAGATTTACAGGGAATCTGGAAGAAACTAATGAAGAATATATTATTGACTTTCATTTCAGTGCCTGTCAGTAAGGAAATAGATATCTTTCAGTACTAATCAATGAAGGCCAACTGGCATAATTAAAAAGTGTGTGTGTAAGAGGTTTTGCCTTAGGGCACATGCACTCACTGGAGAGAGAAAGACAGACACAGTGAGAGGGAAAATGAGAAATCACCCCGCGGAGGGATGGCCACACTGTAATCCCTTCTTCTCCATTCTCCTGCAGGGATCTTGAGCATACATGCACATGTACTTGGCATAATTTTCAAGCTACCGGGTCGGGGACATGAACCCTTGTCGATCATAAGGGAGTCCAGCGATGTAGCCACTAAGCCATCTGCTGGTCCCAATGTGTGTTTTTAAAATGGCCTACTTGGAATTTATGTAATATCACTTAATGGGCACCGAAAGGCTCCCATGGTTTCCAGTATGTCTTAGTCCTCAGCATCCCATCATCCTATCATTAATCATACTTACTGGCTCAAGAATTCACAACTCCTTGAATCTTTTAATATCTAGGATATGTTTCCATTCCTGTAATAGGCGGTTTCCTTCTTTGCCAGTAAGAAAAAAAAAACAGACGATATTAGTAAGAGCAGCCCTAGTGAGCAAAGGGTAGGCCAACAAGGTTACAGCTGTCCCTGTAAGTGGGAAGGGAGAAAAGGCAAGCAAGGTTTGCTTGGCAGGAAGGCTGGCTGTATTTTTCCCTCATCCCATCATTTCTGTCCACCACAGTTGACCTGAGTGACTTTCTTTCTAATACCAGACTTCATTATTTCATTCCCTATCTGCATAAAATTTTTCAGTTGTTCCCCAGTGTTCTTTGAATAAACATGTACTATTTTCTTCAAAAGCCGCAAAGTCTGGGAACCAGCAGTTAGCGTAATGGCTATGTCGCTGGACTCCCACGTAGTCGACCGTGGTTCGCGTCTCGGACCCGGTGGCTTACAACTCACGCCGGGCGCGTGTGCGTGCGTGCCCAAGATCCCGAGAGGAGAATGGAGGAGAAGGGATTGCGGCGTGACCATCCCCCCTGGGGGGTGATTTCTCGCTTTCTGTCTCTATGTCTCTGTCTGTCTGGCGAGCGCACGCGCCCTATAGCGAAAAACTTCTCCAAAAAAAAAGAAAAAAAAAAGCCGCAAAGTCTGACAGCTGTCTGCCATTTTCCAGTTTCGTATCACTATATACGTATGGGAAGTGGCCACATCTACCATGTTACAGGTCCCCAAACTCACCATTTGCTCTCTGCTGTAACCCCTTTACATCATAATGACAGTTCATTGTAATTTCCTCAGGGAGGCCTTTCCTGTCCACCATGTCTGGGTCATATTTCCTATCATATTGCTTGGATAGCATCATGGACATCTCTTTTGAGGTGGTTACTGTGGGGAGAATTCTGTCTCTCTCTTTACACCTTAATTTGATCAATGTTCCTCCCAATAGTCTGTCACCACCAGCAGGGTAGGACCCCATGCATTTTTTCTCTTGACTACCTCCAGCACAAGAAATCTCATAGTATTTGTGGAAGGGGACATGAAAACAGCAAAGGAAATGCTTGGAGATTTCTCCAGGAAGAGGAAGGTATGAGCATCTTACCTCGGGGAAGCCAGCTGCTTGCAGGAGAGACTGGCAGGCACTAGTTGAGAGGAATGGCAAAGAATAGGGAATGAGCAGCGTTACCTTCCTTGAGATTCTACCTCTAGCAAAACACTCTCCCAGCCATAGGTTGCCAAGCGGTTATGGATGTGCCTCTCTCTGCACGCGAGTCTCCTGTACTACCAGAGAAGTGGTATCTAGTTTCCAAAGCTGCCTCACAGAAACAAGTTCTCATGAAACTGTTCAGGGTTGGATATTTGAAGGAGGGTTTTTACCAATAATATCAAGTCTAATGTTCCTATTTCCAACCCAAATGCAGACAGTGAGTTTAACAACAAAACTGGAAATTACTCTGTTGATGGCTTATTTGAAGTGTTGGTTTTCTCTTGTTCATATGGTGCAAGTCAAAGCTCTGTTTCTATCGTTAGATGGATTTTCATGTTTCACAACGTAGACTGTGAGTCAGAAAGAAGTTTACTTTTTCAGCATGGCCATAGGAATTGTGAGATTGGCCCTTATTAAAATGAAGCTAAGTGATGATTAATAATCCTCATTAAGGATGTGTTTTTATTCCTTCTCCCCCCCAAAAAAAAAGATGCAAAGGAAAAAAGGCTTTAGATTTTAATATTTATAATAATTCCTGAATTCAGATACAGATTTATTTCACTTTTTTATAATATACAAGTGAAGTATTTCAATTTTTTTTCCCCTGTGGAGTTTCTGTTTTCAAATAGAGAATGAGATTTCCCAAATATCTTCCTTATTTATAACCTTACAGATACTCCTAATATTAAAAGCAAATTTATCCCTTTGTTTTTGATGATTCTGACACTGAATATTTTGATTTAGATTTTTAACAACAAAATGTAGGGGTGTATGTGTGTGGGTGTATGTGTATATATAGGCAGGCATTCCAGTCCAGAAATCATGGTATATTTTGTTGAAACATCAGCACTTCCTGTTGCATCTTCTCTTGTTGGAGAGATAAAGCTTTGCATTAAAATGAAATGGAAGACTAGATTGTGTTAAAAATAAATATAATGCCTAAATTAAGATCTCAATGGGAATTAGCATAGCATCTAACTTAGATTTTTGAAAAACAAACCAAAAAAAGCCAGAAAATAATTAACGATAACTTAGTTTCAATATTACATGGATAAATATTTCAAGAAGAAATTATAAAAGAGTGAAGGAGATTTATGATTTTGAAACTCATAACTGTAATTCCTGAAAGATTATAATATTTATTTAACCTTTTCTTTATTTAATTTAGAATAAGATTACTGTCATCTCTCTAGGCACTTATGCAATAATGTTTCATTTACTTTTCCATTAAAAATTACTAAGATAAATAAGGAGTCCTGGTGGATGAGGTATAATTTAATAAGCAGGTATTTCTTAGTAGAAAACTAATCTAGTCCTGCTACAAATGTATATTGAAAGAAGCAGAATAGACAGCTTAATGATTTTGTGCATGATATGACTTCAGGGAAAATATTTTTATGCCTTATTGGCCATATCTTTTAATACTTACATTAGAAACAAAATTACATCCCAAGATTATGAGGGTTGTGGAATTTTACAATTGGATATTAAAGTCCTAAACTGATTAACAGAAATATAAACATACAAATGGATCTTAGGTTAAATCTGTGAATGATTTTTTTTAAAATAAAATCTTCATGTAGATGTCAGTAGAAAAATAAAATCTTGGCTGGAAAATTTACAAATGGGATTGTCATGTTCCTGGAAATAAGAACTAAAGAGGAAAGGTAAGTGGCTGGGTCATAGACCTTTTCAGAGACCCTTCAACCTACAGCTCTAATTTATGTACTTTATCATCATAAAATTTTTAAATCAGATAAGACCTTAGAATAATTTAGTATTACCACATTGCTTTTTATCAAAGGAGAAAATGTACTCATACAGTTTAATTCAGAGTTGATATTACAATAGATTACAATACAATAAATTTCTAACTTTTTGTTGAGTTTGCTTTTATTGTCCACTGACTCCTGCTGATGATTCTCAGAGCTCTTCAGTATCTACATGCTGTGTGTTTACTGAGCATCTATGGAATTCAGGTACTGCTCTGAATGCCAAGGATGTAATAGTGGATAAGGACCTACATTCTGAATCAAAATTGGTTTTCTCTCCTCTTGTTCTGATTGAAGGTATCCTTTTGCTTTATCTATAGCATAGAGCTGTCAGTCTGTTTATTGCTACTTTTGAATTTTTAGAGAATTATCAGTAGGATCAGTCATCAAAAACACCTAAAACTCTGGTACACTGTGTAAATGAGATCTTTTAAAGGTGGCAGGTGATTGGAATGAATGCCTGGGCAGAGTGAGAAAATAGAGGAGAGCAAGCTAAGCATGATCAGGGGGTAAGTAAGAAGGACATGAATCCCTTCTGTAGGTGTGTGCTGACAGTCTGTAAGAAAAAGAACAGGGAAGGCTCAACCATGTTACCTCAGATTTGTTAACTGTGTTAAGGAATCAAAGAGGGCTAAAGTTGGCCATGCCTAGATTGGCAGAGCTAATATTCTACATCATCGTGCATGCATTGTCTTCTCTACTACAAATAAGGGAAGAGAATCGGACCCTCTTTCCAGACCAGAAGAAGGTAGCCCTTACTAAGCCAGGTGAATGAATGAGACAGTTTGAAAGGGTACTCCAGAATGTTTTTACTTGGGAAAATAATGAAGGAAATGTTAAAGCAGTGAAATAAAAGATTCTCTTTCAAGGAATATGTTTCCTGTTGCCAACTGAGTAACTCTATAAACATCTTGAAAATAGAGGAAGCATGTTGTGTGAAAAGCAGTTGCTCGTGGTATGTGTCAGAGTGTGATTCCTTGTAGCCTAAGCTAGATAGAATGAAAAACCATGCAATACTTTGGTTAGTACTAAGCACGTACTTCAGGAAGAAAAGCAAAACAGCTGAGCCTAGAGGCTGCTGTCACACTGGCAAAGCCAGAATGGTAAATTTAGACAGAAAGAGTTTTTCTTATACTGCATGTGATGATGTTGAAGAACAGATCTTTAAAGTAAGTTCATAAATGTCAGGTAAAGTAAATTTAAAGATGAACTTTTAAAGTTCATAAGATGGAGTTATATTTAATTATGACTTTGTGACAGATTAGCAGATAGTCCCAAATAACTTTATTCTAGAAAAAAATCTCTTTTTCTAGAGAAAGAGATGGTTTGGGAACTTGAGAAAAGACAGGTATTGCCTATTGTTTTCTTTTTTTTTTTTTTAAATTGCCAAACACCGTGTGTCTTCTCCCATGGACTTATGAGAAAAAGCCAGAAAGGGAGAGATGATGGTCATGCTACAATCCTTTTCCTGCATTTGTCCATTCCTATCAGGATTTGAGCCATGTATGCACATTTACCTGATGTGCATTTTTTTAATTAATTAATTAATTTATTTAAATTTATTTTTACATTTTTCCACATTTACTTTACATGCCAAAAAATTTTAACTCATACTCCATAGTTCTTGAAAGTTAATAAACAACTTTCAAAATTTCAAAATACTGAATTTTAAAGATAATGTTCAAAATATTTCTTTTAATTGTGTATAATTTTGTGACTCTATAACAACAGAAACAGTATGGTTTTAAATATTTTTGAGAAAATATTTACATGTCAACTACTCAAATTGTTGAAAAGCAAATGCCCAGCACACTAGTCACACATAAGCCTTCTCAATCAGCCCTGCCCAAATGTATTCCGTATCCCATGATACTGCTTATTTCTTGCTGCTAATAAACTGCATTCTTTCTGTCTTCACTGGGAAAAGTAGGCCCAAAGAACTTATAGTAGCATAATAGGAAGCAATATTTTTTATACAAGGAGACTTCAAAAGTTCATGGAAAATCTGTATTATGAAAAAAAAAAAAAAAACTCGTGGATTTCAAAATTTTTGCACCAAAATAAACTTGTACTTTAATTTCATTTGTCCATGAACTTTTTCAAGTCCCCTCATATGTGTATGGTCTATAAAGAGTTGATAAAAGAGGAAGTATGGTGGTAGATAGCTCACACACATTGGGATTTTTACATCAAACTCTGAGATAGGAGAGACAGTATGTTTACTTCCACTTTTCAGATAAGGCTTAGACCCTTTTTGTTTGTAATACATTCTACTTTGTCAGACCAGTCCATCATCTGTTTTAGCTATACTGCAGATGTTAGAGGAGAGGGAAAGAGGGTCTTGAAATGTGAGAGAAGGGCCTTCTCTCTCCTACCTGTTCTCCTGCCCACCATTGCCTCTGTCAGTATATCTAAGCACCTTGTCTTAGAGCCCCTCTGGCCAGTATTCAGGCACCGTCCCATAACCCAAGTTCCCATGATACTAGGACTATCCACACTGGCAGAGCCAGGGCAGTGCTCAAAAGAGAGAAGAGTCCCTTAGACCCAACACCCAGGACCTACCTGGGCTTGGATTCTGTCATATCTTTGTACCCTGGAGAAGTGGAAATGGAGCCGTTGGTACCAGAATGTAAGCTATGTTTGAGTTCTCAAGTTTGTTTCTTTTCTTTTTTTTTTTTTTTTTTTTTTTGGAGAGGTTTTTGCTATAGGGTGCATTGCTCGCCAGACAGAGACATAGAGACAGAAAGCAAAAATCACCCCCCAGGGGGGATGGCCATACCGCAATCCCTTCTCCTCCATTCTCCTCTTGGGATCTTGGGCACGCACGCACACGCACCTGACGTGAGTTTAAGCCACCAGGTCCGGTACTCGAACCACGGTCGACTATGTGGGAGTCCAGCGACATAGCCATTAGGCTAACTGCTGGTCCCTGAGTTCTCAAGTTTAGACTTTACCTCGGCTGTTACTTTATTTCCTGCTTCTGAATTTTCAATATAAGAGTTTCTTTCTAGAAAGTTCCCAGGGATACTTAACTTCCTAAGAATATTTAAATGTGAACAAATCATCTTTTTGTCTTTTAGGAAAGTATGTCAAGAGTTAGTTAACCTGTCATAATAACCTGATAGTCTTATCTCCTAAGTAGGGATATGAGTTAGGAGGTGTATCCATATATATTGCATTGTTTGCTTAAGATCATGTCTCATGATTAAATACTCTTTCTTCCTTCCCTTCATTTAACATACCAGGAATTATTTCAGATAACTAAAGGTGAGAATCCAAATTCATATACTTTATTTATTTAGTTTTAAAAACATATTATTTTGGGACCAGCAGATGGCATAACAGTTACATCACTGGACTCCCACTCAGCTACCTATGGTTCGAGTCCAGCAGTTAGTGTAATGGCTATGTCGCTGGACTCCCACGTCGTCGACCGCGGTTCGAGTCCTGGACCCAGCAGCTTAAACTCAACACCAGGCACGTGTGCGTGCGTGCCCAAGATCCCAAGAGAAGAATGGAGGAGAAGGGATTGCGGAGTGGCCACCCCCCCTGGGGGGTGATTTCTCGCTTTCTATCTCTCTGTCTCTCTCTGTCTTTCTGGTGAGTGTACGCACCCTAAGCAAAAACCTCTCAAAAAAAAAGCTCACACTGAGCACATGTGTATGTGTGTGCCCAAAATCCTGAGAGGAGAATGGAGAAGGGATTGCAGTGTGGCCAACCCTCTGTGGGGGTGGTTTCCCTCTTTCTGTCTGTCTCTCCAGTGAGTGCACATATCCTATAGCAAAAATCTCTCTAAAAATATGTGTGTGTGTGTGTGTGTGTGTGTGTGTATAATTTTGATTGATAAGTCGTAATTATATACATTTATGAATATTTGATATTTTTATATTCATGCAATGTGGAATAATTAAATCAAACTAATTAACATAGTCGTTATTTCACTTATTTATTTTTTCATGGTGAGATATTTATTTTTTTCTTAAAAATTATTTTACTTAATTTTATTCATTGTCATTATTTTGTTTTTTATTTTTTTGAAGTTGACTAGAGAGAGACAGAGAGAGGGAAAGAAAGTGAGAAATCAAGCTGCTGCCAGGTCTGTGACTTAAATTGCAGTCCATGTGGGAGTCCAGCTACCTTAACCACCATGCCATCTGCTGGCCCTGCAATGGTGAGATATTTGAGATTTATTTTACTAGCTATTTTAAAATATGTAATACATTTTTATTGTATACAGTTACTCTGTTGTGCAATAAACTTCAAACCCTGTTCTTCTGTCTGAAACTTTGTGCTCTTTGGTCAATAACAACTCATTTCCTCCTCTTCATCTCACCACTCCCTGGTAACCATCACTCTACTCTCTACTGACATGAAATTAACTTTATTATTAGGTTCAATATATGACATCATGCAGTGCTTATCTGTGTCTGGTTTGTCCCTTACTATATAATATCCTTCATATTCATCTATTTTTTTTCCACATATGGCAGGGTTATCCTTCTTTTTAAGGCTGAATGGTAGTTTATTGTATATATCTACTACATTTTCTTTATCCATTCATTGGTTGATGGACATTTAGGCTGTTACTTTTGCACTGTTGTAAATAATGCTTCAATGAACATGGAAATGCAATTATTCCTTCTGCATATTAATTTCAGGGTTTTTTTTTTGATAAATACCAAGAAATTAATCTGGATATATCCCCAGATTATTGAATTGTATGGTAGTTTTATTTTTAATTTTCGAGGAAACTTCATACCATCTTTCATAATATCTGTACATTACCAACAATGTAAGAATTTCCTTTCTCTTCATCCTCTCCAGCACTTGTCTTTCATCTTTTTTGATAAAAGCTATTATAATAGATATGAGATAATATCTCATTTTGTTTTTAATTTGCACTTTCCACATGATCAGTGATGCTGAGTCACTGCTTAGCTCTAGAATAGCCTGCACTTTGATGTTTTTCTGAGGAAATGCATTTTTCCCTTTCCCTCAGATTATTGGTGCCTGCTGTGGCACGTTTTTGATTTGCTGTTTTTCTGGCAATAGGTCAACTGGCTCTCATGGTCCTTAACATTTTGGGTAAATACTGCCAACAGTTGTGACTGGAAGGATTCCAAATCAATTCAAGGCATTTGCATCCACTCTGTGTTCAAGGCACCCATTTTGAGAGAGTTTCCCACTGATGAGTAACTTTAAAAAAAGTACAACTCAGAAGGAGAAGCTACTGTTCAACAAATGAATGGAAAATCAAGTTTTTTTTTTTTTAATAGACAATGAGACTCACTTATGATGTTATGATCTAAAGTATATGACTGATGATCTTCCTTCCTACATTACATATCAAAGCATGTGGAGCGGTAACAATGGCATGGTGATTAAGCTCCATCACTTGGTAGCTGTATGATCCTGAGTAAATTAGTGAACCTTTCTGTGCCTCAATCTAGTTTTCCTGAGAATTAAATGAATTCATATTTGTTAAGTGCCTGGAACTGTGTTAGGATTGCTGTTTTAGTGGAGAAAAGTCTTGAGAGGGTTTGAGGAGTTTTTCTAAAGTAACAAAATTGATTTATGGTAAAGGTAATATAGTCACTTCCTAGTGCCCTCATAGAGAACTGTAACTCTTGAGGGTGATATGGAGAATGAAATATATTGAAGAGAGCCAATAAGCAGGATTAAAGGGAGGGAGGGAAGTGGGAACCAATTATTCATCTATCCAGTGACTTAGTAATGCCTGCGATGGGCCTTGGCACTTACTAATGTGGAGAGGATAAGTTTTTTATATATTTTTAAGTACAGAATTTAAAGAATTTATGCTTACCCTGGTTTAAAAAAGAAATTTTTTGAGAGCTTATGACCATTCCACTGAGGAGCCTATAGCTTTAAATTATAGAAGAATTTTAACATATGATGTGGTACCATGTAGACAGGAAGTAGAATTTGAGTTTGCTGACCTTAGGTTGACAAACTTTGCAACAGGTCAATGGGAGGATTATCATGGGATTCCACCCTTTAAACATCTACTAGAAGATGATCATTCTGAGGTGCTTGAACAGATTTTGGAGACATGTGATATTCTTTGCTTAGAGAATCTGGATTAGAGAATGTTCTGGTTTTCAATGTAATTAGCCATGAGCTACATTTGAGCCAAGTGTTTGGTTCAGTAGCTCCCAAAAGTTAAACTCAGTTATGAATTATATCAAAGCTTTGACACACACACATATCCCTCAGGCCACATCTAGGCTAATGATTTCAAGTCTAGGTAAAATATTTTAAGAGGGATATTGAAGAGTTAGAGAATATTTGGAAGCAAGTGCAGTCATAATGAAAGGGCAAGGAAATCATGCCAAATAGTAGAAGGAGAATTACGTGCCTAAGTGGAACATGATATGTAGTCCATGAGAAGTTGAAGGTGGATGGAAGACTAAGGCCCATAAGTGGGCAAATAGAAGGAAGAGTTTCTAAATACTGGGATCTACGTTCAAAGAACAGCCTGTCCTGGAAGTGGAGGAACTCCTTGTGCTTAGATGTGTCCAATTGAGGTCAACTGAATGAGCTTGTGAGTTCCAGGAATTGGAGTGCAAACACTGGAAGGGAAATGTACCCAGTTCACCTCAGAGGTTCCTTATATTGTAAGATTCCATCATTCTTTGATTTCAGGACTTGGATGTCTCTGTCATTGCTGCCCATGGGCTGTTTACTCTGAATAACGTTAAAAGTCAATGTATGGCTAATGATTGGATGAATTGCTGTGATGGTCAGCATGCTTTTTGCCTTATATACAGTTGAGTTTAAGAATGAAACTACTGTTTCTAAGTAGGAGAGATATTTGTGGCTCCAAGATAATATATTTTTCTCTGTAGATAGAAGGAATTTGTATTCTGGGTCTATGTTGGATATTTAGTACACATAACCAGAATTTAACCTGTGGGTGTGAATTCATGGTGGTGAACCATGCAATGTATTATTCGATGTGATGTCTTATTTTTAGGCAAAACTCAGGAAGGCTGTCAAGTGAATTATTGAGTTGTCTAAAAAGCCATGACATATTTGTCTGTATTTTTCTATGCAAAAATGCATGTGACTTTTCCCACAACCTGATAGAAAGGTCTATTGGAAGATGTTTGTCTGTCAAACATGCTTCTGAGAAGACCCCTTTTCTAACTGTGGAAGTACACGGCTCAGGATATGTTCTGGCTCATATGTTCTGGCTGCTGTCTGATGAGCCAGTCATTTGCTGTCATGTAGTCAGGATTGGACTTTTCCTGACTTTACTCTAACCTTCTTTTTCTTAAAGAGATTTTTACTATAAGGTGTATGTACTTGCTGGAGAGACAGAAACAGACAGAGAAATAGAAAGTGAGAAATCACCCATGAGGAGAGATGGCCACACCATAATCTCTTCTCCTCTATTCTTCTCTAGGGATTTTGGGTATATGTGCACATGTGCTCAATGTGAGTTTTAAGCTGCTGGGTCTGGGACTCAAACTGTGGTCTACTACATAGGAGTCCAGTGACATAACCGTTATGCCATCTGCTGGTCCCACCCTTACCTTTCTTTATCTTACATAGAACTCATCTTCTTTTAGATATATTTTAAATAGCCCAGAGGCAGGCAGAGTTCTTTGGCAAGTTTTTTCTAAATGAAGCATGTCTGCTTATCTTTCTGACTTGAAACTGGAATCACAATGGAAGATCCTGTGTGAATGCCAAAAGGAAAAAAAAAAAAATGTAGAGGTACTTAAAAAAGAAATTGATTGTGATCACAACGTGAAGAGGACGGATAGTTTGATAATATGCACCCTATGAAGACAGGATGCCTAGATAAGACGATCAAGGAGAAATGGGTTATTTTTTGAGAGGTGAAACCTGTGTTTTTAGGAAGAATATTTTATATAATTTTTAACTATATTTTATTCTTTTTATCTTTTTGTATGAATTTAATAATTTTATACAATTTTTTTGCCTTTGATTTTATTTATTTTTTTTTTTTGGAGAGGTTTTTGCTATAGAGTGCATGCACTTGCCAGAAAGACAGAGAGAGACAGAGAGAGACAGAGAGACAGAAAGCGAAAAATCAACCCCCAGGGGGGATGGGCACGCCGCAATCCCTTCTCCTCCATTCTCCTCTCGGGATCTTGGGCACGCACACACACACGCCTGGTGTGAGTTTAAGCCGCCAGGGCCAGGACACAAACCACAGTCGACTACATGGGAGTCCAGCGACATAGCCATTACGCTAACTGCGGGTCCCTGCCTTTGATTTTTAACTGTATTTCTTTTGAGAATTTAATTCTTTTTCTGGGCTAAGGAGAACCTGTAAGAGGAGTTAGATATATACCCCTGGGTGGGAATTCTCCTAAGTTCAGGTATAAAGATAGTAGTGGAAATTTGGTATAAGAGCAGAGGCAAATTTGTTTGGAAACCATAGAAGCTGAGGCAAGGCTTAGGGCCCCTTACTTGCAGAGGGACCTTCTAAGGCCTTAGGAGGGGCCCTAGCAATGTGTTGTCATGGTCATCTTTTTGTAAAAGTTGAAAAACATAATGTATGTCAACCGTGTTTGTTCAAGATCACTGTCACCTTCAGTTCGACTTCTCCTTTGTTGCTGGCATTACAGTTGTCATGGACATCTTGTGTTTGGAATCACAGATTATTTTCTTAAAATGATCCCACCACCCTTAAATTGCGTAAGTTTTAGGCCCTAACAACATGGATCATCCCCCTGGCTATAGAAATGAAGTTGGCTATGAATCAATGATGGCCTCTGTAACAGTCTCAACCAAAATGTCAGAGTCAGAAATCAAATAGATTAGGGTAAGTGAGAGTGAATTGGAATCCACATTCTTGCCAGCATTTAAGAGTGGGAAAATATGGGAACCAGAGGTTGGCGTAATGGCTATGTCTCTGAACTCCCACATAGTCGACCGCGGTTCGAGTCCCGGACCCGGTGGCTTAAACTCATGCCAGGCGCGTGTGCATGCGTGCCCAAGATCCCGAGAGGAGAATGGAGGAGAAGGGATTGCGGCATGGCCATCCCCCCAGGGGGGTGATTTCTCGCTTTCTGTCTCTCTGTCTCTGTCTGTCTGGCGAGCGCATGTGCCCTATAGCAAAAACCTCTCCAAAAAAAAAAAAAAAAAAAAGAGTGGGAAAATATGGACCCCTCTCGCACACACACTCTTTAAGGTCTGTTTTATCCAAAATTATCCTTTGCATGGTAGTTTCATGAATTAAGAATAATACATCAGGGGCCAGACAGTGGTGCAGTAGTAGCAGAACCGGACCCATATTGGAAGGTCCCTACTTTGCATTCCTGGGCCTCCCTGTGCACACCAGGTGTACATGCCTGCCATCTGGGCTACCTGAGACTGGGGATAGATTATGGCAAGAGAACTGTGTTGAGGGTACTTTCTATGTCTTTCTCTCTCGGTCTCTTACTCTGCCTCTCTCAAATGGAAAAATTAAAAAATCAACAACTGTATTTCCTCACAGTGTCCAAATAAATATTTTATTGGCATTGGTAATTATTATTAAGGAAAGGGGAAATAGTACATGATATCAACTATTTCTTAAATGATACTTAGTTAACATGTTAGGGGAAGAAATAAAATCTAAAAGCGATGCCTATTTTATAAGGCCAAAAGATATAGCAAGAGGCGAGAAAAACTTACAAAGGGAAGTCTTAGCCCATTTCTGCAACATTATCATTAACAGAAAGATGGGACCAGGGAGAAGAGCAGCTGTTGGATAATTTATCTAGATCTGAGCTACCAAAACTCAAATTCTGTACTCTGTCTGAGTAATGTCAGAGAAAGGAACTTTTGCAAGGTTTTTAAACCAATAATTGGAATATGCTGGCCTACGTTCCAGGGATAACATTTGGCTCAGATTTCTATACTGTGTTTAAGACCAGCTGGCTTTTGTCTCTATCCTCATCACAAGAAGTAGGTGCTCGATAATATTTGCTGGTTAGTGCATAGACAGACAGGTCATACTGATAAATACACATTCCTAAACACTTTGGTTAGGGACGATTGTTTGCTCTGAGGATTTTTTGTACTGTGAACATCTTTAAAAAGCACAGGAAAGTCATCTTTAGGGACAGGCATGTGACTCATTACATGAGCACTTGAACCCAGTGAAATGTTCTTTAGACTAAACTTTAAATACTTACATACATGTTGGCCATTTTATTAACTAAAACTGTGATTCATGCTTTAACCTTAAACAGGACCACAGGTGTCCACTATTAGGCTACTAAGTCTGGTAGCAGGGAAAGTTTTCAAACATAAAAAGTGACTGATCAGGGAACCAGCAGTTAGCGTAATGGCTATGTCGCTGGACTCCCACGTAGTCGACCGTGGTTCGCGTCTCGGACCCGGTGGCTTACAACTCACGCCAGGCGCGTGTGCGTGCGTGCCCAAGATCCCGAAAGGAGAATGGAGGAGAAGAGATGCGGCGTGACCATCCCCCCTGGGGGGTGATTTCTCGCTTTCTGTCTCTCTGTCTCTCTCTGTCTGTCTGGCGAGCGCACGCACCCTATAGCGAAAAACCTCTCCAAAAAAAAAAAAAAAAAAAAAAAGTGACTGATCAGAAATGAGCATTTTCCAGAAGAGGTAGATCTGATATTGTGGTTGATCAGACTCCTACTTAGACTTGAAAATGTGAAATGAGATCAAAATGAAAAAAAAATGCTGTCTTTGCATTCTCTTCCAGAAATACAGAGCCCAGTGCTCTTTTTACTTAAATGTAACCATGCTGCCCAGAGGAGAGCCCAGAACTGCTTTTAAATTCATGAGGACAGCTACTTTCTGCTCACTCAGGCCTTCTGAGGCATGACCCAAGACAGAATAAGGGTATTTAGCAAGGGCACTTTGCCAGAGATTCAATATATGAATTTTACTATGAGAATAAAAAGTTTCTCCACTTTTGAAAAGTTAATCAAAAGTCCATTGTAGTGTGTTCTTTCTTTTCTATGATGAAATCAATTTAAATTCTGGCTTCAGAGCTGCAATATTTTTCAAAGAGGTAGGCAACTCTTATGCCAAGTGTCCCCAGAAATACCCATAATCCCCATGTCAGGAGTATAGATGGACACTCCTTTCAGAAATTACATTCCCAATTCTCTTACTTTACAGACAGCCAGGAAGAACCCTGAGGATTTTTTACCCTAAATTCAATACTTATAAATTATTGAAAAATGAAGAAAGTTTCCTAAGCAGTGGTTAAAATCACACTATTGACTTTGCCTATAATTTGGGGGTTAGAATCTAAAGATACTTTATCCCTCACCATGGTTTTACTATTGTAAATCTACATTGGCCTTTTTTCATTCCCTAGGCTTGCTCTGTACTTTCTTACTCTCTACCTTTATGGTCTTCTATCTGCTGAATTTTCAATCACCCTTCTTTGTCTAGCACTCCTGCCTCTTCAATTAGGAAGGCCTCCTGTTTTTCTTGTATGGAATTAACTGCTAACTCCTCACTTTAAGCATCAATACCCCCATTATAGCCACATCATAATGTATTTGGGCTGTGGTTATTTAAGTAGTTATTTGTTTCTCCCCATCTTTTGCTGTTTGAATAAATGGATGCTGGATCCAACTTAATAGAGGAAAAAAAAATCTGAAGTTTAATAATTTTCCCAGGGCCACACAGTTAGTTAGAAGAGTAATGAGCTTCATTCTGAATATGTTGACTTTTGTTTCAAGATATTTTTTCCCTCTTGTCTTCATAAGATAAACCTTCTCTTCTCCTTCTTCTTATTTTCCTTCAGTTGATTTAGTCTATACATGAACAGTCCCTAAGTTATAAATGAGCTGTCATCCCATGGTCATTGCCAGCTGTATGAAAATCAGAATGTAGTTTTACATAGACTCATTACTACCCTGCACTGAATTTAGAAGCCAGCTCACAAGACGGCTTTTGATTCTGAAAGATATGCTAACTTCACTTGAGTGCTAGCCTTTCATTAATTCCTCACCTCTATCCAACATTCCTTCCAGCAGCTGTCCTAAATCTCCACCCCTGAAGTCTAGACCCCAACATCCTTTTAAAATTGAATTACATTTAATTCATTTACTTGCCAGAGGGCATGTACTCACTGGAGAAAGAGAGAGAGCTAGAAGGCAAGTGAGAAAGCACCCCTTCACAGAGGAGGGCCATGCTGTAATCCCTTCTCCATTCTCTTCTTGGGATTCTGAACACAAATGTACATGTGCTTATCCTGGGATCCAGTCATCAGGTTACCAGCAGGCCCTCTTGTTCTCACCAAATTCTCACCCTCTTGTTCAATTGATCTATTGAGTCATCAGAAAAGTCATGATATATTTTTTTTCTATGCAAAAATGCATCATGACCTTTCTGCCAACCTAATAATTTACTGTTGTAATTGAGAAGATTTAGATCAGTAGTCCTCAAACATTAATTTTTATAAAATTATTTGTGGAGCTTTTATAATGATGGCGAGAGCTGATCCTTCTCAGAAATCCAGATTCAGTAGGTCAAGGTTGAGGTTCATGAATTTGTTTTTCTAATAAGCCCACAGGCAATTCCAGTGCAGCAAATCTGGTCCCCAACCACACATTGGGGACTATTGCTATAGACCATTCTATTTCTTTATTTCTCTTTTTCTTTCTTTTTTTTTTTTTTTTTTTTTTTTTAAGAGAGATTTTTAGTATAGGGTATGTATGCTCACCAGAGAGACAGAAAGAGATGGAGAGACAGAAAATGAGAACTCACCCCCTAGAGGGAATGGCCATGCCACAGTCTCTTCTCCTCCATTCTCCTCTTGAGATTTTGTGCACACATGCACACGTGTCTGGCAAGAGTTTTAACCTGCTGGGTCTGGGACTTGAACTGCAGTTGACTACATGAGAGTCCGATGATATAACCATTATGCCATCTGCTGGTCCTGACTGTTCTATTTCTGTAAGGCTTCCAATGTAAAACCCATTTGAATGTTTATCTTCCTCTCCTTCTCTGAGTCAGATTTCATAGATGGGTCAATTTCTTCTTAAGCTGAACTCTTTTACTGAGAGGTCTTTATTTATTTATTTTAATTTTAAGTTTATTTAGTCCATGAATAAGTGAGTGGGAGAGAGAGATAGGAAATGACAGCATCTTCACCAGGGCCTTGATGCTATGGTCTACCCTCAGCTTCAGCTTGCCCTCAATCATATGCATGCATGTGCTTGGTGTGCTCGGGAGCTTCTGGTATGAACCAGGGATCTTCCTATGTGGGTCAACCTTGTAGTGTATCACATTTTATTGCAGAGCCAACATCTGGTCCTTTATCAGAAGTTTTTGTCCTATCCAATTTCATCTTTTTCAGGACCTTCTTTTAGCATTTAGCCCATCTATCTCTGTACCTTTTATATCTTTTATATTATCTTTATTCCTCTCCTACCTTACTAGCAAAACTGCTTCTTTCTCGGGTGTATCATTTAAGATATGGCTAATCTAATGATTGTAAACAGAATTATTTTCGATAAGAATTCTTGACAATTTCAGATTCAACTCAATTAGCTAGGAATTGACTTCCTATAATTTGGGAATTGCCTTATAGACAGGAAAATTAGGAAGCCAAGTTTAAGGTTATTTTATGGGCCCTAACCTTGACTTAGAGAATCAAAATCCCTGAAAATAATGCCCAAGAAAGTATGTTTTAACATGTTCTTCATGTGATTTTTATATAAATAGTGGATAGAGAAGACTAATGAGACACCACAAAAGAGTTAACATTGTACATGTGCATATTCTAAAAAGAGATGGTTCCTCTAGGTATTTAAATAGCACACCTGGTTCACTGATCTGAGTTTGTTCCCCTCTGAGACATTGCAATATGAGCATCTCAGGCAAAGGCACTCTGACCTTTCATAGTTAAGCAGTTAGGGGTAAGAGTAGGGATGACACTAGTGTACTTTGAAATATTTCACAATGAACTACTTTTCATCCTAATGATGGTTCTTAATTGCATAATGAGGCTTTATCCTTCAGATGATCACTTACACTTTTCATTTACATTCATATCACTTCATTAATTTGATTACTTAAAATGAATCATAATCTCACCCAATAATGTTATGTGACTCATTTCTACATTTATTGTTAATAGTATAAAGGTACTTTTAAGATTTTGTGAAACAATGGAATTAAAGTACAGGTTTATTTTGGTGCAAAAAAATTTGAAATCCATTCAATTTTTTGAAGACCCTTCATATATGCACACATTGTAGTGTACCATAGGAAGCAGGAGTAAAACATGTTAAGAGTTATATCAAAGAAGGTAATTATGGCAGAAGAGCTTCATGATTTACAAGTGTTCAGGGCCACTGACAATTATCAGCAATATAAACTTCATGTGTAGGGTTTTTAAGATATATAGAAAATCTTTTTCAGTATTTTAAATAAAATTCTGTCTACAAGCTGATGCATGGAATACATAACATTCTCAGTAGGGCTTTACTAGAAGGCAAATGACATTTGCCTTTTAGTTAAAATGTTCTTTGGGTAAATATTGTGGAAGAGAGACATGAGGAACAAATCTGACCCACTGTCTAGAGAAACTGTGTCTAGAAATCTGACACTGTCATAGGTCATTTGTGTTGATTTATAGAGATTTCTCAATCTGGTCCCAAAAATACTGTCTTCTTTCTTGTTGCATTTCATTATCTCTATTTATTTTAATTCTATTAAGAAATCCTATAGCAGCAGCTAGGCATAATCTTTATAAGCAAATTTGAAACTTGGGGAAAAAGGAGCTAAACTAAATGTCCAAAATAGCCATAGAAGATAGAGGTTTTCTTTGCCTAAACCTGTTCACCAAGGCTTAAGTTAACAATAACAATAACATAGTTGATTGCCAATGGATTATCAGCCATAGAAAATATGCGAGGTCTTCAGAAATTTCATGGAAAATGCTTATTATGAAAATACTACACATGGATTTCAAATATGTTTGCACTGAAATAACGGCATACTTTAATTCCTTTTTCCACACACTTTTCAAAGTACTTGCTAGTCTACTTGTGCCTGTGCTCTGGCTTCTGCCTTCTTTTCTTCAAGCTTAGTCTAGTTTTATTTGGTTTCCTCATTCAAAATATTCTCTAAGTCTCCTACAAACTCTAATTATAGTACCAACCTCTAAGAAAGTAATAATAACATCATGTTTATTAAAACATTGTGCTAAATTTATGTATCTCTATTTAATAACAATCTTATGAGGTAGGAATTGTTATTACATTTTTATAGATGGAAAAACTGAGTTACAGGAATAAGTAACATGTTCAATGTCACCTCATTGATAGATGACTTAGCTGGGATTTGAATCCAGGTCAGTGCAATTTTTTTTTTTTTTTTTTTTTTTTTTTTTTTAGATTTTGGCCTGATGGAATGTGCACATGCTGGAGTGAGACGGAGAGACACAAGGAGAGAGAGAAAGTGAGAAATCACCCCCTGAGGGGATAGCCACACTATAGTCTCTTTTCCATTTTTTTTTCTCAAGATTTTAGGCCCATACATATGCCTGCCTAGCATGATTTTCAAGCTACCAGGTCCAGGACTCAAACCACAAAGTCAACCATGTGGGATCCAGTGCCTTAACCATTATGCCACTTGCTGACCAGGTCTGTGCACTTCTAAATTTCTCCCATTTAACTACTATGCACATAATTACTATATTCCTTTTCATTCTCTATCATGTAATAACTTATTCACATTTTATTTGCTCTCTGATATAAGTTTTAACTTTTTTAACTTGGTAGAGTTATAATATATTGGTGTTCTAAGCTCTTTAGCATGTGTATAAATATAGAAGACCTAACAAATATTTCCCATTTTTTATAATGGGAATTTTTTGGGGGGGCCTACATATTTTATCTCTCTTTATAATGTAAATTTGCTCACTAGGGATACTCCATTGGACCAAGCACAAATATTCGTGACTCAGAGTATACCATCCTTCAACCAAACACAAATACACTTGACTAAGTAATCATCACTATCTTTATCACCACAGCATTTAAGTAGTGCTTTTCACATACCAAACACCTGTATAGATTGTTTCATTTACTCTTCAAAATAGCCATTTAAAAGATCATATTTTTATTCCCAAAGTTAAGAAACTTCCCAAGCTCTACTACATGGTAGAGCTTGAGTCTAACCAACACTGCTCTACCCACCTGGATGTCCACACATATGACTCAAAATTTCACGTACTTCCTGTCCTTTTTGTTCTTTATCAGTCCTTTCAGCCTCATTTCCCTGTTTTTTACTTTCACTTCCTGCTCTAACCCTGACATGCTGAATCTTCAATGCTCTCTTCCACCCCCTCCCTTTCTCAACTTTTTCTTCTTTTTGGAGAGGTTTTATTCTCTTTTCTGAATGCATTGGCGAGGACTTCCTGTACTATATTGAAAAGGAGTGGAGAAAGTGGGCATCCTTGTCTTGTACCAGTTTTTAGTGGAAAAGCTTTCAGTTTTTCTCCATTCAGGATGATGTTAGCTATGGGTTTTTCACAGATGAGTTCTTATACAACAGCATGTTTAGGCTCATGGTTTTGCCTCCTTTCATTGGTTACATTTGTAAGCAGAGTTGATTTGATAATCACTGTGTATTGATAAGAATTATTGGTGTTTAATTATTATAGATACCTAGACTTAGGCATTTTTTCTCTTCAAATTCATAAGTTATGGCCAGTCATATTCATAAATAAGTTGTTAGAAATAGGGCAAAGTTATAAAATAAATATTTGACAGCAGTGTTGGCTATATCCAGCTAAACAGACTACCTACTTTGTTTAGCTTTGAACATTAAATAAACTTCATTTAAATACCCTCCCTTTTTTTCACTAAAGGAAGAGAAGACAAGGAAAAAAAGAAAAAACCTAACAATTACAGTGGATTCTAAAGGACACTATTTCAAGAGCATTTTGATAAGATGTCTTTTCACAATGAAGGCTGTAAATATTGATCAAGTATATGCACCTAACCAGTAGAACTTTAGAGAGGAAGCATGAAATGAAGTTAATGTGTAGAATAGTGTAGGTAGGTTTTGATTACTGACACATTATCATCATACAGCAGCATGTTTAGGATCATGATTTTGCCTCAGAGCTCCAGAATTTACTTAATTGAAACATTGGAATGACTCATACCCCTGTGGTTTCTACCTTATTCCAGAAGGATTAGGTTGTGTGCTGCCCAAGACCACATTGACTCACAGTAATGGGATCATCACATTCTGGTACATAATATTGTGCATAGAAAGATCTCACTAATAACTCAGAATTATGCAAACTGTGATTGTAGACCTGACGTAGAAATATGAGCTATTTTGGCAGAACTGTGCTGTACAGTCAAATCTACCTGCTTATGTTTGCATTTGTGACAGTTGAGCTGCCCTGCATTGGCATATGCCATTCTGCTGTGTTCAGAGCTTTGAACATCAAATGCAAGATCAATACTGTATCATCAGGGGACCCATGTTCCATACAGATAGCTGCCCTGTAAAACAATGTCTCAGCCTTAACCTGACCCCTAATATCCTGGCTAGAGTTTCAGTACTTTGGTTCCTAAGACAGATTTGTTCAGAGAAAAACAAACAAACAAACAAAACTAAACAAATTTTTCTTAAAAAAAAAAAATAATAAGTTTGGGCCAGCCAGTGGCTTGGTGGTTAAGGCAACTGAATTCCATAAGACCAACTATGCAGTTTGAGTCCCAGACCTGGCAGCTTGAACAATGCACCAGGTCTTTGTGCATGCATACAAAAGATCCTGAAAGGGAGAAGATATGGAGTAGAAGGGATTGCAGCATGACCATTCCCCATGAGGGTTGCTTTCTCACTTTCTCTCTCTGTCTCTCTCCAGTAAGCACATGTACCCTCTGGCAAATTATAAACAAACAAACAAACAAACAAACAAGTAAATAAAAACTGCCTGCTATTTCTTAGCAAAACCAATATGGAAATATCCATTGTACTATATTTTAGGACTAACCAGCTTAAAAAATAGCAGTCACAAACATGTTTATTGACGTATAACTCTGGACTGTAAAACACAGATATATACTATACCACAAGGCTAACTTGATGTTATAAAGCAGTTTTTTTCTGTTTTAAGTTGTCAGGAAATCCAACTACTGAAAAAAAAAGTGAAGATTTTAATTTTAAGGTAAGACTGGCACTTGAAGAGAAACACATAAATCTTACTTGGAGAAAAATAAATGGAAGTTCCATTTTGGATACTGCAAATGACAGCACCAGCTGTTGTCAAATATTTCTAACATCTACTGAGGATTCATTCCAGGCCCGTAAGTTTATTGGATGAGCAGAAACAGCAATGGAAGTAAACACTGCTGCTTACACTCTGACATTGTAAAATTACACAGGAGACCGCTATGGAATTGGATATGTACTCAACACTGCATTATCATTCACTTTGTGGATTATCTGCAGAAATTTTAATCCTGAGCTTGCTTTTTCCTACCTCTAAGCTCTCTTCCTCTGTAGAGGTCTTTTCAGAAAATGCAATCCCATTTAAACATAAACTTTGCCATCAATATTCATTAAGCTCTCATGGCGTCGAGGCTATGGACACTGAGGTGGAAGATACAGGCCTGATTTTAATTTCACTACAGAAATAAAGGCAATGCAGCACAATGAAACAGACATGGGCTTGAGAGGAGCATGGGCCTGGATTAAAACCCCAGTCCTGCTAAAGTATGACCTTTGCTTATCACTTAAGTTTCCCATTTCCTTTTTAATAAAATGTAGATACTAATCCTATGTTACAGTTAATGTTCAATTAAGAAGTAGAACTGATTTTAGGACATTTAGACTACTACTTAGTGGCTGTTTTTCTACAACAGATATACTTATTACATATGTTCTTTGAGGCAGAACATGGAAGGTGCTGAATGAAGAATACAGTGAGAGAATTCTTAGGTTCTCAAAGATGGTCATGGATGTGGGTATTCTGTGCAACGGGTGCAAGGGGTGGGCTGAGGCTGAGGCAGGACATGAGGGTGAGACTTCACCAAACAGGCAGAGGGAGAAGGCATTCCAGGAGTCTGCATTCCAGGAGCAGGTGTGGGTCCCACCAAGGCATGAAGATAAAGATGGGAATCCACGTGGCATTTCCAAGGCACAAGATTAGGAAGTTTTAGATAAGATAGACTATGAAGACCTTGAATACCAAACAGATGAAGGAATTCTTATAACTGTGACTCCTACCTGGAGTAAAAGAAAATTCACAAGATCTCTTTTCTCTCCCATCTCCCTTCTTGCCCAATCAAGTTCAGACAGTTCAAGCTTCTCCTTATACTCTGATTCTGTAAGCTATTTTAAGAAGGCAAAACTGGAAGAAAAAAAAAAAAAAAAGGATTGCTTTGTTGTCTGTGTGTACAAGCCACCATGACATCTGTAGCTCTGTTCTGCAAATTATGAGATCTTGACCCTGTGATGGTCTGAGAAAAGAGTGATTGAGTTTAAAAGACCAGCAAACTCATGTAGTAGATGATGGTGGAAAAATAATAGAGGCTCATATCAAGGAATGAAAAGATTAAGATGAAGAAAAATAAACAATGACATAAATAAATGAGAAACAGAGGGAGAGACTGTATATGATTTGCCTGACAGCCATAGAGAAATTACGTTGATTAATGGAGTTATATATGTGATGTGAGTAGCTTAAAACTGGCTGGGTTCAAATTCTCTAGTCAGTCTTTCCTGGACATAAGATTGCATGTTCATGAAGATACTGAAGTGCGTTTTACCTATAGGAAGCTGTAGATGGTCTCTGTAGGTGGAGGTAGTTGAGATGACTCTGGGGAAGTGGCACTACGAAGGTCTGTGGTTCTGTAGAGGAAACAGTGATTTAAATATGTTCAAACAGTGGTAGATCATGAACTAATCCTTGTAAAAGTTGGTTGTAATTTATATTTTGTTTTTGCTGTTCATTTAGAAAAAAACCTTTGGAGAAATGTATTAGGAATGATTAAATATTATTTCAGAAAGGAACATTTTGGTATCACAGTTTAAGGATACTCCCAAGAGAAAGCTTTAAAAATGGAGCAACCTGAAAAGACATGGAAAACTATATCAAAAAGCTTATGAAAAATGATAATAAAGTATGAGTTTATTTTGGCGCAAAAAAAAAAATTGAAATCCATGCGTAGTTTTTCATAATGTGCATTTTCCGTGAACTTTTTTGTGGGAGTACTTTTTCTTAGAATCTTTCGTGCTTTCCTGGTTGGTGATGTCTCACCTGCATGTTCTGCCTCAGCACCAGCCCACCCCTTACACAGCAGAACACCTCATCCATGCCCTTCCTCCTCTGAGGGCTTGAGGAATTTTTGACTGTACCCTTCATTTAATGCTTTCCATATCCCAATCGTAGAACATTTGTGTCAGGGCAGGTCTGATCTAGAAAAACAGCCACCATGTAGTAGTGTGCATTCAAAAGTAAGATAAGGGAGCCAAAACTCCATTGCTTAGGTAAAGTTTTGAGACTTAAATGAGAATTAGGCAAACAATAGGCAGAAATTGACTTAAAACATAGATAATCCTGTAAGCACTTAAAAGGGAAAAGCATCAAAGAATGTAAGAAATAGTTTAGATTACCACAAATAAAGTAACAGAATGTAAACAGAAAGAATCTATGCTGTCAGGAAAAAATCATATTATTGTGTAGAAACTTTATTATTGGACATGTTTAAAATAAGTTAAAAATGGTGTTTTCAAAGGGTTAGATATTCCAGTGCATGAGTAAGTGGGTGTTTTTTGGTTTCAGAGATCCTGTGGACAGAAACCAGTTTATGTTGCCAAGTGTGTCAGTAGAAGTGGAGAGATAGAAGACTTACTATGTTTCGTGGAAGCTATTCCTTAGAATTCAGCTGGCTTTCCTTTAGAATAGAAAAGAAATTCGCTATATCATATTATCAAGAACATTGCTGTTATATAGTAGATTGTTTAAAAAATGATTATCAAATATCTCTTTCCTTCTTTCTTTCTTTTTTTTTATTTTTATTTATTTATTTTTTAGGGGAGAGGTTTTTGCTATAGGGTGCGTGCGCTCGCCAGACAGAGAGACAGAGAGAGAGAAAGTGAGAAATCACCCCCCAGAGGGGATGGCCACGCCGCAATCCCTTCTCCCCCATTCTCTTCTCGGGATCTTGGGCACGCATGCGCACGCACCCGGCATGAGTTTAAGCCACCAGGTCCGGGACTCGAACTGCGGTCGACTCCGTGGGAGTCCAGCGACATAGCCATTATGCTAACTGCTGGTCCCCTTTCTTTTTTATTTTTAAGAGAGATTTTTGCTGTTAATCCCATTACAACCAAATCTTAGCACATGCATTTTTGGGTAGATATCTCTTTGTGTCCTCTTCTGTCTATACTCCTTTCATACTATGAAGCATGGAGGGATGTATATGAAAATGGCAGCATCTAGGAGACAGGTTATCTATGTAACTAACCTTAGAAATACAACATGGTGGAATCCTAAGCAGTCACTGCACTTTCTCTTCTGAAAATTTGCTATAAGGCAGCTGTAGACATCTCTGTGTACCTTAGCATGATTTGGAACAAAGTGTACTGCCTTGAATACAACTTCTGTGTAGCAAATTGACCTTTAGCTGGATTGATGACATTCTTACTGAGAATTTAAAATTTTAGTAGAAGAGTATTCTGCAAATATTGAATTTTGATTTGTGTTCACTGTTCTATATATTAAGTGGTAGGGAAAGTCATGACATATTTTTCTGTCTTTTTCTATGCAAAACAGTGTCATGACTTTCCCAACAACCCAAGAGATTAGTGAAATGCAATGAAGTAATTCATTTGCATTAGTTCTTTTTCATGAGGTGCTTGGCTATCAGAACCAAAGGTATAAGTGGATGAAATTTAGTTTCTGATTTAGTACTCCCCACTAGATAGGTGATGGAAGCCCTACATCATGATGTTTCTGCTTCTAAATGTCTGAGATCTCACAGAGGCAATATGCCAACAACAACATTTTATTATTTAACAGGTTTGAAGCTAAATGACACATATCTCAATAATTGCCCTGCCGCCTCCTCCTCATTTTCCTTCTCTTTCTCTTTCTTTCTTTCCTTTTTTTTTTTTTTTTTTTTTTTTTTTTTTTTTTTTTTTTTTTTTTTTTTAGGAGGGGAGATTTTATTTCTACAGTGTAGGTAAGATATTGCTTGAGGGTACTTGTTGCTTTTACAGGCAAGCAAGAGAATAGCAAATAATTGCTAGACAGCAGTAGTGCCCACACCAAATTTAGGTCATACCACTTATCTGCTAAGTACTTACAGAGGTTCTAGGCACTATGCATGTACTTTGAGATGTGCACATGGAAAAAGGATCCAGCAATAGACTCCTCTAAAAGTAACATGATGTGACTGAAGAGTGAATATAAATTTTCTTACTTATCCTCCTGGAGATTTATGGATTATATATTAGCTATTTTTTTCACCAGTATTAAGAGCATTTTACTTGTCATTTGCCACTGTAATGGATTATTAATATCAGCTACTCTGTTTATTTATTTTTCTTCTGTAAGTTATTTTTTCCTGTATTTGTATACCTCTACCCTGAGTTACCATTCCTTTTTTCTCTTTTTGTTGATCTTTCTTTATTGCTGTGTTACTGTGTGATGAGGAAAAAGATCTACTGGCCTAGAATTAGCCAAATCCAGACACATGCAGTAGTAGGTTCATTTGGGTTAGGTAGAGAGCTGTTTGTGCAGATAGCAGAAGCTTGCATACACATCTTCGAGTTTCAAGAATAAACACTTGCAGTGGAATATGCATGAAATCTTTGGCTGGTAGTGGACTAAGAGCAGTGGAGCTCTCCTGAGCTCTCAGGTATTTGCTCTATATGTCTCTATTTTGCAAGAGATTATGATGAGTATTTCTTCTCTTGCTACAGGTTAGTTTTGGGGTCATTATATAAAACTTGCCTGAAAATCAAGTCTAGCCTATTTGTGCTCACCTTTCTTGCATACATAGATCCACCCTTGGCAGCAACTCTACTGCTAAGTTGTCAGTAATTGTACAAATTATGTCAAGTAGGACTGAACCTTTGTGAACCCTCCCCGACTTTGCTAGCAAAAAAAAAAAGAGGGAGAGAAGAAGAAAATCAAAAGCTCCCTGCATTCGGCTGGCTATGATTTAGCCCTTGGTAGAGTATTACAAATTGAGGTGGTGCCAAGCTGCTCCAGTGATTCATCTCTTCTCTTGTCAAGACCAGTTGAGGCAACACAGTTGGAAACCTCCCTGCTTTGTGAAGAGGCACTTTGTGTCGGAAGGAAAAGTACAAGCACAGTAATAATTAGGCTTTCCAAGCAGAGAGAATTAGTTCTTCTTGATTAGTGAACAACCACTGCAATTTAAGGTCAAAAGTATTATCAATTAATTCAATATATCAGACTTCTTCATCATTTTCAATGATTGTTCTCTCTTTGAGGGCCATTTAGCAAATTGGACCAATTATTTTTTTAAAATTTTATAGCAGAGCTAATGATAAAACATGAGAAAGTTTAAGACCTGACATATTATGTGCATCTATTGGGTCATTGGAAAAGTCATGATGTATTTTTGCATAGAAAACCCTAGAAAAATACGTCATGACTTTTCAGATATTCTGGTATATTGAGATGCAGATTTGGAGTTGTGGTTGACCTTAGGATGCCAAGTGAAAATTCATGCATTGCAAATGAGATCTTGATTTCTAGACTTTAGGCAACATTATTTGGCCTGTAAAGTTTGTAAATGTCAGGTGTGCCTTGTCCAACAGCATATTTATTACAGCTGTTGAAGGACAGATTGCCTGCCGTACAGTTGGCACCCATGGCACAAGAGTAGGCAGTGTCCTGACAGAAAACCCATTTGCTCTCATCTGGAGGCTGTCCCCTTAAGTTAAAACACTGATCCCAGTGTATAGCATATTACTTTTACATTCCATTTTATTCAGTATGGTTTCTTTCTTCACAAATCTCACCTCATTTCTTTGTCTTCAAGAATTCAAGGCTCAGCCAGCTGCAGTGGCACAGCGGTAACACATTTCTCTTCAATGCAGAGGCCGTATGCATGGTCCCAGGTTTGTGTCTGGAGATCTTCCTGTGCATGCCAGGTGTGCGTGTCAGGTGTGCATGCCAGATGTGCATGCCAAGTGTGTATGCTGGTGCCCATGATCATGACTGGCTGGACTTGGAAGTAGGATGGTGATGTGAAGACTGTTGAGAGAGAGACTGAGACAGAAAAAGAGAATGTGTGTATGTCTCCCTTTCTTATGGGAGAAATAAATAAATAAATGGACCAAAAACAAAACAAACAAACAAAAATTCCTAGTATATTGTGGCTCAGTGCTGAAATTTCAAAGAAGCTTTCATTCAACAGGAAGTGGACAATATATTGGGTTTAGTGTTCTCAGGATGGTTTTCAAAAGTATTAATTTTTAGTTTGATCATTGGATTATAGATATTTCTAGTAATTTTTATTCAAATTCTTCAGCTTACAGATAAAACCGTTTAAGTCCACACTAATGAAGTGACTATCTAAGGTTACTCAATTGATCATTTGTGGGACTGAGATTGAAACTTAGGTCTCTTGGGACAGTGGTTTGAAAATGAACCATAGGGTTTTTCACTCTGTCATGTATGTAGATGTCCCATATTTCCCCCACTGAGGAATTCCTTTCCACTCTTCTATCCTGAGACTTATGGTATGATTTTCTCTCTCCTCATACTTTCTATCCTAGGAACGTCCCTTTGTCAGCAGCAGAGTGGGTTATAGAGAGCCATGCTTCATGGCTATGAGAGTTCTTTGGTGTCTTTCAACCCACAGGAGAAAGTAAGCTTTAGGTTATCTCAACATCTCCAAAGTTTATCTTTCAAGAACAAGAACTATTTACTTCCATACTTTCAATCCCTCTAAATTCTTCCCTTAAACTTTAAAATATCTACTGACAAGGAAGAGACTATATACATACTGATAAATCTAGAACCTCCCCTTGCCTGAAATCTTATTTTAAACACTAAGATGTTTAAATTTAGTGCTTAAAACTAGAACTATGGAAAACTGAAGAAGAAACACTGGTGATAGTAATACTCTCTTACCAATAATCATTACTATAAAGAAATGAGAGCACATGAAGTACAGACCAACAGAGAAAAGAATGAAATGGGTAAACTTTATTAAATAAAGGCCATTTATAAACTTGTCAACATAAGTAAAATAGGAAAAATAGCATGAGACCCCCCTCACAAACCTGTTACTCAACTTAAGTATTTACCAACTTCAAGCCATCTGTCATCTCTGCCCCAAGCAAGTTTCCCTTTCCATCCTATTTTGAAGCAGATCCCAGATATCATTTTATTTCATTTATTAGTATTTCTGTATAAAGCTCCAAAAGAGAAACATTTCCAAAGTATATTCATAATACCATTATAGTGAAAAATTACAATCATTTTGTATGTTGCTGAACATTCATATAGTATTCAGATGATAATTCTCTAATAAATTTCATAACTTGTTTCTTATAATTTGTTCTACTCAGGCTCTGAATAATGTCCATATATTGCAATTAGTTCTAATTCTTTTAATTTTTCTATAGGTCAAAATTAATCTCTCTCTGCAATTTATTTGTTAAAGGAACTGAGCTGTCCATCCTGAAGAGCTTTCTGCAGTTTAAATATTGCAGATTGCTTCCCCATGGTATTCTTTCACATGTCTTTTTTTCCTGTCCTCTTTATTGACTGTAAATTAGTAATTATATATGAAAGTTGTATTAAATAATTTGCTCAAGAAAATAAACAAATACATACTGATGCACAACAGAGGGTAGAGTGGAGTTGTTAGTCAGAGCTAGCTCTTTGGATGGTGAGAAGCTCAGGTAAGCTCAGGATAATGTGGTACTCTGGAGCCAGAATGCTTGGGTTCCAATCCCAGTTCAGTCACTTATTAGCTATGTAGCTCTGAAAAAATTATTTGACCTCGCTGTTTCAGTTATTTCATCTGTTTAATGGGAACAATCATAATACCTGCATCATGGAGTTGAAAAGACTACATGGATTAACATATGTGTCTATAACATGCTTAGAACATTAGCACAATGTAAGTATAAGTATTACCTGTTACTGATGAATGAAAAGTTAAAAGGGACTTCAGAATAGAGAAAACAGTAGAAACACAGGTGCATTTATGAGTGAGAGAGCAACACAGCCAGAGAGCAGCAAAAAGACCAGCCTTCTGGAAATCTGCACCCTACCTGATTGTCCTCCTCTGACTCTGATTTTTTTCTCTAGTGCTTTCCCTACTTATTTTTCTAGACTCTCTCTATGTCTCATGAAATATAAGTTATTTGCAGCAGATGAACACATTTATGTGGGAGAGGGATGAATGCAAAGCAGTGATACTAATACTCAGTGACCCTGGGACCAGGAGTGAGAGCATCAGATGTTTGGAGGCATCTGTTTTGGCCTTATGTTCTGCTCCTGCCCCAAGTCTTTACTTCATATCTGCTTCTTGGCCTGTTTTTGTGCTTAAAGAGTCAAAGGGTAAAATCCTTATCAATATTGCCCATTCATTCCTAACAGTTATTTTAGCCTTCATGTAGAACCCCAGTGCTGTGGTCCACAAGGTATTTTATTCACTTGAACTTGCTTATCTTAAACCTCTTTGTGAAAACAGGTTACATTCTTTGCCTTTCCTTGCTTATCACAGTTTGCATAAACCTTAGAATATTTGAGTCTTTGGCTGTACCCGAAAGGTACTGTTTATAATGCTCTAGGAATGCCTCTCTCCCATTTCATTCCTTTCTTCCTGTTGGTCTGTACTTCTGCACTCTCCTTTCTTTATAGTAATGATTATTGGTAAGAGAGTATTAGCTGTTACCAATGTCTCTTCTTTAGTTTTCCGTAGTTCTAGTGTTCTTTAAACTAGGGAGTACCAAACTATAGGCAACCTGTCTTTTTGTTCTTTTTAAAGAAGTATTTTATTTAACTTTATTTATTTATTTACCTATTTTAATTTGATCAGAGAGGGACAGAGAGAGAGAGAGAGAAAGTGAGAAAGCCAGCCGCCAGGTCCGGGATTCAGCCTCATTGGGCCATGTGGGAGTCCAGCACCTTTAACCACCACGCCACCTGCCGGCCCCTCTTCTTGATCTTTTTTAACTTTATTTTAATACTTTATTGACATATAATAATTGTACATATTTATGGGGAACAATGAGAGTTCAGTTTAGAAAATAATGTGCAATGATTAAATAAGAATAATTAGCATATGCATCATCTCAACCTTTTGTCATTACTTTAGAACCACCTTATGATCCAGCAGTCCCCCTGCTAGGCATATATCCCAAGGAAAGGAAATCAGTATGATTGCAAAGATATCTGCACCCTTGTGTTTACTGCAGTACTGTTCATAATGAGAGTCAGCCTAAGCACCTGATTTTGTAAATGCAATTTAATTGGAACACAGTCACATATTCATTTACATATCACCTGTGGGTGCTTCCTCACTATAATGGCAAAGCTGAATAGTTGACACAGAAATCCTATGGGCCACAAAGCATAGAATATTTACTATTTAGCCATTTACAGAAAACACTCGTCTCTACTTCAGATTCATACAATGCAAAAGAACAGCTGGCTATTAAAAAAAAAAAAAAAAAAAAAAACTGTGAAATTCCCTAATTTTCTTAAGAACTGGAAACTACTGGGAAAGAGTCACCTGTTCATAAGAGACTTGAACTGATACAGGTATCAGAAAATTGTGTGTGCTTGTAGATTAGAGATGCAATGGCAGTCCTTCTCTAAGTGTCAATGTCTCAATCCCTGAAGTTATAGAATGATTGCTTTCCCTCTTTGTCTTTCCATTTTGTCGTTTCTCTCTTTGCTTTTCCGTCTCGCCATGATTTCCCTGCCTGGGGTTGGGGGAATGATATACACAGGAGCAAATGTTTGAGGCTATAAAGGGATTTGGGAACTTCCTGATGGTTTTTCTCAGATATTATTAAGTTCCCTATTGAGCAAAGCCCTACTTTCTCCCTGCCTCAGCCTGGCCTGGCCCAACCTGCTACTTACCTTGGGTTCCTGCTGCTCACCTTGAAGGAAAACTCTTTTGTACCCCTAGGGCCTTGTTTACTCAGTACAGGTCTGTGCCAGTTGATACTGAGTCAAAAAACTCTATAGCCTGCTTTGAAAGTGCTAGCTAGGAGCAAGTAAATCTGGCTTAATTGTCCCTTGCATGTGGGATCTGATTAGAAAGGCAAAAGGGAGAAAGAAATTATTTATTTGTCGATCAGACTGATACTTTCTACCAGTCATCTTGAGGCAATTTCATATACATTATCTCCATTATCTCTTTTAAATTCCTACAGACACTCTACAAGGGGCTTAGCTGTAGTAGTGCAAGCAGTAGGGCACTGCTGCAAGATTCTGGAGCCATATGGGAAAGCCCTGGGTTTGGTTCCAGCATTGATCTGAACACACTGGGTATGCCCAAGGGCAGGCCTGTGTGATCCTGGCTAGCTGGAAGCAGGTGGGGGCATGACAAGATCCTTTTGGGGGGTCCCCCGTTTCTCTATCTATCTAAACAAACTTTAAATAATAACTCTGAAAGGGAGGCAACGCTGTACTTTGAGGAACTGAGACACAGAAGAATTGTGTAAATTGCAGTTTCATTGCTAAAACCAATGAAACCTCAACAGCAAATGTCATGAACCTCTTCTAACTTTTTGCTCTGTAGTCTTTGTGGTGTTGACCTCTTTCTCATGCTGACAAAATCGTTACAGGGGATCCAGGTAAAAAGAAGGTACAGTGGAAAAGGGGAAAGGTCAGCAAACAAGCCAGTCACGTTTGCTCTTTCAGAAATGTTCTACTTGGTGACTTCAGCTTACACCTCGTGAATAAGCATCTTAGGAATGTTTTGTTCTTTAAAGGAACTTGGAAAATAGAATGTTTGTTTGTTTGTTTTAAACTGGGCACATTGCTGCCCCCGTACAAATGTGTCTAGTAGGTACAGAAATGAGGGAGAATACTTTTTAATCTAAGAATTATTAAATAAGCTCCTACAGTCTCTGTTTTAGGAGAGCACCATTTCCAGCATCATTCTAGTGCATAGAAAGGTTGAACATTTCTGGCCTAAACTTTAACAGATCTTTCTTGTCTTCATTGTAGATGAGCTTGATAGAATAAAAACTGCTGTCCTCTGGTCACCCAGGTATGAGACAGAGATACAGCAGATGGAATGATTTCCTTCTGGCTTACATTGTGAAACAAGCACATGCCAGTGGGGAGTGGTGACTGCTCAGTATCCTCAGCCACATGTGGGAATGGCTGATGACACTCTAGGTCTCCTAGCTGTGTATCAACAACAGGTGTCTCTACAGACCGGAGCAGCAATCCCCTTGGCGAGGACATGGGGAGGTCACTCAGAACTGCTGGTTAGCACCAGTTTAGCAGAGACAACTGTGGCATAGAGCTATGCAGAGAAGTATCTGGCTCCCACCAGTTGGTGACTGTTCCATCAGCAATCACTTTTATCTTCCAGCCACGGTTCTCTGTGGCTCTTTGTTGATTGCCCACAAGCTCTAGGCTTGGGTGATGCCTGCTGTGGTAGAAGAAGTGAACAGTGATGCCTGTAAAATGTAAACATTCGTGCATGCAGTCCTCATGTTGATAAGGAAGTTCTCTAAGGGGAAGAGTTATCAGATACCCAAGTCCTTGCCTGTACCTGGCTACCCACAGCAAGTTTTTTTTTTTTCTTTTTTTCTCCCCTCCTGCCAGGGCTAGCCTCAAGAGAACAGTATGTCCTAAAAAACAAGAACTTTCAGCCTGCAAAGGAAAACAGAATCCACCCTGCATGATCCCCTGAGGGAATCAAATGGCTCACGAGAGCCGAGCATGCTTTCTGTTGCTCTGAAGAGGGGGCTAAAGCTTGGTTGAAGCACCAAGACTGGACCCTTTTGTGAGCAAGGGAAAGGAGGGGATTCCAAAATGAAATACCAAAAGTGTAATGTAGTACAGAGGTCACAGACTTGGAAAGCCTATGGTGTCTTGGCAGGTCACATAAATGTGTAAAATGAGCCAGGTACACACACGCAAGCACATGTCCCTTCTAGATAAATTATTGCCACAGAGGAATATTTATTCTAATCTTCTTTTTTTCCTTTCCCCTCTCTTCCCTTCCTTTTCCTCTTCTTCCATGTCAGAGATTTGGAATTTTGTGTGAATAACTCAATTTGTTAGTTAGTGAACAGGGGTACCACTACTTCATCTGGTCCCTCTGTTCAAATTAGAAAGCAACACCATGGATTGTCTCAGTGGCACAGTGGGAATGTGCTGTTTGACTGGATCCATGTGGAGGATGTCAGGTTTGGTTCTCTGGTCAACCTCTGCATGATAGGTACTTGTACCCATGCTCCTTCCTGGCTGACTGGAAGAACTGGGGGAGGATCATGGTGTGAGGCTGTTGAACATGCTTATCTCTCTCTCTTGTTTTCTCTCTCTCTACCTCTCACTCTTATGAAAGAAAGAAATAAACTTTAAAAAGAAATGTTGGAAGCAGCATCCCTTCTTCATGCCAGCCCCATAGCTGTGTAAATCAAGGGCAGGCTGGATTTTAGCCTTCATTTGTCCCTCATCTGACCCTTCATGCTAGACACAAGCTACCCAACTATAGATAGTGACTCGAAAATTATCGCTGTTACATGAACTGCCAAGCAAAACACCTCTGTGGGTCACACTTAGCCCACAGGCTATTATTTTGAATTCTCTGTGATTGTTGTTATTGATAAAAACAAAGCTCCAGGACAGATCACCTGGCTTTGAATCTGGGTTCCAGTGTTTTTGGAGATGACTCAGTATTTCTCCTCCTTAGCCTGCTCTTTCTGTAAAATGGGCATAAACACTCGAACCTACCTTATAGAGGTTTTATGAGTATGAAATTAAATGATGCAAGAAAAACACTTAGCAATAAAGAGTGTGGCACATATTCAGAACTTGAATGCTGGGTAATATCAAAATTATGTGAAAAAATGATTTTGTAGATTCTTCAGCCTCTCTCTGCAAGTCAAGTTTTGATAGAAAATGCATATGAAATGGATGAGAGTGCATGTCAGACCTTCCAACTTTCTACTTTTAGGGGAAATATTTATACTTCTGTCTCTGCTGAGTTTGTGAAGTCAGGGAGTTCAGATACGTTGCTTACCAGAGAGTCTACTAAGGCAACAAAACCTTAGTGAGATAAACACTTGACATGAATCACCGTTTCTGTCTCCCCACAGAAAACACTTGCATAGCCTGATAGCTGACATCCATGACAATAATATCCTAAAACCATTAAGACAAGATTAAATGAGGCTCAGTGTCCTCTGTTGCAAAAGGCAATGATGAGGGTAGGTACATTTTGGAATTCACAGTGAATACAATTCAAGAGTGTTAAAGTGACAAGTATTCAATTATTTGAGTTAATTTTCTAAACTGGCTCATTCTCAGGTTGGGGACAGGTTTTGGCTTTAAAAACTGAAAAAATGTGGTATATTACTCTATGAAATACTACTCAGCCAGAAAAACAAAAACAAAAATTCGAGACCTTGTCATTTGATACAAAGTGGATGAATATGGACTTAATGCTAAATGAAGCAAGCCAGACTATGGAAGACGGACTGTGTGTCCTTACTTAATATGTACCAAATATCTGTGCTCTATAGCAGAAACTGAAAGATTGGAAGATGTAACAGCAGGGAGGGCAACTGTAGATACTAGAGAGGGTCAGGGAAGGGTAATACAGGGTAGGTAATGGGGAGGACAGGGGAAAAAATTGATGTGTTTAATTGACACAAAAATGAGAAGTTATCACTGATGACAATGTATATGGTAATGTCTTTATCATGACTGATATGCACTATATTAATGCTAGGAAAAACCATGTTGTACACTGTAAAGATGTATATTGATTAAATGTAAATAATATATATATATATACACACACACATAATATATACATATATATGTGTATATATATAGAGAGATATATATGGAGAGAGAAACAGTCCCAGTTTGCATCCAAGATGCATCAGACTCCGTATAAAAAAATTGATTCCTAGTACCAAGACTACTAGGAGGAGATCAACTCAGTACTAACCATGGTGAAATCTGTGTTTGGCTGCAAGGATTTGGATCTAAATGAGACTAAATCCAGTAAAGCTGCTGCGATACCAGTTGTATCTAAGTGTTAACAATGTTTTATAAAGAAGTGGCAACCTATCCAATTTACATTAAAACATGACCAGAAAAGGGCATCCAGTAAACTGTTTTAGTTCCACCTGAATTTAACTGAGTTTTCCTCTTACTTCATTAATATCGAAGCTTCCCATAAACGCTCGTTAAGCCTTAAATGAATACAAAGAGTTTCTGTAAGCCTTGCAAAGACAAGGCAAGTTGTCTCAAAATCCCTGTCTTTATTTGCTTACCATAGACTTGGAAGGGTTATCATCAATCAAAAGCTTCTCTCTCTAGACCAAGGTCTCTCAGCCTTGGCACTGCTGACATTTTGGACCAGATAGTTGGTTTCTGTGGGGGTTGCCCTGTGCATCATAAGATGGTTAGCAGCATCTCTGGTCTCTGTCCACTGGGTACTAGTAATATCCCTTCCCTCATTTGTCATAACTCAAGTTGTCTCCAGACATTGCCAAATGGCATCTGGGGAGAAAAATCTTCCTTGTGAAAACTACTGCCTTCTAAGACAAATGGCCAGATTTGTAAACACAGGAGGTTCTTGTCATTTTTAATTTCCAGAGGCAAAAAAAACCCTAAAAATGGAAAAATTTTGAAAATAAACTCATCCACAAACTGTCACCAAAACACTAGAGAGATAAGAGAGATACCCTGTAATTACTGTGTTTGGCAATTTTTTTTTTTCCTAAGCCTCACAGCATCTTGTCTGTGTATCTAATCAAACCATCCCTATCTACCCTTCAAAGTATTTGTCCTCACTTCTTAGACAAAGGTGATGTTTTTCTATTGGCACTCACATAGCAAAAACTCAGCAAGGGCCAGCAGGTGATGGTGGTTAAGGCACTAGATCCCACATGGCCAACTCCATGTTAGAGTCCCGGACCTGGTGACATGAGGCCATGTTGGGTGCGTACATGTGCCCAAAAATCATGAGATGAGAATGGAGGAGAAGGGATTGTGGCGTGGCCATCCCCTGAGGTGTGTGTTGGAGGGAGATTCCTCACTTTCCCTTGCTCTCTTTCTCTCTGTCTCTCTCTAGCAAGTGCATGTGCCTTATGGGAAAAAACAAACAAACAAACAAACAAAAACAGTGAGAAGGTCCAGGTCATGGTGTAGCAGTAACACAATGCTCTTTAAGGCTGACTCACATGGGAAAGTTCTGAGTTCATATCCAGAGACTTCTTGAACTTTCAGGATGTGTGCGTGCCTAGGATTTAAGGACCAGCTGAGTCTGGGGTTTTCATGTGAGAATCCTGTTGGGAATGCATCTCTCTCTCTCTCTCTCTTCTCTCTCTCTCTCTCTCTCTCTCTCTCTCTCTCTGTCACTCTGTTAACCTGTCTCTCTTGCTTATGGAAAAAATAAATAAATAAACAAAACAGAACAAAAATCAGTGAGTGGGACTCAGGGATTCATAAAGCTGAAAAAGACCTTAGAGATCCTCAAGTTCACTTCTCTTGTTTTGAAGGATAAGATATTGAGGTCCTAAGAAGGGAGTTTGCAGACAAATTACAATGAGAAATCTCACTTATTCAAACCCTAGCTTGGGATTTGGTTATGGAACATGTAATTATTGTTGAGTAAAATGATTTCAATTATGCCCTCTGACAACTTTCAATATTTTACGAAAAAGAAAAAGCAGAGATAAATAAATGTTTTCTTTTTTTTTTCCAAATTGAAGTCAAATATTAAGGATGCTGTCAAAGTGCCTTCTGTTTTAAAAGCCATGTGCTCTTTGTAACACATGATTGCATAATACTAGCCAATTGTGAGTGGTAGATTTTCATTAATTTGCCTTCTAATATATGCCTATTAAATAAATTATCCTTAGGACTTGGAAGGAGTATCAGACCAAATAATGCTCACTTTTTTTTTTTCCACTTCCATGCAGCATTGTCATCTCCACTCAGTTTATAATCATAAACTGTGGTGCTATGACTTAATTCAAACCATTGTTCTGAAATATCTATCCCTGTATCCATATTTCATTCACTAATTGGAGAAAACTGCTAATTGCATATTTTAAACTTGAGCTATCTTTAACAATTATATTTTCCATGCGGTTAGTTCTTGATCTAAAGGAGAAGAGGTACGGCAGAAAAATGGTCAGGTTCAGACAGTATTCACCTGGCATATGAGGATATCCTGGAAAGAAAGGTATAACATGTTTGACTGGTATGTACAAGTTTTGATTACAAGGTATACGCTTGCTGCTTGGTATGGTGCCACAGGCTGTCTGACTTTAGTTTGTGATCACCAGATCCCTCCAGGCTCAGGTAGAATTTTTCTCCTGTCATGCCTTAAATCTCTACCTATGCTCTATCTTCTAAGTAATATGAAAAAAGTTTCATACTATGGCATGGTATAAAGGTTATTGAAAGAGGTCAGGAAATGCCTTTGACATTGTTATGGATTTATGGGGTGATCTCATTCAGAAATAGGTATCATGAGAAAATATGGAATATACTAGTAAAATAAACATCAAATCTACTCGAAACTTTTTTTGGAAATAGGGCTAAACTCCATTCTATATTTCAAGCTGAGAAGTGGTTGAAAGAGATGTGGTGTTTTTACCTAAAATATGGTAGACTACACTGTCATCTTTTTGTTTTTAGAATTATTTTATTATTTTATTTTATTTATTTAAATTTAACCAGAGAGAGACTGAGACAGAGAGAGAGAGAGAAAAAAAAAAAAGAGAGAGAGAGAGTGAGAGTGAGAAAGCAAGCCTCTGGGTCCCAGACTCGAACTGTAGTCAGCACTGGAGTCCAGTGCCTTAATCACCATGCCACTTGCTGGCCCCACTGTCATCTTTAGGAAGTGACATGAAATAATGACTGTTCATGCATTTAACAAATATTTATTGAGAGCTTGGTATGAGTTAGTCACTGTTACAGATGGTAGAAATTGTCATTAAAAAAATAAAGTCCTTTTCTACATCTCATGAAGGGAGATAGTAAATAAACATATAGGTGATGTGTCATGTGGAGGTAAATACCATGAGGAAAAAACAAAATGGGGTAAAGGGCTGATAGATAGATTGGAGCAGGATCAGACTGAGGTGTTACTATTGTACACAGGATAATCAGGGAATACTTCTCTAATGATGTGGCATTTCCTAAGAGAATTGAATGAAATAAAAGAGAGAGCCTTATGACTATCTAGTAGGAAGATATCAAAACAGATTTCCCAACAGGAAACTGATTAGGACTCAGACTGGCAGGCCTGTGTGTGCTTAGAATGAAAAGAGATGGGATAAAAGAAAATGGGGAGCTTTGGGAAGCATTTGGATACAAAATGAATACACAGAATTAATGACTGCCATCTTACTGATTGAACAAACCATAAAACTGGATTATGTGTCTTCAGATCTCTTATGTGGTTTTACTATGAGACAAGTAGCCTTTGTAAGCATCATGGTCTTTGTTTTAGTTGGTTGTCATAAGCATAGGACTGTATTTTGGAGTTTTCCTGCCAAGCTTAACAAAAGGCAACCATTTTTAAGCATTGCCCAGATGGAATGATGTTATTAATTTGGGCTGGAAAATGATATAACCAGATTGCAGCTGACTATAGTCCTTGGTCTAGTTTGCCAGATTTTGTGCCTAATTATTTTAAATTATTTATTTATTTTGCTTTTTATTTATTATTATTTTTTAATTTTGAGCAAAGAGAGATAAAGGGAAAGTGAGAAAGCAAGCCACCTAGTCTGGGACTCAAATTATAGTCAGCCATGTGGAAGTCCAGTGTCCTTAACTGCCACACCGCTTGCTGGCTCCCATGTGCACAATTTTTAATGAGAAGAGAGCATCCTGCGGCCTCGTAGGAGGGAATTACTAGGGCAGTTTCAAGGAGGAAATGCAGAAGAGTGTGAGTAAAAATAACCCCTTGTTACTTGACTTCACATTTTCTTCGTGTCCCTCATATGACTCTTCTATCCCAGCCTTCAGTATGAGCAATATGTTCTAAAGGGTATGAAGTCTCTGCTGTTTAGGGCAAGGATGCTGAAGACCTCAACCGTAGCTCCTTCCCAAGAAAGTCTTTCAGAAACTATTAATTTCTATTCCAGATATTTATATTATCTCGAGGAACTTTTTCTTTAAATGTGAAAAGAATTTAGCCCTGTTCCTTTCAACCAATAATTGCTTCAGATTTTTGAATACCCAACGTTGAACAAATCGCATATATTAGTTGGAAGCATTTGGATACAAAACAAATACACTGAATTAATGACTGCCATCGTACTGATTGAACAAACCATAAAACTGGATTATGTGTCTTCAGATCTCTTATGTGGTTTAAGTATGAGACTATCCTTTCAAGGATAGTCAGATCTTCCTATTCACCTCTCAGGCACCCTGCCTCGGGTGTTATTAGTCATGTGTGTAGGGAGCTATCTACTATTAGAAAAAAAGCAAGAGTGTCATAGGACCAGAAGAGAATATACTTGAATTCTACTTCTCAGAGCTTAGGAAAATTTCTGTTCAAGCCTGGTCCTTAGGCTGCTAAATTAAGAGTGATTAAAAAGGGGCTGGCAGGTGGCATGGTGGTTAAGGGCACTGAACTCCCACATGGCCGACTGTGGTTTGAGTCCCAGACATGGAAACTTGCTTTAAAATCCCCTCACTCTCACTCTGTCCCTCTTTGGTCAAATATAAATAAATAAAGTTGAATAAAATAACTTTTTTTTTTAAAAAAAAGAGCAATTAAAGAAGCAAGGAAGTACTTCCTGAAAAGAGATGACATCCAGGTACAAGTCATTACCTGACCAATTTTGTGCACATTTTGCTTGCTTAAGAATTTATGGTTTTCTGCTTTTACAAGTCATAAAATTTTTAAATGCTATCTGTCATACACTCAGCAAATATTTTTTGAGCATCTACTCAGTGCCTAGCCCTCTGCCATGCATGTTCAAAAGAAATATTACGTTGTCCTTCACTTGTGTATTTAATAATTTTGTTAAAAAGATAAGATTTCTAAGGCCAGAAGGTGGCATAATGGTTAAAGTGCTGGACTTCCACAAGACTGGCTGCTGTTTGAGTCCTAGACCTGAGGGCTTGAAAATCACACAGGGTAAGTGTGTGTGTATATGAAAAAAAAATCCCTGGAGGAAAATAGAGCAGAAAGGATTGCAGTGTAGCCATCCCCCCTGGAGTGTAATTTCTTAGTTTCCCTCTCTCTGTCTCTGGCAAGTGCAAATGTCCTATGTCAAAAACCTTAAAGAGAAAAAAGTTAAGACTTCTAGGTCTCAAACAATCCATGAAAGAGCAAATGTAAACCCAAGAAGGAGACATTAGCTCAGTGAAAAGAGTTCAGGCTTTGGAATCAGGTAGAGCTCTAATAATAACCAAAGGATGTCTGTCTTTGTGAGATTCAAATATACTGTGTGGACTTGTTACCCTGTCACACTAGATTTTAATGACTTTATAACATTATATGTAAAGCAGTTAATACAATGCCTGGCACATAGTAAGCACTTATTATTAATTGGACAAATAATTAGGAGGTTTGGGTTTTAGTATTGATTGTGCAGTTATTTAGTTCTGTTAAGTCACTTAACTCTATCCCATCCTCCATGTTGATATTATATAAATAAAGAAAACAGAAGTTCAACAGTTTATTTTTCCTCTAAAGTTCCATGGTACTTTGAACCAAAAGTGTTGAGTAAAAGCCTCCATGTATACTTTTTCACCTTAATACTAATATTAATGCCAGCAATAAAACATCAGTATTTATTGAGGTCTTCCTCAGGAGTCAGGAGCCCAAGGACTCTTTACATTCTTTATGTTATCTCTTCCATGTGATATACTCAGTGAGATTGAGTACCTTGTCCAGGTTTCTAGATTCTAGGCCATGTTTCATCAAGTTGAATATTTTTGAAATCAGAATACATTGTATTGAGTCATTGGAAAAGTCATGATGCATTTTTGCATAGAAAAAAATACGTCATGACTTTTCTGATGATCCGATGTAACTAATAAATATGTTTAAGTGGATTTTTTTTTCTCTCTCCCCAAAGTCATTTCTATGTGAGATAGGGCCTATTATAATGATGGTATCTTTGTAGCAAGGGAATTGAACATTTTTGGCTGTATTTTGGAGGTAAAATTGAGGCACAGAGAGGTTAATTTACATGCCTAAGATTAATGAACTAGCAAAAGCACTCAAACTGAGATTTGTCTCATTTCACAACTTCTTACTCTATTATATTTCTTGGGAACAACAACAACAAAAAATAAAATAAAAAGGAAAGAAAGTTTGTCCTATGTAGTCCTTTGTGTCCTTCATTTTCCATAGCAAAATATTTTTGATCTTTTACTAGGTTAAAGTGTAGATCACCTACTTCAGTAGGTTATAATAGGAATATATTTAAGTACCTCTAGATAGACTATGTATTCCAAATATGAGAATAGTAGCCTCAATTTAATGTAGACATTTGTTTGGTGTTGACATCACTGGTGACATTGGTCAGTCTTATCTCTAAGATAAGGGTCTATTGGTCTCATAGATTTCCTTTAGAAATCTCACCTTGACCTGAATACTCCCAGATAATGGCAGATTTCTTTCCCCCAGACTTTCAGGATCCGGAAAGTCTGGGTTCTTACAAGGAAACAGGGATGTAGTCATTAACAGTTGATTATTAAGCAAATTCATTGAAAATTAACAGCAGTATTCTTTGACCTCAGTCTTTATAGCCAAACGGCTAATCTTGGGTAAATATAAGATTACATTACTAATCTATTGACATTTAGCACAAATTAGCTATCAAATGGGCCAGTTGTTTCTATTGGAAACTTGTGAAGTATGTTAGAACTCTTGTCTTGTGTGTTTCTTTCTCTGACACAAAAACTTAGGATTCTTTTATTAGACTGGGAGAAACTCCCAAACAATAATGTCTGGCTGCATAATTGTCTACAATATCAAATCAGCTCTGTTGTCAAAATGATTACAATGTAAAGATCACAGTTAATGAAGAAGTTCAACAGAGGTGACCACTAGTCTTTATAAGAATCTTTTGTTTGGGAAGTGACATTTTTATTGAATAAAGCTATTTGCAAACCTGGTTTTATGCTAAGCATTTCTGGAGTTTTTAAAGTAAAGTTTCCACCTCTACTTTAACAACACAAAAATGTTAGTATATTCACCCAGACAAAATGCTTGGAATTTGTCTTTCTTTTTTTGTCGTTCCTCTGATCTAACAGCTTTAGTACTAAAGTACATTTATACAATTATATATGGTAGAGTTTGAAATGATTTATCAGTAGAGTCCTGGCAAGAAACAGAACCTAACTCAAAAAGATCAAGAGACTGAGCCAGTAGGTGACAAGGAGGTTGAAGTGCTGGATCCCACATGGCTGGCTGTGTGGTTCAAGTCCTAGACCTGGTATCTTGAAAATCATACCAGTTCCGGGCCGGCAGGTAGTATGGTGGTTGGGGTGTTGGACTCCCACCATGGCTGACTGTGGTTCAAGTCCCAGACTTGGCAACTTACTTTCTCACTTTCCTCCCTTTCTATCTGCCTCTCTGGTGAGCACATGTGCCCTATGGTAAATTTTAAAAATAATAATAATAAAAAATAAAATAAAACAAAATATTTAAAAAAGAAAATCATACCAGGTGCACGTGTGTGTGCCCAAAATCCCAGAGGAAACTAGATAAGAAGGGATGCAGTGTGGCCATACCCCCTGGGGGATGATCTCTCTCTCTCTCTCTCTCTCTCTCTCTCTCTCTCTCTCTCTCATGAGCACATGTGCCCCATAGCAAAAACAAACAAACCTAAAAAAAGTTCAAGAGACTTAAATGAAGGGAGATGTACAGAACTGAGTGGGATTAAAGTCATTGGTAAAGAATGATAAGGCACTTTGACCCTAGCTGCATGGGAAGCTGTCATCAGCCCAAGGCTTGGAGCCACAATGGGAGGACATACTGTCGGAGAATAGGAGCAGTGCAGGAGGGGCCACCACATGACAGAAGCTCCAGCACTGCAGAGACTTAAGCCCTGTCAAAGCACAGCAGTGTAGGGAGGGCATTCCTGACCTCTCTTTCAACCTTCTAACCTCCATTGTTTAAATCTAGTAAGAAAGCAACCAGCCAATTGGGCCTGGACATTTGACCCACAGTAGTCAGCCTCCCAAGTACCCAGGAGGGCAGGGAAAGACCTAGAATGGAGATGCTAGAGGAAGAAAGCTAAGTAAAATAACCAGCCTAGATGGGAAATGCTATTTTAGAACTCACAAGCTGCCAAAAGAGAATGGTATATTCAAAGCAACCAGGGCCCTGACCTCATTTGATCTTGGATCAGTGTCCACCTTCTGATATTTTCTTCCAAGTTACCCTTGTAAGCACCTGACAGCAGCCAAGAGAATTGCTGGCTAGTTCAGCCTGTCCTAGCCTCATCATTCTCAGTCCATATGTGGTTATGGTGCTGAGAGCACCATTGGTCTTATAGGTCATCAATGGGGTAATGTCCAAATGGGAAAAACATAAAGAGGAATGTCAGTGAGAAACCAAAATGAACACTAACAAGGGACAGACTAATAATAGTAAGGAAGCCTGGAGGAGGCAGGTATGTAAAAATGACCTGAAGTTGTTTCCATAGCTGTGTGGTGATGTTCTGCCCACACCCTTGCCAACCCTTAATCATCTTCTGGAGCCTTCATGGGAGAGCAGGGCTAGCATACTGTTTATTATACATAGTGAACCCAAGAAAGGTTCACTCGTGGTATAAATGGGGATGTTGCACATCGCACTCATCTTTCAATGGGAAGTGTGTGTTTGATGTTACTGTTATTCCACTAACTTGAAAGATAAAAAGAATATTTTAAAAGCAAGGATAAAAATATATCACTGTTGAAATCACTGATTAAATTTGTATCTGTAGACTGTCATTTGCTATGTGGCAATTAAGTAAAACCTATACTAGTTAACTGTCCTGTATCGGCTGATAAGAAAGAAATAGCCTTACCTCACACCTTATTCCATGGTTCATTATCATAATCTTTGTACTTTTCTTGCTTCATCATATTTTTGCCTGGCAAAATCCCAGCTTGTGTTAAATCTAGCTCTTTGTCTACAACATGCCCATCCCTGGGAACTTATATCTGGAGGAAATGCATACCCAAATGACTCGTTTTATAATATTAGGTTGTTGAGAAAGTCATAACATATTTTCCTAGGTAAAAATGTGTCATGACTTTCTTAACAACCCAATAGTTTACATGCATAGACCCTAACCTCATGGAGACATTTATTAGTAAAGGCTGACAACTCCCTGATATTTTCTTTGTTCACTCACTTTCCTACTCTTCCAGACAACTATATTATACCTTCTCCTCTCACCCCAAGTCTCTTACACTTACTTCCCACATACCTCTGTGAAAATAACCTTTCCTCTTACCTTCATGCTACAAATCCCAGAGACCATCAGAAGAGAATCTACAAGTTCCACCACATCTCATCTCCAGCCTCATTGCCTGTGTACTTTGCCTTCTCCATACTAATAGAGAGCTTTGGGCCAAATCCTCACTTAATACTTGCTTTTTCTGTTGCCTTTTTCTCAGGGACATTAGCCCCCAAATTCTCTCCCTTCTTTCTTTTATTATCTGTTTTCTCATCTACTCAGTCATTTTAATCATCATGCATACATTCTGTGTCTTCCTTTATCCACTGCTCCATTTTTTCTATGGCTCCTCTCAGCAAAACTCCTTGGAAAGAGTTGTCTGTGTTCCACTGATAATGTTGGGATAGCAGATAGAACTGAGCTTGGCCACTGTGATAATTGCTCATCCTTATCTTAGTTGCTAAATCCAGTAGCAAATTTTCAGTCCTTATCTTCTTTGACCCGTCTGATCATCCTCCCTTCTCTATCTCACTTTTCTGATTTTCCTTATATCTCACAAGTCCTCTTTGTATGCTCTCTACTATTTCTGTTCATCACTCCGACTTCTGACTGTTAGAATGATTCAGGAGCCCTAGGTCTGAGACCTTCTCTTCACAACTCTTTTCCACCATAAGTACTCTCTGATCCTGTTACGGGAATCCAAGCTCTCATACTAACAACTAAAAATTAATCCACAAGCTCTATAAGTATTAGCCTGTGCTCTGGCTGCTAGTGGAGTTTCTGGAAAATCAATATTTGATGAGAATTTGAATACATTTACTATTGTGGCTTGAAATACTGTCTATGCACTGAAAACTGCCAAATGTATCTCCCCTGAGCTTTAGACATGTCTATTCAACTACCTAGTTGACATTTTCACTTAGGTGCCTTATGGGCACTCAAATTTAACCTTATTCAGACTGAATTGATGACCCCATCTAATGACTCATCTTTCAGTTATCCCGTCTTAGTCGATGATATTCCATCTTTCCATTGCTTCAGATAAAATCTGTTGAATCCTCCTTAGTTCCTTTCTTTCTCTCCTAAAGAGAGTTTCCTAAAGCCAGTTCATCAACAAATCTTTACCATGTCTCCTTATTTCCACCACTACCAACATGGTCCAAGCCACCATCCTCACTTCCTTGGATTATTGCCAAGACCCCTACAAAGCCTACCTGCTTCTGTATTTTCTCATTCTCCCCTCCCTCTGCCTCATCCCCCAGTATATTTTTGCATATCACATCATACCATCCCATGCCTCCACCCAAAGCTTTCTGATACCTTCCCATTTCATAGTGGACCATCAAGCCCTTATAATTCTTGACTTTTCTTTGTTAGATGTTTCTGCTTCAACAGTATTCAAGATGTGTCCTGTAAAACTTTGTATTCTGCAAACTATACTTGAAAAATAACAGAATTCATGGGAAAATTAGGATTGGAGCAGACCACTCATATCTTTTATAACCTATAAAACTATCACAGTAACCAAAATAACTGTGAATACCTGGAGTGATAACTTAGGGCAGGCTGGCAGCTTATACTAAATAGAAGCTACTCAAGTAATATTCTACAATCCACAAAAACAGTAGTATGGAGATTCTGGTTGGAGATCTGAAACAAGACAGACATTTCTGAGGAGATGGTCCATGTGCAAGTGCTCATTCTTTAGTTCTCTTAAATAGATCAGCAACCAGTCCAGCCTGTGCTACTCAAACCTTAGGGTTTTTTTTTTTTCTTTCCTGCTAAGTTATGTGTGGTCCTCTAGAATTTATAAAATGCATATTATGAAAAACTATGCATGGTATTTGCACCCACAAAGCCTCATAGTTGAATTTTATTTTTCCACACACTTTTTGAAGTCCTCTCTTATAATTCTGTCTTTGCTTTTCTGGCTCCTCTTGCATAAGAAAAATCTTGTTCTGGGTTCACATACTAGAATCTCTTGAGCCATGCTTGGCATGGCTATATAGACCCATGGTGTGGGCCAGCTAAGACTCAGAGTGGATTGTGGCATGAAAACCCTGTTGGGAGTACCTGTATGCCTTCCTCTCCCTCACATATGAGCTAATAGCTGCTACAGAAGCACTAGTTGAAATAGAACGGGCTGTCTATCCCCTGCCTCTTTGCTACTTCCAATGTCAGGCAAGCACCTACCTTAAGACTTTTGTTCTTGCTCCTTTTTCCTACTTGGAGTGCTATCTCTTCAGAACTCTATGGATTTCTTCATCTCTTTCATATCTTTATTCAAAATTTCTCTTCATAATTTCCATTTTTCCAACCAGCCATTTAAAAGAAAAACACTCCTACTATTCCCTTCCCCCGCACCAGACATTCTCTTCTTCACATCATTATTTATTCTTCTCCATAGTTCCTATCACCATCTGATATGTTATAAATTACTCATTTATTGGCTGACCTACATCTATGAATATATAAGCTCTGTGAAGGCAAGGATTATAGGATTTCTGATAAAAGTCCAGTATGTACAGGACCTTTAATATATGTTAAATGAATACATGAAAATCAAACTAGAGTAGCATTTGATCCAAATTTCCTTCTTATCTAGAAAATAATAATTTGTCTCCCTTTATTTTTCCTACTTTGTTTATGTGTTTGTGTGGCTATGTGTTGGTCACAGGGGAAAGTGGTTTTTATTAAAACTGGTCTTGTATCTTCCTTTGTGTGTATCAGACAGTCATGCTCTTTCATACTGCCCACACTACTTCTGGAGGTGTTCAAATATCTAGAGTCTTGATATTTTAGTAATTGATTATAAGAGCTGGCCTTGAAAATATTACAACACAGGTTGAGAATATCTTTTTGCATCTCTCTATCATCATAAGCACTCCTTACTCCCATGATAGGGATCCAAGTTTTCATGCTAACAATTAAAAATTAAAGGCCAGGCAGTGATACAATAGTAACAGAGCTGGATCCCCATAGGAAATGTCCTGGGTTCACATCCTAGAATCTCTTGAGCCATGCTTGGCATGGGTATATAGACCCATGGTGTGGGCCAGCTGAGACTCAGAGTGGATTGTGGCATGAAAACCCTGTTGGGAGTACCTGTATGCCTTCCTCTCCCTCTCCACTGTCTCTCTCTCTCCTTTCTTAGAAGAAGTAAATCAACTTAAAAAAATAATAATAAGTGATAGACCCTGTACTCTAGTTGCTACTGAGTTCGCGGGGGGGGGGGGGGGTGGGTGGGATAAATATTTGATGGGAATTTGAATACATTGTCTCCTTATCCACTACTATAAATGGTCAAAACTTAGGTCATTTCAGTCCTTCAAGGTGATGGCCATAGTGCACATTTGTGCTGGTGTTATAAAGAGGCAGGGAGATAGTGACAAACTTCCTCTGGTGCCAGGCAAGACTTTAAGAGGATGGTGAGAAGAGCAACATGGGGTGATCAGTTCAGGATTTTTCAAGTCAGAGAATGGTAGTGGCGGTGGGAAAGAATCCAGGAATCTACATGTTTAAATGCACAGAATGGTGGCAATAGCTGGTATGTTTAGGAAGTGATGACTTCTTAGGCATAGAGCAGGGGGTGGGGTGTAGGGTAGGCTGAGGAGAAACATAGTGCATATGCCATGAAGAATTTGGAGTTTATCCAACCAGAAGGCTATCAAAGGTTTTGGTGATAAGACTGGACTAATCCTTCCACTCCCCACCTCTCCCACCTAATCCCTGGCTTCTTGAAACTGTCAAGTGTAAGCCTGTGCAGCTATTGAGCATGCTCCTGTCCCCAGTACTTAGATGAGTGCCTGGCATATGTAAGAAAACCTCTTTGTTTCATACATACAAAAAAAAAAAAAAAAAAAGAAAAGAAAAAAAAAGAAAAAAAAAACTATCAATATTCACTAATGCATTTTCTCTACAGAAAAATTTTACTATTTCCAAATCATTTAGGGTCCTGCCCATTGGAAACTGATTTTACAAACTAATATTTGATCAACTGTAGGAGTAGCTTTTCAGTTATTGCCAGAGTAGCTTCTCAGTAACAACTTGTTTTATTTGAATTAAAAGCTTTGACACATTCTCTTTCTCCGGTCTTGGTTTCTTTCTTCCAGTTCTGATTCATCTCTCAATTTTTGGTTCAATTTTTGAGGCCTTTGGGGTTCTTATTTTGAAATCCTGAACTTATGAGATTGGGGTACATATTTTTGTAAATGATCAGGAAAATAAAGTTGGGCTAGAGAAATTGTTGGTTAGATTTATTATTGAAAAATAAATATCCCACTGTGAACTTAGTCTCAGTTTTGTTATTGACAGGTTATAAATATAATTAGCAAGTTAATTTACATTTCTGGATCTCTGTTGACCAATGTAGTAAAATATTGATAGTCAAACAACTACCACAGGCATGATGCTTTAACTCAAAGGGATGCACCTCTTAGTGAGATTTCAATTGTGTAAGGGCAGTTATTTGGAAGAAATTTCCCTCTCAGCTTCTTAAATCCTATTTTTTTAGTACTATAACAAGAAATACGCAGCTTCTTGTTTAGAAACCAAGTGACTTTGTGGATTATCCAGCCTCTGGTCTTCTCCCTCCCATGCTGAAGCCAGTTATCTTTGGCCACTTCACAGCTCGTTAGCAGCCCAACTAGAGGCAAAGGAGAGGAAATAGATGAGATGAAGCTTAAATATGTCACATTGGTTATTTCTTAGCAGCTCTGATAAAAGGCTTAGCAGGATGAGGTTAAAACTTGATTAAAGAGATTTGGGGATTATCTGTGACTTTAGCTCATGTGTGTTACTTTCTTCCTTTTCCCTTTTCCATCCCTGTTTCTAGGGATTAAATATGAGTTTGGCTGCAACATTAATGAGGTCAATATAAAAATCACTTACTATTCTTAAGGTCCTTGAAACAAAAAGCATTTTACTGTTTACTGGAAAAGAAAAACAAAATAAAAATCCACCCATAATTCTTTTTTTTAGTCAACATGAGCAATTTCTTTAACCAGAACTGGTCATAAAGACAAATGGTTGAAGCAGAGCATTTGTTGAAGTCAGGGAATCTATCTCATATCTAAATTTTGGATTCTGCATGGGCTGCCTGTAAGTGGCTTCTGGGTACAGGTCCTAAGACCAAATTTGTTCTGCAATTCTTCTATGAACAATGGATTGGCAGAGCTGGGGAATACACATCAGGAAGACACATTTACACTCTATCCCTTGGAGGAGTCTCTAGTTTTGTTCCGCAGATAACCATGTCTTCCTTCTTGTTAGACTTTGTGACCTTCAAAAAGCAAGTTTTGTCTGGGTTTATTCAGTCTCCCGGATATTTATGTCCATAGACATTAATGGTTCTAGATGGAAAAAAAAAAAAAAAAAAACTATTCAGAGGTATAGGAATATAGTGAGTCTAATATAAATGAAGAATTTAATAGAACCAAGTACTTAGTTTGATAAATGGAGGTGACAGATTGAGGCAGGGCTCACATAAGATGGGAAGTTCCGACAGTGACCCAACAGGGATCTTTGGTGAGGTAATGCCTGGATCTGACCCTGGAACTCTACAATGGTGGGGACATTGAAAGAAGTCTGTGGTAAATGCAGAATGGGAGGGAAGGATGGAGAAAAGATTGTATGAGGATTAGTGGAGGCTCCCATAAGGAGTATGATCCCAGTTCCATTTGAGAAAAAAAACTGTGCGAAATGCCTGTGTTTAGTCTGAAAGATGTTTGGACCTTTAAGGACATCTCAGGTGAACATGAGTGATGGGGGCAGGTGTTGGTGACAACTAAAATCTTAAAGCAAACAGTCTCATGAAAGGTGTCCAGGAGAGGGCAGTCACCTTTTATCAAGCGCACAGACTGAAGTTGCAAAGTGTACTTAGGTTACGAGGTTATAAATCATGATTCAGCCTTAACCAAAATGTCTGAAGGACAGTAAGCACTTAATAATTATGTTTGCTGAAATCCCCTTATTGCTGGTTTTCCTCCGATCTCACCAGAGTGCCAGAGACCTGGTCCTATAGAAAACCAAAGAACCCTAAAGGGAAATGATTGCAAATCCAAAAAACAGTCTTACCTAACTGTTATAGAGCTGTCTTTTCCACACAGTTTATTTTGGCATAGGCTAGTGTCTCTTTCATGCAGACAGCTACTGTTTACAACTGTTGTTATCATGTTTTTCCTTCTTCATCTTCTCTTAGAGTTGCTTCCTATTGTTAAGTACTTTTACCTGGAGTCAGTTTTATAAGCTGCTGCATTCTCTTTTTCCACGGGACAGGATCAATGTTGTTGTGCTCTGTGTTACTAAAATAGTATTGGCTGCAAGGCACCTGGTTGCCTGTTGTTCCGAGGGAAATAAAAATATTGGTGGACACAGATTGAGGGATAACCCAATAATTTCATGCATTTGGCGGTAAGACTTAATTGCAATCCCAGTTTCATTCTGTTGGATTCAGCCTGTAACCTGCTGGAACTCAGTCTTGAATTAACGCAGGGTAGATATAAAAACAGTAAGCCAAGAAGTTTGCACTTCTCTCAACTGTAGCTGTTTATTTAGCTAGAGAGGATTTAGTGGGTGGTCCAACCTTCAGAACTAGTAAGAACAGAGTACAGTTGTGAAAAGTTTGGTGAAATGAAGGCAGTAGCAACTATTCCATTCCTTCCATTTTATTACTATACATTAGTTGATTAGATCTGTTGGTCTTGCAGGAGCTAATACTTTAGCTTTTATTCCATCAAGTTATTTAGTTTATTTATTTATTTAGAGAGATTTTTGCTACATGGCATGTGTGCTCACTAGAGAGACAGAGACAGAAAGTGAGAAATCACCCCCCAGGAGAGGGGGGATGGCCATGCTGTAATCCCTTCTCCTCCATTCTCTCGGGATTTTGGGCATACATGCACATATACCTGGCATGAGTTTCAAGTAGCTAGGTTCAGGACTCAAGCCATGGTAGATTATGTTGGGAGTCCAGCGACACAACCATTACACCATCCACTGGTCCCTAAGTTTTTTAGTTTAAATCTAAAAACTAAGCCCACTAAAAGTTGCTTCTGATCCATGAAGTGAGTCACAATAATATGTGTTAATAGAAACAAAGACTTTCTTTATTTGGTTCATTTTTGGAGGGAGTGTAGAGAATAACAGATATATTGTATTTGGTTAGATTTTTGTTATTTACTTTTTATTTCTTCTTCTGGTTAGTGTAATATATAACTGATATTTGTTCCTAACTTTTGTCAATGTATTTCCACTTGTGAGAGGCTAAAGTCTTGATGTAGCCAACACGTAAGGCCTTAATAAATTGCCCACTAATAAGCCACTTTGAGTACCAATATTAAGGCAGTTATGCAACGTGAACATTTGTCAGATTTTTCTTAAGTATCGCAGAGATTAAGATTAATTTCTTAGGTATTACTGCTATTTTTCTAAAAACAGTTCATCTCTATCATAAACACTTATGCCAAAAATCACATAAGAGGCAGTATGGTACAATGACTGGTTCTTCTGGAGCTAGATTAGCTGATTGGAATACTGGCTCAGCTACTTCCCAGAGGAAGTCCTACAAGGCCTTCTTGTGCAAAATGACAGTATTACAGGGCTTCGTCACAGGGTTGTGTGAGGTAGTACATGAAATGAGCTTACAGCTGTGTCTAATCCTGGATGGCAAGGAGGGAGAGACAAGGTAGGAAAGAGAAGGAGAGAAGACAAGAAGGAGGGAATAGAGAAAAAGTTCCAGAAGGGAAATGAAAAAATCTCAAATATAAAAATAGGCAACTTTTAGTTTTTCCTGAGAAGAAATATATGAGCATATTCACATGGCTTTGAAAAACCTTGGAACACATCAGCAAGAAGATTGGAACTTACATTAAAGCAGAGGTGTAGACCTGTGTGACTTATGTCCTGCCCTATTGCCTGATGTCCCCTGTGACCAGATTGATCTCCACTGGCACTGTTAAAGGATTTTATAGACAGCTGGTTGGGGCAAACTTTGAAACTTGATTGTTTGCTCTTGATCGCCAGAATGTGTAATTATTTACCAGTGTTCTCTAAGGATGTCAAAATAGCTCTTTTGGTGGAAAAATGATTAAGTTTAATATTTGGAGACATCTTTTTCAGTCTGCCTGCTCTGGCATTTATTACAACACTCAGTTTGGCATGTAGCAACTGAACCTTCTGGTTGACTCATTAGGCATTTATTATTTAAAGCCCATCTTCTCAAAGCAAAGAAGAACCCTTTATAATATCATAGGTCTTTCCTCTGTGAATGACAAAAATTGTGGGTAGACTAACTGAAGGGTTGAAAATAAGCTTTAGCATGACAATATAACTGAAGAATTTTCCTTGGACTAAAGTTTTCTTTTTAAAACTTGAACTGAATT